>OX392457.1:4052500-4652500 GCA_947623535.1 Coelioxys conoideus | reverse complement strand
CCTCAAGCTCTCGAATAAATATATAGAATTGTAACTACACTTTGAAACGTTTCCCGATGGAAATGAACAAATTTCAATAAAAAAAAGACACAATCTATATTAATTTTTCGAGTTTCTTTGAATTCCGTTTCTTCTGAGATCGCAACAACGCAAGATGGACAAGTTAGTATTCAATAAAATGAAAAGAAGACACGAAAGGTCTAATAAGTCGCATAAAAAGCTGAAGGTTCGTATTCAACTCCTATTCACGAACCTTAAATCAAAATCATCGAAGAAATTTGGTTCGAATTGCAAGTGTGACTAAACTAAAATTAGTAACCACGCAAACGTTGTTTTACAAATCTGTCATCGCAGCTGCGAGAAATTAGTGGCGTGCGTCAGTTCGTTGATTATTTGCATGCAAGATTTCACTTCCGGTTCAAACGTGCCACGTTGGGGTTAAGTGATGATTTAACCAGTCAACGTTACTCAGAAAACGTACGCATCTCTGTGAACCAAAAAAAGAAGTACAAGAAGGCTAAAAAAGGTAACTGGCGCCAGTTGCTTTATTAACTGAGTCGATGCCATTATTGTTTCGCGGAAAATGTTACAATTTTCGGTTGGAAATGATGCATCCATTTTGCTCTCTTCAGCGTCGTATCGTGGTGTCTACTAGTTATGCAGATTAACCTAATTTTGTATCGGCTGAGTGTTATCAACATACACTAGCCTTTAAAAGTTATAGGTCACCATTTGTTTCGATAACTGCTAATGGTAATCTACCAAAAGGTAGTCTACATATTTCTTTTAACAAGCATGAAGAACATTAGTTGTTAAAGTCATGCTGTCATGATTCATTAGCATTTCTAAGAAAAAAGAATACTTGTATGTAAAGAAACATCGGTTTTAAAAATTTTTAAGCAAATTCCTTGCTGAAAAACTACTGTTTGCAACGTATTTATCCTTCGACACGATTCAAGTTATACAAAAATATTTCCTCCTTCATGACAACTAATGCACATTTTTCTGACAGTATCTTACGTGGATCAATTCGTATAATGTAAATACTGTGTTTACTATAATTTGTTTATTATAATTTGTCGAAAATTTCGCATACATCATCGTTGATATAACGGGGATTTGTGTTAAAAAGTTTGGATATTACAAA
Source organism: Coelioxys conoideus (assembly GCA_947623535.1). Taxonomy (NCBI): domain Eukaryota; kingdom Metazoa; phylum Arthropoda; class Insecta; order Hymenoptera; family Megachilidae; genus Coelioxys; species Coelioxys conoideus. Next base: position 4,651,353 of record OX392457.1, on the reverse strand, counting down.
TATAGAAATTTTAAAGTTTGTATATTACTATATTCTCAAATTTCAAACTTTTATTACTTTAAAATTCTCAAATTTCCAAATTAAGTACAGGTAACTCTCCTATAACACGGTAGTTAGGTTTCTAGAAAATGCCGTGTTGTGTGAAACCGTGATGTATGAGACCCAGAGTCAGTACGAAAAAGGGGGTTACTTTCCGACAACTTATTGAAAACAAATATTTTTTCTTAATTCTACATAAACAACTTAATTTTTATTAAAAATATAATAGTCTTAATAGTCTGGACTGTTGCTTTCCGCAACAGTGTATATTTAACACTAGGCTTACGGGACACGTAAAAATGACGGATCTTAGGTTTCTTATTTTCAATTGCGAAAATGATTAAAAAGCTTATGTCGACATGAACGTTAACCATCATCGAGATAAAGAATCTTTCTATAGACTGCGACATTGCTGCGTCTATGTTCGCCTCGCTCGAGGCAATCCAAGTGTAACACGATACAGTCATCGCGGTCCCTTTGATGCGAGCTGACAGATCTCCAGTTCCTAATTTAGCAATATAATTTTTTAATATTCATATTTTTTTGACTGCAAATTTTTTATCATATTCGTGAGGTTCTTCCGATCAAAATAAGACCAAACAAGATATAATTACGATCACAATTACCTGTGTAACAAGCCATAAAAGTTTTGGACGTTAAATTTACGGCAGAGATACAAATAAACTTTTATGGCTTGTTACTCAGGTAATTATGATCATAATTATAACGTGTTTGATATCATTTTAATCAGAAAAACGATACGAATACGATGGTGCAAGTTTCATGACAAAATAATAGGAAATAAGAAAATTGCAATCTTTTTCTTCGCTTGCATTAGTATGTGTCTCACCGATATTCGGTCGTTTCGGTAACCGATCGTGTTTAACGCTTGACTGATTCCGAGGGGGATCTCCCCAGCAAGGGACAGCCGCCGAGTATTAAGTTTCGCTTCTACTATTCTCACAGTGAACAGTTTCGATTCCGGCCTTCGTTGTACTGTGGGAGGATTTACTGTATGTATTATTCATTGCTTACTTCTTTTCATAGTTCATTTTCAATTTATACTTAAGTGGTCATTGAACTTCCGTAAATCCAGTGTTAAGACGGCAAGCATCACCGCGGCCGAAGAAGTGCAGTGTTGTGCAAAGGTATTTACAATTTTCTTTACATGTTGGAGCGAAACCGTGTTATAGGATGCCGTGTTGTAGGAGGGTTCTCGTAATTTATGAATCGCGTTATAGCGAAACCGTGCTACAAGATTCCGTGTTGTAGGAGGGCTACTTGTACTTACATTCTCGAATTTCAAAATTTTAAATATTCTTATTTTCTAATTTCCCAACTTTCAGATTTTCGAATGTTCAAATTCTGGAATATTCAAAATTCCAATTGTTGAAATTTTTAAATCCTCAAATTTCGCAAATATCACTCTTCGAGATTACATAATTTACGACAATTTCAAATTTAAATATTGTCAAATTCTTCGTATTCTTAAATTTCAAAATTTCCAAACTTCCAAATACTGAAATTGCTGAAATCGCAAAATTGTTGTTTATTATTGTTTAAACATGAAATATCTTGAAGTTGAAGACGGATATTTTTTGCGCATTAAGTTTTTCAAAAGCTACATAGTTACTGGTTAAAAACGATTTACCAATTTTAACTCGATACATCAAAATTTATAACAATGCATTTGACAAATAATATATGTATGAGAAAAATAAAGGTATGCTGAACAATGTAATTGTATGCAAAAATAAATAATTATATTGAATACTAGAGCTCTAAAAAATTGATTTTTGTTGCAAAATGAAATGAGTATTCGAATATATGTATGGTTGATCGTGATTGTCACATTTATCTTCTGAGACATCTATAGGTAAGTTAATTATTTACTTTAGCGTATGCCTTGCCAATTTCAATGTCCTTGGAATATTTTGTCAAGGTCAATGTACTAAGTAACTTTATTTACACATGTAATCATCTCTCACTCTTACAATTAATTATTAAAGCATACACAACAAAATTTCAATTAAATTTATGTTTATTAATAACATCATTTATAAGATGAACTAATTACGTCGGAATGTAAATACTATATTTCAGCGTACCATGTACTGGTACTATTCATTCCTGGTTAAAATCATTAGATCTTTTCATTCTAAGCAAACTTGCTGTTGCGGAGAATATTACTGTTTTTCATTTTACAGTATTAAGCAGAAGTGAAAAGAAAACAATACTGCCAGGGAATATTTCGTATCTTTTACTTACGCAATAAATTAATTGACTTCTTCTAGAAAACAATTTTTGTAGGTTTGAAAAAATTGTCAGTTCACTAATAAACAGATCATTTATAGTATTCTTCGATATTTTTCACTATTCAGTCCATAATGAAGCTCACCCGATACACAAAAAACTTCCCCACATAAATATGACAATCATTGTGTAAAGACTATTTACGAGTATCTAAAATTAAGTCCAGTAACCAAGGAAAAATTACTCAGAATATGTTGTCCTTAACAACATATTGCACGGTCACTGAAATTAATAACATGCAATGTAAGTAATTAATTCCACCGGCTTTATATCGTATATCTCACAAGTTAGAAGGGTCCTCCAAGGAAATCCTAAGAGAAAATTATTTAGCAACATATCCAAGAACACATATTTCAAGATCATTATAGTTGGGACTAGGATGAATAATCTGCGTTCTACATTTAATTTAATTTAATTCTAATTTAATTTTAATAAAAACAATTTAATTCTAATTATTTATTTTTTGAGCAATCTGTTCAACATAAAAATTAAAGAAATATTATCCAGCTATCAATATGAACGTTACATCAAGTTTGCCTCATTATTGTATGGTGAATTTGAAAAATGATGTGGGAAAGGAAAATAGCCGTGAGTCTTAATGCGTCGAATAGCTCCTTTAAATATAGTAAATGACTTTTTGCCTGAATAAATAGTGAGTTAACGTCGATGCGGTTCTCAAGTTTACATACTTATGTTCTTAACTTCACGAGCACATTTACAAACAAACAATATAAAAACATATACAAAAATTTGGAAATTACTATTTTAGAGTACACATTACTTAATATTAATTAACAAAGTGTTAACATTTGTATCTTTTGCTATTGAATCCTATAGACTACATAAACAATTTGCATTAACAGTTAGTTAATGTACGTTATTAATGGAGTATTTTCAACAAATCATCAAACACAAAATGGAAATGAACTAAAACCTAAAATAAGTTAATTTAAAAATTGATGGAAATTAATTTCAACTTCCAATGTACGGGTGAAAAATTCTAATATTATAATAAATACATCTCAACAAGAGGCCAGCATTTTACCTACATATTTTTATAAAACTCTTAAAACTCTCGATTTTGTTCGCATTTATTAAATTTGTGATTTGATTTTATCATAACGTGTTTCTATTAACGGGAATTTAATTTTTCTATTTTTAACTTCTAAATTTCGTAGGGTTATTGTATTTAATGTGAAAACGCGTCAGATATGGAACACTACAGTATTTATCAAATTAAATAGCAAAACTTACTAGCAAAGATGTGAAATATACTAGTCAACAGATAATATGTCGCTGTTGGGGCGCAAGAGGCGGCATATTCTACAGGAATCGGCATATTCTCTGTCGACCAATAACAATACCGCACAATTAAGAAGCGTTCACACATAGCCTGCCCGCTTTAGCATGCCATCTTCCTCATTCAGGTGTTACTTGTTTGAGCGGAGCAGGCCATTTGCCTATCGTAGTTGCATAGTGCAAGCGCGTCTTTAGTCTCTGGAATGAGTGTGGTGTGCGGGCGGGTGCATGAGTAATGCGCGAGACAAGGGCGTTCCTATCGTCATTTGAAGTGGCGACATATTATATGTCGGCTAGTGTATCTTGTTATAAAAATAAAACGATCATACAACCTTTTAACACTATAACTACAAACCTGTCAAAATTACTGGTTTCGGGTTTGGCATTTTTTTATTACAAAATTTTATTGCCGTCATTTTGTCAAAATGTCTGTCATGTTTTACTGAGCTAATGAATGGTTGTATATGTTAGTGTTCTAATATTAAGGTTCCCTTGAAAATGACTACTGAAACATTTTTGCGTTTCACAGTGTTCACAAATTTTTAAAAGACAACTTATACAATTAAGTTTTTAATGAACATTAGTTATCAAATATTAATTAAATTGTTTGTGTTTGAGCATTCAAGAACAATTTCAAATTTATTTTCATCTTGAGCTAATTATGATTTTCCTATCGAGAATGGTATATTGTGTATATGTTTCTTATTAATATGATGTTTCAATACATGGACTTAATACATTCACGCGTGAAGAATGTGATCAACTTGTAGAGGGCGAAGAAAAATAATATAAGATAAGATAAATTTAAAAAGTGGGAGACATACACTGCCTTTTTTATTTGTAGTAACACTAAAGTTTTCTCTTTCTGCTTAAAAAATTTAAACTTACTGCTTTTTACCTACTTCATTATTTTTTCCTGTAATTTCAAAATATTTAAAGGTTTAAGCAGTTAATCATTACCATACCAACATCTATTACTTTTATCATATTTTAACATTAATTTGGTTATAGAGAAAACGTGTGCCTATTTTTTAAAGCTACAAAATCAGGTTTTCCATATTAAGAGGAGATATATGAAATAAACATTTAGTTTTTCTTATAGAAAAGGATAAAATAGTAACCTCAGCAGTACTCAGGTAGATCGTCAGGGACGCGTTAATGTAGAAAATTTTCTGTCATTTATGAATCAAAACTAATGATCTGCCGGTAATCTACGTAAAAGTAAACGTGCTAAAGTCTTACAACTTCATTACTCAAATTTTACTCCGTAAATGGTCTGGTACATCGTTTACGCGTAATCGGCTTTCTGCATAAAGGATTAGTTAAAGATAATGTAACCTGACCTAATTTTTTCAAAATACAGCACGAACACTCTTAATTACAGTTAGGGCACAAAGTGTATGTAGTACCACGAAGAGGACATTGAATAAGTTCAACCAGCTTATGGTATATTGTTGGAAATGTACAAGCAATTACGTAAAAACCTGAACGACGACTTTTGTTTTCCCAATATTAGAACAGTTAGAAATGTGCAAAAGTCAAATTGAAGAACTATGCACTAGGAAGGGTTTAGCATAATAAGCATGGTAAAAGTTCTCTCAAGTCTAATTGAACGAACTTCATAACATCCGATAGGTCGTTCGGAGACCCCTTCCCTTAGAATTTTGGTTCCCTATCTCCGCTACTGGGGTAGTTACGTGATGGAAATCAATAATCAACCACTATCTAATGGTTCATTTTTGACAATATCGTAAAAATTACATTGAATTGATTCAGTTTAAAATAATGTGGTGTGAAGTAAGTGATAAACGCATTCCTTTTTAAATTTTAGACCACTTTCATAATTATAGGGACAAATGTATATATTTTTAAACTGTAAAATGTTTTAAATTTTAAATTTAATTATTGACTCCAACAGTTTAAAAATTATAAGTTTTATAATTTCCAAATCGACAACTCTCAAAATTTTCAAATTTCAATGTTCTAAAACTTTTAGATAATTAAATTCCCAAATTCACAAGCCTACACATTCTTAAATACCTAAACTACCGAAATTCCAGAATTCCCAATTTTCGAATTTCCAAATAAAAAATTCTTTACGTCGATAAACTTCTACATTACCAAACTTTACATTATTATATTTTTAAATGATCAAATTTCCAATATTGCGTACAACATATTTATAAATTTTCAAGTTTCTAAACATGCGGCCTTTAAGTTTTTTAATTTTTTAATTCTGAATTTTTAATTTTAAATTTTAAATTTTTAATTTTGAGAGTTAAAAATTCGGAAGCAAGTTCTTATTACACATTCTACGAATACGTGATGTACCCATGTTTTAATTAAATTGGATTTTCTTCTCCATTCACATTGATGCAAATGGCAACGTATCTCTAGCACACAAGTAGTTATGTACTAGCACAGAAAATGGCTCACATAGAAGATATTAGTTATAAAATAAAATATACATTTATATGTTTGAAAATGTCTGAAATTGTTGAGCACTCAATTATTGAGATATATATGTTGCAAAATTGTTCAAGTCATTTTTATAGACAATGTACTACTTTGCACTGTTAATACTATTGTTATAATATTATACCAGGATATTCACAAATTTCATGTTTGTATCAGATTGTGTAGATCGGTGATGACGTAACAAATTTTAATATGATATACTATCAAATATTTACAAATACTTTAAAAAGCATTAATTTGGAATGAAATCTATTATACTAAAATCTCTTCTCAGGCTTGATTTTAACCGACTGACGAGTATAGAAACTATATAATAGATTTTTCAATTTATTTATTTTTAAGGGAACATCACATAACTGGTCAGATTTCGTCCCTTATCAACAGGTTAAAAGAACTATTCTCAAATAAATATTATAATTTACATGTTATATGAATTATCTGATAAAAATATATGTATATTTTTTATTTCGTATATTACACGTTTTAAAGTCTTGTGAATTAATAACTAAAATAGCCATTAATATTTGTGACATAATCATAAGTCTTTACTTAATTGGTCGGATTATGTAAACACGCGTAGTGCTACATTTTGTTGTATGTATCATGAAAAAACATCATTAAATGGTTGGATGGTATACAATTACATGTATCCCCATTATATGGTATATCATCCTTTTATAAGTATTATTATAAAAATCTGATAAATAAACTTCATTAAATTGATTTAAGCTATAAATTTTGAGATGAAATTTACATATTTGATCTGCAGTCCAACAAATTAATACAAGAACAATTAATTATTTCTTCTTTAATCAATGCTTCAACAACAGTTTAATAAAATGTTCCCTAATCTATTTGTCTAGTTTCGTATGTTATCCATTCTTCATTACACGCAACAGATGAATTACACATAGCTTAGTCAAACTTCACTTTGTATTTACTCTTTACAGACTAATGTAAACACACCTAGACCAAATAAATAAGAGATTTTTAATTATTGTTATTTAACGATGATTAGTTTAATTTATAATTATTTTTCAACAGTAACTTTACAATACAATGAAACCAATCTATATAATACAGAATATGTAAAATCTACAATGCTTATAGAATTCTTTTAATCATTCACAAAGTTTTTATTTGTTAAGGTTAAATTTTAATTACTTTTTAATTCTCAATTAAGACATCGTTTCATTAACAATTATAATTTAATTCTTGATTGAAAGGAATTTAATTATAAGTTAAACGTTGATCGTCAATTAATGTTCATTTTAATTGAAAGTTGATTAATTATTCAAAATCTTGCTGAGTCCGGGTTTATAATAACCGATACACACATACGCGCATACAGGGGTAATGAATAATGAAAACAAAACGAAAAGTTTTAAGGAAACTGATAGATAGGACTCGGAACTGCTTTATATATTTGTCTTTTGTTTTATAGGATGCAAAATCAAACCTACACGACGAATAGAGAAATACGAATATAATCAATGATAGGAAGCAAACTTTAAGAAAGATGAAATAAATTAGTCGGTATACCGTGAGAAAGTTTCGAAATAGTGTATTTAAACGCAAACAATAAATTGAAAGGAGTAAAATCTCGGATTCGAAGATTTTCATTGGGTTCGTTGGACCCTGAGCATATTCTCCGATGGCAGGAACAAGGATCTCGATTTTGTAACCGGTGGTTGGCATTTCGCGCTCGCGATTACGCGAGCGAATTCGAACCGCGTAACGTCGCGTTGGCCAGAAAAACGAGGTTTCAAACTTGCCCAAGTGGAAAAGGCGGGAGCAGATTTTTCGAAAGAGGCAATTATCGATTCGTGTGGTCCCACGATCGCGACCGTTGCAAGAAGCGGATAGAGACATCGGCCACATTCCAGGGGTACGAAAGGCACGCCGAGAACCCAATAGGGACCTCCAACTTTCCTCTCTTGCTTTATCTCGCTCTTTCTGTGACCGCTTTGCTGTCCGTTTTGCCCTTTCTGTTTAACATTTCGGCCGCACAAGGACCACCCAGAACCATTCTCATTGCCTGGCGCAATATTCAGTACACCCCACGTATATCAAACACACGAAAGCCTAAAGAAACAAATAGAAATTATTGCAGGATGATCCGTTCATTCCGTGATTTTATCAAACTCTTGGAACATTTGTCCCGATCGAGTGAGAATATACAAGCAAAAAGTCCCATGCGATGTGACACGACTTGTATCAATGCGTGTTATTTTATTAATCGAAGGATTAATCGTAATGATTCTTGTCATCAAACCTGAAACTTACTTCAGCGGCCTACCTTCATCTCATCCCGAACTGATATTGCTTATATAACTGTGTGTGCGCTCGGTATTATATACACTTGATAAAATTGGTAGCAGCTTAATATCATCTATAACTGTGTTAATAGAATCTGTTTTTGCAGCTAACCCTTGAATAGTATGGTGCATGAATTGTAACGCACGGTAGTTCAATTATACACAACTGATAACTTGATATATAGTTATAGAACATATGCATTTCAAAATTAGAATCCGTCAATTATACCAGTTATTGTAATTAACAAGTAATTTCGGAATGTGGAAAACGCGATATGATTTGATATTATGAAGATTCCAGGAAATTGTATTTATTATACATCGATTTTAACCTTAAATTGAATACGGAAAAATATCCGGACCGAAACGGGAATCGAACCCGTGCCCCTCAGATTACGAGTCGTCGACGCTCCCAATTGAGCCACCGGCGTCCACCTAATACACGTCCTTTCCGTATTCCTTTTGTTCTTATCGGGTATGGAGGACCCGCCAATCCCACATGTATGTTATGTTTAATATAATAAATTGCTTTGTTATTGCACAAAGAAACTGACGTAATGTATGCTCGAGAAATTCGAGAGGTTTCTAATAACAAAAGAAAACCAGAATAGGTAAAACTTTATTTTTATCCATTCTCTTCATTTTTTTAGTACATATACAGTGGCTCCAAGTAAAACTCGGAAACTTGCATATTTTTGTTTTATGAGTAAATAATTAGTGTAGAGCCCGAATTAAATGAACGATTGAGTGATTTTTACTAAGCTGCAGTTACAGGCATAGAAATCCATGAAAAACAAAAACAAAATGAGAATGTATTAATACAGAAATTCACTTGTTATGGTGAAAATTAAAAGTAAGCGCACTGACAGTGATTGACGACATCGTCTGATTAGTATCAATAAAGAATTCTTCTAAACACATTGGTACGCAATATTCTAATTGTTTCTTCCATTTCTGACCTTGCATGATATTGAAGGTCATTGTGTAGCATATGGATGAATTTGTCTTTATATGGCATTCTATTTCAAAAATGGGAGGTCACCTCGGTTTCTCCCAAAATAATGCGAATACATATATAACAAAGTTATATATGTACACATGTAACTGCTGGGTAGTAATAGCCTGAACACCCTGTATATACAGGGTACTGTGGGAGCCGGAAAGGGGTGGTAGGTGGGGTTATACTAAACAACTCTTTCCTTTGAAAAAATATCGGACGAGGCTTCATTTTTAAATTATTAAGGAAAAACACTGACCAATCAGAGCACGAAAATTGCGCGCGGTCAGAGGCGCGAGTGTAGTCACGAGTAACAGTTGACCGATCCGTTGAGTTACCATCACGGTGCCCATATGTTTGTTCACGACCACAATATATACCACAATATATATTTACATTATCTTTTATACTATTTTTTATTACTTAGTTGTCAATCCTAATTTTTCAACTGCATAATTACAACGTTACCACTTGTCCGAGTTTTAGTTTGAGATGAATTTCTTTTCAGATGAATTTACTCTGTTCGTTATTTGATTAATAGATTGTAATATTGTTTTCGTTTTTCATCGATTTCTATACCTGTAACAGCAGCTTAATAAAAGTCACTCAATCGTTCATTTAGTTCGTGCTCTACACTAATTATCTACTCATATAACAAAAATATGCAACTGACCGAGTTTTACTTTGAGTTACTGTACGTGATTTGGCTACTTCTGATGAACTCATTGTGAATAACATATTCGCTTTTGGCAGAAAAAAAACGATATTTTGCGAGATTTATAATGGTTATACATAATGAAAAATTAAACGATATATCATAATCATAACAGGATACTTGAACATATAAGTACTTGTATTGAATATATTGTGATCAGCTGTATGTTGTTACAAATCTATAATAAACGGCAATAGTCGATCTCTGACATTCTGTAAAAAAATATCTTGGACTTAGAGATAATAGATCATGAGAGATGTGAATGTCACATTTTCAATAATGATATACTGTAAAATGTTGGATAGAGGAAAATTCTGAATGGGAAATTTCAAAATTAATAAATATATCACGATCCTTGGCCCAGCTTATATTTAAAAAAGTTAAGGGCGAGAAAACAAGTGTAAATAAACAGCGACAAGCAAAACCGAAACTGCTGATGAATCGCGAGGAAAGTCGCGTATTTAGAACTATTGGGCACAGTCCACAAATTTCAATACCTGAACCACAGAAAAGAATTCTATCTCTCTTAGGTAAAATTGCAAGTTGTAATACAACCCAATAGGAACTCTACAGAATTAATTTTTTTTTTTATTGATACAAATAGTACAAAGAGATTAAAATTGTTCAACAATTACGTATAAAAACTAGAAGCTTTTTGGATGTACGTTATATTCATCGATGAATTCGATTTCATATTCTTGTTAAATCTAGTAAAAAGGTTTGGTGGACTCCAATTACAGCGTATCAAAAAGAAAATTTAAACACTGTTTATGAAGCATGTGGAAGCATCACTCATAATACGGGATTCTATATCAGATGGTTGGAGCTGGGATTACCGCATTACATGATACTTTGGATGTAATCGATTTAAAAAGATTATTTATACTGCAATGTTGAGAAATTTGGGATCAAGTATAACTAAACTCCATTGTACACTCGTGCGCAGAAATAAACAAAAATATTTGTATTATACATTATCGAAAAAACGTGATGAATTAAAACAACGATTTATTTACCATATTTACATCTGAAAGGTTCCATACTAGGTATTAAGAGTAATAATAATGATAATGATAATGATAATTTTATTTATATAATACAATAATAATTTCATTAGTTTGTAAGCGGACGAAGACATTTGCGTAAAGTTTACCTACCACGTTATTATCTTTTTTTATATCCCATTATGTATAATAATTATGAATCGCGCAGAACATCATATTATTTTGTCTAAGTGACGGTTCATTTCAGCTTCATGCTTTTAAATTTTTATTTTTTCTTTTCTTTTCCTTCATGCTTTTTCTTTTCATATATACATATATTTTTTTATGTTTGATATATATTTTCGCTTTCATTCACACATGAAACACTTATGGAGCCAACTATACACATAAACAGGATACAATGGGGCAACATTAGCAGCTTTTTGTAAATATCCTGATAATTAAGATAAAATGCTAATCTGTACAACGATTAAGAGGACATAGCAACTACAGCTTATCCGTTTTATACATAAGGACCATGTAATTTTTTTACTTTTGCAGTTTTTTCCTTTTTTTGTACGCTTTAGTTGTTTTCGGCATAAACAAATATGTCATTCGTGTTCATTATGTTACTATGAATGAAAAGCTACAAAACGTTTTAAGGGGAAGACGCTATGATAAAGTTCAACTTCGTACTTTGCACGATAAATAAATTTCTATAATCATCCTACGAATTTTATTGAATTTACATTGGAAGTATGGAATGACCTCATTGTCGCATGCTACTATTGCTGTAGAATAAATGTAATAAAATTTGATATTATGAAGTTAACAACATATCATATAGTAATATATCAAAATAACATATGTATTAATTTGCCAAATCACTTTATACTTGAATAAAGTAAAGGATAACACAATCAAATTATGAGCTACGGTAGAACGAATGGAGATAACATTGAGATGTTACATGCATTTAACAAATCAGGTATTAAAAGTCCATATATAGTTCGATTAAGGGAAATAAATGTAAATTCATCAATTTTTTAGTAGTACTACATGGCAAAACAGTTTGCATAAAAAGGTGTTAGCGTACGATGTTAAAAAATCAACAGTTTATGAGATATTGCAAATTTGGAGAAAGAACCTCGCACTCTTAAATTCAAAATATCTATTGATTCCCATGAGCACTATTCTCTTCCTTAATGTTACACATATTGTAATCTTTTTTTCATCGGCTATGCTCGCAATATTAACTGAATCTCAGTACAATCTGCCCCATTCAATATTCTATAACGTTCGTCTAAAATATTTTCCGTATTTCCAGAGATTTATTGAGATATTTAACTATACTTATAATTTCAATGCTTCAAGAAATATCTGCATTGCCAACGAATTGAAACGTTCGTAAATATTCCAATCATGAAATATCATAGCCAAATGAGAACCAGCCTTTAAGAAATAAATGAGTACGCTTACCGATATATGAAGGGAAGGTCAGCATCGAAACAACTATGATCGAACCCCGAATATTCTGGGCCGTGAAATCAACGTTCATCTATTGACCGTATTTGTGTTGACGAATGTTTGGCATCGCACGAAGAAATTATTTGCCATTCGGATAACCGCGCGGCACAAAACACTTCAAGAATTAATTAACGTACGAAATTATCGATAATTTTATTCAGTATATTCAATACGGTTAGAAAATGTTCAAAAAGATAAATTTACGGAGACTGGCTCGCGCACGAATATCAATGAAAATGCGACGATGGGAAGCAAGATAAACAAAAGAGTAGCAATGACAGTTCATAGAGAATCGGTGAGTAGATTCGTGTGTATATTACGTTAATATGTTCTGTTTATATTTATATTGAATTTCGTGAAAATGCAATGTAGTGATTGTTATTACTGTTACGAATAGCATTTTTAACTAATTTTAGATCGTGACAATATAACTGGAAAACCGAAAAATCCAGACGACAATATATGTATAGGGTTTTATGGAATATTTTAATATTTTAATATTTTCAAATATTTTAAGGAATATGGATGATACGGAAAAATAATTCTGATAAAAAGTTCAATATAATTACAATCGCAAAGGTATTCTCCCATTCAATATCTATGACCAATTTTGCTTATTCATGTAAGAAGATATATTCAATGTATTATGTTATTTGCACGTTATTTAAAAAATATTAATGTTTACGAAAATGCCAAAAAGGTATACGCGAAGATATTCGGTGATTGGAAAACCGTAGCAGAACTTTATTTTGACTTTCATTTATTTTTATTCTTCTCTTATTCATGCAATTCATATTTACGTACATGTTTGTATTGCATATGAATACGGTTTCAAGTAGTTTGTTTATTAGTGCAAACTCATGTCATGTATGAAACAAAATAATAAAACCAAAAAAAATTAGGTATCCGACAAAAAGTTAATTCTGCTTATATTTAAAACAGAAAAATTTCAACAGAGCATAGTAAATATTGTTACAATATAGTAAGATGTGTAATAACGGGGAAATATAAATTTAATAATAATCTGACTAATAAACCTTATATTGAAATTATTTATAAAATGAAAATGTTTATAAAATAAGTAAATTAATAAATATGTGATATATATTTATATAATAAATATTAATTTTTGTGCAATATTTTTGGTTGTTTATTATAGATTATAACTGATATTTTGTGTGCAACATTAATTCACTCCGCAGAACGTATAATAGGTACTATGTGAAATAGGCATACAGTCAGTCAAAAAAGTCTCCGTACACCGCGCCAAAATGAACGTTGTCTATTAGCCAAGAAGGAGGTTAGAAATAAATAATTTTTATATAGTTATATTCAGAAACATAACATTTATTACTAATGAAACAGTAGTGGGCATACATTCATTTGTTAACGAAATATAATATGCGAAAGTAGAAATATAAGAAAAATGAGGTGAAAAAAGTCTCCGTACACATAAATTTATTAACTATAATTTTATAATTAGTGATCGGTGGGTTCTCCCTTTAGTTTAATAATTTCTTGCAAACTTTTTTTCATTAAACATACCAACTTTTTATTTAAATCTGGTAGAATATTATTCTATTCTAATAGTATTTTGGATTTCAGATCTTCCTTGTTTTTAATATTGTTACTTTTTAATTTTCTTTTCATTTCACTCTATAAATGTTCGATTGGGTTCATCGGGCGATTGAGGAGGCGTAAGAAGCTGATTTGGAGCATAATGCAATAACCATTATTTTATTCTATTCGCCGTATGCTTAGTGTCGTTATCTTGTTGGAAAATGAACGAATTTTCTAAGTTTAATTTTAATGAACTACGGGCCAAATTTTCTTTCAAAATACCATCAATAAGTGTCATGTATCCAACTCCTGCAGCACTCACACCCCCGAACCATTACGCAACCGCCTAAGTACATGTTTAAATGTTGGATACAAATGTTTTAGTTCCATTTGCCTGTTTGGTTTTCTCCAAACTTTATTTCTTCCATCTGAATTAAAAATAGTGAATTTACATTCATCGCTGAATATTACATTATTCCAAAAGGTTTGGTTTTCATTTTTGCGAATTCTAATAGCATCGGTTTATTGACTTGGCTTATAAAAGGTTTTCGTCTAGCTGTGCGACCGTTGTATCTAGCTTTCTTTATTACGTTTCGTATTGTCTCGGTCACTAATTGTATATCATAATCTATTTCTATCATGGATGCCAATTTGGGGGCACTAGTCCGTAGATCAAATCTAATTGTTCTTAGAATGGCACGCTTATCATGTGATTTTAAATGTTTGAGGTCTGCCTCTTCGTCTACGATTTTCATTTGATTCTGTTTCATTGTATCTCTGACAAATATATTGCACGGTAGAAATTGACTTTTCTACAATTTGCGCAATTTCCCGCAACGTTGTACTCTCTTTTCTTAATGTAACAATTAACTCTCGGATCGCAACAGAGATTTCCATTTTAAAGAAAATATTCACAATATGAACCTTTCTGTTTGGTAGCACTCAAGAAACTAACTTATTTTTCACTTTGGAGTATTGCTCCAGTCTTATTTGTAAACATTCAGCGAAATTCTTAGAATTAAACAGTTGAATATTTCTTTGTAAGGAGACTTTTTTCACCTCATTTTTCTTATGTTTCTACTTTTGCGTATTATACTTCGTTAACAAATGAATGCATGCCCACTTCTGTTTCACTAATAATAAATGTTATATTTCTGAATATAACTATATAAAAGTTATTTATTTCTAACTTCCTTCTTGGCTAATATACAACGTTCAATAAATCTTGGCGCGGTATACCGAGACTTTTTTGACTGACTGTACATTTCTTTTTAGAAACTGCATGAGTTCTCTATTTATTTGGCCTTGCAATAACTTTAAAAAACCAAATGAAAATCATGTTTACATTTTCTCGGCGGGATGGCATATCTTATTTTTATCCTTCGCAATAGTTTAAAAAAAAACATTAAAACATATTATAAAAACTAATTAAAAGATCAGGAAATATGTATTTCAAAACGAAAAAATAACATAGTTTATAACAATTTTTAAATATTTCAAAAATTATTGATTTTTTTACAATGCTTTAATGCATTTGCACGCAAAATATGAGGAAGAATTGATCTGTGTAAATAAATATATAGTTTCGCTAAGAAAAATATAATTGCAGTTGTCAGTAAGAAAGTATTACGGCACAATGTAAAAAAATGAATAAGTCTTGAAATATTCTAATTTTTGGAATGAAATATCTCATTGTGCAACATATTAAAATATTTCACGAATTACTGATTTCTCGATAATGCACCGATCTTTTTACACAGAATGTTATGAAAACTCAATTTATCTAAAAATAAAAGATATACTATACCATTTACGAATTCGAAAAGAATGTTTGTGGGACATTTCAAAGTTATCGCAACAACGATATGCACAGGTGCTAATGTAATTTTTGTTTTTAACATTTTTTCATACTATCAATGTTGGGTTGTATTTACAAATGTCTATAAACCCTATGACCCGTATGTAGTTTTAAATATTGTGTTATATTCTAAGAAAATATACAATACACATTAAACACTAAAAGTGTATTAGGTTACGTTACGTTATAATTTATTGTTAAGAAATGTACAGAAATTGAATACATATAATTAGTTGATCACATTATTCGCCACATATAAAAGAAACAAAGAATTTCTATATAATAAGTTAATAGTAATTAAAGATTATAAGAAGTAATCCCTATTTCAATATTTTTCTTTTTCATTAAATTATACGCAATTACAATCGGGTTATCAATGACTCAATAATTACCGAAGTTTAATGAATTTATTTTTAATGAATAATAATTCATCACTGATGTCAAAAAAACTATATCATGGGCTCCCTAAAAATAAAGGAATGGGGGAAAATGAAGAAACCATTTTTAGATAAATTATTTTTCGAATAATGAAATATTTATTTTTACCCAGAATTGTCATCGATAGATACTGATTTACTAATTTCGTGAATAGAAATGTACTCAATGTTATCACAAATATGACACCGAATTTTATACATACCACAAATTTCTACAGGATATTGCATGTAGCAATATTCTTTTATATACCGATCTTTTTGTTTTATTTACTGGATTTATATAGCTATTCGTTCGCTACAACTCTTCGCTTACCATACATCTCGCATTTTTTGTAAAATCAGTTGTGATTCTTTATTTTTATTTCACATAAATACTTATTTTGGATTAATCCGTGAATTCTGTCATTTTCATCACTGTATTATATCTATCACAGCCACCAAAAATATAAAAGGAACGAAAGTTTAAGACAAAAAAAATATAATTCTCATTTTTAAATCGCTTCACAATAACTTATATGTACTTTTGCCAATTCTTAGTAAACTTTTAAAATATGATTTTTGCTGGTAATGAAACCTCATTAATATCGTGTCACGGCAAAATGTGTCTCTATTTTTTGTTCTATTTTCCATGCATTTCAGTAATATTAAGCAGCATTCAATCTCAAGATTGTCTGCATCTAGTGTGTGTAAATATTGTCTCGTTGATATTCTGAGTATTGGAAATTTGTCGAATTACAACATACTGTCCCAATATTTTTATGATCTAAGAATTAGTTTCTACTTCATCTCCTCCGTACTGTTTGTACTACATGTATAACTGGTTCTTGTGTTTCTACATTAACTAAAAACTATATAGCGACATAACATAACACACATTTTTTTGTCGGTTGTATATTCAGTTCAAATATAGAACATAATTCACAATTATGTATTAATTTTTAACAGAATGATTTTGGCGAAAACTGCTTACGAAGATAAATTTATAACTTAATAGCGCATAGCACATTAATTCTGAAATACTATTATGATGTCTGATATTTGATAGTAACGAAATTTACGATTTACAGTATCTTCATAAGAAATAGTATATAACGTCATAGGTCCATAGCAATATTAATTATTCAATGTAATTATTAATCATAAATATAATGTTATTATAAACATTATCATAAATATAACCTTAACGTTATAATTAGTTTTATAATTATATATAATTAGTTTAGCAAATAATAACAAGGACAAACTGGAACAAATTACTCATGATCTGTGGATGAACACAAACATTAATTGTTCTCACGGTCTCTACTACATAGCACATATAGCACTTCATTAATATTTTGAGAATTACTTGTCGATATTATTATAAATTCACTGAAAGTCAAATAACCGAAAATTGTACTAAAGGAACGATACATATCTGCAATTCAATAATTTTCCAGCTTTTATTACTTTATCAATATTAAAGTTTAATTAATATTAATCCACTTATTATACAATGTATGTCGCGGTAGATATTGTATAATGAAGTATATCTGTAATAACTACTGTGCAATATGATATACGCGTGTTTCTGTAAAATCGAATGAATGCAAAAAAATGTGGTATATGAAAAGTTAAAATCAAACATTCATTTATTTTTCTTCCACGTTTTAATCACACATCCGTCTGTTAACAATTGAAAAAAAAGAAGAATGTAACACACCTAAGGTTCCATCAATTCATAAATTGAGCGCGTCTTGTTTCAGCCGCAAACCTTTCAGCATCGATGTTTCCACCATGTGTTCATCTTATTCGAAAGTTAATCGTACAAGCTGTACAAGGTCCATTGTTACAAAGAATCGTCACCGTTTTATGAGACTCACAGGTGGCATTCCTCTGTACGATGCAGCGTAGATCCTCAGGTGATGAGCCCCGCGCCATGGAACATTCACGTCGCGATCACGTTCGAGCATTTCACCCGACATACGTTATCCGACCGTGAATGTCGTTTGCACGAACGCACGATCTAACACGCACTGTTGCCCCTTCATTTCCTACGACAACAAGCCGATCGACCGATCAGCTGAATCGATCTAACTGGAATCGCCCTGTAATGATCCATCTACTGCTTATATGAATTTACCACTCGTTCAATGATCACCTGACAATTAGTATGCTTTCGTGTGTACGGAAACAATAATAAATGTTATCGCTTCTGCCGTTATGAAACTAAAGGTTCGTTTTCACTTGGCGATAAATTTCAACTTTTAAGGTAAAGTTTACTTCTGCAAAAAATTATAATTTTTCGTTAAATGCACTTTTATTAAAATTTAATAGACTTTTTAAAAATGGGACATGTATTTTTTAACAACCTACTAGAAAGTAAAATAAAAAGGTTTCTTCGTAGTCAAATAAAACCGACAATTATACAGTACAGATAAAAAATTGTAACTGTAAACAATTGTACAGGTAAAAAATAGACTCCAAATACAAGGAAAAATTTATTTGTTTAAATTTAACTGTTTCTGCATTGTTGAATAACTTGAACATATGAGATTAGTCATGCCTCTGCTGTAATTTATGAGTTCCTACGGATAATTCATCATATATACCTTTCATGCAGCACTATACAGTATAGATTATATTATACACTACCGATTAGGTCTTATCGATAGATTCATGAAAACTGCGATACCAAAGAAATGGATTTAAAAAATATAGGGAAAACAAATTTCTAGGTTCACTTGGTATTCGCCAAGACCCTTCTCATCGTAGTTTCCAGCGATTCCATATTTGAGAACAATATAATTATAATATAATTCTTAATTAGATTTATGATTGAATCTTCGTTACTTAATAATGTATAACAGCGCATGTCATTAACTTACTTTCTTATGCAGTGTTCGTATAAAATTTATTGCATAATATCTTTCAAATTAAGTTTATTAGATGTTCATTTTTATGTTCTCCTAGCCCTCAACTATAGTTGAGTGAAAGTCGACTGTGCGCTTTACTAAGAAAGCGTGGAGACCCTTGAAGTTTTTCAAAATCCCAAAATAATTAATAAATGTAGGGCAATAATGCCATCTTTCAACAGAACCCATATTGCACAATTGTTCTTGTAAAAAATAGTTTATTCTCACTAAAATGTACAATTTGCATAAATAAGAATTTCTGGATAATTTTTTGTACATGTTATAGATTGGCATCGTTTTATTATGAAAATATCTGGACTGCTCTCTGCGCAATCCTATATTTAAAAATAGCAAATCTTTTAAAAATTAGTACTTTTAAATTGTGATACGTAATATTTACACGTATATTATTTGTACGTTTATATTTGTTTTAAATATTGCCTGGATATGTATGTGTAAAATAATGTATTATTAGTAAAATATATTCTTTATGTAATTTAAATCGTTTAATCGAAATATATTATTATTTAGCCATTAAATTTCGCTGTGTGGATTGCGCTGCAAAATGGTAACACGAATCAAGATCGGTAATATTATCTCGTGATTACAAATAACATAACGTTTTTATGAGAATAGAATCGCTAGAAAGAGTCGAACAGCATAGTTTTTCTGACATATTATAGAATGACGAAGAAAACTTTCAGAGAGCGACGAAGGGAAAGATACAAGTACATATGTTACGTACAATGTGAGGTACCCAACTGTTGCATGTTCAATACCGTTGTTGTTTTTGATGTGATGTTAAATGTCTTAAGAACAAAAGTGAATGGTTCAATGAGGATCATATGTTACACAAAAATTTTTGTTCTTTTATCACTTATTTAGATCATATCAAGGTGACTTTCATTTTTTTTTATGAAACTTCCCCTTTCTAACACTAGATTCACGGAACCCGTGAAAATGACAGAATTTTTTATTTCAAATTACTGAAATTAATAAGAAGCTTCTGTCAAAACGTAAGTTATTACATAGGCTAGTTTACGTATTGTCCATTACTTACTTATTTTTATACTTTCGCAGTTTGAATTTGAATGTAAATACACGTCAATCGTCCGCAAATCTAATGTAATGATAACGTCTTTTATTACGAATATATAGACTATATGTATTCAATATCGTTCAAGGTGACGGATAAAAAAAACGTATAAAAATTAAATATGGACTAATCAATTAATCTGTCTCTGTGTCTGTCTTTTCTTTTGGTTCAAATCATTTTGAAAAATTGTGGATACGATTCCCGATCACTACATAGAAGGTTACTAACCTAAACTATTACTTTTTTTGTGCCGGGTATAGCGTGTTTTACAGAGCAGGTAGTCTATTTTTATGTATACACGATGATCTAGTAACTTCGTCCACCTCGAATATTTTTAATATTTTTGAAGGTACAGTAAAACTTTTTCTACGACAGTTGCATGATGCTGAAGGTGCCACAACATGCAAGTAACAGTTTTTTTTAGACGACGGACTTTCGAAGATATTAAGGTCACCTCCACGTTTTTAAATGGCACGCCATATTTTCATATTCTTAGGAAAATAGCAGATGTTTAAGCGATTAGAATGACCCCTCACACAAGATCATTCGACTATAGGTAATAGAGTAAACCAGGGTGACAGAAAGTCCTTCAGTAACACTTTTATTTATTATAGTCTAATAGATTTTAGCAAAATAGCTTAAAAGAAATGCTGTATTTAATTTTTTTTAATTAGTTCTGTTCACGATGAACACTGCAGAACATTTTTTGAAATAGATAATGAGGAACCTTTACAAATACTTCCGATATTACTACAGCTAGATTTATACTGTTACAGAGACGTTTGCAGCTTAAAGTTTAACATATGAAGTACTATTTTGTATTCTTTATATATTAAATCGTTATGGAAATATTACGTTTTTAATGAAATACCGATAATTTGAAATCCGGCACATCACGATTACTTATGTATACCTCCAAGTTACAATTTTCATTTGGCATTATGCGTGAATTATATATAACCGTGTCATTGTCTACAATCAAACGCTACCGTATGAAAAATAATAAATATCCTCTTAAATATCACTCAAGGTTTGTTTAATTCTTCTTTCAGGAATTTTGCAATCAATTTCTTCGTCAACCTTTAAGGTATAATCTTCCGCGGCCCGATACAAAACGATTGATAATAATTTTGAGAGATATTCGCATGAAAAGAAATGGAATAAACTAAAACAATTTTTATTTGTCTAAAATAATTGTTGCCCGTTATTCATTAACTTCTTTCTTAAATGTTTCCTATGGCGTATAGAAGAAATAAAACAGAATTGAATACATCGCTTATTAAAACCATTTTAGTTTAATTTATTGGACAAGTATTTACAAAGTATTTCTATTCTCTTGGCCAAACTCTGTACAGCTGTGGCGATAACAGAAGCCATTACTCTCGAAGCTATATAAAAACACTGTGACATTTTGTAACATGATAGTAAAAGTCGCCATTATTCGTAAAATAACAAATAAATGTGGAGTTATTAGGACGGAATCGTTGAAAACGAGTATTATTCGAATTCAAATTATAAAATTTAACGTAGAGTCATAAACTGCCGAATGTCATCGATTTCAATGAAAGTAATTTAATTTGCCAAGTTTCCCTTACAGCTTTTCCTCGATAAAAGGAAGTACCGTGAGTACGTAGTTAACATCTAAATGCATATTACACAACAAGTTCCTAAAAATGCTTGGTGAAGATATGACAAAATTTTATGAAATGAAAGTCTTACAATACATCAACTCAATTGGTGGTATATAGAAAGGAGCGAGTATAAATTTAAAAATTTGATGTATTTGAGAATTTGATTAATGATAAATTGGAAATTTGGGAATTTGGTGACTTGGTATTCTGTTTGCAAAATCATCGAAGATTTAACCGCCGAAACGAATCGTTCAAAGTAGTGTTATTTTTAAGAATTTCAAATAGAGTTGTGGGTCGCAAGATGAAAGATTCACCCGTCTCGTCGGTAAGAACCGACGGCAGGCGTAGTCGTTGAATCGTAAATGAGTAGCACGTTAAAGAACAGCCGCTACTTCCTCCGAGGTTTGATTCACACTCTCGCCTTCGACTCGTCTGGTCGTACCTGCTGTCTGCTATTATTTTTAGCGCGTGATTACGAGGCCGTAAGAAGCAAGAAGCGAGAGAAGAGCAGGCAGGGAAAGCGTTTGCGGGACGGCCGACTATGTTAAGTCATCCTTGCGGGCTTGGCTCGCATAATTAACATTCGTTCTGTCACCAAACACCGATCTCTGTGTCTGATCGATCGCGATCTATCTACCGCACCCTATTCAACCGATCATCCACCTGGTATGCCTTGACAAATCAACGGGAAATCGGTGTTACTTCGTTTTGCGCAACTGTGCCTTCACTCGCAAGAGAATCTGGAACTTCGAAGATAAATACCTAACTTTCGATACTATTCCTTTATCATTTTACAGTATTATAGGAATAGTTCAATGCAAAGATACAATATGACTAAGGTAACACGTTGGCTACTACAAGCCATACATATGCGGCGTCGTAAGAGCTATCCAGGACTTAGTTAGTATCAAATACATATATAACACGTATAACTCTTCAAATAATTGTTAGAACTTGACAGTTTAATCGCTGCACCTATGTGCGAAGTACGTTAAATAAGTAAATGGACAAAACAATTACCATCAATTTACTACAATTTAGTTGGTGTTGAGAAGCTACTTTATCTAAGTCAACGACGTGCCTAACATAATTATTATCATTATTGTCCTGTCTTAAAACTTTAAAGTAATTATGTAACATAAGTAAAAAACGCTTCAATTTCGAAACAATTTTGAAAAAATGAATCGTACACCCGATATTATGACCAAGGATTTGGCGTAAGTACAACTCAATTGTTCGTAGTAACGCAGAAGAAGATGGCATCTTGTTTTTTAATAAGCGACAAAGTTCATTAAATGTTTATTCATTCATGTACACTAATTATATATATATATATATATATATATATATATATATATATATACAGGGTGTCCCACAATTACTGTAGGAGCCGGAAAGGGGTGGTAGGTGGGGCTATTCTGAACAACATTTTCCTTTGCAAAAATATTGGATGGGCCTTCATTTTTAAATTATTAAAGGAAAACACTGACCAATCAGAGCGCGAGATTTTCGCGCGCTCGGAGGCAGAAGTGTAGGCACGATTGACCGTCGTCGCGAACAAACATATGGGAATCGCGATGATAACTCATCGGATCGGTTACCCAACGATAGGTAAACGATAGGTAACGCCAGATGTCGGTGTAGAATGTGAGTTTTTTCTTTTGTATCATCATAATTTACCGAATTTTCGAAATTTAATCTATGCGATTATTTCTTTCCGATAACGAACCACAATATCGTTATTACATTCGATTTATCCTGACTACGCGAATAAAATCTAATTGGTTTGGTTATTATTCAGAAATGAAGAATAATTCAATAATTATTCCGATTTTTCTACTTAACCGGCTTTCACCTAATAGCCTTGTTCTACACCGACATCTGGCGTTATCTATCGTTTACCTATCGTTGGGTAACCGATTCGATGTGTTATCATCGCGATTCCCATATGTTTGTTCGCGACGACGGTCAATCGTGCCTACACTTCTGCCTCCGAGCGCGCGAAAATCTCGCGGTCTGATTGGTCAGTGTTTTTCCTTAATAATTTAAAAATGAAGGCCCATCCAATATTTTTGTAAAGGAAAAAGTTGTTCAGAATAGCCCCACCTACCACCCCTTTCCGGCTCCTACAGTAATTGTGGGACACCCTGTATATATATATTATATATAATAGTTATTTGCTTCAGTTATTTCCTTTAATCAAGGACTGTTTTGTTTACTATTTGACCACTAACAACTTCATATACAATACTTGTTGCTTGATGATTCGGACCTAAATTATGTGACATAATTTATCATTGAAAATATTACTAACTAGTATATTTGAAAAAATATCCTATAAATATCATGTTATGAAATATACACATAAATATAGAAGGTTTTAAGGATAAACATGCCGAAATTTTGTACACTGATCTTAATTATTGCGATTTAACAAGGGCGCAAACAGACGTACCTTCGATAACCGAGTAATTTGCGTGTAGGTGGTTAAGCCAGAATAAAGAAAGTACTTTGTTGGTTTGGCTATCCACATCATGAACACTTCTAGTGTGACATGTCGGCAATATGCGTTATACGTATAAACAAATAAGAACAATAGTAACTACATTTTGCAATTCACACAATCTGGCTCCCTCTCGAAACGTTTTTCGACAGTCATTATTTAGACATAATTGGTGCGCGTGGCCGCTCGAGCCAATAGTTTCCTACCGCCAAAAATACGTGTGAGTCTACTTGTCCATTTGTCTATTCTGATCAACTATTGCCATAGCCCTTCCAAACACCTGAGTCAGTCTCCTACGCGCCAATTCCTGGGTTGTCACTTTTATAATGAAAATATTCTCTTGATTCTTCTGGGAGCGAAAAACTAAGCACAGTTCGTAAAAACCAATGACGATCGGATGAAAATTTTGATCAATAATAATTCAGTCTGTATGTGGCATCGAAAAACGAAGCAGTCCGAAGTCGTTTTGTACATTCGTGATAATCTTTTAATAAAGTGTTTTAACGCTATGCTAATATAATACAGTTTTCTTTTTTTTTGCGTATGGAATAAGTTGAATACATATAATTTATAGCAACCCAATATGGTATGCTACTATGGATGTTTGAAAGAATAATTAATATAAAAATCTGCAATTCGTTTAAATTATAAACATTCTACAAGAACGTTGCACATGAGTAAGTAATCTTGCTTAAATCTCCGTAATTTATAGTTTTTCGTTATGACGTAAATTGCAAATGATATATAGTGGGTTTCGTAGACGGTAATAGATGATTTTCGCTAAAAGAAACGGGAACCAGAAACCGCAAAATCGCAATGACACATACACGGAAACTCTTACTAAGAGATTCTTGAATATCTTAAATCGCTCATCACCCATTTGTAAGAAACGATTTTTACTACCTGTGAATAAGTTAAAAATACATTGTGTTAGGAAAAGTACTTCACCAGGAATTTCCAGTTGTGTCACTGTGAAACAATATTGTATTCTGAAGTTAAGCAGTAATAATTGATTTAATTGATCTCATAAATCCGTGTTACCGAATGTTTATATTTACCTGTATCCGTGTACTGAAGGTTACTGTATAAATGACGAACTATAATTCGTTATATTGTAATGCTTAACCGATTTATTGATGTTCGACGTGTCTGAAAATAAATTTCAATTTAAATTCTTATAATAATACTTCTCATATAATAAAATACTTTTCAATTTAAAAGTGTATAAAAAAGTTAAGAGTTCATTAATAAATTATATATGAAACACAATACTTATCCAAAATGTAACATACGTCTTGTGAAATGATTTATAAGTCAATTATAATTTAATCATATTATGAGAAATATTTCCTTCGGTTCTTAAGTTGGAATCTGAATTCGCCATTTTTGAATCTTTTCCTATAGAATTATATCTTACCATTAATCAAATAAGTTCCTGATAATGTTTGAACGAAACGAAATAGTAACTTTAGCACAAAACCTCATTAACAGATGCTTAAGAAACTTATTAACAGTCTGATGACTAAAATAAAGTCGTCACTTGGTGTTTCCAAGCTGTTACTTAGTCGAAGTGTTAAATGGGAGAATACAATGCTTTTGATTTTTAAAATAGTGTAGATGCGAAATCTTATTACGATGACAAAGTGCGCCTACGTAAATTGCTATGTAACGTCATAAAAGCTACGTCATTTTGCGTTTCACAAACTTCCGCGACTATGTACATTGCTGCTTTGGTGGAATTTTCTTTCAAAGATATATATATATATATATGTATATATAAGTCTAGTGCAGAACATAGCATTCGTCACGTAACGACTACATTTTGCACTGTACAATAAAAGTACAAATATATAATCTGTGCTCTGTATTAATAGTTTACTTTGCATCTGAAATCGTTGATTTCACAATGTTAAAAGTTTAACTCAGTTCGACATCTTCATAACACTGTAAAGTAGCGCTTATGTTATGTTACTTGGAAATATAAAGTCTGATAAAGATTACTGTATAGTCTCTTCGTTAACATTTTTAATATAAAATATGCTTGTCAATTGTAAGAAATAATGACTAATGTGAAATTCACAATTAGTTGCGGACAACTAATTTTAAATTAGCGACAATGACTTTTGTGTTCGAATATTTTGGTTATACATTGTATAATAGTGTAAAGAAATATTAAAGGTTTTGGTAAAGTTTGTGGGCGAAAATAATAAAATAAAGCGGGTCTGATAAAATTGCGATTACTGAGTACTGTCTTGATCAAGCGTTCGAGAACGAATAAAGACGCCTCGAACACCCGAAAGCGGCCCGCTCGGGGGAGAGTAACAAATGCCTCTCGCCCTGCAAGAATCACCACGTGTAAGAATCGCCACGTTAACAAAGAACCTCGCTGTGGCAAATTCTAATACAAAGGCGTCTTCGTAGACGCATCGAATTCGTACCGAGGACAATCCCGCCAGCATAGTTTTTTTTTTTAGGGCGCTTAGGCCCGAAGAAGAGTTAATAATTAATCGTTTTTTCTAATTTAATAACAATAGAAAGCTAAAAATTCCTATGAAAAAGAATTTAAATGGTTTTAAAATTACGTATAAATAATTTTTTTTTATTGTTCGAAAAATTGAAGGAACAAAGCTAATAAAAAAGTAATAAACAATCAATACAGCTTATTAATATATTCTGATATATTATTTTAAATTATTTTCTGTAATTATCGTTCCAATACTAATTTAATCATTAGCTCTGAATAAAATTGGTGAATAAACACTCGAAAGCACTATATATGTATTACCCGTAGTTGCACATATAAAAAAAGAACTTACATATATTACTATAGAATTGTAAATTACGAATAAATAGAAAAAACAATACATATCTAAACAAATAATTCCCAAACAATGATAATTCCAGTAATAATAAAATAAAAATAAAAAACCGTACAACATTACGTTGGTATTAATAACTGTTAGATATATTGCCAATGAAAGTAATGACAGTGTGCAGGGGCACGTGAGCGTAAAGGAGGAAAGGCGGAAAATAGAACATACATATGTATTTCGCCTTATACATGAAAGACACATACTACACGAGGGAGTAGCAGAGACTGATCGAATACGGAGAGACCAGCACGGTATCCACTCGTGCACTCGTGTTGCTTACAACAATAACAATATACCCATGTTTCACGTAGTCCCTTAAAAATGGGGCAAACGAAATTCTAGATATGACCAAAGGCGGTTTACACACCCGGCCTACTAGGCCTAGGTCTAGGGCGCCGCACGCTGGCAAGATCCGCATATTAATAAAAAAAAAATGTGTAATTTGTCTTATATTTTTTGATCATTTAAAAAATATGTGGGGGGGGGGGCTAATTTCATCAGGCCTGGGGCGCCAATTTTTGTAAACCGCCCCTGAATATGACCACGTTAATGACATACGTTTCGTATACTGTATTAATATTTTATCAAAGAACTTATAACCACAAAAAACTAGCATTAATCAACAAAGAGACGAATACCGTTTTGATTCATTTTGAATAATTTTCTATTAATAAATTTGAATGTTACTTCCCTTTCAAGCAAATGAATCTACAGTTTTTTCTAATACATGTTATTTCTATTCTTTAGAAAACGGTTTGAGTTCAGAATGAGTATGAACTCAGTGGTCTCATTTTAATAATTAAAAGATGATCGACAAGGTTTAACTACAGTTAGATACATATACGATATTTACATTAGAATAGTACTGTAAAATAAATCGTATTGATAATACGCGAAAAATGAATTTTTCTTCTGCGATACTTCGAAATATGGTCTTTGAAATAGTTGTATTCTATAACTCGTTCATTCAATTGTACAAATCATTAATACGCTTTTGACGTTGCTGCTTTCTGACTATTAGAAAATATTTAAATCTTGTCGATTTTTTATATTCTTATCAATACAAAATATGTTTTACGTCATAATCAGCAGAAATATTTGCCATTAGTAAATGGATAATATTATTATAAATAGGAAATTAAAATTACTAAATTCTAACTACACTCCTCCAAAGAGATAAGAGTACAGCAGCTTTTTTGCAAAACAGTTGTCTACGTTTCATGCGCTGTAACTCTGTGAGGAATTGTCCTACAGGGACGCCCGACGAAACATATAAAAGCTTGAAACTTCTACTTGACGATGTTTTTAGGCCCTGACGCTGCATTTATCAGTTATTGAGTTAATTTCTGGTTGCCAAAAAGCGTAGAAAGTTGTGTACGTTACATTTTGAGCCATAGGTGTGATTAAGAATATGTTCACTATATGCATTTTTCGCTTAAATGTGTCTTTTAAATTGTAAAGTTGATTGTCTTTGTCAAAAATGTTCGAGTTTTAAAAAACCGAAGTAAGTTTGAAAGAATACATTTCCTCCTGTTATTTGCGAGCTCAAGCAATCCAAAGAATGATACTTAGATTGCGCACAGCCATCTTCATTGCTATCGCTGACGCACTGAAATTTTTGATCAAAATTCAAAATGCAAAACGACACACGACATAATATGAAATCTAAGATTTTATGATAAGGCTTAAAAATTAAGACTTCAAAATTCAAAATGCTTTTTTCGTTATTTCTGTACGATAATTCGTTCGTCCAAAATGGCCTGATAAAGTTTAAAGTGCCTTTTATTGAAAGTGCTATAATTCAGCGAGAAAAAATTGTACGGCAAAAAGAGAACAACTAACTTAAACCAAGAAGAAACAATCTTTCACACAAACTTGGTACCATAATAAAAAAAATCGCCCTACAAGGCTCGAACCGCTAAAGTTGAAATTTTTATTTCGATACCTGGTATATTCCGCTTTGAGGTTATACATATAACTCCAAAACTCGTAAGCGTGCCGTCAGGACACAAAAACATGTAGATGCTTTACGCTTTAATATGATTGTTTGCTTGTGCTTGATAAACAATTCTTTGCAGAGTTACAGCATTTTATAGTTTGACAAATTTTTCGCAAAAAATTACTGTCCCCTCAATTCTTCTTAGGAGTGTATATATTTTTTCGCTTACCTTGTTCTTAAGTGATTGTTTGCCAAAAGGTTAAGATCGATTCTGCAAAAAAAAAAACGGAAAGAAATGTTAGACATTTGTTTTGTACGCAAATAGTTCAATATTTTTTTGCTATTTTAGATTTTTTAAGTTTTGTATAATAATTGTTCTCCATAAACGAACTAATTATATGAGAATGTCTGTATACAATTTTATCCTGAGGTTTTCAATCCACCCACGAGGTATATTTGCTGTCTTGATAATCTATGCTTGACAAACAAGAAAAAAGTAGTCATCCTTCAAGTGTTGCTAATACCGCAAGTATTGTTTCTTCATCACACGTTATGAGTCGTGCTGATTTAATTGTCAAACTCAGTAATTAACGGTTACTCTCGTCGCATTATTGCACTTTTATTTACTTGCTCGTATTGAACTTGCTTGTTTCATAAAACTATACCGTTACATTTCTTACAGATTTTTAAATTTTTTAATACATACAGTTCTACATTCTTAAATAATTTATTTAAGTACTCAAACTTTTAAACGCCGAATTTCAAAATAGTGATATTTTCAACTCACCAAATTTCTAAACATCTAAGTGCATAAATTTCCAAATTTCGACACATTCAAATCCCTAAAATAAGAAAATGTTCTAACCTTCGAGATCAAAAGATACGAAAGTGCCGTAAAAATCATTCGTCTTTCGTCGATACGTGTCACCTGCTCCTAGGGTACCGATGGAAAGTACGATTTATCGGAATATTCGTGAACTTTCGAAATATAAAAAAATCAATGAATACTGGTAACACAAGCATGCGGGGCTGTTTTGTATCCCAGCCGAGCTGTTGTATATATACATATATGTACTTTAGTTTAAATATAGCACGCTTCTTATAGAGAAATACTCAAAAGTGGGATCGACGATTTCCGCGTTAATATTATTTTCCAAATTCACACATTATTGCGTTAGTAGATTTTGTGAAAGTACGTTCGCACGTGGTGATGATGACACCAAAGACGAGAGCAATGGATAGAAGCGTACTTGAGGACGCAACTTTGGAGCAATTACAAAAGGAAGCTAGGAGGTACGGATAAACCGTCTTGGACAATCGTAAAAATTTATTAGGATCCATTCTTAATCATTTGGGAAAACGCGACTGATCGTGCTCTACACTCACAGAAGAGCACATGCAGGGATTCAGCGCAACACACGTGTGTGTTGTTTCCACCGTCACGTCAGCCCCAAGCGAAGCAGAGTGCATGGCGATTGGAGCGCAGAGAAAGGTGGTAGAATCTATAACGGAAATGTTATTTAGGCACCAATAGGAGATTGTTACAGGAGCAGCAAAGACAACTTCAGACATTGTGAAGAGACTTCAACGCTCGTAATAGAAGGGCTACGCCGAGCGCGACAGCAGGCATGGAACAGAGGAAAGCAGGCATGACGGATTTCACGCGGGTAACGTGGCCACGTGACCGTCGCAGATACATGAGTTTGGTGAAATAGGCGCACAGAACATCAAAATGTTAGTGCGGCAGGTAGAGAAAGTGTCGTAATGATCTACAAAACGGTGAGGATGATTGAATCGTGGAAAGGACTATAATTATAAAAATTTTTGATAGAAAAGAACCGTTTCATAAAATAATACAAGAAGAAAAAATACGGAAGTGGATTCTAGGAAAAGAATGTTTCGATCAATACACGATCACTAAACTAGCTTTGATGCACAGACCATACTTGCCGGTGAAAGACTCGGCGCGGCGAGAGCGGCGGTATCGCTCCCACCCTCTTCCTTAAAAGGCGCGACCAAGGCGCAAAAGAGGGTGGACACTACCGTCAAGAAGCATGCTGATTGGAAAATTAACGCTATGAACGAAAACCAATCAGCATGCTTCAACCACTTCCGATCTTTTGAGGAAGTGCGGGCGACAACAAGTCGTCAGAATCAAAAAACGCTCGTTAACCTTTTCGCGCCGAGCTCCCCGTCCGCCGAAGTACCGTCCCTGAACGGAAACTCGCGCCGAAAATATGCACAGTGCGCGTGGTATCTGTATATATGTTGTTCTAAGTCTTAAGTAGGAACTGTGTTGAATAAAACAATCATTGTTCTAATGTAATAAGTAATACATAAAAAATATGTAAAAACAATTAACTACGGAGTGCACTTACTTAGATGGCGTTGCATGCGTGATCGCCACAATTTCGATGCCGCATATATGCGGCGCTCGTACCCATAGGTCGTCGAGTGGGTGCCGCATATATGCGACGCTCGGCGCGAAAGGTTTAAGATACAATTCAATCGTCAAACGTTAAACACCTCAGCTCGACCGTTCGAGAGCAAGGAAGGTTTACGTTACGAATAGCAGTCACACAGAAATCTTTAAATGCAAGTCCATCGTTCGGGACACAAGACATCGTTCGGTCTTTGCAAGAAACAATTATCCTCGAACGTCTTCAGAGCAACGCGCCGCGACGGGTCGGTAAGAAATTCCGCGTGAGCCTCACAACCTCGCGTCACGGTCATCCTAAATCCCTGCGATCGGTAGCGAAAAGTGTAGTCGCTCCGCACACTCAAGATTACACCACGCTGCGTAACCAGAACGTATAGAGAAAGTGAACGTAAAAGCTGCGGAATGAAAGGACACAAGCATAAAATGTGTATAAAAGGGAATTAACTTTCTCATGCAAATAGAAGTGGTATCGCCAGATCAACTTCCCGTCCAAACGGAAGGATCCTACCCCATTCCTTGTGCTCCAGCCAGCCGCAGATGTGTGCGAGGAACCGAAGGCGCCGGTCGCAGTAGGGACAGTGGAAGATGACATGGAAAGTCTAGTGCTAGAGAAGCTTTGGGGGTCATTCCACACCGAATCGGTCACATTTTGACCTCACCATCTGCGATTTTCTTTCAATCAAAATAGTTTATAGTCTATGCAAAATTAGGGGGGGGGGGGGGGGGGTTAACTCATCATTTTGCCGATTTCGGATTTATTTACAAATTACAAGCCTTCAAAATTTGCAGTTTTTGCCTATTTTTGCGAAAATATTCCTTAACCACATTCGATTGTTTTGGGGGCACTGGCTCGGGCTTTTACAAATGCGGTCCTGAGTCTGACAAGGGAACATATGCAACACGAACACTCCGATTTTGATGAAACTTATGTGAAAGATAGTTCTCAAAAAAATATTTGACACGTATTTTTTTTTATCGGCCATCGTTCACATTGAAGAGGTGATAACAGCCCTCAAAGTTAGGGGCTGAAAGTATATTTTTGGGAATATCTCCGGAACTAAAGGAGATAATGAAAAACTTTTTTTTTAAATTGTGAGTCTTTAAATAGGGAATTATTTTGCAAAAGAAAATTTTAAAAAACCTCATTTGTTTAAAAAATATATTGAAAATTTATAATTTTTATTCAATTTTTGTTACTAAATGTTAATCTATTTTGTTGTAACTTTGTGTGTGTAAACTATGGACAAAAATAGAGGATACGTGTTTTTGGAATTTTTCGTTTTTAGCGAGGATTAGTAGTTACATAATTTTAAATCTCATCCTATGAAGAGGAGCAATCGGGCATGGTTTGTTAAAAATATCATTATTTTTACAATATTTTACAATATTTTCAAATAGTATGAACCTCTTTATATGCTGTTAGTTGATTCGTGAATGACTATTGGAAATACCGCAGATATGAATGTGACGCGGAGTAGTCATCGCAGCCAGAGATATTGGCTTATATGGCCAATACTACATTTGTAATTTTCCGACTGCAAAATCTCCAAATACAATATTTGGAACTTTTGACAACTTTGAGATTTTTAAGAAATTGAAGGCAGAGTGTTCTTCGTTTTAAGCTTATAATATTTATTATTCCCATCATTTTCAGTAACATTATTCGCTGTCAGAAGGGAAGCATTTGGTAACTTACATTCTATAATACACGTAATCAACTTCTTGCAGAGCTACCATAAGCTAAAAATGAAGAACACTCTGCCTTCGATTTCCTAAAAATCTCAAAGGTTTCAAAAGTTCCAAATATTGTATTTGGAGATTTTGCAGTCGTAAAATTACAAAGGTAATATTGGTCATATAAGCCAATATCTCTGGCTGCGATGACTACTCCGCGTCATATTCATATCTGCGGTATTTCCAATAGTCATTCACGAATCAACTAACAGCATATACTGAGGTTCATAATATTTGAAAATATTGTAAAATATTGTAAAAATAATGAAATCTTTAACAAACCATGCCCGATTGCTCCTCTTCATAGGATGAGATTTAAAATTATGTAACTACTAATCCTCGTTAAAAACGAAAAATTCCAAAAACACGTATCCTCTATTTTTGTCCATAGTTTACACACACAAAGTTACAACAAAATAGATTAACATTTAGTAACAAAAATTGAATAAAAATTATAAATTTTCAATATATTTTTTAAACAAATGAGGTTTTTTAAAATTTTCTGTTGCAAAATAATTCCCTATTTAAAGACTCACAATTTAAAAAAAAAGTTTTTCATTATCTCCTTTAGTTCCGGAGATATTCCCAAAAATATACTTTCAGCCCCTAACTTTGAGGGCTGTTATCACCTCTTCAATGTGAACGATGGCCGATAAAAAAAAATACGTGTCAAATATTTTTTTGAGAACTATCTTTCACATAAGTTTCATCAAAATCGGAGTGTTCGTGTTGCATATGTTCCCTTGTGAGACAGACGAAAAATATATTGACGGGAAACGATATTCATGTTATTGATTTTGAAAGCGACCAGAGTTTATTCAAAGAAATTGTAAAGAGATTTAATGTTAAATACTTTTAAAATTTATTCAAAATATATCACCACAACAGTAATTTCCGTAAACTAAATATCTACAGGTTCGAGTGCAGCATTGAGGTGTCTCTAACCTCACTCATCTTTGGGTCATTCTACGTTGAATTGATCACTTTTTGACCTCACCATCTGCAATTTTGGTTTAATCATTTTGACTTCTTCTGAACGCCAGAGATTTTACATATTCTAGTTCATTATTAACGAAGTATGTAGGGAAATATGTTTATTCAAATTTTATCGATTTTGAAAGTTATGCGACATCATTCCTTACAAAAATTAGGAAACATGAATTAATAATTTTTTAAATGTGATACACTTTTTCAAAAAATCTGAAGAAATTATACATTAATTATACATTATTGCGCTACTTATTTTTAATTTTTTTTTACTATGTTCGACCACCTTAAAAAAATCTAAAAAAATGAGAGATTACTAATTGTAATAAGGGCTTTATACTGAATTAACAAAAATATGGCCACACAAATACTTTGATAAAATATCGGTAGTTAAAATCTTTTAGAATTTTTTAAAAATCAAATTTGCACACAAAAATTCTGAAAAAATTCGCAAACATGTATATCTATTAGTAGAATAACTATAACTTTTTTCATAATTTCGTGTCATGTAGAACCGGAAATATTAAGCAAAAGCTGAAAAATGATTTTCATCCCGTAACTACCGCAGTAATGGATATAGGGAATTAAAATTCTACGGAAAAGGGTTTCTTCAGGCAACCTATCGAATGTTATGAATTTCGTTCAAAAAGGCTTTAGGGCACTTTTACCATGTATTCGGCTGGACCCTTTGCAAATTTAGGAAGTAAGGAATTTAGGATATTGAAAATTCAGAATGTTTCGAATATGCGAAATTTTTCTTACAGTGAAAAAAATCAATGATAAAGTACCTAACAAGAAATCTTTTTTTAACATAGTCTTTAATATTTCCCTTCTAACCACTGTTTCAATGATTGTATTCATGTTAGTTTCATTACATATACTGAAAAATAAACGATTTAAGTCATAGACTAGATGTAACGTTCGATTAGATTGGTTAGAGATTAACAGTGCATATTTTTAATCGTTTGTGGAACAGTATGTGGTAATAGAGTATTAATAGAGGGAGTATTAATACTCTATTATATTGTATTAATAGAGGGAGTTCAAAAGCACTTTTTCTCACGATTGAACAAATCGTGCAGCCAGGTTGCATAATGAGAGACCTCAGAGCAGATACACACCTATCTACAATTTGATATTATCGTTCCCTAAGGAAAAAAGAATATTCGGGCTCAGGTATATTTGCTGTATAATTACCTCTCTGTATTACATTCTTCACGACAATCACCGTGTTTTCAACTCAACTGAAAACTTATGGGGTTATGTGGACAGAATAATTCGACAAACGCCAATTACACCAAAAAAAGATTTAAAACTAAGATTATTAGAAACATCGAAGTGCATATCTCAAAACTATTTACACAAAATTATAGCTACCCTGTCCAGCTGATTACGAAGTGTAATTAAACAAAAGAAGTATGATACTTGCAGTATCACTAAGAGGAATTCACGTTTACCGCTTTTGTTATGCTAGCAAACAAATTCCTGTATTCTGTATGCCTATTATTTTTCCGAAAATTGTATGAAAAATCCGACGACGCTGCACGTAAAATGGATGTACACTATCTCACGAATATCAGCAAGCCAGATGTAAGAAGATAATACTGTTACTGTAACAATAAATATTGTCTGACAGATTTACAAGCATTATATAACTAGCCCACCCCCCGAAGTTCTCATATTAGCACAGACTTTTATATTAGGTGAATCTACCGTAAAGGTTAGAATTAAAATCGTAGGTACAGTATGTGTGTTTCAGATATACTGATCCTTTAAAATTCTAATAATCTGATGTTTCGAAAATAAATTACATTATTGTTTTGAGTTATAAAATGGGCTCACGAAAGTAAGTTCTAAAACGTAAACCTTCTCCCCAGAACCATAGTACATATGTTTGATAGGATTTTTGTTGGAAGAACCTGCAGGCCACATTAATTGTTCTATTAAATTTAAGCTGAACTGCTAATATCTAATTACTGATATTTATTATGTAATTAGCGCTACCTAAAATGCGGGATGTTTTGTTAACAATGGTACAATGTACATGTACATCTTAAGGGGTTATATCTACTTGGGATCGAAAAATGTTACATGATTTCCAAGAATTTTTTCTGCCATTTTAATAAATATCTTTAATAATTCACAAAACACTATCAAAAAGTTCATATTTTAAGGTGTATATATCAATTTTTGTACGAAAAAATATTAAAAAACAAATGAAATATAACTCGTTTCCTAGATCGCCAGTTTTTTTTATATCACTTGCGGTGACCACTAGATCTTCGGAACGCCTTATCTGAAGTCAAAATAAAAAAATAGTGCGTTGGTACATTCAGTTAAGAAGGGCCTGAACGAAGGGTTTCGTAAAATTTTGATTTTTACAAAAATGACAACAATTTTACGAACAAATCAATGGTTCGAGGTGGACAGATTTTATTTTTTTCGCAATAAAAAAAAATTTTGTAATCAAAATGAAAAATCCTTCGTTCAGGCCCTTCGTAACGCAGTGTACTAATGCACTATTTTTGGATTTTGACTTCAGATAAGGCATTCTGAAGATATCGTGGTCACCGCAAAAAAACTGACGATCTTGGAGACGAGTTATATTTATAAAAAAATTTATATATACACCTTAAAATATGAACTTTTTGATAGTGTTTTGAGAATTAATAAAAATATTTATTAAAATGTCAAAGAAAATTCTTGACAATCACGTAACTGTTCCCGATCCCAAGTAGATATAATCCCTTAAATCGGACAGCTTTTGAACAGTTTAATATTAATAACAACAATAGAAATAGAAAGAATCAGAATAAGAATATGTAATAGTATGAAAATAAATATTACTGATTAGTGCAATAAAATAAATATAATATGCATACGAATGGAAAGTGGGGACAAAATTAAAGAACAAAATGGGTGTAACAAAATTCACCTTAAAAAAATGCAAAAATTGGAAGAACAATAAATATAATATGTAACAAAGTTAGTTTTTATTGAATGAAGGTATCAAATTTTGCACACCATACACTTTGTATCTATTTTAACTTTATTTCAGTCATAATATAAGAAAAGAATTTAGTTCTATTTTGTGCTAAAAGTAAATAATCATTTTTAAAGTATATCATTTCAATAATACCTGTGCGTGGTTGCTAATTAATAAAGTTTTTATTGTTATCTAGACATCACTATACAAGGATCAATTATGAATATCATACAAAATAAAAATTTTAATCAATTTTCTATACAAGATATATTTTAATATTTGTAGATAGAAACTCGTTATACTTTTGATTTAAAAGTTGCGAGGTAAGATCCAAGAGTTAGTTTTGCTAGCAGAAGGCATCCTCACCTTCCTCACTCTGTGGTCAGATCCTACACGCACACTGTTCTCCTAATCTTCACACAGTCTATTCCTAATCTTTGACAACCATCAAAAATATGTCGATGCTAACATGTATTACTGTTTATGAGTTATTATATCCTACTATATAGCAATACATTGTTATTTTCATAAATATTTACTGATCTGGTTTAATTGAAATGTTTAGGGTTGGTTAGGGTAGGTTTCTTTTTTTACAGAATAGTTCTTCGTTGTCATTTGTTGCATATATGCTGCACACAAAATGTAGGATAAAATAATTTCGATTGTATCCGCGTTGGAACCCGGAATAGGACACACGTGGCAACGATGCGGCAACCACCACCGTTCCGAGGCACGACGTTACGATGACAGGACCATAAAGGACACCTTCAGTTTTTGGCGAGAGGCTGGAATCTCTTCAGAGCCTCGGCGAAGGACACTCTTGGAAAAACTATTGGCAACTTTACATCGTCCACGTTCTTAGACTCTCACGAAAATATATATATAACTATTGGGATTTTACAAAATCGCCATTTTTAATTTTTATGGCGTCACTTTCGTTGCCTCTTAAAAGTCAGAAGTGGGATTATTCTTTGTTTTTCCGTTTCTCTTACAGTAGTTATTATAAAATTTTTGTATTTTATTAAATAAAAATGAATGTTAAATTTCATAATTAACGAAATAACACAATTATTAATGAATTAATTGATGTGGGTTAACGTCCGGCAATGGACGACAATCCGCTTTTCCGAATATTATAGGCATGCATAGTCCCGCGTGTCAATCATATATTCATATATCACTGTATGTGCAAATAATTTCAATTAAAAATAGAGTGATCAATAGCATATATGTATAACATAACATATTTTGCTAATGTGTAACCGGTTTACCACCGGTTTGTTATTGATAGAAGGAATCGATATTGTAAGTACCGACCGCGTGCGAGTTTGCACCGGTTTTCTTGTTTCTTAAATAATGCGTCGCATACCTCAGCACGCGTTTGTTAATTTAGTTTACTTTTTATTAGTGTACCATTACGTTTAAATATATTCTACATATATATACACAGTATGTCTGCAAAGTAACGGAACTTTTTAAATTCAAGGAAAACTACTAGCACCATCTATTAAAACAATATGCTATCCGAAAACAGTATTCCTCCCCTACAAAACAAAATAATCATTATTAGAATCGAGCAAGGAATCGCGAACTTATAGCGATTAAAGCGACAGAACCTTTTGTCACCGTGTCACAAAATCACGATCAAGCAGAGAGCGAATAATAAATTTGGTTTCAACCTCAGTAAAAGTTTTATGGAAACGTTTGAATTAATGAAAAAAGTTTATCGTGACGATTGTTTATCCCGTACACGTGTGTTCGAGTGGTATAAATGATTCCAAGAGGGTCGTGATATTTTGAAAGACGACCCATAGCCAGGCCGACCAAAAAAGGAAAATCACGAAAGGAAATTTACTATTCTAAAGGCATTATACTTCGAGAATTCGTTCCACAGGGACAAAATGTTAATGGTGAATATTATCTGGGTGTTATGGAACGTTTTTGGAAAAGAATCGTTCGTGTCAGGCCTGGGTATCGAACGCCAGGGAGTTGGTTTCTGTTGCATGATAATGCACCATGTCACAGAACTGTCGCAGTTCGTGAATTTTTTGCGAAAAAACAAGTCTGTGTGCTCCAACATCCTCCATATTCGTCTGACTTATCTCCATGCGATTACTTCCTTTTTCCAAAATTGAAATTAGCCACGAAAGGAACGTTGTATGACACTGTTACACAAGTCCAAGCAGCTGTGACAAGGGTGATTGAAGCGATTCCGCAAAACGACATAAAAATCTATGTTAACATTGCTTGAGCGTGTCCAGCGGTGTATTGATGCGGAAGAGATGTATTTTGAATAAAAAAAATTAATTTTGGCAAAATAACTAATAGTTTTTTCTTTATTTAAAAAGTTCCGTTACTTTTCAGACATACTGTGTATGTAATCGGATGTAACCGATTAAGTGAATTTATTGTAAGTAAAAGATTTTCATTCCACAAAATATTACCATCTTGCTCTTTTTTGTTATTATGTAACGACATTAAGTTAGTACACATTTAACATTTCGGATAGTAATAGTAAATTAGGACATGCCATGAATATTGCTTAATTATTGGGCCATATAGATATTTTCAGACTTCAATTATTTTAAAACCTTATCTGATACAAATTTGATCTTTATTATTTTACCTAGAAATAGAAAATTTACCATTTTCAATAAACGTATTTAGTTATAATTTTACATTGTGTAAATATAAAAGAGCTTGTAATTACCTCAAGTGTTCCGTTATTTGCATGATCTCTAGGATATTTGCCTTATTCGTTTTTTTTTCTAATTGTAAATGATTTAATATCAAAATTCAACTGTCTGTTGTGCCGAACAAAAGGAGGTACTAAGGATGTCGAACGAGCGAGGTATCGCGATAAGATTATGAAAGATTCTGACACAGGGCACCTGTTGCGCTCGGTTCCGCGTAATCGCCATGTATTTCAGCAGAGCGTAGGCAGCTTGTGCTCCAGCTGGGACAACCGTGTGACTGGCATTCGTAAATCGTACATATTGTATCGTTTTCCTGACGATGCATACTGGGAACGTAAGCTCTTCTCGGAGACTCCGCTTTGGCATTCAATCTCATGATCGATTGTATACTTGTCCAGAGATAAACGTATGAAATGTAACCGTTTTTCTTTATCGCGAACATTTGTATGCATATTTTCTAAATGTATACACGTTCGTAACAAACATTTAAATGACAAATAAAACAGAAAAAGAAAATGATTATTCTTAACATTCAGATAACTTGATGGTTAGTAAGCAGGAAGAAGAAAATGAACACATTATTTTTAATACCGTGATAACGGAATAATCTTGAAACTGCGTAAAAGAGAAGAAGAAAGGGAATGCGTACATTATTTTTAGCATTGAGGTAAAATGTAAGCGAATTCTATAGCGGTGATAAATTGATTAAAGAGAAAGAAACATTAAATGTTATTGTGTTCTGGATTGTTTTCTTTTCTGCGCGTCACGTTCCACACAAATGATACCGGTTTCACGAATGCAATGAAACCCAACGATAGTTGTTTTAAAAACGAGTTTTAACTGTTTTGTGAATAATGTTGCATATACGACAAGATTGCTTGGACTTCTTTGAGGACAATTCTTACATCTTACATCTGAATAAATCTAGCTTCATAGAATAATTTGGTTTTAAATAATACTGATCTTGATGAATTTGAAGACCACACCGTCTTGAAATTCATATTCTTTTAAAAACGTAAAAAATTCCGCATTTCTATAGGGTTCGTAACACGTTGTGCATGAAATTTCCTAAAAATATTTCTTTCTGTCTTTCTTTTTTGGCACTATACACACATATAAGTTAAGAAACGAAATGCGTATTGTACGTTATCACCGCTTCCTCAACATTTACCGGTTCGAAGCGTCCCTATGGCATAGTAGATCATTTCATTCGGATGATTCATCGAGTACGTTAGCTGTGTTCATCAGCGTCGTAATGGCGGATCTCCACTCGAGGTCGAAATATCACACGATATCGTGTTACCCTGTCACACAGGGTGCACCTGTGCGCCGAGTCACGGTGGCATCGTGCCATACATTCTCTTTGAGATCACCCCACGGTTCTTCCGTCCTTGTCTCTTTCGCTCTCGTCTTTTTATACATACTTTCTATTCTCTCTTTGTTCCTCCATCCGTTCGATCAACCAATGTTCCTCTCGATAAGATTGCCAACAGGCCCTGTGCGATTGCGCTACCGTTGTCGCGTCGTCGCACACGTGCCTCGGGTATCCTCCATTCATTCATGACTGCGCTCATTCAGCTCGGCTGGACGTATCGATTGAATCGATAATACAACATCGACCAGTTGATAGAATTAGTCGGTCACCTACGGAGACGCCTTTTAACATTGAATGAGTTAGGTTTCTCGTGATATTTAGCACGTTCGCCGCCCGCGTTACATGTAGAAAATGTTTTTAGTCACGTGACACAACCGAAAAAACAATGAATTATAAAACAAACTACTAAATTTGAACAGTTTTTAAGTATTTGCAACAACTTCTTCAATATGATTCTCATTAAATAAGTATAACCATTAATACCACTAAAGTTCCTTATTAACCGTTAATTATAAAATTATTAATGCAGGGATTAATGTATTGTATAATACGATGAATTTAGTTAACGACAAGAACATAAGTAATAATATGTATTATAATTTATGAATGTGAACGAATTTTAGTGATATTGAAAATTACAATTGTTAATTAATAATATTTACTGACTCTAAAGTTAGAAAAAGATTTGTTGATTTTCTCTTTTTTTTTCTTCTGATGTAGAATAACATCGACCAAAGTATGTACCATTATTGACTTGTTAAGACAACAATCTTTAATAAAGTCATTCTGGATTAATTAAATACGGCTACGCTGATGCTATTAATATTTCTTTTATGCAAAGAATATAAATCCTTTATGAAGTTCCACAACAAAAATACAATGTTAGTAATATTTATTGATAGCCCTTAATTCTTATAGTCAGTTTTTAGTAGCACAGCTTAAATGCTTAAGTTGTTATTATTCTCTACA
This sequence comes from Coelioxys conoideus, assembly GCA_947623535.1. NCBI lineage: Eukaryota > Metazoa > Arthropoda > Insecta > Hymenoptera > Megachilidae > Coelioxys > Coelioxys conoideus. Next base: position 4,608,706 of record OX392457.1, on the reverse strand, counting down.
ATAACTGAGAGGAAACTTTCAACCCTGTTCACTTTTATTTCTTTATTTCTCAAAACACGGCTCTATTGAATACATAGTTTACAAGTAGATTATTTACACATCGTAAAAAGCGATGGTTTATCCATTGTTTAATGAAGATACAGAAGCGTTACAATACTTTATTTATTTAAAGATTTTGTATACATTTTTATTTCAGTACCATTTTGACATACATGCATGACTTTTAATCTATAATAGCACTTATCGTGTATTTATAATTATTTTATCTAGAAACTAGTCTCCATCGGCGTTTTGTATGACCTTTTGTAATACAACTGGATTCATCTGGATGAGCATCGGGAATTGAATTGCACAATATTCCAACATTCTCACGTCGCGTTAAAAAAGATTAAAAAAGTAAATCAATTAAATGAATTTTTTAGATCTTTTACACGTTGCGTTGATCGAAACAACGGTCCATATAAAATTAACATCTGTATACGCATGAATTTTTGAACAGTCACAAAGGAATTAATAATTTTAATATTAGTTATAATAACATTTTATAATAGCCAAACGGATTTGTAACTGTCTCTATGGAGTTTTTATTGATTTTTGCGAACCGAATACGAATGTGAAATCCGTTTTTCTCGGGGTCGAACATTTTTTGTTCGATGTAGAAATAGTTTGTACCTTTACCAGAGCAGCTATTCAGTGGATTTTTGCACGAGGAAAATCTATGAAGTTTCCTGAATAAAACCATATAAATTGTTATTGCATTGTAAAAATTTAAATCTGTTGAAATAATGATCAATTTTTCGTGATATTTTTCAATTTATTTCAAAAAGTATAGGTCTAGGTGAAAATCTAACAATCATAAGTGATATAACAGACATTTCTGCTGCCGGAAACATCGAGCTAACAATAAGTTACAAAATCAGTTTCATTTTCATTTTATAAGGAACATAGTCCGGCAGAATAGGCAGCGCTGCCAGAGGTATTTAGTGTTATAGCGCGCTGCGCCGCGCCATTCAATTATTCCGTTACACCAAGATATAGGCGTTGAGTACCGCTACAATACAACCAATTTTTGTTTATTTTTTATTTTTTTTTTTTTTTTTAATTCAGGTTTTACGTCACATCGACCTTCAAGTCATTAGTGACGACTGGGTCCTATATCCTACGTTATAATCAGTTAAATTTTGTGGTAAATATTTCTTTCTTTCAGGTATTTTAAAGTATTTCCAATGTTCTTCGGTGATGATAAAGCTTTGGTCGGTGTTAATCCATACTTTTGTCTCTGAATAAGAAATTGATTACATTCGAATAGTAGGTGATGGGTCGAGATAATTTTTCTGCAGATCGTGCACACTGGTGGCTCTGTTTTTTTTAATAGGTGCTCATGCGTGAATTTACAATGACCAGTTCTGAGTCTGGCCAAGATTACTTTGTCCTTTCTCTTAAAATCATTTCCAGGCATTGTTTCGTAGAAGTTCTGGGTAATGTCATGTGTTTTTATTTTCTTGGCGGTATTCCATACTTTATTCCATGCTTGATGTTCGGCGTGACGTATTGCGACAATAAGGTCTTGATATGGAATATGTCTTCGATTGTTAGCTAGCGAGAGCGATGCTGCTTCTTTGGCGGCTGTGTCGGCTTTCTCGTTTCCTTTGATTCCTTGGTGGGATGGAACCCAGGCTAAAGTTATATGTTTACCAATGTTTGTAAGATCCGTATAAGTGTGCTGGATGTTAAGAATGACATCGTGTTTAGTTTCACTAATTGGGTTTGCTGATGCTTTAATTACACTCATAGAGTCTGTGAAGATGACGGAAGGTTGGTCATTGTTGTTCTGCACGAATTTTAAGGCTTCAAGAACTGCCCAAGCTTCTGCCGTGAAGATGGATGAGGCTTTTGGAAGAGGGATCTTTGTAATCGTGCTATCACAGACGATGGCAGCTCCTACACCCTGGTCATTCTTTGATGCATCAGTGTATATAATTTGGTGGTTTGAGAAATTGCTACACAGTTGTTGAAAATTTAGTCTATGTTCAATGCTACTGATTTGGTCTTTGGGGAGTGCAGCGAGGTCGATGTTGATATCGGGAACTTTTTGCGTCCAGGGAGCGGATTTCCTATGTATGCGTGAGATGATTGGAGTGGATGTTATTACAGCAAGATTCTCATATTTAGCAATTCTTTCATAGAATGGAATAGGAGACTTAGATTTTATGGTTTGAAGGTGAGTATATCTATTAGTAAATATGTTGTTGTAGGTAGGATTATTTGGAGTGGATGACATTTTAACTGCATATTTCAGGCTTAGGTATTTCCTTCTTTGTTCTAATGGTGGTTCTTTTGATTCAAAAAGTATGCTATTTATTGGACTAATCCTGTAACATCCAGAAGCTAATCTTAGAGCGGCATTGTGAATAGTATCGATTGCTTTCAAGGTATTAGGTTTAGCTGAGTTATAGACTATTGACCCGTAGTCCAGTTTGGATCTAATTATTGCCTGATAAGTTTGTATAATAATGTCTTGGTCAGCTCCCCAGCTATTATTTGCTAAGGCTTTTATAATGTTCATTTTTTTTGTACATACGGTTTTTAGATATTTTATATGCGGTCCCCAGGTTAGCTTGTGGTCAAAGATGAGGCCAAGTATTCTAATGTTATCTACCTTTTCGATTTCAATGTTTTTCATACGGAGATTAGGGGCATGTATGACCTTCTTGCGTTGTCTGGAAAATATAATGAATTTTGTTTTTTCGGCGGAAAATTTTAGTCCCGATTTATCAGACCATAACAGAAGGTCATTTATGCTTTCCTGTAGGAGCTCCATGATAGTGGTTTGATTTTTCCCACTACAGGTTAATGTTAAATCGTCTGCAAACAGAAATCCTTGGATGGGTGGCTTGATGTTACTTAGAATATCGTTGATTACTATTAGAAATAACGTAACACTGATTACCGATCCTTGTGGTACTCCCTTGTGTACGATGGTTGGTTTGGACAGAGCTCCGTTCCTTCTTACTTGGATGGTTCTATTTGTGAGGAAGTTTTTAATGAAGGCTAAAATGTTACCGTTTAATCGAGTCTTGATAAGGGCGTTCATGATTGTAGTTTTTGGTATTGAGTCGTATGCCTTTTCGATGTCTAAACAAACTGTAATGAGGGATTCGTTTTTCAGGAAAGCTTCGCATATACTTGTCTCTAAGTTTATCAGTACATCCATGGTTGAGCGGTGTTGTCTGAACCCATATTGGTTAGGTGATAGCATGTTGTTCGATTCGAGGAACCATCTGAGCCTTTTGTTAATTATTTTTTCAAGGAGTTTACAAAGACAGTTAGTTAAGGCGATCGGTCTATAATTTTGTGGATTATTTTTATTTTTGCCTGGTTTGGGTATAGGTATAACTATGGCCTTTCTCCAGTTGTCTGGGAATACCTGGTTTATCCAAATGCAGTTAAAAATCTTTAAGAGATGATTGATGCCGATTGGAGGAAGTTCTTTTATTAATTTGTTAGGAATATTATCAGGTCCAGGAGCAGAATTTTTAGTAGTGCGGAGGGTATTTGTTAGCTCTTCTATGGTTATGATTGAATTGATGATGGATTCAGAAGCGGAGTCTTCATTGTCGCTTATTGAGTTAGTGAGATGCATCGAGGATAAATGTAATCTTAAATCATTGTTTTCATCTTTTGAATTTTTTTGGAACGTCTCTGCAAGGGTGTCAGCTATGTCCTGTGGGTTAGTTATAAATTTATTATTGCCTAGGTCGAAGAATTGGATTTCCGTGTGGTATTCTATTCCATTAATATTTCTAATTTTTTTCCATAAGGTGTTTGTAGGGGTGCTATTTGTGATGGTCGATACATATGATTGCCAAGATTTCCGTTTACTTTCTTTTATTATTTTGCGGAAATTTGCTCGTAATTTTTTGAAGTTTTCTAAATGTTCTATAGTTGGATGTTTCTTTGCCTTGTTAAAGGCCCTGTGGCTTTCTTTCATGGCTGCATGACATTCTTCGTTCCACCAGGGAGTGTTTCTTTTTTTCTTACTTATTGGCTTAATTGGACCAGAGGCTTCTTGCGCTGCTTTTGAAATAGTTGTTTGCAATATTTCGATTACATGATTAATGTTGATTGGATCAATTTCGATATTTGGGATTTCTTGAAAGGCATTTGTGATTATTGTTTTATATAAACACCAGTCAATTTTATTAATGTTTAATTTGTTAGGGGATTTATTTTTTAATTGCGGGACAGTATCTAGATATGTAACTTTTATGGGAAAATGGTCGCTGTCGTGGAGGTCTTCCAGAGATTCCCATTCTAACGATTGTATCAATTTGCTGCTACATAGAGTTAAGTCTATCGCACTCATTTTCCCAGTGTTTGCCGTAAAATGCGTTGGACTACCTGAGTTAAGAAGAGCAATGTCTGGGTTTTCTAGTAGGTGCTCAATAATTTTCCCACTGACATCAATTTTGTACGAACCCCAAAGATAATGGTGGCTATTGAAGTCGCCCATTAATAAGAACGGTGTTGGAAGCTGATTTATAAGTAATACTAGATCAGATGAGTTTAGAGTATGGCTGTTTGGGAGGTATATATTGCAAATGTGTAACTTGCTTGGAAATTGAATTGTAACAGCAATTGCTTACAGGTTTGTGTTTAGCGGGATTTCCGTGGCATTGAATTTTTCGGATACTGCAAAGAGTACTCCCCCACTCGCGTGGTTATCGCTGTCTCTAATTTTATTGAAGATGGAGAACCCCTTGAGATTCGGGTGATGGTGTTTTTTGAGGTTTGTTTCTTGTAGGCAAATGATGGTTGGGTTGTGTTGGTTTAGTAGAAGCTGTAATTGTTCGTAGTGAGTGTAAAAACTGTTTATGTTCCATTGGATTATCTGTTTCATTATAATTACGAAGAGTCACTCTCTACTTCTGATGTCCAGTTAGTGGATGTTTTCGTTAAGGTGTTCTGAATTATTTTTTTGTATAGTTATGTGCAGCCTGTTTTTCATGCTTCGTACTTTGAGTAAAGGATGGATTTTCATTATCATTTCGGCTAAAGCGAGGGAATTGGTTGAGTATATTTTTGCGATTTCTAACGGATCTGGTGAGGTGATTGAGTTTTCAAGGAAGCTTTTAAATTGGATGTAATTTAGCACATGGTTGTTTCCTTGGTCTTCAATGTAATTTTTGGCTGGTTCTAACATATCATCAATTTTGTCTAATGAAAATGCGGGAGATGGGGGCCGCTTTGTTTTTTTAGAGGCTGGTTCTGGGTTTTTATGGGGTTTTTTAGCTAATGCATCAGGTGGCTTGAATTCATGATCGCTTAGCTTTACAGGTTTGGAGTTGCTTTCTTCAGATGTTATGGATAATGGTCTTTTATATCCTACTTTATCTACAATCTGGTCTTCCATTTCTATTTCTTTGCGTTCTGTTGTGTTGGGGACCTCTTGCAATACTGTTTCTACGTGTTTAGGTGTATTTGGGGTTTCTACTTCCGCATCTTTAGACTGGTCATTAATGGGGTGGGGTGTCAAGGGTTCTGTGTTGAGGTTTGTTTGTGAGTTGGTTTCGAATGGGATTGTGTTTAGATTATTGGGACATTGCTTCGCAATATGTCCTTCTTGGTTGCACCTAAAGCATGTCTGTTTCTCAGTAGTAGCAAATATTCTGTAGGTGTTGTTATCTATCGTGACTACAAAAGAACTCGGAATTAGTTTAGCGTCTTCTGGGTCTACATAGACTTGTCTCCTGAAACTTAATATATGTGACAGGTCTGGGTCGGCGATTCCCGCTTTTAGTGGAGTTATTTTTGAATGTAATTTAATATTATTTCTTCTAAATGCGTTTTCAATAACTGAATTGGGAATTATGGGTGCGATGTTTGATAGTATGATTCGCTGAGCCGGTAGTACCATAGGACGGATTTCTACGTTTACATTGTTGATTGAAACCGTTTTGTGTTTAGAAGTTAAGTTTAAAACCGTTTCTTTACAATCAAGATACATGAAAATTCTTCCGTTCGAGATCCTTGAAAGATATTTTATAGCTTTCGGTCCTGTTATGTTACCGATTGCCCGAGCGTACTCTTTAATGGTAATACCATCGATTGATTGCAGAATGATAGCTTGGTCTTGGGTTGGGGTATATTCATGTTTCGTTATGTTCGCGTAAGAAGTTTTGGTTTCGGTCATATTAAATTTATGGTCGCTTTGGTTATTTTCAACTTGGTTAGGATGGATTTCGTCGAATTGTGAAGTATGCGTTAGATTGCATGTGTCACTGTATGGGTTCAGATGTTTTGACATGGTGATACGCACGTTGTACGTATACCTATGCCACAGGTTTAAGTAGTGGTGATTTTATCACGCACGCACAGCACTCACTAACAATTGAAGGTACGGCACACGTAACGGTACGAGCAAATTATAACACGTCCGATTGATTCAACTGTCGGAGCGAGACTGAATTTTTGTTTATATATTTAAATAAAACATTAAAATAAAAAATTTAAATATTTTATAATCATTTACAGTTTTATAAAGTGAACTTTATCTTTCTATAAGCTAAACACTGGAAGATTCGAGTGCAGGACTGCGAATGTCTCCTATCCTTACTTATATTTGACTTCTTCCGGACGCCGGGTAATGTATATATACATATATTGTGCAGAAGTCCGAAATTACACATAATTGGAATTACATATAGTTGATTAACGAAGTATATAATGAAATATGTTTATTTAAATTTTATCGATTTGGAATGTGATGCGACATCTATCCTTACGAAAAATTAGGAAATATGAGTTAATAATTTGTTAACTGTGATACATTTTTTCAAAGAGTCTGAAAAAATTACACATTAATGGCTTTAATATTGCACTACAGCTGTAGAAATATGAACATGGTGACGTGCTTAAATAAGGCAACATAAATGTTTTAATTATTTTTAATTTTTTTTTTACTGTGCTGCACCATTTTAAAAAAATGTTTAAAAATGAGAGATTACTAATTAGAACGAGGGCTTCATACTGTATTAACAAAAACATGGTCAATCAAATACTCGGATGAAATATCGGTATTTAACATCTTTTCGAATTTCTTAAAAATCGAATTCACACCCAAAAATTCTGAAAAGATTCGCAGACAAATATATCTGTTGGCAGAATAACCATGACTTTTTTCATAATTTCGTGTTATGTGGAACGAGAAATATTAAGCAAAAGCTGAAAAATGATTTTCATCCCGTAAATACCCCCGTAGTGGAGATAGGTTATTAAAACTCATCGGAAACGAGTTTTGGAACAACTTATCGAATGATATCAACTTCGTTCTAATAGGATGGGGATACATTTATCATGCTCATTCGGCTAGATCTTTTCAAAACTTACTTTAAAATAATTCGACCTCATATAACATAATATAATTATGTAATGTTAATTATAATTAGTTTATTATTTTAATGTAGTCTATTATAGATTCGTTAGATGCAGCTCCTATATAATTCATACAAGAAGCGATTATTACCATAATCTTGACAAATGGCAGTGACATGGGAGTAACAATGATTGGCATTTGAAGGTGTTTCACTAATGCAACGGAAAATGTTGACAAATACTCGGGATACTTGTACGTTTACTATCTCTTTTAGTGTACGTACTGTATTACCGAAAGATTATCTGTACCTATGTATCAGTATTTCTGAAAAAGCTATATTTCGACTTTTACATTATTCAATTATATCATTGTTTTAAAATTCTACAACAGTGTATTACACTTATATCACTTCCTGTTATAGCGCATTACACTGTAAGGAGAAACCATTGTAACGGAGAGGCCGTTATCGATGTGTTATAACCTTCTTACTCCTTAAATATCATCTTACGAACGATAGCATCTGTTGCATTTTGCAATAACTCTGAGCAAAACTGATGCGATTGATTTATTGATACTTTGTCACTCAAACGCTTATTGGCGTATTCGTTCGGTCAGAATTTATTTCCACAGGAAATTATAAAATTAATCTTCATAATATCTAATTATAGAATATACATGGCTTGTTTGGAGCATTCATAAAAACTTATAATAAAGATGATGAATACTAAAAGATTAAAACAGGTTTATGGTTGCCACGATGCAAAGAAATTTATTTATACGATATTTATTTACTAGGCGAACTCTCTAAAGGCACACTAACACTGCTAATACTTCCAGAAGGGACTAATCAATACACCATTTGTATATATTTATCATATTTGTTTATATTCACTACTCTTTTGACTCGATATTATAACTATAAATCATTTTTTTGTTTGATCATCGTACAAACTTCTATTTTAAGTTTTTCGAGGACAAGATATCTGATTTTGACCCTGAATAATTACAGTTCAAAACATCGGTATAAAAATGGTAATATCATTTTATAAATAAATTTATACGTTTTTTTATCATGATCATCTTAAGTTACCAGAAACGAATTTTGTATACAAAATTTAGGTTTTCAAGAGACATACATATATAATAAAAGGAAAAATGTATTTGTAAAATTTATAACATTTCTGATTTAAACTAGTGTTGTTTTGGTAAGAGTAAGTAAGTAGTTACTTTCGGGTTTTCGACACCTTTATTAAAAATAATTGTAACTCTGAAATTATTTTTTTTTTCAAAACACTGTTAATTATAATAGTATTATAATACTTCATTATTTCCTTTTTCGAAATATTATAGGTCTTCTCCCAAATAATATGTGTCGTATTAACTATTTTTGGATAATTTCTTTTTAATTATGTTTCTTTATTGCAGTATGTCGGTATTTATATTTAAATTCATTGTAATGTATGTTTATAAACATTTGTAAAATGAAACGACCTTAGTGTGTTGCTAGCACGGCATTTAAAGCAATTGTTCATACGTTATACAACATGAAAGTGATTTGTATAAAAGCGGTCATATGTACGATAAAGAAAAGTTATGGAAATATTACAGGTTACGGTAACTGTTTGAGAGATATAATTAAAGAGGGGGAAATATTTTCGAATGAAATATTCTGTAGATTAATTAAATTTTGATTTTCACCTATGAACTCTATTTTTATTAAACTTATAGTTCTGCAACGATATAGTTACATTACATGAAATTTGTACATACCTTACATATTTTACACAACGTAACAAATTACATAAAATATTGTTATAAAACGTTAACTTCAAGTTTATAAGGTCGCTAAATTAAAAGGAACTGTTTGTTTCTCAATTATTTTTACACATACATATCTCACTTATTTCAAAATTAATTGTGCTTAGTAATAGATATTTTATGTAATTATACAATTTCGTTTGAAGTTCATTTTTGTATTATTGACTTATTGTTTTTACGTTATGTAGGAAACTTCCATTTTCTGATATTACTATTTACATTTTCTTATTTAATTTTCGTGTTACACCCACTATATATACTGAAACATTCTATCCAAGAAAATTTTACATATGAGACACCCAGTACATACGAGAGGCTGCTCCATTTACGAATTAAAAAGGTTCCAAAGAGGGCAGTTGGATAAAATCGTTGGTATTTCCGGTCTGCAGGCGCTCCTTTACGCGTGCCTTCGATGTTTCATTAAGTATATATGCAATGATGAAATTTTTGGGGTTAGTTTGTGAAAGAGAGACGTTGTCAACGAGTTCGTGAGTACGCTGGCGCTGAATCATCAAGGATCAATTCCGGGAATGCTCCATTCATCTCGGAGCAATGTCTTAGACGCGGAAACCGAAGGTCTTGCAGAAACGACGAACTTATTCGAGGAAGAAACTCTTTTCTGACCCGATTCTCATCTAGAGTAAGCTGAATGCCATAGACAGCTACGGCATCGAGGTCGCATCTTTCTGGATAAGCGGTTGCTGAATTTTAGGTACACGTTATTCAATTTTCGCGTTATGTTAGCTTTATTCTGTTCCTACAGACTATCGCCCATTCTTTGAATTGGGATGGTGTCTTTAAGTAACTTGATTTTTATTACGAAAATTGAAGATTAGTTTGAATATGGTTAAAAGTTAATTGAAATATGTACCATTGTCGTTACCGAGTTGGATAAGTTATGCACGTGCTAAAAATTTAATTGAAATCGATTAACGCAAAAATAAGAAATAGGTACTGAAAAGAACCTATAAGAATATCTTTCGATCGAGATACTACAGTAATAGGACAGCTTTCCTGCATTTTATAGCTACATCAACCGATTTCAATGAAATTTTCAGCACGCGTATAAGATATATAATATATATCAATAAGTATAAGCAATGTATAAGCTTATAAAAGCTGTTTTTTTAAATTTTCAATATACATTCAAATTAAACAGTTGTGAAAGGCGGCATACACTGTTTTATGGTGATTTTGATTAATTGCTTTTTTCAAAACGACGAAAACTCGGAATTTAATGATCTTGTAGTTTCTGAAAAAGATTCATTCTGTTAGTTTTCGAAAAGTCATTCTATTTTAAAGGAGTAGAAAATATTTTTGGAAGTCACTATTTGTTATAGTAATCATATAATACTCGCTGGATGCGAATCACTAATAAAAAATTGAACGAAATGTAACATAAGTCTCTACACTGTGTGATTTTAAGGAATTTCGCCTGTTTGACTTTTCACTGTCACATTCTTGCTGGCCTATTTCTAAGCGATAAATATATAATTCTGATAAAAAATTGTCAGCAGTTTTTATAATAAAAACAGAAACATGTAACAGTAATACAAATTTGTTATCTTTCAAATTTTTCGTTACAAATAAATACTGCAATCAAGGGTATGTTATCGTGTGTACAATTTCAGGATGTATCGATTCTCTGATGAGCATATTTTTGAATCAAAATATTTGATGCACATATAACTTATTTGAACTGAATGCGAATAACTTCAAAAATGTACAAGTGCAAAATACTTAAGTTGGACAAAAATTGACACTTATATAATTATTTTTCGGCATATAATACTTTGTATTCATTGAACTGTGTGTAAAATAACTCCGACTGACCATAAAGGCATAATGGTACAGTATAACTCCGTTTATTTAATTGAATTACGAAGTAAAAGGATTTTTCATCATATTCACGTTATTCCAGAAAATGCCGAAGCAAAAAGTATTTGCCTTATAATTGCTATTCGAAGTACCATTACGTGGCATTTCATTTCTGTTTCATAGCAAAAATACCCATCCAATACGCGAGAAGAATACGTTAGATATAAGATCGGTGCTACTAATGATTTCAAGGACCTGTACGTACGTCAATAAGGTTCTTAGTAAGAAGTATCTATCTGTTTAAGTGGGTATATGTATACGTATCAATTGTCTGTGGAAAGAAAGTTTCGAAAATTAAAAACGGGTCGATTCGGTGCTTGTACGCCAGATTTTTTCTGGCATTCTCTGAATCACTGAGAGTGAATTCCGCGGCCGTCTGGAATGTTCACGTGTTGGATGACAGGCCGGTACATGTTTAGTCACGATTGCCTCTCTTTTTAGGATATTGCGCAAGGCTAGATCCCGTTACGAATGTTTCGTGTCCTGGACAATATTCTTTCACTGCCCGACATTGATTTCTTTCACCTTGTGCAACAAACTCTCTCGATTCGACAAATGATTCGCTAGTATATTATAGATATAGTACTCGCTAAATATATTCGAAATGATTTTTTTAATACATTTAAATAATTCAATATATTGATATTTCGTTATTAAAATAAAACATGCAGTTAAAAATAATTAAATGTATTTTATACGCGAATATTACCTTAATGTACAAAGAAACAATACAAAGAACAAAATTAACTAATATCTTATGGAATCTACTTTCAAATATGTACATAACTACCTATATTCTTTTAAATATAGACTCTAAGCATTTTTATATTGTAGTAAACGTGTACACTTTCATTTTTAGCAACGTATTTCAGATTCTAAATATTTTCGTGCGTTATACTTCTACTTTGAGCAAACTCAAAGGCTTCCTGGATTTCTATTAAATTCACAACCAGCGTTATTGGATGTGTGCGTCCAAAGTTATTGTGATAGTACATCACATTATTATTCACGGTTTATATTGTATATGGTAACTTATAATTTTTTAATGTAACTCGATGTACACTTTTTTTATTCATAGCAACTTTTTCTTCTGGTAAACATCACTGTCCAAGAGCCAATCGACGTTCTAAGATCAGTTCAGTGATTATTATAGTATTTCTTGTGCTGATTACGAATCTGCAATCCGTTTTTCTCCAGCACTAAACGCAGAGAGACACCAATTTTGTACAAATTTTTACGAATATTTTTCAATTCATCTGAAAAAGTACGCGCCTAGTGGAAAATCGGGCTATAGCACCCGATAGAGCAGATTTTCCCCTTTAAGAAGCAACCAGGAAAGTTGCAAAGTCGTTTTTTTTTTTACGATGCCAGAAGTAAAATAGCACCGTGGGAAACGTTGCGAAGATAGTGATCCGTGGTGTCGAAGCGGTTGCTCTGTGTCCCGTCAATATTAACGTCATGCAAATAACGATCGCTCAGTCCTGGAGAACCACTGTCTCCGTATCGTTTCCCGCGTTGCTATTTTGCATCTGGCCTCTTAAAAAAAACGACGTTGCGACTTTCTTCGGGCGCTTTTCAAAGGTGAAAATCTGAAAAAGAGAAGCATCCTTACATTACGATATTTTTTCCTCCGTTGTTTCACCGTTAAAATTTGTTATCAAACGTCGAATCTTTTATTTTTTTAGCAATGAATCAACTAAATTCCAACAAATCAAAATAATACAGTACTTTCATCCGCAGAAAACGCACTGGAACAAGTACAAAAAGTACTGATGTAGTTATGCTGAAACCAATAAGAAATTGACTGATACAATTCTGTGAATAAAATAAAGAAAGAGGGGTACACAATTAACCGTTATTTATGGACTTGTTATACAATTTTAACGTACAGACATAGCTGCAAATATTATAATACAGGAACATTGTTAACGTAATAAGTATGCATATAAAATTTGTACCATTAAGTGTTGGGTTAATGACATGCTTTCTACGGTGACACAACTGTACGATATCATGCTACTAATTTTATATTTGAGAGTGTGAACCATGAGAAAATAATTGAATAATTGATTGTGTGATATAATTTTTATACGCGTTTCATTGAAGAAAGTAATGATCGTGTAATGTTTACAAATATTATTTGAAAAACACGTTGCTTAGTAAATTTTCCTTAAATCTTTTCAATTGATGGACTACGTGAATAGCTATCCAATTCTGTTATTGGTTTGGCAACGAAGTGTCGTTTTCAGACACTTACGGACATTTCATATTTCTAAGTTATAGAACTTTTACATGTAAAGCTACAGTTTTGAAGCCATTAAGATTTTTGTATGTATCTCGTTCTACTCCCCTTCTATTTCTCTTCATTTACAGTTTCTCGAGACTGGAGTAAATATTATAGGACCACCTTTATCTATAAATTCGATGAATCTGTTATTGTTAGACGAACAATAAAACAGCGAACCCTGTACAATACAGGTACTTAGCATTCACTTTTGAAGAAACTCACCATCGATTTTCAATCGAGGTTGAACACCATCGACAATGTGTTTCAATATAGTTCGATGTAAAATTGCAATAATTTATGAACACTGACCGTGACTAAAAGTAAAATAAAAAACGATACAAAGAGTTTTTGTTTAATTTGTCATTTCATACAACATATAGTGGAATTAAAGCCCATAAACGTGGCATGCGTTGTGAGATTTCTTTTCACGAAAAAATTAACATAATATTTGTTAAAGCACAAGTACATTGATATGCAAATAAAATTTATACACGAATATATGCATATAATACGAATCGGTTTCGTTACAGAATTAAAATGTTATAATTTAATAATATGTAATTATTGTATAATTTAACACTCTTTCTAAATGTTTCCAGTTATACATATATTGTAGCATTGCAGGTATTATTGAATTTTTGCTACATAGTATGTCAGCTTTTCAAGATTCTGCTGTACTGCGTGATACAAGAATATTAACAAAACTGGATATATTTCCCTTGCATGAAAACATACCAGAGAAACAATGTTCAAACGAAATCGTGGTGAATTCTCATATTCGTCCAGTGTCAACGAGAATTATCATCCTCCTAACATCCTGACGTTACCGGACCGTTTCGAACCGGTCAATGACGCGTGACAATCTTAACTTCAATATTACTGGTTCGCGTGACGAATTAGCATACCTGTTTTAATTTTTTTTGTATTTTCAACCTATCATCAAATTTGTCGCAAACGTCAGCTTAGTTATGCTATTCTCTAAAACGTTTGCAATATGTAAATGTATCTTTCACGAAACGACATTATCCTTCCACGAAATATGATTTCTTTTTTTTACAAGAGAAAAACAGGAATCAACAAACGAATGGAAAACGCAGTGCTAAAAGAACCGTTTGATGCTTTTAAACAATTATAGATATTTTTTAGTGATTCGTTTTTGATTTGAGATCTACCAAATGCTGGATATAAACAAAAGAGACGAACAGACATTAAGCTGGATAAAAAAGAAGCAGAAAAAATGGAAAAAATTGTAGAAAAAGAAGCATTACCCTTTTTTTTCAAAAACTCGCCAAATCTAACAAGGGAACATATTCAAGTGGGACACGCCGATTTTGTTGAAACTTACAGAAAATATAGTCCTCAAAAAAATATTTGACACGTATTTTTCCTTATCGGCAATCGTGCATGTTGAAGGGGTGATAACCACCCTCAAAGTTTGGGGTTCAAAATACGTTTTTTGGAATATCTTGGAAACTAGGAGGTGTAGGGCGGTACTTTTTCTTATTTTGTGTGTTTTTTTAATACCGAATCGACTTGTAATGGAAGTGTTTAAAAAACTCAATTTGTTTAAACAATATGTTACAAAATGTATTCTTTTTAATAATTTTGTTTGTTAAAGGTCAATGTATCTTCGCCTAAATTAATATATATATATAATGTATAGACAAAAATAAAGGATACGTGTTTTTGGAATTTTCGATTTTTTATTATTATATTTAACGATTTTTATTAAATCTATGCGTTTCCATCGTTTCGGATAGTGAAAGATGTTCAGTCTTTTTTGTGGAGGATACTATAAACTTTTACGGTGTTTTGGAGAGCAAGCATGTCACATACAATACCGGTCGTTGTACCTTTGAACCAGGTACCAAAGATATATTATACATACGAAGTCTGTTCAAAAAATAACCGAACATTTGTAATTACGCGGTAATGGATCGTCATAGCGACGAGTGGTTCACAGCATTTCATTTGCCATAACCTTCTGCGGTACATGCATTTTAGAGATCCTTTATATCGCGTTTAGTTCCCGAGTTATTGTAATTTGTGTGCAAGGTGTTTCAGTGTTCGTGGCAATTTTCGCAATGTGTGATTCACGAGAGCAAGGTTGCAACGTGAAATTTTGTATGAAACTGGGGAAAACATTCACGAAAACGTTTAGACTTTTGAAGCAATCTTATAGAGGTGATGCTTTTTCTCATACACAGTATTATGAATGGTTTATCAGATTCAAAAATGGTCGTCAATCAATTGAAGATGACCCTCGACCAGGAAAGCCTTTGACCGCAATCGATAACATTTGCATTGAGAAAATCAGTGATCTTGCAGCAAATCAATCGCCAGTACTACGAAGGTGTTTTGAAAAGATTGCGTGAAAAAATTCGCAAAAAGAGACCACAGTTGTGGCGTGACAACTCATGGTTTCTTCACCATGACAACGCGCCTGCCCACTCAGCCTTGTTAATTCGCCAGTTTTGTGCAAAAAAATCAGATGACTGTCCTCCCCCAGCCTCCCTATTCCCCAGACCTTGCCCCCTGCAATTTCTTCTTATTCCCAAAATTAAAATCAGTGCTGAAAGGACGGCGTTTCGACTCAGTTGAAGACATTAAACACAATTCGTCACTGGCATTAAAGGATGTTCCTAAAGAAGCTTACCAGGACTGCATGGTAAAGTGGAAACACCGCTGGAATAAGTGTGTGGATAGAGGAGGGGAGTATTTTGAAGAGGACAAACCCCAATAAGTTATATATCAAATAAAAAAAACTATAAAAAGAAAGTTCGGTTATTTTTTGAACAGACCTCGTATGTATACTTGACGGGGCCCTAATTACCGCTGCAGTAGCCATAGGTTTGCGTAGGCGATATGCTTGGTATCGTTGTGCATATACAGAGATCATCGGTCAGAAGAATTCGAAAATCCAATGCAATTCTGCTTCAAGAAACTGACCACCATGAAGTGTCTTACAGAACTATATTTTCTGTAAGTTTCAACAAAATCGGCGTGTCCCACTTGAATATGTTCTCTTGTAAGTAGTTTTTCTAGAGTTTCATATTTTCTAGTCATCACTTATACGTGTATAATTAGAAGAAATTAATTATATTTAAGGCATGCCAAAAGGCTACATAGTATGTTTTTAAAGTTTCTTAAGGTACACTTTGAGGATGTTTATTTTAATTCCCATAATTATGACGAAAATCATCACATTCTTGCATCGGTATTCTCGAATTATATATTTTTTAAGTGACATTAAAATCAAGAGGTCACTATTTGTAATTTGAAACAATGAACACGAAGGAAATAGATCATCTATTTTGAAATCACACATTCTAAAATACAGATTGTAGATTCAGAACCATCGGAGACCCGGAACACGTAAAAAATAGAGGAACAGTTTAAAAAAGAGGCCGAAAAATTCAGAATATTTTTTAAATTTAATTACAAAATTTATTAGTTTTTTTTTTCGTTTAGATTACATTTTTTTTAAATACTTTAATTTTCACTTCAAATTCTGAAAAAACGCACCCGAATTCATTAGGAAAACCTCATGCGGCAATTTTTGTCATCCGTTCAACAACTTTTTGAAAATGTTGAAATTATAGTAGTTTTTGCTAACACGTTTTTCTTGAGATCTGTATTGAATGTTATGAATAGAAAGAAAGAATGAGCCTGTAACATATGTTAATTTACGTTTCATCATTTTGTTTATGTTTATTCAACTTTATTTTCAATTTAAAATTTGGTCGACACTGTATGCATAATAGTAAACGCTCCGTAAATAATTATTTCATTTACTTCTGTTCGTCGCATCTATAATTCCAGATCATAAATTCTTAATACAAAGTTAGTTTCTAGTAAGATAATCTTAGATATCATGTTCACAATAATAGTGAATATGACTACATACTAAATTCTCACAATGGAGGATCTTTCGGCCCACTGTGTACTTGTATGTTGGAGTGATTTCAAAGAAAGAAATTTGGAATAGCTTATAATTACTGGAAAATAAGTTCTTGTGATTAATATAGTCTCACAGTCTGATAGAAACCATAGGTAAACCCCAACGCGATTACTGAGTCATTATACGACTTCGAGAAACAGGCAAAGAGTTTCTCAGTAACCACATCATGTTCCGGTTTTAGCTGAACGTACTGTACATGATAATCTCTGGAATGAAGTAATTATCCGGTTATCAATGAATTTATATTATTTAAATGCGACGATAAGAATCGTCGGTTTGAATCTGTGTGTTTTAATCGATTAATGCACTTTTGGAAAATAGCTTAATCTTCTTTAATTATAAATTTCTTACACGTCAGTATAATTACATGCTAAATAGAAGAACTACGATTTTCAGTTTCAATGAAGATTTGACTACAAATTATCTAGACTTTCATTAATTGATATCTATATCCTGAATTTTAGAACCATACAATAAACTTTACATACTCTTTATATTTATTAACTTTTTGGGAATGTCCAAATACTTTTCCAGTATATTTATGTAAATATATTAAACGTTTAAACATTTTAAATACATTAAATAAAAATTGTTGTTTTTATTATTTCTGTGATACCGTTTGCCTTTTATTCTATACAGGGTGTCCCAAAAGTGTTGAAGGAGCCGGAAATGGGAGGTAGATGGGGTCATTCTGAACAACTTTTTCATTTGCAAAAATGTCATATGAGGCTTCATTTTTAAATTATTAACGAAAAACACCAACCAATCAGAGCGCGAGAATCCTCATCCGTCATTTTTGCAAAGGAAGAAGTTGTTCAGAATAGCCCCACCTACCACCCCTTTTCGGCTCGCACCATAATTGCGGGACACCCAGTATACATTGGAGACTTAAACTATTTCCGAACTTAGTCTTGGTGGATGCGTGAAGCAAAATAAAACAATTTCGCGTACGAGGTAAACTACTGAACTCCAACTCTGTCCTGGTAGGTTCTACTCGGGGAGCGCTTTAGAAGCAGAGTTTTCTTACTTATCTGTCCATCGACTGTCCATGCAAGGGAGCAGCTAATAGAGCAAATAAGTCAAGAAGTAGTTGAGTACGTAAAAATGGAAGTTATCGACTATTTATTCGCTTTGCTGGGATTGGCCGCTAGGGTAGGGGTAGGTCCCAGGTATTCGGTACTTGACGGGGGTACACGACCGACGCGCTACTCTGGCGGGCACTCGGTGACATTCGCTGCAAATTTATATTATGAAGGGACTATTAAAGATAGTTTACATTATTTGATTTTTGTTTTGTGGAATTCCTCGATGTGCGCAATGACCAGGGCACATGTAAAGGGAGAAATTAAACGTTTTTAAAATGCTTCTGGGAGTAGTTTAATTATTTGTTCTGTTCGAAAGCACTTTCTCACTATTTCATATATCTTTGTCGTATCTTCCAAGTGCGACTTTTTTTTAAGCGGTCCCCATACATTGTATAAACAAATTTCTTCGAATATATTGTAAATAACTGTTTGTTATGGGTATTTATGAAATTTTCGAATATTCTTTTTGTGTGATTTCTCTTATGCGGCCCCTAGCTGTCACACAAAAACAGCATCGGAGGTATATGTATAACACTTACTTCGCTGCAGGTATCGGTTTTGGCACCATCAACTACTAGTTAAATGCCATTTGGAAATTAATAAAGCAATACGTTTATTAAAATTTTCTGATTAAAAATTACTTAATAATTAAATAATTACTTAATTAAAATTATGTAACACTGTAATTAATATCATTCAAACTATGACAAAATTTAATACATTTAAAAGTAATAATTTTCTGACTAATTTATAATTTAAGAAATGGGAATTGAAGTACGTCAAAATTTAATGTTGCTGCATTGCAATGTAAATTATTGCGTTGCAATGTTCTTCACTCTCTATCGCCGTAAGTGCAGTGGCTGAAATAATGATTGTAGACTCACTAGTTTCAACGGCTGGTTTACTACTTTTCCACTTGTATACATTAACGAAAGTCTTCACGGTGTTTGTTATTATTCCGGAAAATTCTGCACTACATACTGCATAAGTAGTCATTCGAATATTAGAAGCTTTAGTACAAAGACGTACTTCTTTGAAAAACGCTTTGACAATTCTCTGGTACAAGATACAAAATAATCTTAGGTTCACGGTAAGATATATGAAAAATACTATTGATAGCATAATTTTTTTAACGTTTTTGTATGATATGTTTACACATTTATGAAGTTTACGTATTATAAAAAATATGTTATGTTCGTTTAATACTTTTAAAGTACAATGGTACGGGAAGAATCGTTATATGATAATGAAAAGGACCAAATTATTGCTTTTCACAACACGGTTTTCTTCACCAGAGAAATTGCAAGGACACTTAACAAATCATCAACTGTCGTAAACAATTTTTTAAAACTAACAGAAAAATACGGTCGTAAAAAGTCTATATGCTGTCCAAACAAATTATCACAAAGATAAAAAGGGATTGATCAAGTAGCGCGGGAAAATAAATTGAATGCCTAAAATCAAAGCAAAATTGGACTTGGCAGTTAGTGTTCGACGCACGAAGCAAATTCTGAGATCCAGTGGAACATTTAAACATAATAAAAAAGCAAAAAAATAAAACACCACTAACTATTATAGATTCCACAAGGAGAAAAGGTTAAGGTTTGCAGAAAAGCATGTGTCATGCAGTGAAAAATGGAAGATGGTGATTTTTTTTTATCACCAAAAGTTTAATTGTGGATGGCCCAGGCGGGTTTCAATATTACGGGTACGGTTTGCGAAATCAGAAAGATGTGACAATGACAAGAGTACATGGTGTAGGATCTGTAATGGTTTGGTCTGCATTTCGCTATAACGGCAAGAATCCAATAATGTAATAAAACTACTGCTGAGATCTATCGGGAATTACTAAAATACGAACTGAAGGAATACGTGACGCGATTGGTGGGCCTACGTTAATATTTCAACACGATAATGCAGCAACACATCGCGCGAACACAATTAAGAACTGTTTGGAAAAGATAAAAGTTGATACTTTAACTTAACCATCAAATCCGGATGTAAATCCTTTTAAAACTCTTTAGGGATATTTAGCCCGAAACATAGTACGGCAACGGAAAACAATATCGTACTGTTTCAGAACTGAAAAATAGGATTAGAGAGGCGTGGTCTACAATTACATTAAACACGTTACAAAAATTAGATGAAACGATGCCACGCAGAATATTTGAGGTCATAAAAAATAATGTATTAGGTAGAATAAATAATAATAAATAAATGTAAGAAGGCTATATAAAACACATGTCGGTGTTAACAAATCAAAGTGAACCTGTCATCCTTTCAGCCACTGTATGTAAGTTACTTAAATCTACATAGATTAAATTTTAAGTTCGAATTACGAACTCACATAAAAGAAATTCTCAATTTTTTTGTAATGCAAAGAACAATTCATGGCATAAATAAATCTCTTTTAACTCCGCATTTCAAAACAGTACATATTCCTAAAATGTAGGAATACTATTCTGTGTAGTCTATACCAATTTCCATTTCGAAAGAAGTTCCATCATCGAGTGGCATTAGAGAATTAATAGTCGCTATTTACTATACATAATACAGTAATGACAGAGTTACGTATTACCAGCGCGTGGTTTATAATAATGGAACTCAGTTGCGCATATATATTCGTGGAAAAGTTACTGGCAAATGGTTAATGAGCACTTACTACGAGTACAGAAAAGGAATTACCAAGACGAATTACGGCATACATTATAGAGATGTTTGGAAATATTATATCTACTATGCAAACAATCGCTCAACCGGGGAAGAACATTCAGTGAATGCTAAAAGTGTATAACAGTTCAATAAACAGTGCATGATCAGTAGGATATTATTAACTATCGTTTCCTTTACTGCATTCGTTAATTTGACGAAACACGTAAATAAACATCAAGTTAAATTTGATAATATGCTTGCCATTACCGTTGTCAATAAAGACTTTGTATCAGTAAATATGTATATAATAAATTAATATCACGCAAATACGAGTATATGTAGAATACATATCGTTTTTTATGTGCTTTTGCATTATCGATTAAATTGATCGTATTAAGGAAAATTCCACAATGATCAAGTTATTATGGAAGCAGTTAAAGTAATTGTAGTTACATTTATATTCGGACAACGTACAATTTTAACTAAATACCTTTACTCGAGAGAATAAAATTTCTACTTTCGACTAAAATAATAAATGAAAGTGAAAATTTTTTAATAATTAAGATCTATATTAATATTCACCAAAATAATAATCAATATTCATTAAGTAAATTGAAATAGTAATTAATGTTCATTAAATTTAAATTAATGAGAAAGTCGTCGCGTATTGTAAACAATTTCCAAAATTATTCAAATTCAGTCGTTTCGAAAATGAGGCTGTGTATGAAAAAATATTATTATATATTTTTGGTCCACTTTTTTTAATGTAGATTCATATCTCTTTTGGTTGTGTCATCAGAGCGGAAACACTCTGTAATATGGATACGTAGCTTTTCAACGTCGTTCAAAGTTACAGGTGGCAATATATTGTTCTGTAATGGAAGCTCCATTGATCTGAAGCATAACCGAGCGTTTAACGCGGTAAATCCCCTGACCTTGCGCTTGCGTTCATGCTCGCGCGCACACACGCGCGTACGCACGAGAGTTGAATAATATGTTGGATACATTATTACGTTCACGGCTGTCGTGACGTAGCTCACGTTATGTCGCGGTACTGACCTGTTTTTTCTTTTTTCTTTTCGAATTTTATTTTAAGCTAGAAATAAATTGTTGCTAATCATCTCATAAGTACTTTTAAAATATAAGACATTTTTAACTTGATTCAGAAATATCATGAAGTTAAAATTTCGATATCTGTTTCTGTATTATTCGAACAGGTATCATATTACTCGAAGCTCACAGTACAGACAAATTATAGTTTCTGAAGATACGTTTAGTCAAATGTGTTCTGTCTAAACATTTGCCTAATTTTCCAAATATTTGAATTGCATGGGAATTCAACACGTTTTATAATCCTTTATCGGAGACTAGGCTAATTTATATTGAACAGAGAAAGTGTTCTGTACAATTATAAGACATATGTTTAAAAAAAATATTATTTTCAACGATATTTCACTACCAATCACCGACTACAGATGTATCACTAAACAGCAAATTAAGTTACTCTCCCAAAACATGAACTCAATATTATGGAATCTATGTAAACATTTGTAAATCCTCTATCGAAGGTTAAATTGAATTGCTACACGATACCGGAAGAGTTCCCTACAGTATTTCGGCAATAATGGCAGAGGATATTTACAGTCAAAAGCAAATTTGATTTTCTTAGGAAAAATACTGCAGTCAAGAGGAAGTCATTTCACTCGTAGATTCTTAGATAGGAAGTTTGGAAATTTGTAGAGCTATACAGATTCAAAAATTCAAAAATTTAAAAGTTGGATACTTCGAAATTTGAAAATTTAGAAATTTAGGAATGTAGAAATATAGACATTTCAAAATTGTCAAACTCACTTTGTCTCTCAGCAAAAAAAGCCTACGTTGTATCCGAGTGTTTCAGAGAATACACCTTGCGTCGCTCAGCAGCAGAAGGTGTATGATGAATCAGAGTCCCGAGCAAGTGTAACGACCGAGTGACGTCAAGAAGATTGCACAACGAAACACGCCGGTAATTCCAACCGTTAGCTTTAAGGCCGCTCAATTTTTAGATCCTCTTACGAGCACCGGGAAAATCGAACCGACCAGAACGGGATTTAATATTCAAACTTTGTTACGTCGGTTGTACGAACGACACTGTAATCGTGACAAAGCATCAATTTAACTTTGTTGGTTAAAAAATTACCCTCCTGGCCTTATTTGCAAACGCTACATTTTAGTGACGAATACAAAACTACATAAATATTTTGACGACGAAGGAAAAGAAATTATCGTATAACAAAGATATGCTAAAAGCTATGGCACTAACGGATTGTATTTTGGGTTAGAAGTATTTAAATTTGAAAAATCTGAGCCCTCTAATATTTAAACATAACCGATCTTCCGTATCGCATTATTAACGTTGTGTTCTATATATCCACTCCATTAATATAAAAATTTAGAAATGTAGGAGTTTGCAAATTTAGAATAATACGGATTTGCAACTGTAGGGACACAGGCGTTTGGAAATTCGCGTTTTGAATTTTGAAGGATTTGGAAATTTCTCATTTTAAAAATTAAATTTATAATCCGAGAATTTGAAAAATAAACAATTGGAGAGTTTAGATATTTGGTAATTGTAGAATTTGAAGACGTGAACACTTGAAAATTTACAAATTTTTAAATTAGAGTTAAATTAGAGAGATTAGGAACAACATGAATTTCGAATTTAAGGAAAATTATTACCTGTATGTATAATACCCAATTTTCGATAAACAACGGGTTTTATTAACAAATAAAACATTATGATAAGTACTCGTGTATAGGAATCCGGAAAAAATGAAGACCTTGCCGGGAATCGAACTCGGCACACCTAAGCGTTAATAGTTGTCCGCACTGTGCATTTACCCATCGTCGTCCGTCTATATTTCCTATTTCCGTGATTTCGTAAACATACAACTCCTCACGGATGTGGAGTTTTTACTTTCTAAGAAAATTTGATGTAAGAAATACAATTCCAAATACACATTACGAATTATAGTAAATGTAAGAAAAAGTGGGAACATTGTTCGGAAATCCCATCAGATCGAATCTGAATTCCATATACGTATTTTCAGAGCGGACTACTTCTGTTGTCTATTAGAAAAATGACGTTAGTGACGTTAATAGGCATTCCGGATTTGTAACACAATTCGGGGAAAAAGTACAGTTGATCATAGGAAAAGTGCCATGACGTCATTATGAAACTGGTCTTGTAACCACAAATAACTATAACATACTTTTCTACGTGAAAGCGGAGACAGCTACGATCGAGTGAAAGTGTAATATAATAAGGCAAATATGATTCATGGATTTCCAAATTTGCACGTTGTATCGACTTTGCCAAGACGAAAGCAACTAATTATGAGCTATTAGAAGTTGCACAGTGAGCGTGAACTGCTCATCACTATTTAATTATTTATTACTAATCATTTCTAGATTAATAAAACCCATAATTTTTGTTGAAAATTTTGATGAAAATTTTGATGAAAATTTGCGAACAAATCTTTTCAGTCGTTTATTTCTTCATAATTAACATTGAAGAAGTGATTTTCGTTTAGTATAGATATTATTAAAACAATATGGCTTTGGAAATTGTATCTTTAACGGAAGAAAATGCTGCAAACGCACACTGTATCAGAATTGATAATATTTAGAAGGAAATTTCAATACTAAAATATAAAATGTAAGTGTTGATATAGTGTATTATTTAGTGATTGCACAAACTGTGTAAACTGGAATCAATATCAGAACTTCCGTGTTATGATATACAGAGTGTTCGGTAACTGGCGGTACAAGTGAAACAGAGTTCGATCCCGACCACGGCCAACTATACCTCGAGCCTACATTTTTGCTTCCGAGCGCGCCCGATTCTCCTAATCTGATTGGTCGGTGTTTTCCCTTAATAATTCAAAAACGAGAGCCTAGACTCAATTTTTGCAAGGGAAAAAGTTACATAGAATCCCATACAACCCCTTTTCGGGTTGGACGCGGGTTACGAGATACCCTGTATATATATTCTAAAGCGTAGCAGAAGAGATTTATTGGCGGTTCTGATTTGTTTACTAGCAGATATAAATACAAAAAATATGGATGTACATGAACATTAAAATTTAATTTCATATTTCACATAAAAGTGCGAAAACAAGTTACTTTACTTTCATTGAATTCAACACTGAAAGCCATCTTTCCTATGTATTAGTTTTGTACTTATAATGGAAACTTATAGCCGAAAAAGATATTTATGTTAAATAAGACGATTTAGTTTTGAAGAATTTCTGCTTCAATTTATGAAAAAAAAAAGAAATAGTTAAAGAATGTTTCCTTCGCATAAATGTTTAAAGGTATGCATGTTTACATATCTAACAAGTATGTTTTATATGCGTGTATAAACACCAAGGTAATCATTGTAAATAATAGACTTAAATAATATCAATTTAATTAATGTAACAATATTTATTTATTATTCAAATATGTATGTATCTTAAGTATATGTATGGAAAATATATTAAATTCTTTGTAAAATACTATAAGTATCTGAAGATATAATTTTTTAATTCATTTACTGCAAGTCAAATTTGCAGTATTTTGCCCTAGGCTCTATGATATAGGAAAACACATAGATTTTTACGAAATACAATAATATTTAGATGTAGATATAAATCTGAAATGGATTTACGTTGTCATGTCTGTTTCCCCATTCGTCTACAGTAAGGGGCATAATTGAACCAATAGCCACAAGTTTTGTATAAATCATTATTTATTGATAGGGATATAGAAGAATAACAAAAAATCAATATTATTATTATTTTTATTATACTTAAAAGTAACTTAAGAATTTTTGTTTTCAATAATAAATGTCTCCTCGTTTAGGAATGACAGAAAAAATAGATTGACCATTTTGCACCGGTCCGTAAACGAAATGTTTACGTGGGATGTGTTAGTACTAAATATATTTACATCCAGTAGTTTGGTATGTTTAGAAAATACTATTCTACATCTTAACATTCAGTTCTTCGCAATCATTCGAACGGAAAAGCACGCAAGTGAAGAGGGAAGCAAATTTCATATAAGGCATTCTGTCGTGCGGGTGGGTGACACTCACTAGTGTTTCCGCTATACATATACAGCGCAAGAGCATTGTTTTAATTTATTATAGATCGGTTGGTTTTATCCTTTTCGATTTTCTCAGGTTTGGTGCGTGTTTAAAGTTTTCGGCTAATTTGTTGGGATGATTTTCTATTTTGTTCTTGTGCGTCGTTGCAATTCTTTCCATTCGTTTCTTAATGTATTTTATCCTGGGATCTTTGTGCAGACTGTCTCCACTGACATACCATGGAGCAGAAGTTGTCGTTCTTACAACTTTGTTTTGAGACCTTTGGATAATGTCCAGATTACTTTTTTTGGCACATCCCCAAAGCTAAATGCCATACGTCCATATAGGGATAATTGCAGCTTTGTATAAATGCACTTTGTTTTCTAAAGTAAAAGACGATGTGTCCTAGAATCCAATACAGGCTTCTTACTTTTAGGAGGATTTCATTTTTAGGATTTCTCTTTTTTTTATTTGTGCGTGATTTTTACACGTGAGTCTTTTGTCTAAATACATACCTAGGTACTGTACACTATCTTTTGTGGTTAATTTTGTGTCGTATTGTTGGACTTCTGGACACATTTACCTGTAACATGTCTTGTGGTAAAGGCGACATGCGTCGACTTTCGTGCATTAATTTTCATCTTGCCCTTTTTAGCCCACTTAGATGTCATTTCTAGAGATTCCTGCAAGAGATTTTATGCTTCGAAATGGTTTTCATGCGATGCTAAAAATGCAGTATAATCTGCATAAGTGGTTGTGATAACATTAAAACGACGCGGTGTACTTACCTCCGTTTCGGGTGAGTCGTGCAATCCGCGTTCACTGGTTCTATTCAAGCCTGGTATACGACTAAACACACCGCGTCGTTTTCCAGGTTATTGTGACATTAATTTTTGATCATCCATTATTCTGAAGAGCTCGTTTTAAAGGGGAACCTTCAGGGAATATAATATATTTTTTTCAGATTTTAATCGGTTATAATTTTTATTCGAAAACGTAAAAAAATAATTTGTTTAAATTTGTTCACATTATATAACAAATTGTCCAATTTAGAAGAAATATTTTATAGTAGCCCAATCCTTTATGAATAAAACAAACTAAAATTTAGCACGATCGGACGAGTAGTTTTTAGGAAAAAAATTCGTAAGTGATGCCTATTTTCGCAAAAAAGGCAAAAATTGCAAATTTTGAAGGCTTGTAATTTTTAAACAAATTCGAAATCGGCAAAATGATGACTTAAACCCCGCTCCCCCTACTTTCACATAGACTACAACATATTTTGATTAAAATAAAATCGCAGATGGTGACGTCAAAATGTGATCGATTCGGCGTGGAATGACCCTGTTAACATTGATTAGCTGCGAACATTTACTGTGAACATTGTTGATTTAACTCTAGATTTACAGGATTTAAATTTACACATGACTAGATTTCTTATTTTCAATTATGAAAATTACGAAGAATCCTTTCTCAAAACGTATGTTAATCTTTATCGGCTTGGAAAGTTGAAAATTTGGAAGATCCGAGAAGACTAGAAATTTAGAAATTTTAATCTTTGGTAATTTAGGTAATTAGAAAGTGTTATTCAAGTTCACATAACTAATTCTCAAAAATCTAAAATTAATGATGACAGAATCCAATATAAGTTGCACTTAAATATAATTGGAATATTCTGTAAAGGAATAGAGTATATACAGGCTGTCTCATTATAATATTTCCTTGCGATTATCTCGCAAAATATTCATTATTCGAAAAAAATGTTTAAACGAAATGAGCTCTATCTGAAGAGAGGCATTCAATGATGCACAGTGTTTTTTTTCTGGGTGGAGGCGCCTTCGAGATTGGAAGGCGAGATTTTGACGTAAAACACATAAATCAATGGATTCGTCTTGAAGTAAGCAATGTTGGCCTTGAAATGCCATTCAAGGTCATTTCAATGGCTTGAAGTCCTTGAGGTTTGAATGACAAGCTTTAAACAAAATGTTTCCTAGACGGTGGTTAGGTAGAGGAAGTCCGATAGCTTTTCCACCAAGGTCGATAGATTTAACACCTTTGGATTTTTACTTGTGGGGTTACATAAAAGATAAAGTTTATCTGGAACTGCCAGCAACAGCTTTGAACAGAAACTTTAGATCAAGTTGAACTGTCATTCAGGGATCGAATCAGGTGCTGCATAAGTGTTCAAGATTGTACTTTTGAATTTAGGAGATAAGAAACGTTTTCTGGACGTGCAGTAAAGAAGAATACTTCAAGCCTTTCAAAGGATTCGTCTTGAGGTAAACTATGTCTCCATCCACAAAAAACTACGTTTCCATTTAAAACACAATAGTCACCTTCAAATCTCGGAAGCGCCTCCATCCAGAAAAAAACAGCGCACGCTATTGGATGCTCCCCTTCAGATAGAGCATGTTTCGTTTAAACATATTTTTCGAATAATGAATATTTTGCAAGAAAATCGCGTGGAAAGATTTTAATGAGACACCCGCATATGCGCGAGCGACATTTCAAAAAGGTTAATCATATCCAAACGGCACCAAAATGAAGATAGTTCGATTTATAAAAGCATATAATATGAGCAACAGCAAAAAAATAAAATAAAAAAATATTAAAAATTAAAATTAATTTGAAATTCATTTTTAACTAAGCTAATTTTTTACTAGAATTACCACATTTGCCATATTTTTTTGGTGTTGTAATTTCTGAATTTGTCTGCGGTGTATATAATCGCTACAGAGATCAACATCTTACTAAGAGGCTAGAATATTGGTTACGTTCATAATTGTTGCGCATTTAACTAGATTGATCATTTCGACAGTGTCACATATGCTATGGGTAAAATTGTAGCTAACAAGTGGATCATTCGTGTGTTGATATATGAGAAGAATACAATTTTTGGTAATTTATCTTGTCGTGGCTCTAGATTTCATAAAAGTACGCACATCTGCCCTCACTGTTTATCTTATAACAAATAGATTTACGACCTTTGGTTGGCGTTACCTTAAAAGAATGGCGTGAAAGTTCGCACGGTAATGCAATTAATCCATAGCATCAGTGCGGACAAATGAAATAAATGTTCCAGTGATCAAACTATTGGGAAAGTAGTTCAGATAATTGTAATGTTTATATGTTTAGACTGTTGCGACGCATTCATAAAATCGTGAAGCCATTCGGTCTATTTTTAACTTTTATTGCAATTTACATTGTTAAACTTTTTTTAATATAACATGATTTCTGAGAGCCATTACCTTATGGGTGTCGAATCGTTAAGTGACAAACGACTTCGTGTTTTTTACCCT
This sequence comes from Coelioxys conoideus, assembly GCA_947623535.1. Classification (NCBI taxonomy): domain Eukaryota; kingdom Metazoa; phylum Arthropoda; class Insecta; order Hymenoptera; family Megachilidae; genus Coelioxys; species Coelioxys conoideus. Next base: position 4,579,247 of record OX392457.1, on the reverse strand, counting down.
GACATTATATTGACCTCGGGACGAACATTTGGTAAGGATTTGGTTCTTGCTCGCTTTCTTTAAATTTTCCACGACCAGCGAAATAGTTTAATTTTTACTTAGCCGATTGTCCACCCCTAGAAGCACGCCAATCCGCACTGTATACTTTTTTCTAGACGAAACATTTCCTTTTCTCTTCATTAGATTTCTAACAACTCTCAACCAGTACACAGCCAAATTTATTTATAAGTCCGTTGTCAGTTTTCGAGGTGTTACCATTTTTCTTAAGTGCTAAGTCAAGGATTTAGTTTTAATAAAGCACACAATTTATCCTCGCCAGTTGTTTGGTTATGTTTGCTTTTCGAATGGATTCACTGGCTCCACCTAACTAGCTCGTGGTTCTGTCACGAGTCGGGCTTTGAACAGCGCGAAAAGCACCAAGAGATTCTAATGAAATTAAGTCACGCAAACTTTTATTAATTTTATAGTCACATACACCCTGGGAATTTAGGATATATGATAGTGGGAACTGTTACTTGGATCTTTTTGGTATATTTATATAGTAAATATTCCAACACATTTTACGAAACACAATCATGTATTACAAGTTTGTTCTCTTACAATTGTTCGGTCGCGAGAATAGAATGTGTGCAAGTGTGTTACCTATTCCTTTTTGCGCGGTTTCGACGCACTGTCAATGCGGGGATTCTACGTAGAGTTAATCGATATGCCTAATAGAACTGTTCAGTGGTTCTATATGGTTGATATTGTTTGAAGGGGACTTACAATTAGACCAGATCTCACTAATAGTAATTCACGTAGCAGCAAAATGTTTACATTAAAATAAAACTTGATACTGTCCATAGAAGACACGACTGAAAGATATTTCCAGGAATGTACGTGGTTGCTATTAAGTTATACGGCCCAACAAATTTTAACTTTTGTCCGACGTTTTAAAATACGATCAGTGATTATTATAGTATTTCTTGCGCTGATTACGATTTTGCAATCTGTTTTTCGCTAGCACGTACAGTTTTTGAGAAATTTTATTTTGAAGAAAAACCATTTTCAAAATTCAAACCAATTTTGTGAAGTAACTATTAAAGATTCTGAAATTCCGTTTGCATCAAAAGATTCTGCAGACTTTCCTGAAAACACTATAATAATCACTGATCGGATTTTAGAACGTCGATTGGCTGTTGGACAGTATTATCGGGCCCGTCCTGTTCTAGGAAAGTTCTAACTGCAAGTGTACTTACTTAGTTTGGCGGTTGTTCATTTCTAAGTCTAACCCCGGCCAATCTCTTATCTTGCCGGGATTTTCTGTCTTTTTTTTTTTTTTTTTTTTTTTCGCAAGCAGGTATCAGTGATCGTTTAAATATTTTCCTTTCTGATTGTTTGAAATGCTTTAGGCGAGGAGTGTAACGAGCAATCAGAAGATTTTCATCGGCAATCGTAACAGTTTATTAAGTTGAGTTCCGACAAACACACATAGACGGGAACGTAAAATTTCAACTTTCAGACAAAAGAATAAAAATTTGCATTTTTGAAACAGTATGTTTTAAAGTACAGATAAGCCTCCTGTAACACGGTAGTTCGGTCCTAGAAAATGCCGTATTGTGTGAAACCGTGTTGTATGAGACCCAGAGCCAGTACAAAAAGGGGGGTTACGTTCTGAAAACTTATTGAAAACAAATATTTTTTTTTTTTAATTCTACATAAACAACTTAATTTTTATTAAAAATATAAATGTATGCGGATGTCGAAGATCCTGCAGCAACAGCACTTCTTATTTCTTTTTCATTTGTCTTGACAGTCTGGACTGTTGCTTTCTGCTACAGTGTATGTTTAACACTAGGCTTACGGGACCCGTTAAAATGTCGGATCTTAGGTTTTGTTATTTTCAATTGCGAAAATGATTAAAAAGCTTATGTCGAAATGAATGTTAATCATCATTGAGATAAATAATCTTTCTATAAACGGGTATAAGTGTTATTCATTATTTACTTTGTTTCATAGTGTAACACATAAGATTTCCGAAATAGTAACTATTGTAAGCTAGAATATAAGAAAACGTCGAGTACGCTCGGCCGACGTACGACGCAGGTCAGGTCATAAAATCCCTGCGTACACGGAGTTGGGCCTCGCTGATTGGGCGGGCCTAGCTTCGTTTTTTCGTATAAATAGCGGCCCTTTTTACAGAAAAGTCAGTTAGCGAGAAGGTGTCCTACGAGTAATTTAGAAGAGCTAGACGACTTGCTGATTGGCACTCTCTAACTTTCGTTAGAGAGCTAGACGACGGTATTGTTCGGCACTCTCTAAATTCAATCCTTCCCTCACCGTGTACCTTAGAGTGCAGACGACGCTTTGTTCGGCACTCTCTAAACTTACGTTTAGAGAGCAAGACGACGGGTTGTTCGGCACGCTCTAAGCACGACGGTTTCCCTTCCGTAACCTATAAGAGAGAAGACGACGTGGTGTTCGGCACTCTCTTATAGCGTTCCTAACTCACCCAAATCCTACAAGTCGAGGAAGACGTGGATTCGGCTCCTCGACATTTCCTTTCAAGAACTAAGAAGAAGACGTCGTCTCCGGTGTACGGCACTTCTTAGTTTCTAAACCCCATCACCTAAACCTTCACCTCTACCTTACCTTCAGCGAATCTTTCGGCGTCGCGACTTTTCAACGTGCGAACTTCCACTATACTCACGGAAACGCGAGATCTTGTTTCATTGTATCCTACTTTTTGTTTATAATAAATAATTTCTTCGTTCCAAACATCTACCGTGTAACAATAGTTCATTTTCAATTTATATTTAAGTGGTCATTGAACTTCCGTAAATCTAGTGTTAAGACGGCAAACATCATCGCAGCCGAAGAAGTACAGTGTTGTACAAAGGTTTTTGCAATTTTCTTATCGTGTTAGAGCGAAACCGTGTTACAGAATGCCGTATTGTAGAAGGGTTCCCGCAATTTATGAATCGTGTTATAGCGAAACCGTGCTATAAGATTTCGTGTTGTAGGAGGGCTACCTCTAATCAAAATCTAAAAATGTTCACATGACACAATAATTAGACCTGTGTAGTAATTTTTACCAGTGCCCAAAATATTAAATATGTATTGATTTAGTTGCAGTTAAAAAAATAAAGATGGCAAGGTACAGGTACCAGTAATTGACTGTATACCAGTACAGTTGACGAGTTTGTAGAAAACAAAATAATAAAGTTTTAATAAGTTATGCACTCCTCGATAATATTGAGCTTCAGATGCTACGACATTTCTCAGTTAACACTTTGAAACAGTTACATGTGTAGTGAAGTGTGCTTACTAATTACGAACATTTAAATTCATTAATGTAAGACTATATCACGTTATATTTCTATTTTCTTAACGGTTCTGTTAAAAACAAATATACGTTTCAAGTACAAAAATTCATACGTTGTGAACATTTTGCGAATGAAATATATTTCTTCCAGTGGCTATCTACTAACAAACAGGAGGTCAATTACTATTTCTGTAATTTTTAAGAGTAGTCAACTTTTGAAGCATTTACCTAATTTTTAAATATTCTTTTCAAATTTGCATAACTTAATTTCTTTTTGAAAAGTGGTCTCGTTACATAATTTAGAAGGTTCACAAAATGTCTGCAGGCATCGAATCTCACTACTTAATAATTACAGAGCAAGCAGTTACGATTGTTCGGGTGGAAGATTTCGTTTAACTGCTCAAAGACTGGAACTATTATATTAATATCTTATGAAATGACTGTGTTTTATTTATAATACATTATTGAATTAATTTTGACACTTAAAAGTTTTTCACTAATATCTTAAAACGAAATACCCGTCTTAAAGGGTTCTAATGTCGTATAAACATGTGTCTGTATCTCATCTTTTTCCATTTTTTTTTTCTCTAATCCTTTCAAAGAACTTGTATAACTTTATGATATAAGAAAAATGATTAATAGTATATTATACAATTTTATGTTATATCAACATTATGACGGATTTAAGAATTGAAGAGGGAGTTGTTCGCCCCATTACAGTGCATTAGGTTGGCAGTGGAAACATATAGGGACTTTCGGATTCGTTCAGTTTTTCTCGAGTCGCGTTCGTCGATTTCTTTGTTATCCTTCACTTCCATTGCGATAATAAGACTGACCATGTGCGTTCGTGCGAAAGATTTTTTCATATTGTTCATTAGCTGTGTTTATTAAGTTCTTTTGTACTATCTTCTTATATCATTGGGTTGTTCGGAAAGTGATTTCGTTTTTTCCCAACAGGTTTGCTTGTGAAACAGTTCGATTGATTCTACGTAGTAGTTTGTGGTTGGTACCGTATCAAATATGGGACGAGATAAGCACAATTTTCGGAATATTTACTTTTTGAAAAATGCTGTTCAAGCAAGAGAAAAAATATCCGAAAAATCGTACCTCATTTTCGTAAAAAGAAACGAAATTACGTTCCGAATAACCTAATATATTTAAGTATAATTATGTACAGGGTTTGTCCAATAAGTATCAGTATTGATGTCCTAAAATGAAATTCGTTGAAGATACACGTGCATTGAATTAATAGTTTTCCAAGTATGTCCCTCCTGCATCAATACACCGTTGCCAGCGGGTTTTCCACTGTTCGTACACTCCCCGGAAGTCGGCAAGCGTAAGACTATTCAGGTACTCCGTCGAAGTCGCTTGAACCGCCTCAGTCGTCCTGAAACGATGTCCTTTGAGCTTCCTTTTAATGCAAATGTAACCATTCGAAACATGGTTACTCGCGCCGTGACTTACCGCACGGATTTTTAGTCCGTGACGCAAGGTTGTAAGACTCTAGCCTCGATTTCGGTTACGGTTCTTATCGACGCGTTTGTCTGCCGAATTAACTTTCGAGCAATAATTCAAGTCAGTTCCTTTCGATCGTTAAAGGAGACTGAGCAAACTATGTTGTCGTTATGAAGTCCTGTACAATGGACAATATTCTCGTTTTAAATATAAAGTAGTCGTTACGATTAGGTTGACTGAGTGTTCGAAGTATTCGCGTTTACGATCATTTTGATTCTGCCCTTAGCTCTCGATCGGCGAACTAAGGAGCCCGGGCGAAAGTTTTGGAAATACGCTGATTGGTTGTCGTTCGATTTTTTCATTTTCCAATCAACGTGTCCCTTGACTTTTTCCCACCCCTTCGTTACGCGCTTAGCGCGTTTCTTTTGGAGAGGGTGCGACGGTACCAGAGCGTACGTGAGAAATTCGCAAGTTCAGCAACGCCGGGGATTTTCATTCGGGTCTCAAGGCCCGATGGCCGTAAAGTACCGTAACGGATGTACCGTCGAAACGACCCTTCAGAATTACCGACTTTATGACAGGAAATGGCTATCGAGGACGAAACGAAGTCTAAAAATTTAACGCTACTGTACGAAAAAAAGGTAAATGACTATTGCTGCAAATAAGGAAAATGTCTTGCTCAAACATAGCCTTTGTCGCGGACCTATCATAAATTCTCCAAGCAAAAATCCTCACGTACCGTCTTCCACGGTTGGAACAGCAACGAAACAGGAAGAAGTGAGAGAATTCCACATCTGGACTGTAGGGTGGTTGGGGTAGTGTTGTCACGTTATGCTTGGTCAGTGTCTGTCTCACAATTAACGACGTGTGACTAGAGGCGTTGTCGTTATGGAGCATCCAGGAATTGACGATCTCCTATCGTACGCGGCGTACTCTAATTCTCAAACGTTCGAGCACTCCTGCGTAAAATTTTCCATTCACTGTTAGTCCAGCAGGCACAAACTCCTTGTGGATCACACCTTTTGCGTCAAAGAAGACAATGAGCATCGATTTTACTTTTGACTTGCTCATGCGAGCCTTTTTCGGTCGTCCAGATCGTTGCCCGTCTTCGACGTTTTCACGACCATCTTTCAATTGTCTATGCCACTAAAAAATACGCGTTCTGGATATGGAATCGTCCTTGTAAGCTTCACGGATCATATCAAATGACTCCGTAGCAGATTTATTTAGCTTAACGCAAAATTTGATGGCATAACGCTGCTCGACGGATCGCTGCATCTTGAATCTCGACGCAAACGCTAAATACGCTTCCACTTCAAGCACGATATAAACAAAACAAATGGTGGAAAACAAATGAACCTAGATTTCTATTATACATAACGACCTCCTGCACCAATCTAGCCAATAGAGATTGCTCCCTGACCTTCCACACTGGTAGAAAAAAATTAGTCCCGATACTTATTGGACAAACCATGTATTCTTTCATTTCACTTTATATTAAACCTGAACAAGAATAAACAGAATTATATTTTTTATTGCAATTATTGACATAAATGTATAAATATAAAACGTATTTACTTTGATTAAAATTAATATTAACAATGTAATAAATTCAGTAAAGCTGATTCGCTTTAATTCGGCTTCGTATGAATTATTCTGGCTCGCTTTCTATGCGTCATTAGGAAGAAGTTTAAAAACATTAAATTCGGATTATGGTATAATATAATAATATTTTTGCGTGTATATTTATTTGTAGATAATAATAATTTATATATATTACTTATATATAATAATTGTATATTTATGTAAACGTAATATATTCTAATACTACAATCTGATTGGTTTAAACGCTCAAAATCAGCGGAAGCGCCATTATTAATAAAATTCCAACCCAAGTATTAATTATCTGAATTTAGTTGAGCACTATGGCATTTACTTTAGTTGACACTCGCGGTACGGCACCCAACGTGTGGTCAGTGACACAGTGGACGGATTGTGCGTAGGTACAGTTTAAGACTGGGCAACTTACACACTTGCCACACTTCGCGCATGTGTGCATACGCCGACGCGTGTCCCGTACTTATGTGTGATCCTGTGATCTCTTTCTCTGTCTGTTTGTCTTATTCTATCTCTGTCTCCCCGTATAACTTAACGAGAAAGACCGCTGACCTTGGCCTGCTGACCATGAGTGTCGGTCGCTTGACTCGTTACGTCTGTACGAGAACCTACGGTACTCGTATATGCGTATATGTACGTATAATAAATGCCAGAAAAAAGTATTGATTGTTTTATTGAATTTATTTTGCTACATTTTGAAAATCTATATATTCAGATGTTCAATAAGTAATTTAGATACCATCGTCACTTTCCTTTTCTACTTGTTTTATTGCGTTTATAATTCCATGAATGAATAATACCTTATCTGCAATAAAATGTATAAAACATATTTCATTTACACTTTAAAAGGTATACATTTATTCATCAATTCTGTGTCGTTGTGGTATGAATATTGTTACAATTTGTATTGCGTACTCATGTAAAGTCCGATACAAGGGCCATTTGAAGCCTTATAGACTGCAAAGTGGAATTTCATGGCTGACCACAATCGAGTCAATGTATTTATAAAAATTGCTTTTATGGTAGCCGCTACTGTATGACACGATTGGTGACAGTACTCGACTTCTCTCTTAGTTTATAATGTCTTCAGTGATATTCAAGACAAAAAAGCATTAAAACGTTGCAATGGGTATTATACATCTGACTTAAATACACCCACCAACAAAATGATTCCGCATGTGTACTAATGTTGATAAATTATACTCATTTTATTCAGATTATAAATTATAATCATTCACTTTGATGATAAACGAAACAAACCATCAGGTTTTATTTTACGACAAATCGTAAAATCACCGTAATGATCTTTTAATAGTTAAATGTTGTTAAATTGATTAACGTTCTTATAAAAGGCTCCTATGAGTTTTTCTAAAGAACTTTTCAATACCCGCGATATAATATTTTGCATATCATTAAGAAGTCAACATGGTATCTTCTACAATACATGTATACTATACCTATACTTCCCATGTTCTTTTTTTTAATTAAAGTCAAATATACTTTTCTCAAAGCTCGTTACAACACTAATTTTTTCTCAAAAGTATATCATCTTGACAGTTCACGGTCGGAATTACTTCGTTGTACCTCAATAATTTAAATTGTTTTCAATATATTTATGAAAATAGTTAAATTTCTTGAAAGTTCTTGTCCTATAATATAAGTTGTTGCATTACAAAGACGAAATTTTAAATTAAAGTTCGGTTCAAGATTTCCATTGATACATGAAAAACAAAGCAAATGGCGACTGTTGTTCCACATAGGGTCCAATGAATGAGCCATGGTTATTACGTTATAGTTTGGAGGTGTACTACAACGGGTTAATCCCTTGTATTATGTTTCATTCGGCAAAATGCGTCAGACATAACGAAGTATTCTGTGCTACAACTATAAGACGACCGAAGAAAGTTCGAATGTGAAGACTATTTCTCGTTGTGCGATCTTCAACTGTGCAAATGAAAATTAGACTGAAATTGAACATTCAACCGTGTTAAAAATATAAACGAAGTTTACCGTATTCGAACTTTAAGTGCGTCACGAGTGTAACTCGTTATTATAGTGCAAGGGATTAAAAGACATGATTGGAATGATCACAAGTGCAGATTGTTGTTATTGCATTCTCAAATTAGTTAATAATTATATTCTAATTTCATCTTGCATACATACTATGCACGTATTTTAAACGTATGTATAAATACGTGTCTTAACAGATGCATGTACAAATACATGTTTTTACACATACACGTATAAATACGCATTTTATACTTTTGCCATCAGTTTGCTTTTAATATTTTTTTTATTTATTTTGTGTACTCATAAGGCCCTTTGTGGTAAAGTTTATGTGTTATTTGTATCAATTCGAAAAATTAATGTAAGAAAAGAAAGGTTGGTATCAAATCGGAATGTCTGCTTCTACATTTTTCCTGAGAATTGGTTGCTAAGCGCAACAAGGAAACCGATTTTTTTATTTTAATGTAAACATATTGTGCTCGAACAAACAAATATGTATGGTGTACTGTTTTAAGTCGATGATCGATAACTGTGTCCCGCCTATATATGTATGTACTTACAGATAGTAACGTGATACAAGGATCGAATACTTTGTCGCGGAGAACCACTACCTCCGCATCGGTTCCCGCGTTGCTATTTTGCAACTGGTATTGGAAAAAAAAACAACATTAAAACTTTCTTTGGATGTCTTTCAAAGGTGAAAATCTGTTCTATCGCATGCTATAGTCCGATTTTCCAATAGACCCTTATTTCTTCGGATGAATTGAAAAATATAGTCGCAAAAGTTTGTACAAAATCTGCAGAATTTTTGGATGTAAACTAAATTTTAGTACTGTAGTTATCTCACAAAATTGGTTTGATTTTCGAAAATGTTCTTTTTTTTTAAACCAAATTTCTTAAAATCTGTGCATGCTGCAGAAAAATGGACTGCAGACTTCCTAATTAGCACTAGAAACATTGGCTCTTAAATGTGTCTTAAAAGATTCCGAGGAATATACGAAATAAAAAAGTTTACTGATAAAAAACTGGAGCACCTTGTGAATGCGAATTTCAATCAAATCTTACTTCGCTATCAACTTTCTATAAGAAATATTTATTTGTACGAGCATCTATAGTCTACTCATTGAAATAAACAGAATAGTGTATCCGTAACAGATTTTTATTATTGCAAAAATTAACGAAATGGTACATAATACAAATTTTCCTGAATTAATTGAAGATAAAACCGGCATAACTCATGTTCACGTACGCGTATGTATGTGAGTCACTATCACGAAGAATGAGTCACAAAATAAATCGGCGGAAGAATATCATAAGAATTGCAAGTTCATTCGCAACTAACATTCGTAAGAAAAATTATTCGTTTGTACAGGAAAATACCAACATAAACATTGCCGCTTATAATACACAGGTTTTACAATTTTACAAAGTAATGTTACCTTTATAAATATAATTCTTTTTTATTTAATCAACATTGAAAAAAATCGAAAAAAATTAGTTATAATATATATATCTTATTTTCTAGAATATATACATATATTCTAAATAAGAACTTTATACAACATGACTCTACGAGTGGCTATGAACTGTCGGAATAGAGATTTCTTCAAGTTTTACATATTATAAATGTCACCAAATGTAATAATTTTTTGTAAAACTATAGCATATAATTCTTCACTATAACGAAGAAAGTTACATTTAAAGTCACCGTAACTCATATTTGACTGATCGAAAATATAGTATAAACAGTGTATTGTAGCTTAAAACCGAATGAAGTTCGAGGCTCACCGAAAGTTTGATATTTTGTTCTCCTTTTGCGTTACTGCATTTAACAAAAACAAATTAACAACAAATATTTTCAAACAATTAATATGATTTAATTAAGCAAGCGTTTTAAATTTTGTATTTTTAATCGAGTTACTATTTTGGACAGCTCTTTAAATAATCGTTTTTTTGTTCCTGTTTCATCGTTCATGATACTGTAATTATTGAAATTCCTTATATCGGCCGAATGGAAATTAAGTGAATCATATTTTTCAAACGCGCATATCGCAGAAATTCCTTTGCCATTCGTTTTTGTTATCGTTTAGGGCGTGAAAACTCAACTGTTCGTTTATAAAGAAATTTACAAAGAAATTTACAAAGAAATTGAAATTTGTGAACTGTACCAAAGTTGAAAACACTGACAATGAGACGTCTTTCAATCCTACCTTGAACTAAGAAAATAAGTCACATGCTACACAAGTCGTTTTCTTACCTAATCAAATTATTAATAGCTAAATTCTGTATTGTTTTTATAAACACCGAGTAAGAACTGTGTTAATGGAAACATAGAAACTAGTAAAAATAACGTTACATAAGAGGTTAAATTAATTGTATGTACTCATATTTTGAGAATTTTCTTTTCAAAATTAAGAGTAATTTACTTTACGGAGAGATAAAAATTCATTTTATTTGAGAGTTACTTCTCATCAATTTTGAATATTGAGATTTATCTGAATTGATAATTCTCTGTGCACGTAAGTAATTTTTGAATAACGGAATTTCTCTTCCCTTTTCCTCGTTAATCATCGTTGCAAATGATGTGTATCGTAAGCAGTATATTATTGAACTAACAAACCAAAGGCTGTACCGGAAAGATACACAAATATATTCAAAGGTACTGTAAGGTAATTTTTATAATTAGAAAAAGTAAAGTTGAAAGATAAGTAAAATGAGAGCAAATTATTAAAATTACCACTGTATATAGATAAAATGCATAGATGGAAACACACTACATAAATATTGTGTCATAAATATTACCCTTAAATAATTGTTCCGATTAGTCGTCTACTCAAACTTAGAAAATTCGAATTTCTTTGTATTACATCGAAATATGATTTTAAATAAACAACAAATAAAGAAACTATCCTGTTTAAATCAAAAAGGAAAAACTATTACAATAGTTTAGGTATTGTTAATTCTAAATTGAACCTGGCAAAAGGTTGTGAATGTCGTGTGAACAAAACTTGTCGCACCAGTTTATGTGACGCGTCACGACGGTCAGTTTCTATAATATCCTGTTTTATTTCTCGCATTACATCTTCGTGAATAAAATACAAATGCTCGGTTGAATTTCATCGTAGAACGCGCCCAGTATTCTTTGGTACCGTAACTTGGGGTAATTTTGACTCGGATAGAATAGCTTTATACAAAAGCTACAAAGCGATTATTTTTTATCAAGCTGCTCTATAAATTATTAGACTAATTCTAGATCGACCAGCTTATAGTGCACACTTAATTTAAAATTAAAGACGAATTAAAAAATGAATAAACAAGTGACAAAACATAAGTTAATGTACGTATTAATTATTTATTTTCACTAAAATAATAGGAAATTTGTAAAGTGTCTTAATAATTTCAGAAGTAATCAATCGACGGTTTGAATGGCTGTTATCATTCACTCTTTCCGAGTAACAAAGATGAAAATGATAATTTTTTGAATCTAACGCAAAATTACACTAACTTACTATTTCAGACGTATTTTGGTAAAAATAAATGCTTTCTCAATTCTATACATTTGTAATTATAAATTCAGTCATTTTTTGCGGTTCTATTTTATTTAAATATCGCTAGTACTTAAATATAAACATTATATACATATATCCAGTACAAATTGGAAGGAACTGGAAAGTACTATTTTATTGTATAAATTTTGAACATTTTTCGTCTCCTCAGGACTCTGTTATATCTAGGATGTGTAGCACGCAATGCGCACATTTTCATATATATCACTAAGATATACTAATTTGCAATATATTTATAAACAGAATTTTATAGAATACTCCTTTATTATACTTGCTCGAATATGTACGCCTCTTGAGAATTATGCATAATAAATTAGTTATACCTTTTTATCAAATTCGATCGATTCTATCTCAGTTTATAGATTGTACATAATGCTTTACGACGTATTTATTTCTTTGAGGCACCAATAAAGGTTATGTAAAGTCAATCTATTTCCACTTTGCATGGAATCTCTGTAAATGAAATACGAAATATGTTCTTCTACATATATTTGTACCGTTAAAAGTGTACAGGTTTAAAATTTTCAAATTTGGAAAAAATGTTTTCAGTAAATATATTCGTTACTCGATGTCTTACTTTCTTTTAACTTTTTCGAAAAGTAATTTCGCGGGACTAAATATCTTCTGTAATTGGATTCTACCGAGTAGTATTTTTTGTTCTCATTAGACTGCGTCAAATGCAAATTACTGACCATAATCTTTACTAAATACATCATTTTTTAATTCTAATACAACGAAATCAATTTAAACTGTTCAACTATTAATACTTAAATAGTCACAATGATAAGAATGACAAGTTTCAAGTTTCTTGTTCGAATTTTCATTGGTACTGTCAGAGTGCGTAAGTTTTTTACTGCCACTCTCTATATTCATATGACACTGACAAAAATAAGGAAAAAGTCTTGTATCAATTCAAGACTCAAAAAGTCTTGTAACATTGGTGTCAAACACTTCATTAAAAGCTTATAACAGAAATACGAAATGAAGACAGTTCAAATGAAGACACTTCGCTGTTTGATATCATGTACAAGCTGTTCTAGTTTTACTCATATAACTTACTAGAATATTTTCTGAATGAAAATGAGAAAAAATGACTATACGAACATAGATCTTCGAATGCATTATTATGAATTACTTACAAAAATATGAAAGTTAACAATTATTCATACGTAGAACTGAAAATCTCAAATACTCATTATCGTTTTGTACATTTTCCATGATCAATCGGTAAAACATTTTTAAAAGCTGACGTTTATATGACATTTTTTATCATTTTTATTTTAAAAAACATGTTAATAAAGTTTAACGCACAAAATTGAAAAGCAGTGTATATCATTGTCAAAGAACAAAGTAGTTCGATATTGTTTTGTACTTTTTTACAACTTTTTAAAAAATGTTTAAAACCGTGCAACAATATAGCATGTTTTTTCATTTCTTTTACAATACAATATGTTTATTTGTGCTAAGTTACTATCAATTATTTAATTTATTTTCAATGTAAAATAAATATGCATTCAATACCGATTATTTTCCTTTCAATATATTAATTTCTGGACTATAACGTAAACAATTTTGTGCTTCGTTATGATACATTACTTTTGTAAATATAACAAATAACAAATATTTTTAATTTAAACCATAATCACCATTATTTATAAGTATAATCACGTTATGTAGATCAGTATCACATGTGAAATACAAAATCACATACGATTAAAAACGGCGATGAGTTACATTTAATTAAAAAATTATCATATATGCAGTAAATTATTAATATTAATAAGTGCTAACGAATTTACAAACTCCCAAATTTCGCGTTACTTTTTAATTAATATAAGTTCTGTTCATCGTTTATTTAATCAATGTGTGTTATTCGAACAATTAAAGTGTAATTAAGTAATTGATAATAATTTGAACGATTAATCGGATGTGATGGAGACATCTGCTGATGAAACGATTAACCCGGTTGCGCGTCTACACAGAAATAGTGAGTCAAATACAATGTCAGACGGTAGGCAAATTAAAATAAATGATAGTGCATGTGATTCGTAGTATAGTGAACTTCTTTACCGATCAACTGATTCTTCTCTATCGACCGTGGAAAAAATACCATATGAATATTGTGATATGTTGACACGTTAGTACAACATGAATGAAGGAAATTATTTAATGCATCGCTGACATATACATAATACATCAATATCAACGTTAACTCTTTAAAAATGTAATTGATACATATTGTTATTTATCATGTTAAATTTCATAGATCGGGACTCGAGAAAAAAGAATATTCAATTCTTTCTGTTCCTCATAAAGTATTATGAAATACTTTACACATAATATATAGTGTTCAGATATTATCGAAGATGCAATTTAATTAAAACAAAAATAACCGAATCCATGTATAATTGTAATACCAACTTATTACAGTACACAGATATATCCACGATTATTGCATCACCCACACAACTCTGATTGTAACAACTCAAACATTCAATATCGGAGAATTATTTACATATAAGACGATTACTAAAAATGGTTCGTATTAAAAAAGAGATAGAATAATAACTGCATATTGTTTGACAACGTTTAATCTGTATTTCATAATCAGAAAAAGAGAAGAAAAATTTATACTCTCCTTTCTTTCATTGAAAAGTACTTACGAGTATGGACTTCTCTACAATACACCCTTTTTTAACAACATAATGTTGGTTATGTAAGCAATTGTTGTTGTATATAATCTTTCTAATAGAACGAACTTTTTAATAGCATTGCCGATTTATTATTTATAATTGAAGTAGATGTTGGAAAAAGGCGGATCATTTGCAACTTTCAGCATATGTTTGAATGCATTTGGTATATTGAAATTTTCAAAACAGATGACTGATATTTCTACTGTTTATCTAATGAACATTGTGTGATGATTTCTTTCGAAGGATTTACAATCAAAGGAACGATTTTTATTTCGGAGGTAAATAACATGATCAACTAAAATTGCAGAGAAAGTGAAAGATACTCGGTTTAAAAACTTGAAGAAATTTTTTTCAAATTGTCACGGTGCAATTCCACCAGAATAATTTGGACGAGAAGCGATACAGTTTATACCCCGACAAGTGCAGCCACAACGGTCGAGATTTTATTCTTTCAAACAGTTATTGGGTAACATCGATAACTACCTCTGCAAAGGTTATGACCAGTAGAGAACACGTTCTCATTTTTCGAGCTCACAAAGATGGTTCCATGATTTCTTTCGTGGAACGTATTATATGTGTATATGAACTATAGCATTCTCTATAGAATATCTCAGGAAATCGGTTAACAAATACATTGTATTCTATTTTAGCAAAGACAAAAGGAGTTCACTTTTGCTTCGCTAGCAGTAGTGTTAAAATAATTTTTACATAACAAATGATGAACAATCAGTATCTTTATATAAGAACAGGAAATTAAATCGATATCATTGAATGAGCTTCGAAAAATATAGTTTATAACTTTTTATTTAGACCATCTTCTATACACTGCTGCCCATGAGTAAGCTAAATGTCACAGTGGCCAAACGATTAAGGAAGCAGTTAAGCTAAGTGTAATTTCTTTTAGATTTAGTCAATGTAAAAAAATATGTAAATATGTCTTTATCCAAAAGAATAAATTTTTACTCGCAGAAAAAAGAATAAGAATCTACATTTGTAGGGGAGGGAGTTTTTACTTAATTAAAATCTAAAAATGTTTATATAGCCGACGAATTAAACTATATTAATGGTATGCTCTAGGTGCCCTGAATGTTAAATATGTATTAACTTAATAAATTTAATCCTTTAATAAAAAAATCAGGATGGTAATAATTTGTGGAATGAAAATCTTTTATTTATAAGAAATTCATTTAATTAATTGCAATGAGTCTTTTCTCCAGAATTAATTTCAGGAAGTGCTTGCTTTAAAGGCTTTTACTACTGCGTAAATATCATTTTGCGTGTAACTTTTTTTTCTGATGTAAGAAAAAGGGTATAAATATATTATAAAATTTTAGATCTTCCTATTATTTTGACGAATTTAGAAACAAGGGAAATTATATTTTTGTGTAGTTATTATTAACAAAAATGTATACAATATAAACAATAAGTACTTACGTTAATGCAATAAATGTGAACAATGTAAAGTTAATTAGCATTAATGTAGTATTCATGTAGTAGTAATTTATCTATGCCTGTTGTACATTTTTGTTAATCTTTAGGAAAATCAAATTTAGTTTCACGAAATCTTTTCCGCATCGGCTGTATATCTATTTAAAGCTAATGCATTCTACTATCACATTTTATTTAGTTTTAATTTAAAAATAAGCAGAAACGTTACTGATATCAAAATTACCACTCAATTGTTAATTACTGTGACTTTGAGCATCAGCAAACGAACTTTAGAGAGTAGTGACGGACTTACGTCACAATGTTTGGTACATTCGTGCTTTTTTCGATAACTTCTTCGACAACTCTTATTTCTGAGAAAAGCTATTGTTAGTACTTGATTTGCACATGCTCTTATTTGCACTTGAACGTATGAAAATTCATCGTGTTTGCAAAGCAGTGTGGGCGGATTAAATACTCGCTGAAAAACTCACGAGTGTAGATGTGTAGAACATATTTAATAATGAGGTTTGAAACAGAAAGAGGAGTGTCAACTTCCTTTGTACTTGTAAAATTGCAAACTGTAGGAATTTTTAAATTTGCATATTTGAAACTTCGGAAGCTCTGTAATTTAAAGGTTTTGAAATGCTGAGATTAGAATGTTTTCATTGTAGGAACTTGACAATGTGGACAATGTGTGATTTCGTAATTTCGAAGTTTGAAAATTTTGTGAATTTAAAAATTCAAAAGATTTGGACGTTATAAATAAAGAAGACAATGATAGTTTTTGGCCAATGTTGACATTGACTATAAATGAAAAATTTGTTCATGGCAGTAATTTTGGCGTTTTAAAGAATATAGAGTGACAATCGTACATATGAGATATAACGAGAAAGTTGCAAAAAAATTAGCCCGAATATAAGAATGCAATCGGTATCGCGACGCTATATCAAATATGTTGTCTCGTTTTATTCTGTTCTGTGAAAGGAGATGAAAAATTGTTTTAGTAAATCCTTGTGCATTCTAGAAAACGAGAATTTAATAATTATATGTCCAATACATGGCGGGAAAAGTATCATACTTTTCTTCTTTAGTAATGTGACTGATGGTCGGTAACCATAATAGTTGCGATTGACGAACGATTGACGTCGCTACGTTTGCGATCAACGCGTGCCACGGGGACGATCCAGCCAGAAATTAGTCGCTAACGAATTCCCATGTACTTAACATACAATCATTTTCTTAAAACGGTAAAACGGTACTTTGAGTGTTTTTTACAGCAGTGACAATACCTTGTCATTTTAATATGGTTCAGTTTAAGTTCAGCATTAAAGATGCTTATTCAGCATTCTTTAGTTCTTTAACCGAGCAAAAATCATTAATAGTTATGGAGTTAATATTATGATGCGCTATTATATTAAAGAATAAAGACTCAAGAGTGAAATAATTATTTCTATCAGATAATATCACATATAATTTACTTTTTAAAGATGTACTTAATTCACTACAGCTCTGACATCCAAATACGTATTTTTCGACGGAAGTGTACATAAAATACAAAATAATTGCATAAATTTCTGACTGCTTCATCAAAGTTTTACAGTTTTAAGTAAGATAGAAACAATTTGCAAATTTTAACTTTCGCATTATACTTGCTACATGAAATGGCAGCTTTGCCATTTCCCAAAAAATTGCCAAAAAAAAAAAATTGCCATTTGCCAAATTTATCATGACCATCGATCAAATATTGTCGCAATGGTGTGCTTATAGTATTGCAATTCTTTCAAGTATAATTCAGGCCACAATAGAGTTGTTGCAAAACAATATTTGTACCGTTCCTTAGAATTGAAAATATCTACTGCGTTACTTCTTCCGTCACGCATGGAACAAAGAACGCAAGGACGCCCAAAGAGAATTTATGACGGTTCTTGTACGAAAAGCTATTTTTGAAATAGACACTTCTTGTCTTATCGGCAAGATAAATATTCATTTACCTTTTTTATACAACAGAGTCAAAATTTTAAGTTTCGTTTCGTCCTCAATATAAACTCAATATAAGCTCGTGCTATAAACTCGAAATTTTCCCAAATGGTAATTTAGCGATCCGTAAATCCCAACGGGTCTTTTGGACTTCGAGAGCCTACCTGGTGGAAAAAATCCAGTCGCGGTCTGACTTTGGGAGTTCTTCCGAATGGATCAGTATCGTTCCTGTCCTCTTTTAAAAGTTCAGGGTGCAAGAGAGGGTGGGGTCACTGTCAAGAAGCATTCTGATTGGAATATTCATGCTACGAACAACAACCGATCAGTATGCTTCAAAATACTTCCGAATATTCGCGGAAGTGCGGACGTCGCGTATCCGCAACCATCATACGTCAGAACGACCGAGTAGTTCTGGACAAGAAACGGCACAAGGAAGCTGAGACAAAACAACAAAGGCGATCACGACCACGGCAATCGTACGAGCCAGCAACTGTTCCAACCAACCTGTTATCGATCAAGGTAGGCTCGTTTAATTAAAAAAACATCAATCAGCTTCGATCACCCCTTTCCCTTAATTTCGCGTATCGTTCCCTTTTCCCTTCGATTCTGATTACTTAATATGGCGAATGACGAAATCTACGAGGAACAAATGCGAACGATGAAAAGTACACGGTGCTCATTCAAGGCGCAATTAACGTCGTCCGCTGAATATTTCAATAGGTTGAAGATTCTGGTCGAAGATTTTGCCGAAACGGAAGCCAAACGCGAGTCCGTAACTGAACAAGTTGAAGACATCATCGCCAGCGCGTCAACGCTCTTAGAACAATACGATCGGTCGGTTAAGCAGAATCCAACGACCACGATATGAATTGCGAATGAATACCCCACACCATCATCATCATCGGCCATAATCATCGAGTTCGTATGCAGTTCGAAATAATCGTCGGTCACCAAAGACAGCAGTCGTGTCTGTGTGAAACAGGAGGTTCGTCACATGGATCGTTGACCGCCAGTACCACGACGGTCACCTCCATCGCTGCCGAAGTCAAAGCACCATGTTCGTGCCACGACACTCGCAGGCAATCGTCAAATCTGCAATAACGATAGCCATGCATCATATGAATGCAACCGATTTCAAATCGCGACAATTAACGAGTGTATTCAGTTAGCAAAACGTGAGAAGCTATGTCTGAATTGCTTCATACCGGATCACGTGACGGACGAGTGTAAGGCTGAAGGAAGTCGTATGGTCTATGGCCGGACGACAAGGGTTTTCATTTCCCTTATCACCACATAGGTACGGGTTGTCGTCCACGAATCGGTGAAATGTGCCAGTGGCTTATCCATGATAACTGGACCCACTACCCGACATAATCTCGTTGCTACTACGCTTCCGACTGGACGCGTACATTTCGACGTGCGATGTGTCCTGCGTTCGTTCTGAGGATTGCTGATTTCAGTGCATGTTGTGACGTAACGACAAGAGCACTGATATCAAAACGTGCGAGTCGAAGAGGATCACGTTCGGATTGACGTCAGCTCCGTATGTTGCGATCCGGTACGTCCAACACCTCGCGGAAGCTGCAAAGGATTATGCTTCAGTCGCTGCGATCATCCTGACACACGATGTTTACGTCGGCGATTTGTTAACCGCTACCGATACATATATAGCACATATCAGATAAACAGGAAAATGTGAATATCCAGCAATGTCCGTCGAATGAACTGGCCCTGTTAAACGGATTAGCCGCTAACCAAATCAACCCGAAGTTCTACGACGAGTATTCTATGTACCGTAAACGCGAATAGTCGAAGATTACGAAACGTAACATTTTATCGATTATCACGAAAATCGACGAAAACGGATGCATCGCGACAAATTCTTGGTATGTGAAATCGCGCGTAGCACCCTTAATGGGACGAATTTTGTGGGGACAAATAATGAATTAATCGAAGTTCACCGCTCGCTACAGAAGGATGAAAAAGTACGCTTAACCCTTTCGCGCCGAGCGCCGCATATATGCGGCATCGAAATTGTGGCGACCACGCATGCAACGCCATCTAAGCAAGTGCACTTCGTAGTTAATTGTTTTTACATATTTTTAACTTATTACTTATTACATTAAAACAGCGATTGTTTTATTCAGCACAGTTCCTATTTAAGACTTAGAACAACATATATACAGAAACCACGCGCACTGTGCATATTTTCGGCGCGAGTTTCCGTTCAGGGACGGTACTTCGGCGGACAGGGAGCTCGGCGCGAAAGGTTTAACACTAATAGCAGATGTTCCCAATGATCCTTTCGCCCTACTATCTGATTGGTGGTTCGGAAACGAGCTTGCCCATGATTGATTTCAGCGATACGCCATCTAATCGACTATCAGCCTGGTAGCATATTCAGAAGGTGAAGCGGGATATCTGGTTCAGATGGTATAAGGAATACATCCACCATCTCAACGTTGGCCTAAAATGGACCAGGCAACACAAGATCAAGGCGCGATCTTTCATGGTCCTCAAGAATAACCAGCTTCTGTAATGGCATCTCGGCCGATTTGAAGAGGTGCATCCCGCATCAACATCATCCGGGCAACCACCGTTCCGACTGCACATGGACTCTATAAACACAATGTGCAGCAACTGGCCCCAGTTCCGCTCCGGAATACAAAGCAACACAATGTGGCGACTAGTAATAATGAATCTAACAATAAGAACAATAAGTAACAAGCGCTACAATTAGAATCTAACGTGTACCACTTCTTGATATGAACTTACCTACAATTTTTATTGTTATTCTGTTTATTAGTAGTTATTATGTATAATTTAATAACTTAATTCTCCTCTAAAAGATCCAACCATGTATCTCGTGATTACAAGTAAGATAATTAACTTAAATTGTCAATAATGATATGATTACATATTGGCACACAAACATAAATGCAAGTTTTAAATATTGTATCGATTCAAAAATATCATTCATTTTAATAAAATATTAATAAATTAAAATTTAAACAACGAGCAACAGATTTCTAAGGACATTATTCGACTTTTGTAATAGAAATGATATTTTAACTCCTTAACTGAGAACAGAGAAATAGAATTGGATAATATAAGTTCTAAATACCTTTCAAAATACTACCGCCACTGATGGCAAATTCACATATGATTGTAGTGTATGAAATCATGTTATCTTAAGCTGCAAAGCCATCTCACTCAGAATTACCTTAGTTGCAAATTGAAAACAACATTTTAAAAAATATTCCTGAACGAATACTGACCAAAAGTGGGCACCACTTTCCTTTCTTCAATATGTTTGATACTTTGTAACTATACACATAGTCTTGGATTTAGATAGTTAATGCATGAAAGTGAAGTGGCTATACAAGCATTTTGCGAAAAATGGTTAAAATGTATTAATGAGAATCATTAATATGTATGAGGAATCCGAAGAGTTTTAAGAAGAGACTCGGATCTTTGTATGAGATACATCGGATCCTCTATAATTCCAATCTTTTTACTTCAATTTTTTTGCTTTTCGTAATATCTTAAATACACTTTATTTGTTCGTACTTGACATTTATTTATATCAATAAACAGTTATTTAATTATGTATACTTTTTCCATAATTAATACATATTACCAAAGGGAGTTGTAACTTTTCCTGCAACATATGGAATTGCACGTTACGTTCCAACTGTCACATTTGTTATAAAGTAGCCTTAATAGTGAAATAAGGTGATTTTATAAGACAAGCAGATAATTATATACGGTATCCCAGTTGTTACCGTCAAACTTTACCAACATATTCAGTACGCAAAAAGAAGGAAGAGATGTTACATTAAATACTTATTAGAAAATTAAAACGAACATACAAAATAACTTGGAACTGTTCTCTTTCCCCATGTCACAAACAATAAGTCCCAGTTTTGCATGTAAAACTTTATCAGCATGTTTTATAAGAAATGCTAAAAAAGTGTTGTATAAACATTAGCGCCTAAATATTTTATCGAAAAATTATGAGTAATACAGGAAATGAAAATTTCTTTCTTTGATATTACATACGAATTATTGTCGACTTTCATATTGCTTTTGATAACTTCTGATAAAACACCCAACATCCTATGTTAATACGGCAAATAAAAAAATGTTATCTTTATTCATGTAATATGTTAATAATGTTTAACGGTAAAAAGCTAGTACACTATGTATTTGTATGAAATCCAACGATAAAACTGTGTTATTGTACTGGCACTCGTATTAAAAATGCAATGTTTAAAATTTTGTTACTTGCTTCGCAAACATTCCTATAATACCTTTTTAATTTAAAAAGGATTGGGCTAGCATAAAATATTTCTTATAAATTGGACAATTTGTTATGTAATATGAAAAAATTTAAACAAATTCTCTTTTTATGTTTTTCAATAAAAACTACTCGTGATTAAAATTAAAAAAAAATATATTATATTCCCTGAAGCTTCCCCTTTGAAATGAGCCCTACAGAATAATGGAGGGTCGAAAATTAATGTCACAATAAGCTGGAAAACGACGCGGTGTACCTCCGTTTCACGTAAGCGAGTCGTGGAATCCGCGTTCACTGGTCTTGGTCAAGCCTGGTACACGACTAAATGACCTTGATTTTACTTGGAAAAGTATATTAGCAACCATTCTTGGCCAATGACACATTTTTTAATTATAACTTCATTTATAAATATTAATTTCCACATTTATTGTTCATGTTCTACAAAAAGGCGTCATTGCTCAATGGAAATCGTGCGAAGATTGTGGTTTCCTTCCATCGAAAAGGGATAAGGATGGATTATAATGAAAATTATCGAGAGGACCATTGTGTGGGTAGACTTGTAAGTCTACATAATTGTAAGAAAACATAAAATGACAACTATTTCATTACAGTAAATACAGGTCCATCAATATCATACGAGCAAGTCGTACATAGTATGTACTACTTTATTTGTTAATAAATAAATCGTCTTGCAATAACTAAATGCTATATTTCAAAATGACGATGATGAATAAATAAAAATTTGTCATTGGTTCAATGTGGCAGTTAGTTATGTAACACAAAATAATATATTGAACATTCCGATTGTTTATAAGCTCGCATTGCAAGAAGATTTATTTATTAACAAATAAAGTAGTATGATGTACACAAATCGGTAATGTATGGTCTGTAAAGGGAAAAGCAACGTCGCAGTTTTCAAAAGAACGTAGTATTTATTACAATGTGGCGTCGATATGCGGTCGCCACGTCCCCGCCATAATATAATTATTTAGTCTAGCTTTAAGATAACGCATGAGAGTGAGATGGGTCAATGAGTTGAACGCGAGAACGATTTCTGAGTGGGTACTTGAAGTGTTGGCGTGAGAACGTTTGGACGATCGGTTCGAGTGTTGCTGTTGGGTGTTATAGTTCGATGAATGTCTGAGAATACGCGTGTATCGTTGAACGATTGGTTTATAGTAAAAGAGACTCGGTTTAAGCAGAAAGAATGATTTTGGGACAGAATGCGTTGGAGTGCAGGAGGGTGGGGGTAAGATCGCGAGATCGTATGGATGCACTCTTAGCGGATAGATTAGTCACTGCTAGCCGTAGCGGTCGGACAGACCTGTGAAATAAATTGTTCCAGGTTGTTGGATCACGCAAGAGTATTATTTTGAATCTTGCCAGTCCTTTTACACCCATATATGTGTTGATGTAAAGAAATTAACATGTGACCTGTTATATACCAAAGTAACGTAAAAATACAAAAAAAATGATATAGTACACTCATTTTAATTAAATTTCAGCGAAAGAACTCATTAAACGCAGTAGGACAAATCATTAATACTAGTAATAAAAGAATAACAAAAAACAGGAAGTACACAGTTGTTACGTGCCAACTTTGCGTTGACGATTGCCCGTCGGTGATTAACACACGCGGATTGGGTTCCTCGGCTAAGGTCGTAAATCTTAGCCTATCCTTCAGACTCTTCCGTAATACCGACGCACTGAATGCAAAAATTAACTTGAATGCAGTTGGTTCAAAGTAGTCCGAAATGATTGACTTATACATATGTACGTTCTTTTAAATCGCCTGACACGATTGACGCTTAGAGATTATGTTGTCCGACATGTTTGACGTTACTTGTACTTCTCTCTTTTCGTCCGAGACGAATGACGATTCGGGATGTTCTTTTATTTTGTTCAACATATTTGACGCTTCGAGAGGTTCTAACGAGCTGCTTTCGTTCTCACTCGCACGACATGTCGGAAGTGCAAAGGGACATACTGATGGGCTTTCGTGTAAAAATTCAAAATTCCAATCAGCATGCCCCGTGAAAATTGGGCCCACCAAGGGCCCAAGTTGAAAATCGGTGTACACGATTACTCGAAAGTTACTCGACCAATCGGTCTGAAATTTTGTACACGTGTTAATGATAGTTATGTCTCCTGGATGAACATAAAAGTAAGTTAAAATCATGGAAATAAGCATTTTTTTTATTGCAAAAAAGAATACAATTTTTCTATAAAATTTCAACTTTTTGAAACTCCCAATCCAATGATAGATCAAAGTTTCCCACTTTTTACGTAGTTCCTTCCTACTTTTCCACCAATCCACCATCGATTCCTAGCCAAAAATGTCTTCCTATTTTGCGAACCGGGCAAGCAAAGGCGGATCAAGTTTAACCACCATCAAATACGCTGAGAATAAGTTGAACCACCAAATCTCTTAAATAAACAAGTGTTGAGTTTAAAGTACTAGTCCATCTATGAAATCACCTACATAACGCGTCCTCACGACATTAATTTGCCGTCGAGCACACCGGTCAAGAATTCGATAATTCGGTGCGTAAAAACTCGAGTTCCAAGACCGTACAATATATGTATGTAATTTCTGAAAATAAGTAACTTTAAAACAAGATACGGCTAATTTTAATCACACAACGATTATATTGACAAGATGAGTATAGTGAAATTCCAAATTGAACTGCATTCGAACACAGAATATGACACGTATGGCCCCAGCGCGACGACCACCACGCCGCTGAGACCGGACATTGCGACGCAAGGGCAATAAACAACTGAGGCCGTTGAGGAATGACACTTCGCAGCCCTGAGGAATGGCACTCTTTGTTAAACTATTGTCTATGTGACATCGCTCACATTTTGGCCTGTAATGGAAATATACACATATATCGATATTTGAAGCATCAACAGCGAGCAAATAATATTTCTAGGGATATACTGTAAGAAAATTCCGGATCAACCCATAATAATACTCGACATAGGACACATGGCTCAGTGCGACGACCACCGAGACGCCGGGGCCCGGCCTAACGTCGCCAAGGATTATAAACAACGAGGCCCTTTTGCGAGGGAGAGGAAACCTCTCGCAACCCCGAGGATTGGCATTCTTCTAAGATCTGTCGAACACGCTACATCGCCTATATTTTGGCCTCTGACAGATAAATATATATTATCGATATTCCGCGTAGTCGTTACTGTAC
This sequence comes from Coelioxys conoideus, assembly GCA_947623535.1. Taxonomy (NCBI): domain Eukaryota; kingdom Metazoa; phylum Arthropoda; class Insecta; order Hymenoptera; family Megachilidae; genus Coelioxys; species Coelioxys conoideus. Next base: position 4,553,694 of record OX392457.1, on the reverse strand, counting down.
GCGCTTACCTTGCAATTTCACCCATTAAACTCATAAGTCAGAAAAGGAATTATTATTCTTATTATTATTTCCCGTATTTGTCTTACAATACCAATGTTTTCTATAGTCAACATTTAATGTATTCAGCCCAAGAAATGAATACAGAAAATTTTGTAAATTTCTATAGCGGTAATAGCGGTGAATATTTTTGATGATATGAATGATTTTGATGCTAGTGACGAGGCTAATAATAAAATCTTATTACATTTTAAGAAGAGAAAAAATCTTCTTCGAGTGGAAAAAAATGACGTGGAAATAGAAAATATTAATAACTCGTAACATGATTGGATTGAAATTGCGAATAATGATGATCATGGTCTCTTTAGTAGAATGCTTTAAAAAATATCATACATTTAAAGCTTATAGATATTTAAATGAAACTGATATATGTTAGAGGTTTTGAAACTACGCGCGAATGGTTAGAACGAATGAAAGGACGAATGAGCGATGAGTGGGAGGAATTCTAAGAATGTGAGAGACAGAGCGAGAGAAAGAGCGAACGAGAGATAATGAGTTAAGGGTATAAAAGCGCGACCTGCCGGAAATCAGAGCGATATCAGACCGAATATAAGACCGAGTATAGGTAGAGTGATTAGCAAGCGAGTAGTAAATTGTAGTGCGCAGAATACAGTTAAATCTTCTTCTTCTTTTGCATTTTTGTTCTATTTTATGTCTCCTTCTTTGCTGCCTCCAATAAAATTTATCCAACAATTTATCAGAAGTGGCAGTGTGCTCACGGCGCCGAAAACTGCATACAACCGAAATTCGCGTGGACAAATGAAGATTTCCGGTGCGAACACGTGCTCGTACAGGGAGCATCGCGTTGTATTTTCGGGTATCGATAAACGTTCACGGTGAACACCAGTGTCCGGTTGAAGGTTCCAGTCCTTTTTGTGGAAGAGCGTAACGAGTTCAGGGCCAAAAGGATGGCGAATGCTCAAGAGTACACTCCAGGCATGGAGGGACAAGGGGCAGGCAGTTGCTTCTACCGTGGCGGAGACAACGTGTTCCCGGAATTTGAAGATGGAGGAGTACGGCGATTTGTACGGATGGGATCACGTCGCAATTAGACACCATGCACTTTCGAAACTCGTAGGAGTGGCCAAAGTATGAAGGGACAGCCTGCCTCGCTTGAATCGCATGTGGGACCAGTGGAGGATACCCCTTAGAGAAAATTTCCCCTCTGTTAGGAACAACATCACGATCCGTTTCGAAGCTCAGGAGTACAAGCGCAAATCAGGTCAGAATTTAACTGAATATTTTTATGAAAAACTAAGTCGCTGCAATCGCGCATTCATGTCGAACGCGGAGGCCGTCGAGTGGATTGTGAACGGTCTGAACAACCCTAGATATCGGGACTACTTAAGACCCTTAAACAGATACGAAAGACCGAGTGAACTACTTCCGGATCTTTTGTCTGGCGGTTCCTATATTTTGGAGACACACGTTATCAAGCGACGTTACGATTCGAGAATGTTAGGCGTGGTGACCCGCGGTGTCCTGTATGTAAACAGATCGGTCACAACGCAAGACAATGATCGAAACGGATAAATACAATAACGTGTTTCAAATGCGGGATTACCGGACATATTTCGCGAAGGTGCCCGACCGCGACATCGTCAACAAACCCAGTTAAAGTAATCCAAAAGTAATCCAGTGTTACAGGTCGGACTAGATACACACCAAAAGTATTAGAAGGATGCCGAATTGAATGGTCATCCAATTCGGCGCTATGTAGATTTGGGGAGTAGCGTCGTAACATTACGGCAGGACGTAGCCGATGAACTCAAGTTAACTTATTATCAGACGAAACTTCCTTCTTTCGTCGGATTCGGAGCAGGTCAAGTACAACCCTTGGGCGTACTCACAGCTAATCTATCCATTGACGGGGTCCAGGCTCGTGTAGATGTTCATATAGTGCCTAGTGCGACCCAGACGATACCATTGCTGGTTGGTCACCCGTATACCGAACATGCAAATGTGCTTATCTTAAGCAGATCCAGTGAACTTCGTATTTCTTCTACAGCGGAAGGGATAGTTGGAGAGGCAGCGTCATAGACAGTCCTTACTTGGGACACGTAACAGTTCCTGGGGAGATTCCAGATAGCAGTCTGTGCATAAAAGGTGGACTACGTTCCGAAGGGCCAAGCATACCACGGTATATAGTGGACACCGACGCAGACGGCCAAGCAGTACTTCCGATTTTAAATCTGTCTGGCAAGGAGATCAGACTGCAACCTGGAGAACGAGTCACTCGCGGTGAGGTGTGTGAAGAGGTGGAGGCTAGCGACAACCCTGCGGTCAGGCCTCTCCCGAGTCAAGAGGCACCGACCAACCCAATAGAGTATGCGGAGATCGACACCGACCTCGAGGGTGCCGAAAAAGAACAATTGCTAAGTATTGTAAACGAATATCGCGATCTAGTCGCGCGAAATATTTTTGAGTTAGGGAAAACTGAAAGAACTAATATGCATATCAGCCTAATATAAGATAAACCAATTGTATATAAACCTTACAGGTTGTCTTACTCGGAGCGTCGTCAGTTGAATGATCTTATTGGCGAATTAAAGCAAGCGGACGTAATTGAAGACAGCGAGTCGCCGTATGCCAGCCACGTGATTTTGGTGAGGAAGAGTAGCGGTGAGATCCGTATGTGCGTGGATTACCGTGCCCTCAATAAGATTACGGTCAAGGACAAGTTCCCGCTCGACAGTTTGCGAGAGTATACATTCTTTACGTTTCTAGACACCTTTAGTGGCTACTATCAGGTCCGTGTGGATAAGGAATCGAAAGAGAAAACGGCCTTCGTTACGCCGGACGGGCAGTATCAGTTTAAAAGAATGTCCTTTGGCCTAACGAATGCTCCAGCAGTCTTCCAACGGCTGATAAATATTATACTAAAAACTTTAAATCATAGAATAGCCATTGCATATTTGGATGATTTTCTTGTACCAACCGATTCTGCGGAGGAGGGAATTAGGCGGCTAAAGTCTGTCTTTGATTCGTTACGCGAGTTTGGTTTAAAGCTTAATCTACGAAAATGTCATTTTTTTAAATGTCAGATTGACTACTTAGGATATGAAATTTGTCAGGGAGAGATTACACCAGAATGAAAAAAAGTGGAAGCGATTTTGTATTTTCCGTAACCGAAATGTGTACGAGATGTGCGTAGTTTTATAGAACTTGCGAGCATACTTCCGTCGATTTGTTCGAAATTTCGTGATTAAAGTAAAGCCATTGACTGGTTTGTTATGTAAAGACGCGTCATTCCGTTGGGAAATGGAACAGCGAGCGTCGTTTGAAAAAATTTGTCTTCTTTTGGCAGATAGGCCAGTCTTAGCGATATATGAACCCGAAGCTGAAACAGAGGTACATACGGATGCCTGTTCGGCTGGGTTACAAGGGGTTTTATTGCAAAAAGGAAAGGACGGTAAATGGCATCCGATAGGGTACTACAGTAGAAAAACATCTCGCGAGGAAGCCAAATACCATTCGTATGAACTAGAGGCACTGGCCATCGTTTGCACACTAGAGAAATTTCGAGTATATCTAATCGGAATATCTTTTAAAATAAAAACTGATTGTAATAGCTTAAAAATGTTAGCTGAGAAAAAGGATCTAAATCCGCGTGTGGGACGGTGGTTTATCCGATTGTCCGAATTCAATTATACGATTGAACACGTGAGCGGGCGCCAAAACCTACCGGCAGATGCCTTAAGCACGTATCCAGTTGCGGAAGCTGAAGGGGTAGAGGTGTTAGGTCTGCCGGTATTAAACATCAAACTGACAACCGATTAGGTTGCAGCAACGCAGCGAGGAGACCACGAGATAAATAAAGTACGCGACTTTCTCGAAGCGGGCGATCAAAAGACACACGAACGCTTCACAATGTTTCACTCACGCGTGTATAAGATCAGTAAAGGGAGATGGCGGTTATATGTCCTGACCGACTTGCGACACCAAGTAATAGCAGAAGCGCACCATGCATTAGCTCATTTAGGGTTAGAGAAAACCACGGAGCAAGTAAAACGAGAGTATTATTTTCCTGGGCTTAGAGAATGCGTAATGCAATATACAGGGTGTCCCAGAAGTCGACGTCAACCCGAAACCGGGTGACAGGCTAGGTCATAAGAGTTATCAGAAAAATATTTAAAAAAATCTAAGTCGCGTTTTTTAAAAATTATAGACATTTCAAAAAAATCGAGAAAATCTGTACTCTGTGACGGTCTTCTCACTCCTGTTACTACAAATATTGACTTTTTTAATCATTTTTTTTTTGTTTTGTAATCCCGAATACTGCCTCTTTAAATCCTGGTCAAAAATTTAAAGCCAACTGCTCGGGCTTGGAAGTAAATGTCACTTTTTGGCCAACCGAAGATTCAAGCAGAAAACTTAGCCCAGCTTTAACTGACCATACTAAAAAAAAATGATACGAGCCGAGTTTGGCAAGTAATTTTAAAAGTTGGCGCATTTAATAAGGATTCCAAAATGGTATGACACTTGCTAATTCGTGTAGGAATACCGACAAATTTTCGGATTCAACGGGACTCGAACCCGCGCGCTCCTCAGATCACGAGTCGCCGACGCTACGCACTGAGCCACTGGCGTCCGCCTGATATTTGTCCTTACCGTAATCCAGTTTTGAACAAATTTCTCTTACTTACTTAAAAATGATTCTAATGTACCCGTGGCTTTCCTCAAGGCCGTAACTTTAAGATTCCAGTTGGAGTGAGACAGAGAGAGCTATTTAAAGTGTGAGAGAGACAGATAGTGACGCTGTTAAATTAAATTATTAAATTAAACATCAATAATTTGGATACTTACATTTATTAAATGCACATCAATTATTTAACATCAATTATTTGCATTACAAGAGATGTTCAAACTGCCTTCCTTCAGCCGCAATGCAAGCTCGACATCTTAAAAAAGATCGGGTTATCCGACGAGCGAATCTTCCGTTCTTAATAAATTCAGTTGCTTCCATCAAACTGTACCGCAGCTCAGCTAAATTTTCAATCGACTTCGAATAAACCTTTGAGATTTTTTTTTTAAAACAAATCTAAGGGATTTAAATCAGGTGAACGGGCTGGCCACGAGATTGTACTAGACTGTCCTATCCATCTGCCCGAGTATTTCTCATTAAGGTACTCTCTAACTGCAACCACATGTCCTTGTAAATACTTAGTGGGACGTCTTCCAATAGATTTGGTCAATCATTTTTTAGAAAATTCAAATACACTTCACCATTCAAAACCTTTGGCAACAGAAGATTCGCTCGTCGGATAACCCGATCTTTTTTAAGAAGATGTCAAGCTTGCATTGCGGCTGAAGGAAGGCAGTTTGAACATCTCTTGTAATGCAAATAATTGATGTGCATTTAATAAATGTAAGTATCCAAATTATTGATGTTTAATTTAATAATTTAATTTAACAGCGTCACTATCTGTCTCTTTTACACTTTAAATAGCTCTCTCTGTCTCACTCCAACTGGAATCTTAGAGTGACGACCTTGAGGAAAGCCACGGGTATATTAGAATCATTTTTAAGTAAGTAAGAGAAATTTGTTCAAAACTGGATTACGGTAAGGACGAATATCAGGCGGACGCCAGTGGCTCAGTGCGTAGCATCGACGACTCGTGATGTGAGGAGCGCGCGGGTTCGAGTCTCGTTAAATCCGAAAATTTCTCTGTATTCCTACACGAATTAGCAAGTGTCATACCATTTTGGAATCCTTATTAAATGCGCCAACTTTTAAAATTACTTGCCAAACTCGGCTCGTATCATTTTTTTTCAGTATGGTCAGTTAAAGCTGGGCTAAGTTTTCTGCTTGAATCTTCGGTTGGCCAAAAAGTGACATTTACTTCCAAGCCCGAGCAGTTGGCTTTAAATTTTTGACCAGGATTTAAAGAGGCAGTATTCGGGATTACAAAACAAAAAAAAATGATTAAAAAAGTCAATATTTGTAGTAACAGGAGTGAGAAGACCGTCACAGAGTACAGATTTTCTCGATTTTTTTGAAATGTCTATAATTTTAAAAAAAACGCGACTTAGATTTTTTTTAATATTTTTCTGATAACTCTTATGACCTAGCCTGTCACCCGGTTTCGGGTTGACGTCGACTTCTGGGACACCCTGTATAAATTGTTGTATACCATGCTTGTATTACAAAACGCCTCGAGGAAAGCCCCCTGGTTTTCTACATCCGTTGGATAAGGGTAACCGACCTTTTCATACGATTCAATTAGATCATCTCGGACCTTTTATAAATACCGAAAACGGAAACAAATATGTACTGGCGAGCATTTGTGGGTTTAGTAAGTTCGCGGTTCACAAGCCGGTAAGCGACACAAGTGCGGATTTGGTTGTAAAGTTCCTACAAGAGTACATGTCTCATTACGGGAGGCCCGATCGTATAATAACCGATCGCGGGACAGACTTAGAACTACATATATACAGAAACCACGCGCACTGTGCATATTTTTGACGCGAGTTTTCGTTCAGGGACAGTACTTCGGCGGACAGGGAGCTCGGCGCGAAAGGGTTAAGGAGAATTGTTGAATCGCTATTAGAGAAGTTGCTGAGGATGTTGGCATATCGGTTGGTTTATGTCATGAAATTTTTTCGGATGTTTTGGGCATGAAACACGCGAAGGCGAAGTTTGTTCCAAAATTGCTGAATTTTGACTAAAGGAACCATCGCATGCGCATCGCCCAGGAGTTGTTAAATGACGTCAACGACGATCCAGATTTGCTCAAAAGGGTCATAATTGATGACGAAACATGGGTATATGGTTATGACGTCGAAACCAAAGTCCAATCGTCCCAATGGAAGCTGCCAGATGAGCTAAGATCGAAAAATCCACGCAAGGTTCGGTCAAATGTGAAGGTTTTGCTTACGATTTTCTTCGATTACAATGGTGTGGTGCAACATGAGTTCTTGCCAGAAGGTCGTACGGTCAATAAGGAATATTACCTTCAAGTTATGCGCCGTTTGCGTGAAGCAATACGAAAAAAATGCCCGGAATTGTGGAAACACAAATCATGGATATTACACCACGATAATGCACCAGCGCACGCGTCATTGCTTGTTCGTGATTTTATGGCCCAAAACACCACCGTAATCTGGGATAAGCGATGTTGTTAAGGATGCATGATAGACGCGAGTGATTGTTGTGAAACGATATAATGTATTAAACAATTAATGGTAGTGTGCAGGAAATATAACTGTTAACAAATGCATAAACTCTTGACGGACGGTTAACTAAGTGCGAGAGGAAAACACGTAAGACTGTTCAGAACTGACTCTAACTGATTGATTGATTGATACTATGACTGACTCGCTGAAATTATACTGAAGTGTTCTGAAGTATTCTGGTTGAAGTTATTCTAAAATATTAGGTTAAAGTATTTTGACTGTGTCGCGATGATCTTCCTTTCTTATAGCATTGGCAAGGAGGGCGTTACTACCTCAGAACGCTGAGGGTGGAGTTTGCCAGTACCACTACGCACAAAGCCATTGGCGTACGCGCTCTGACATTGTTTTAGGGCACTTCTTTAACGTTCGGACGTGAAAAGCTTCCCACCAACAATCCTTAGCTAACTAACTAATTAAAACGCCTACAGTTTATACCTGGATTTTACTAAACAAAAATGAAACTAATATTCTTTTTGTTTGGTCAATGGAGATCGATTCTATGAAATGGAAAGCGATAGGGCCGCGATGTATAAATATTCGCTTCTCGATCTCGCGTTTTGTCGATTCAGTCAAAAGACGCCTACGAAGAACGCAAGACGTCAATTCAAAGCACGAATAAAATCATTATTTTTGATTGAGTTTTCATTGCTTCCACTCAGAAGTTCCAACAGTTCCCTCATTGTTTCACATGAAAAGCTCACACGCATTGACATTAAGGAATGTAATTTGCATTTCACCGTATAAAGTGGCAGATTTCAAAACACGAAAGCTTTGAAATATTTTTATGACATACAAATATCATTGTATACCAACATGCTTGTATGCCACATTAATTGAAAATTTGACATACAACGAAATATAACGGGTGGTTATCAATTATAGCAAGCAATAGTCTATCTTGAATCATGTATAAAATTTGAAATAATTTAATAATAGAAGTGCCCAAAAATGGTACTTATGTTACACTCATGATTTGGAGCTTAAAGTAAAATTACTGGTGCCACATTGAAGCTACCAATGAATTAACTCACTTATAATATTCTAAATTACTTTATAAAAATTGGACCAATTTACTTTTCAAAAGAAGCATCAAATTTTTAGACGAAAACTACACACATATACATAAAAATTATTTCATCCTTTTTAAATGGGCATTGATATTAGTGATAGTTATTCGCAATAATATATCACAAACTTTTATTTTATGATTAAGTTAATGGTATGAATCTGTTACGTTACATTTTGTTGAAAATTAATTCAATTAAACAGTATTTTTACAGTCACTGTATTGTATCTATCTATACACAAAACAAACTGATTAAATAAATTAGTAAATTAAATTATGTTCGATCTCATTGTAATTAAAGAGATGTTAAAAATTTATACGAATAACATTTCAAATCGACGTCGAATTTATGTAACTACTACATTATACATAACGGAGCAATATAAGAAAAAACTAAACAAAGCAGGGAACATAAGATTTCCCTGCCGGTAAATCGTTACGGTGGGTCACATTAATTGATCAGGTTTAATGTTCTCCTCCAATGGTATATTATGAGAGATGTTTTATAATGTACAATACGTCTAATATAATTATTTTTTTACAGTTACCTACAAAAGTGTATCTTTACGGAATGTTAAATCTGTTCATAATGTCCATCAAGTATGAGAAGATGGGACAGTTACTGAAATCAATATAGAAATGTCAGATTTATTTTTTACAGTGATTTGTAAAACATGGTACATAACTACTACACTGCCATCTGGTTATTTAAACGTATTTTGATTTAAACTTCATAAAATTATTTATGAAATCAAAAATCAAAGAGAGTAATATTTTTATACTCTCCCTTGAGTAATTTTTATGAAGTTTGTTACATACGTACATATTAATTATATGTCTATTTGTCACGAGCATTTTGTTTAAAAAATACATGTTGCCACTTAATTGAATACATTACGGATAATCTAAGTACACTGAAGGACGAATAATAAATGGCAGATATGAAGTATCTTTCGATTTTGTGTTGTCGTTTATTATCTTGTAATGAACCCTTAGTTACACGCCTACTCTATACTATACATTGTTCCTTGATATTTACAATGCGTTTCACCATGACGTATAAGATATCGGTACTATAACAAGTGATATAAGCGGATCTCTAATCTAGCGCATTCAGTACCTACCATATTTCGTTTAACTATGCCGTTTTATTCAATTTTTCACTGTTATTTCTTATGAGAGTATTATATAAAAAATAGCTAATACCTAATATAAAATACTACCACGACATAATTTCATACTATATATACCCACGCCCTTTCAGCATATCAACACGAACCTACTGTTTTTCATGTCATGGCTCGCGAAATTACGAGAATGGTCTCGTTGTACGATCAATAATTTCTTTCCTATAGCTAGTGTAATAGTTTACCGGGTCGAAGTTAACCCTATTCGATTTAGATAACTCCAATTTTATAACACATCGCGGCATGCTCGAAGAAGGAAGTTCAGGTTATTTGTAGCCGACTGTCAAGGACTTTCTCTTACATAACACCTTCGAACTGTTCACGTAGCGATAATGATTACGCAGCTACATGAGCGATGAAATCGGGGCATTTGAAAATTTTCTGCTACAGCAATTTTATACAAGAAATAACGACTTTTGTTAATATACATATGTTACATATCTACGCGACTTTAAGCGGCTTCTCGACCACGTTTTCTGAGCACGTGTAGAAAAAAGTATAGTACTTATATACATGTAGCTTCCGGTTAGGAAACAATCTGCAGACGCCTGGTATGTTGGAAACACTGTTATCGCTATCTTTTGATAAGTGAAAATTACTATTTATACATGTTAAGAACGGTCAAATTTGTTTAATGTTTTGATATTTTAGAACAGTTAATTCAATACTTTATATATAAACATAAACAACATACGGTTACGTAAGATGAGTTCTGTATCCAAGACTTTTTATTTTTTCCAAAATCACATATCATTTTAGTTTCGGATTAACAGATTCGAATTATACATCAATTTGTTAACTATGAGTATCTTAAATCTTCGTTAAAATGTTAAATGCATTTTTGTATAAATTATATTTTTTAAACTGGTGTGCAAGATAACTTAAAAAATAAACGATCGGACAATTTCAAACTCGTTAAAAGCTTTTTCGAAACTTATATTTACAATTTTAATAATCTCGTATTTATTTATCCTCCCGATATAAGATCAATGTATCTGTCAAGAAAATTGATTTCCCTTCTTAAAGCTTCTTTAATTTTTAGCTTTTTTATGCAGAAATAATTATAATACCGGTGTAAATTACTTAACTTTTCTATTTAGATAACTAGTACGTAGGAAGGAATACTTAGCCGAAATGAATGTAATATAGCCTGATAAATAAGATACACAATTAGAGCAACTTGATATACAGAATTTTTTTTCTAAAGCTATATATAATACTTCCTTATCATAAATGTTATATTAGGCTTAATGTTTTAAACATCTAGCAAATTGCAGGATTGAACCAACAACGACAGTTTAATAACAAAACTGAAACGAAACATGACGTACCTGTTCCTTGCGAAGTCGGTTGAGGAGGTAGTTTTCTCTGCTAAAATATTGATCAAAATCCAAAGATCGATAGAATCAAACTGACTAGAATCTGTCGGCCGGCGCGTGCACTGTCGATCTCTAGATGTTTCTTGCGAGACTGGTATCTTTTCAAGGACGGAATAACGGTGCCAGAAGAGCACGAACGACACACTAAGCCGGTTAAATGGATGGTCACTTCGTCTCTGTTTATTTTGCCTTTACTACCGTCTACAAACCCAATGATGCTGTGCCAATAACGCGACGCTGAATATAGGATAAACGACACTGCAACGTAATTGTTCGGAAGAAACGAAAAAAAGGGAAGGAAAAGAAAAAGTTTGAAAAGGTTTTGACGCGTGCTCGAGTTGTGAACGATGCTAGAAGCGAACTGACGTCGTGAGAGCTCACGGAGAATAAGGCGGTAGTGTGCATATTGGTTTAACTTGGTGTCGGTATTGGTACCAACGTATACAATACACGTAGGTGCCTCCTCCGCGTTGTTACGTAGATACATGCGAGTATAAGCAGCTTCGACCGTATTCAGAATCGCGTGAGAGTGGGGGTTATGTTTACTCTCTCTCTCTTTCTCTCTCTCTCTCTCTCTCTCTCTCTCTCTCTCTCTCTTTCTCTCTCTCTATTGCCGATCTGTATTTGTGTGAAAGAGGTTAGTCCGCCCACTTACAATAGTAGACCCTTGCATAATTTATGCCCTATTAACCATTTTAATGTTGATCCAAATTTGGAGAATACGTTGCAAAGAAACCCTGCACGTTTCCTATGATTCAATGAACTTTTTTTGAGTATATGAGTAATTTTTCGAAAAAATTGTCCCATCTACAGTAGCGGACAAAAGTTTAAAAGTAAATGGAAAAAATAAATAATTGATTTACTGTTCATAAAAACTATAAATAGTGTTCTACTTTCGGTGTTAACTAATTAGACATTTATTTATAAACTTATAAAAAAAATTTCATTTTGATATTTTGCTCAGTAGCGAAGTTACAAAAAAAGGATCGAAGTTCGTATAATATTTCAAATCAAATATCGTCTTAAACTTTTGTCCGCTACTGTATATGTTATGTTCGCTTTCTTATCTATTCACCCTGCTTTTTGCATAGTAGATTTATAAACAAAAAATTCATAACTGAATGTTTGTTCTGCAGTATGTGAATCATTTCTCTTTTTTTGGGTGTACAAAAATTCCTATAAAAATGTTAAATGGTAGAATCGCTATGTATAATGTACTTATTTGAATTCACTCCAATACTTCTGCCAATGCGTGAAAGTCAAGGAACTAATGCTCTTTGTAACATGAAACTGCATATTTCCCAATCTTTTTCTGCGTACCTTTAATATGTTGTCTTTCGTGGGTCTTTATTATTCTTTTTTAGAAAGGCAAGGAAGCGACTGACTTCAAAGAATTTTTTAAGAGAGAATTAACCAAGTACTGCGCCTTGTTATTTCTTTTTGTTCTATAAAAAATTTTATATTCAATTAAACAATTGTTACAAAATGTAAAGATATATAGTGATTTCTTTTTTAATGCTGCGCCATTTTCAGATACAAATTTTTATTTACAGATTTCTAGAAGTGTTTTTGAACTGTCTTAGTCTTTGTTAAAATGTTACGTTAATGTTTGTTACTTTTTGCAAGTGTAATTGCATTAGTATCCTTGAAAAACACGTAAATCATGTAATGTCTTCGTTATATAAACTAAGCTTATTTTCGTACTCAAACAAAAATGGTTCAATCGTTTAAAAAAAAAAGTAATGTAACCTCAAAATATAATTATTTCCTCATAATTAAATAAAATTTCTCTACATTAATTATAAGTGATTAATACAAAGCTTTCAAAAAGTAAAGATAAAGAAATAAGAAAGATAATCATGTATTCGCGTAACAAATTTTATCTCTAATACAAACTAGTCCATAATTCTCGAACTAGTTCAAGATTGTTATTATGTTTGAATGCAGTAACGTTTAACAGTGCAGTAACGATTTATTCAGTCTTAGGTGGAACGTTTAGGAGATCAAGTACAGAGATCTTCATCACTAGTAAACAACAAAAGTCATAGAATATTATCTAAAAATTAGCATTTCATTATCTTAGCTTATTAATCCAAAGAACACACTGCCGCTATTATATATCCAGGAATGCACCTCTCCCGGTTTGGTGCAGTAATTTTAGCGACAGGATTTTATAATTAATCTGCAGATTGGTTTAATTTGTGTAATTTTTTGTGAAGCTGAAGAATAGTATGTATGAACAATAAATGGGTGTTGTTTTTTCATAATGTTGTTTTCCAAAAATAATAATAAATATTGGAATATAACCTGAATATTTTATAGCGTCCTGTAAATGATAGTAAAAATCAGAATATTTACAAAATAAGGAAATTGTAATTATTATAAAATATATAATGAACTATCCTATTTCCTCCAGCTAAAAGTATGTCTAAAATTAAACGATTACGTACAAATGCGTACCTATCTATTCATAGAAACTTGTGGATGTTTGTAAATTCGTGAATGCGAAGAGCGATCGAAGATAATCGAGTGCTTTAAAATGGTTCATCTGAAATTAATACAATACATCGAAAAAACAATATTGCTTGTTTATTATTTAACGCTCTAATTTACTTTGCGAAAATTACACAGCAACATTAAGTAAAACTGTTTTAACTGTGTGGTACAAGTACTTATGTATAACTAAATTGTGGTACAAGTATCTTCACATTGTACTTACGCTGAAAAATAAGAATTAAATGAAATTAAATCTTTCCAAATTGCCCTTATCTTTCTTTCAATAAATTACATTATGATTGGTTATCATATTTCGCAATCATATCACGCGATAATCACGTCAATGTACGTTTGCTCGGTTACGTGTTTGAATACATCACTGTAAATTTGTGTACCATTATGTAAGTCTATATTTTTTTCACAGAATTTTCAGGTGAAAAGTGATGTATTTCATACATGCAACTTTGCATAAAGGAGTAATAATTAATATATACATTCATATAATTGTTGTTGTTTAATTTTATATGAGTCATATAAATTTACAATATATGATTATGAAAGAAGTTGGTCTATTCATTGAAAAACCGGTTCGAGCGTAAGTTCTTTCAGTTGCATTGGTTCGTGGCAGAGCTACGGATTTGTCTCGTAACTTGTTTCTTAGAAGAGGCCCATATGAATTTTCATGATTTACTGGAATCGATGACATTTTACGCAGAACCAGTCTGTATTTTCCACGACTTCATTCTCGTGGCCACTATATGAAACGAATCTTGTTTAAAACCTAACTTTTCATTGAAAGAAAGTTAGGCATCTGCACTAATTACACTGTTCTACGGCCGATCTACGCTCTTCAATCGACGCTCTAAAATCCAATCAGCATCAGATTGTTATAGTGTTTCCTCGCTGATTATGTATCTGCAATCCGTTTTTCGCTAGCACGTACAGTTTTTGAGAAATTTGATTTTGAAATCAAAGCACATTTTCCAAATTCAAACCAATTTTGTGAGGTAACTATAGAAGATTCTGTAATTCCGTTTACATCAAAAGATTCAATAGACTTTCCTGAATAGAACGGCATCTGTCTTTTACGCATTCTGAATAGATAAACATGTTTAAACAATCTACAAACGCGGAGAGGCACGGATTTTGCACCATTTTTTACGTATATTTTTCAATTTATTTCCAAAGGTAAGGATGTAGTAGAAAATCGAACTGTACCACGCGACAGAACAGATTTTCACCTTTAAAAAGCGCCAAAAGAAAGTTGCAACGTCGTTTTTTTACAATACCAGAAGCAAAACAGCAATGCGGGAAACGAAGCGAAGACAGTGGCCCGCCGCGTCAGAGTGACCGCTCCGTATTCCGCATATGTTAACGCGGTGCAAGGAACGATCCCTGCAAAAGATAAATTATCTTTAAAATGAATTGAAAAATATACGTAAAAATCGTGGTGAAAAATCAGTGTCTTTCCGCGTTCATACATTGTTTAAACATGTCTAAGTATTCAGAATGCATAAAAGGCAGATACCGTCTTATTCAGGAAAGTCTACAGAATCTTTCGATGCACACGGAATTTCAGAATCTTTTATAGTTACCTCACAAAATTGGTTTGAATTTCGAAAATGTGGATTTTTTAAAATCATATTTCTCAAAAACTGTACGTGCTGGCGAAAAACGGATTGCAGATTATCAGCGCAGGAAACGCTATAACAATCACTGCTTTCATTTTAGAAAGTCGAAAAAAAGTTAAAATTTGTTGGACAATGTTACCAATTCATGCCTACATTGCGATGAGTCGTAATGCGCCCCAAAGTTTGAAGAAAAATTGTATGTGGTCCCTACGACAATAAAAAAGGAATAATTTGTAGGATGTTGTTTACGTTATATAGACTTCGAATCTGGAAAACTTCATCCCATCATCCTGTTATGCACTCATCACAAATATTTTCTCCTATTACTCATCTCTGGCTCATCCAAAATTTAATCTCTAAACAAACACCAAACTTTGCAATTACTCATTCCTAAAGCTTCGCCTGCAAAACACCCTTCTCCTTCCCTTCTAAACCATCCTATCCAGAAAGTGCATAAAAGATCTGACTCGGCGATTCTCGAGTTAGTCGTAGTAGAACCACAATTGTATTTTCATATTCTTTGTAATTTCAATCCGTGCGAATATATTATTCTTAATTGAATATATTAAGTGATCCCCTATTCCTTGGCTTCGATATTGAGGTATCGAAGTAAACCGGGCATCACAATCCGAATACTTTGCCGTGTTCGTAAACGAACATATGGGCATCGCGATGGTAGTAGAAGGCTATTAGGTGAAAACCGGTTGAGCAGAAAAATCGGAATAATTGTTGAATTATTTTTTATTCATGAATAATGAATAAACTAATTCGTCTTTATTCACGTAGTCAGAATAAATAGAATTTATAACGACACTGTAGTTCGTTATCGCAAAGAAATAATAAATAGAATATCGAAAATTACACTCGATAAATATTATGATGACGAAAAAGGACAAACTCTCATTCTGGAAAAAATACATCTTTCCATTCTGAAAAAGAATAAACTTTTTCATTCATCGAAGAATATTTTAAATCGAATAACTAATAAATGTAATAAGTCCTGCGTACGTTCAATAAAAAAATGTACAAACAATTTGAATACGACTTACCCATTGATTCACACATAATCCTGTTTCGATGCAAATGAAATTTCGTCATCAGGACAATTCTTACAGTCAAAAATATTATTCTCATCGCACAGAAACTCTTAATCCACTTCACTGTGACTTTTCAATATTATTATTAAATATTCTATAAAAAAAAAAAATTGAAAAAGATCGGTCCCTTTAGAAGCATAAATTTATTTCATTTAGTCTCTAATTTCGTAAAGTATATTTGAATTATTAAACGATAATTGACATTTATAAAACACTGTCATATATCTAGTATAATATGCAGTTAAAAAAAATGAACATTCTTAAAATAATCCATCAGGTTCGATGAATACTAATTTGTGTAATGTAACCGGGTTCATCCATCGGTCATTGTACGAACAGCTGATATTGTAACTGAGCCAATGAACTCTTGATTTATTCCACAGTAGTTTTTTGATGGTCGCATAACATAAGAATGTCTGGCAAATGCACCGAACGCGTGAACGATTATTCAGGAATATTTTTAACGACACTTTATTTTCTTTTTCTAGAGAATTGGTATTAAGACATCGATATAATATGAAGTTACGGGTCAAAAGGCAGTATTTGCACGTGCCACGGCTCTCGGTTTCGTTTTCGATCACAAAGCGTAATCCCGCCAACCGTTGCCAAGCAACGATGGTCTTTTGAACGTTTTTGCGGGCACGTGGCGATCGACACATTGTAGTCGAAATACTGTTTCCAGTCGGGATCGTCGGTTTCTCGTCTTCAAAACAGTGCAGTGGTCCGCAGAAATAATTATTTCTGAAAAAATCGTTCGGTGGCTATAGTTCGTCCTATTTACGTGTCGGATTGATATCGTGTACTTAGTAAAAACTGAGAGGGAAAAGTGATAATATTAGGTAATAATGAAAAGTCACAGTTGTTGAAATTGCATCTCGCGCGTTCTAATCAATGCGCTCTCTTTTCTATTGCGTTTTTCTCTCCCGGTGTTTGGTTGTTATAAGTTACGCACGATGTGAAACCACGTGTTTGTCCAAATATTACATTAATTCAAATATATTTAGTTTTTCGTACTTAATTGTGTTCGAGTTATTTCTCGTACCTATATGTAAGGAAAATTCCGGACCCTTCCTTAGACGTACTCGATAATAACCATATGGCCCAGCGCGATGACCACCTCGGCGCCGAGGCCCGGCGGTGCGTCGCCGAGGATAATGAACAACCCAGGCCTTTTGCGAGGGAGAGGAAGTCTCTCGCAACCCCGAGGAAGGACATTCGAAAACGGACCATTGACTGCATTGCATCGCGCATATTTTTTGGCTACGTTGACGAAATATAAAGCTATTAAACGTCTAACGACTTATTTTCTGTGTCGCACCTCGATATTTTTCAATAGTCTTACATATATTCAACAGGTTATGGGCCCAGTCATTGCCCATAAGTGAAAATATACATACAAGAACATAAAATATGTACCTCGTACATACGTACCTCGCGGTAGGTACGCAACACATTGAAAAATTAAATGAATCAAACTACGAGTCATGGAATTGGGATCACAATTAAAGATGAACAAAATGAAGCTCTATGGACAAGTAAGGATGGAAAAGCGTTAGCGTTAATTTTCTTATCTGTAACAAAGAATCAATTAAACTACATTAAAAAGTGTACAACATCAAATGGAGCATGGAAACAATTAAATAACATACACGAGTCCAAAGGCCTGGTGAGGAAAGCAGTTTTATATAACAACTTGAGGAAGCTGGTATTAAAGTTCCAGAAGAGTTACTTTCTATCATGCTATTAAGTTCCCTTCCTGCTGAATATGAGAATTTTTGTATAGCAATAGAGTCTATGAATAATATACCCGATTTTGGAATTATTAAAATCAAAATTGACTGAAGAAGAGGCAGGACGTGAAGAACAAAATATAGAACTTGATGACAATAAATATGAAAATGATTCACTGTTTGTGAAAAACAAGCCTAGCTTTAGTAAAAATATGTCAAGAAATTCTCAAAATACCTTTACAAAAGCGTAACTTTCATGATAGGACACATACACACGTACACACTATGCACAAAATACAACCAGCAATATCCTCGTGGTGTACATCGAATAACGCTAATGTTGGCGGTACCAAGCATAAGCTGGCTAAAATGCATGGGTAACTTGTCAACGTACATAACTCCGCCAAAAAAAATCGTAGGGACTTCAATTTTTTTTCAATTTGTGCACAAAAGTTTGTACTTCGCAGCAATTTTTGGAACATTTGCGAAAAAAATTTATTGCACCCCATGGAGCGCATCAAAGTATGCAAACTTTTTAAATTGAAACATATCCTCATATAAAAGCATGTGGCGGGGGTGGGGAAAGGCGGAAGTCAAATCTGATAAATTGTGCTCAAAGTAGAAACTTCAAACATTAAAATGAAGAAAGAATTTGTAAGACATGATCATTTTTCGCGGAGTTACGATTACTTAAAGTTGTGTGAAATTTTGATAAAAATTCTTGATGCGCTAATTTTGTTGCTTAGTGTAGATTGGTAGATTACTTATCCACGTCAAAAGCCTATAGATTGTGGAAGCCTGATACCAACATTGTCATAAATAGTAGAGCTGTACGTTTTTATGAAAATTTAGAAAATAAACATGATTTAAATAATAATTACAACTCCACCGAGCACGCAAGTAGAGTACTCAGAAGAGGAAGAAAATAAGAGAGACAGAGAGAGAGAATTCACCAAATGTGAGTACATCAAAAAGACTGCCAGGGCGACCAAAAAGATACTGAGAACCGGAAAACTAGGTAGGCCTCGCAAAATATATAACGAATCAACTAATTACGCATCCAACGAGTCATATATCGAACCACAAACAATAAGTGAAATGTTATCAAATAATGAAAAACAACAATGTCTAACCGCGATGAAATCGGAATACGAAACATTGATTGAAAATAATACGTGGGGTTTAGTAGATCGGCCTAAAGATAAAAAGATATTCACAAATAGGTGGGTTTTTAAAATAAAACGAAAACAGGATGGAACACTCGATCGTTTTAAAGCTAGATTCGTTGCGCGGGGGCATGAGCAACGAAAGGGTATTGACTATGAGGAAGTTTTTGCACCTGTGGCCAGATATGAGACGATTTGAGCATTTTTGGCAGGATATATAGAGGAGGAAACACATGTACACCAATAAGATGTGGTTACTGCCTATATTCAGGGAGATTTTCACGATGAAATCTACATGGAGCAGCCCGCCTTATTTACTGCATCATGGCATGATAATGAAGTTTGTCTACTTAAAAAGCCTCTGTATGGTTTTAGATTTATTCGGTGGAGTTCAAACTTCATCGGCTTCTATTACGTTTAATCTTACAAATCAGAAGTGAGATATACCGCTTTTCTTATAGTGCACATTTTAGAGTGAACTAGTGTATATTATATAAAAAATTCGAGTGCTCTGAACTACAAGTGTGCATTTAGTGATAATTTTGATTAAATTACTATTAAATGCGTATAGATCGTAATAAACATGGATCGTGCAACTAGCAGTCGTGATAGAGACAATGAAATCAAAAATATGGACAATTTGGTGCAATCACGACTTGGAAGGGTAGAAAGTTTGTTGGAGGAGTTCTTAAAATGTTCTTGTTCTAGTGCGCGTTCACGTACGTTCCATCGGAGGGATTCGAGTTCGCGTTCGTGCAGCCGTCAAAGGCGTAGCCCGCGTGTGCAATCGCGTAGCCCGCGGAAAGACAATTCAACTTCGCGACATGCTAGACTGGACCGTGTTGAGGAGTGTAACCTCAACACCGGTATATCTAGATAGCGAACGAAATCGCCGAGTATCGCGCGTTCAGGCGACGAAAATCTAGTTCCCTTATACGACCCATCAAAATAAGATTTTACAGTCGAAAATTGGGTTTATTGTAAATCTGGCCCACCGAAGTGGGACACGGATGTGCTTCCTCGCCGATAAGGCATATGCTAATAAACTTCCTACCCACCCCCAGTTAGACACCGCTTCCAGTTGGGGCAAGGTAGATTAACGGCTGAGAAGACATTGCTGGACTCGGCACTTGTAAGGAATTTTATTCTTGTCTGAATGATCTGTCGAAAATTGGGTACGTCATGTTGACGACTTAGAGAGGTCATGCCAGACAATGGTATGCCACGCAGATGCAAGTTGCGACTACATGGGCCGAGATAAAAGTGTTGTTCGTCGTGCAGTTTCGACGGGCAATGCCATTCTCGAAAATGCGAGAGGCGACCTTTTACGATGCGAAACCTGGACAACACTTTGGGGATTATTGCTTCCAGAAATTAAATCTAATCCGAAGACTGAAAATTGACTTACCTGACGAAAGGATAATCGATTTCCGATCTGGTGATTTCCGGCGTACCGGACGAGGCTCTGCAAAGGACAATGAGATCGTCGAAGCATGCGGACGCCAACGAGCTGTATGCATCAATGAGCGCTATGGGATGAATGTCAGGAAAAGAGTAAAGAAGACCGACGATCCAGCGCGCCGTGCGTCCATCATCGTCAAGAACGGGGGAGGTTACGAAGGGAAAGACGGCGATCTTCTGTTCCAAGTGCGAAAAGCGGCTCACGTCACGAAGGATTGTAGGCTCACCAGAATTCAATGATATTTGTGCAAAAAGATGGGGCATAAACGGGACAAGTGCCCATAAAAGGAGGTAAATATAGTACAAAATATTAACGATACTTTTAATATTTACCAGATGTACGTTCGTTAACGGTCATAAGATACCGGAGTTTGATAGATACCGGAAATGCATGCACTATCATTCACGCGTTAATAGCAAAGAAATTCCGTTTCGATACGAAGGCCGTATGGAATACGTTATTCAGCGGATTTGCAGGACGACCGGTAACTAGAAATCAAGTCGCGCCGATCACTGTAAAAGTGCAGAACGTACTTGCAAATGTAAAGTCGTTTGTTATTCTGGTCGAATACACAGCATACGACGTAATAGTCGGGAGAGATTTTCTGCAGCAAAACCGCGTGGTAATGCTGAAACGAGGAAAGCAGCTCATTTTTAACGATATTAGGGATTCGAAGATATCGCGAGATACGTCAGGAATGATATATCTACATGATTGAGGTTAATTCAGAGTTACACCTGGATAATGTCAGGGAACAAGATCGGTAAATAATTGTCACATTGATTGAGGAATTTCGCGATTGCATAGCAACATCGATGCGTGACATCGGAAGAACTGTAAATTTATTTCGAGTGCATGGGAGGTCCTTGAGGACCCTGGCCCGTTCGAATATTTTGCGCGTAGGGCCTTGCTTGTGTTCGTTAGGGTTGCTCTCGATGCCACATGTTTTTCCAACAGGCAGAGAGAGATTGGAAAATCCTAGCATAAAGCAACAGGCTCTATACACGTCGTGTTTTATCCTTAGTTTCTTATTACCGTCATTTCGTTCAGACGCTTAATTGTTATATATTATTGTTATTGTTATCGTTTTGTTTAAATATATACATGTTTTGTTGTCTATTAATCTGTGTCACAATTACGTACTTTACCTCACGTTATCCTAAAGAACGAACACCGCAGCGATTGAAATTAAATGCATGATGGACGAACCCCATTGTGTATTACCCCTACCGACTACCGGAGGTCGAAAGAAAAGTCGTTCGTGAAATTATTGCTGATCTATTGAACAATAGGATAATCAGGGAATCCGATTCACCATACGCGAGCTCGGTCACATTGGTGAAAAAGAAAACCGGAGATTATAGAATGTGCATTGACTACCGAAAGTTGAATGCGATTACGGTCAAGGATAAATATCCGTTACCTCTAATAGACGACCAAATAGATAGACTAGGGGAAAACAAATATTTTACCGATCTTGACTTGGCATCGGTTTACTACCAGGTACCAATCGCGGAAAATTCTATAGCGAAAACAGCATTCGTAACACTGGAAGGGCATTACAAGTTTCTTCGAATGCCTTTTGGCTTAACAAACGCGCCTGCAGTATTTGAATGTTTGATGGACAAAGTTTTGGGACCATTGGAAAACGCAATAGTGTTTCCGTACTTGGACAACGTGATTATACCGTTGAAAACGGTCGAGGAAGACGCCAAACGGTTAAGAAGTGTCCTCAAAGCATTCCGCGTACATGGGTTAACGCTGAAATTGGAGAAGTGTTCGTTTTTCAAGGAGACGATTGAATACTTGGGACGAGAAATAAGCAAGGCCGGAGTAGGGCCGGGTCATCGGAAAACAGATGCCATTAGGGACATGCCGCGACCCGCGACAGTAAAGCAGGTACAGCAATTTATGGGGTTGGCGAGTTATTTTACAAAGTTCATCAAGAACTTCGCGTCAATTGCCGAACCATTAACAAGCTTAATACGCAAAAATGTAGAGTGACAATGGGGGGAACCACAAGAATGTGCATTTCGAATAATAAAAAGTAGGTTGATATCGCGACCGGTATTATGCATATTTGACCCGACTCGTTCAACGGAATTGCATACGGATGCAAGCTCACTCGGCGTTGGAGCAGTATTATTGCAACGACTGGATGACAACAAGATGGCAGCCGTAGCATATTTCATCAAACAGACAACAGCTGATCAAAGATACTGTCACTCGTATGAATTGGAAACGATGGCTGTTGTTTTTGCGTTACGATATTTCTGGGTGTATCTGTTCGGCATAGAATTTAAAGTAGTTACCGACCGTAACGCGTTAAGGACGAACTTTTCGAAGAAGGATTTATTACCCCGCGTAAGCCAATGGTGGTTGGAAACGCAGGAGTTTTAGTTCGAAATCGTGTATAGGCCGGCGGCAGGTATGGCACACGCAGACGCGCTGAGCCGAAACCCTTCACCGGCAAGCGTCGAAATAGCGTATGTCGATATTACGGAGGCCGATTGGATTACCGCAGCCCAATTACAAGATGAACAATTGTCGCGAATAAGGACGGTTATCGAAAACAACGAGCAATCACCGGAAACGAAGCATTATTTTAAGGAATATGTGTTGAAAAGAGACAAGTTGTATCGACGATTACCGAATAAACGGAAAGCACGGGTAGTCCCGAAAAACGTGAGGATGCAAATATACAGGTTATGTCACGACGACGCTGGTCACCTAGGAACAGAGAAAACGATAGAACGAATTCAACGGAACTACTGGTTCGCTGGAATGAGACGCTCCGTGGATAAGTATGTAAAAGCATTCCTGACTTGCGCATATTATAAGCATATGGCGGGTAAAAAGCAGTGCAAGCACAACATAATACAAAAGATACCCGTACCTTTCCACACCATACACATTGATCACGTAGGACCTTTTGTGTTGGGCCGAAGGAAAAATAAGTATTTGCTGGTAACAGTCGATGAATTTACGAAGTTTACTATGGTGGAACCGGTAACAGGATTGAAAACACGATACACTGAGAAAGTGTTGCTAGATTTTATACACTTGTTTGGTGTTTCGACTAGAATAATACGCGATCAAGGAACGAGTTTTACATCACGAAGATTTACCATATCTTGTAGCACTTACGGCATCAAGCATATTCGGAACGCAGTAGCTACACCGAGGGCTAATGGTCAATGCGAACGATACAATAGGACCATTGTTAGCGCATTAGCAACGACCGAAGCGGCAGAGGATCCATCTGACTGGGACGGACAGGTCAAGAAAATACAGAGTGCATTAAATACAATCCATAATAAAAGTATTAACACTTCGCCAATGAAGGCACTAATTGGGTGCCATACGAGAACAATGACTGAAGGGCCGATACTGAGTGTTCACGGAATTGAGAGAACAAATTAGCAGAAACATTACGAAGGATCAGTGTTGTAAATAAAACTCCCCGACTCGAGGTCAAACAATCGTCTTTATTAGTGGTCCACTTCACTCGTCTTGCTCTACGTCACGTTACCGACTGCTCCGCGTGCAGTCAGGTTCCGCCACTGCGCCATGCGATCGTCACTTTTCCATACATACATATACTACAATCAGACTGCAAAGAAGATCGTACAAGAAAAGACGCTCGTAATCGACAGGAAACAGCCGAAAACTACTACCGAAATACAAGGGGCCTTTTCGGATATGGACTGTCTTGCCGAATGACAGGTATTACGTAGAGGACTTACAGGAAGGGGTGAAGCTACTGCTGACTGTTGTCGCTGCCGACAGGATTAAACTGTGGATTACGAACCAAGGGGAGGACCACGACGAATAAGGCTAAAGGGCGGTTTATATCCTTTTTGTTGTTATAATCAATGTATCATTGTTACTTACAATTAGTAGGGTAGCCGTAATTAGTAGTTGGCTATCGGACGAATTGAACATAGTCTAACGTCTTCTTGAGTTTGTTTACAACAAAGTAAGGGCAGGTCGGAGACGTAATGTCCCGGTAGGCGAAGAGGGGGTGCTTGCCCGACGACCAGACAAGGCCCGGCAAATGAGAGCAGCGGTCAAAACACCTGACCAGGGGTGAGGACGTAGGGATCGTCACCCGCCGGAGTTTCGACCGGAACGGCTGCAGGAAAGGAACGTAACGAGCGTCAGGACACAAAGGGTGCTGCGCTACCAGGCACAGGTGCAGCGGTATCCTGTGTAAGTCAATCCGGCACCGAACCAAACGGACACAGGGTGTGTCTCAGGCAGGTTGGTGGCTGATGGAACGTAAGGTTCGTCGCAAACTGGTAAGGGATACAACGGTATCCATCATTGGTCGTGAATGATACCACGGTGTCATGTCTGGACAACAAACGTTATTTCCAGCTAGATAATCAAAACAATTTTATTGTGAGAGTGAGGACAGATCTAAGTCAGTATGGCCGAATGTCAGAAAAATAGAGATCAACAAGAGAGACCAAAAATAGAGTCGAAGCAGTCCATATGCTTTTTGTCAATGCTTCCCCTCCCTCAGGGAAGTTTCTCCTGGCCCAAGTGCCTTAAATAATGATCATACTAACGGGGGAGTCCTCGGTACGAATTTGTGTCTCTGAAGACATTCTTGTATTGCCTTTCGCCGTGAGCAGAGTTAATAAAGAAACCTAGTATTTTCAAATACGCCAAGATTTATTCGGTGGAGTTCAAACTTCATCTATTCTATTACGTTTAATCTTACATTTAGCTACAGCAGATCAGATAATATGTATATTGTTTACACAAATTATAAACTAATAATTTAAAATCAGTAGACGTAATTTGCAGGTACCTATTTCGTCTAGACGTCTTGTCACCATACTTATTACATCATAATAACATACGTTTTACAAAAATAACATTCACAGGGATTAAGACAAAAGTTGGGTAATTTATAAACTATTTAATCGGAACTTTCAGACAGAAATAATCTGAAGTTACTCGACGACTTCCTTAGTTTACACTTCAGTGTGAAACGCATAAGTACTTTGTATTTTATCGCGTATACATATACTCGCTGTTGCTCGTTTTTTTTTTTTGTAAATAATTCAACAAATCAATCGTATGTACTAATAAATCGTATAATTTATTTTTGTAACGTATTGTGATGCCCGGTTTGGAAAACAATTCCTCGAAACTGAATTCACAGTGTAGAGTATCACTTTAAATAATATACTTCAGGATCGTCGTTCGTAGAAATTAAATAACACTTTATTATAATGGACTTTATGATACAAAATGTAAAGGTTAACGAAATATCTTAAGACTGAGCTCGGACGGCGGGGTACATCTATTTATGTGTTTAGGGATGGTGGATATGGAGGTGGAAAGGAAAGAAGCGTCTCAGGAATTGCACTATGAACTATGAGTGTTACAATGACTAGGACGGCGGAAAGGAAGGAGAGTTGTTATTGTGTTTAGGGTGACTGATGGGAACAAACATTTAATTTAGGTGACAAATGCAGGATGACGAATAATATACGGAGTGTATAACAGTATGAAAAACCACCTAAATTCAATATTTTCATCATGCGGAGATCAACAGATTATGAACTGTTTATAATTTATGTTCAGACATTAAGGTGTAGATAATACATGTACAAAATGTAGGTAATATATTTTCTAAAAGTAATAATAATATACATATTGTTTATATGCTTAGTATATTAGCTCGTGAATTATTATTATTATGCAAATGGTGAAGTATTACAGTATTCCTAAAATATTTTACATACAAAATAAGTATTGCTATCAATATCATTTATAATGAATCGGGCAGAACTCTAATTTATTAACTAACATAATATATAAATTTATTACTAATATAATATATAATGTATATTGTAGACTTTTACCTTCATCATATATTAATTCTGCTAAACAGTTTTTCAATATGCTATACTTGCTACCGCGCGTGGTTCAATAAAAATTCGTTCGAGCTTTTTTGAATATTGTATGTGGTGTGCCGACTAATAGTTCGTCTTGTTGTGCTATATTACATACAATGTATTACTACAATGTATAACTACTGCTCGAAGGACCACTCCAAAGATTGGACGCTATACACAGATATGGCTGTTAACTGGCGTGTTGCAAGAGTGCCTGTCTAATGCTTTGTGAGAGTGAGTTTCTGTTACTACTGTGGTCCGGGAATAACGTGACGGTCGTAGTTGTAACAATGATATATATTTAACATAAGTTTAGTATAATATAATGATAATAGTCTTAATACAGGAACATGGTATCGACCGCGTGTCGATTGCGTTGGCGTCTGTTCTCCTCTCTCTCTCTCTCTCTGACTCCTCGCTGCGTTCCGATCGATCAGTCCGGTCGATCCTCGATAGTATCGATCGTGCGGGCACATGCGCGCCACAACTACTAGTCTGTTGTCTGTTGCTGTCTGACTATTATTACGCTTCTTTAAGAGTTGGGATTGCTGTCTTAAATGTACAATTTCTACAAACTAAGGGTGAGGTAGAAGGTTCTTAATTCCTATTGGCTGTACGAATTGTAGAGGTGGAGGTCCGAGTAGCGAACAGCAAGTTTTGGATTTTCCTCCAAAAGTGACTGTAGCAAATAATAAATCCAAACTGTGCTTCAACAAGAATGGGTAATTGTAAACAAAAGATTCTATCGCTAAAATTGAGAGTTTTGCTGACCAGATAGTATTGGTAATAAACTAAAAGTACTCGATGGAATGTAATGACTATGTATATGTACTATTACATATTGTACAGGTAAAAAACTTAGGTTGAAATCCCTCGCTATATTATCGAAAGTATAATTTCTTAACAATTTCTGAAAGTTATTATGAAAGTCTTTCATGACAAATAAATCTTTGGACAAACTGATTATTTATAAGTATCTCAATTACTAGAAACTTATGATACTTTCAATGACATTCGATCATCTAATTCATATATGTTAGAAGAATTGTTATTTTGATGCTATGTCGATCAAGGTTCTGGGGTAAGTGCCAAGTGGTCAAGCTTTGTCCTCTTACCAGTAGACATTCCTGCCTTCCCCACTCCGTGGCCAGATCCTTAAAGAATAACACCCCTAAGCAATGCAACGTCGCGTCGGGCTGCTTGCCTTTTCCAGAACATTCCCATGCCTCTTTTTAAACAATCAACCCGGCGACACTCGATGGCTACGTGACTTCAAGTCACTGGCCATCGTCGACCGCCTGCCATTCATATAAACACCCTATCATAAATGGTCCGAAAGCAAAATAGTGACGAGCTAATTGCCTTCGTCGACCCTCACAAATGCGTTGCCGCTAACATATAATTTTATTAAAATATATCATTTATCAGCTATTAATCCCAGTTTTCACTCGATGTTATTTTTAGTAGATTTGTACATTCCCAAAGTTTTAACTTTCATGGTCAGTAACATTCATTATTACTTTAATAAATGAGTGTTGCACAAGTTTTTCACTTCATAAGATTTGTTGAGATATACTAATCCCACATTTTAAACCGTAATTTTGTTATTAAAGGTTTAGTTTTTATAACTGTAGTTTTCAATAGCCCAAACTAATATAGACAAAAAATATATATAAGTATATTAATAATTCTGAAACGATTGTGCCACTTTGAAGGCGTGGCTATGAATTCTGAATATTCAGAATTAGATTTCTTAAACCTAGGAAGCTTCAAATAATAATTTGTATAAAGGTACCATCATAAACCGAATTATGGTCATGATTAGCGGATTACAGTATGTTCAGCTTATAATGTAACGATGCTTAAGAGTTGTAATTTGTAGTTTATACAATTATTTTAATTTATAAAATATTTCCATTCAACTCTATCGCATAATATTTCCCTATAGTTACCAAAAATGTAGTTTTCATCGAACGTACTCTCTACTTAAGTTCTAACTTAATAAAACGAGCAGAAAATCGATATTTCAATAGTAGCTTATATAGTGTCTAGTTTTTTCGTGTATACAACTAGTAACTATGCATTATATAAAATGCTAAATGAAATCATAATATTATATTTAAAAAGATAAAATATTACAAAAAGAATGAAGAAAGTGATAGAAACTTTCTACATAATATATGTACAACATAGCTAGAATACCAGAAGTGAACTATTAAAAGTGAACAAGAAATAAAGCAAAACAGAATAATCCACGATTGATTATATTGTTTACCACGAAAATAACACAAGGTTAAAGCCAGATGCATGCACACCGTTCTAATTATGTAGACAATTGGAGGCAGCTACAATTACATTGACCTTAAAATGCGTTGTCATGGATAACCTTTTCAATAACTGTTTCATATACAATTGTATAATACAATATATATAACTCTTGCTGAAAAAATTTCATCTCTAATGCATAGTTTATGTATTATCAGCCTTTATAATTAGTATGTCCTGCCTGTATAATAATAACTGCATTATGAAAAGTTATTAAAACAAAAAATATGATGGTCAATAGATATTTGTACGTAATATTGAAGAAGGAATTCTTGCATTATCATTTCGTATATTCTTCATAATTCTGTAGTAAAACATGTATTTAGTAAAACTTGTATTGTGGTATACATGTATTCATGTATTTTCAATCATTTTCTTTCACTTTTTCAAAATTACATTATATAGTGGTATCTTGTTTCGTGTGTTTTACGCGTCATTAATTGCTTATGATTCAAAACATTTTGTTATTCTTATTCTGCGATACTAATCCTGCAATTGCCAGTATGTTCTTTGCACTGTCTAGAAAAGAGAATGCTTTTTCTTAAATAAACTTGATTAAAGGACATATACTGTTTTATTAAGATTATAGTGAATAAAAAATAAAGATATACAAACAGATTTTGTTTTCGTAGAATTAATGAATAGACTCAGAAATGTACCATAAAAACGTGTATTGAATTTCGGATTCATGTTCATGGAAGTTGAATTCATAAAGTTTGTTTTCAAATAGTAGGAATTTTACTTTCTCCGACAGTGATAATTTGTATCTGAGACTTTGGAAATAATAAATATTCGAGCACTTTTTGACATCACCGTCTGCGATTTTGTTTTAATCAAAATATGTTATAGTCTACGTGAAAGTAGGGGGGGGGGTTTAAGTCATCATTTTGCCGATTTCGAATTTGTTTAAAAATTACAAGCCTTCAAAATTTGCAGTTTTTGCCTATTTTTGAAAAAATAGGCATCACTTACGAATTTTTTTCTCAAAAACTACTCGTTCGATAGTAAAAATATAAAATATTTTTTATAAATTGGACAAATTGTTATATAATATGAAAAAATTTAAACAAATTCTTTTTTTATATTTTTCAATAAAAACTACTCGTGATTAAAATTAAAAAAAAATATATTATATTCCCTAAAGCTTCCCCTTTAAAATGAGCTCTTCAGAATAATGGATGGTCGAAAATTAATGTCACAGTAAGCTGGAAAACGACGCGGTGTACCTCCGTTTCAGGTAAGCGAGTCGTGCCATCCGCGTTCACTGGTCTTGGTCAAGCCTGGTACACGACTAAATGACCCTGATTTTACTTGGACAAGTATATTAGTAACCATTCTTGGCCAATGACACATTTTTAATCATAACTTCATTTATAAATATTAATTCCCACATTTATTGTTCATGCTCTACAAAAAAGGCGTCATTGCTTAATAGAAATCGTGAGAAGATTGTGGTTTCCTTCCATCGGAAAGGGATAAGGATGGGTTATAATGAAAATTATCGAGAGGACCATTGTGTGGGTAGACTTAAAAATTGTAAGAAAACATAAAATGAAAACTGTTTCATTACACTAAATGCAGGTCCATCAATATCATACGAGCAAGTCTTACATAGTACTACTTTATTTGTTAATAAATAAATCTTCTTGCAATGCGAGCTTATGAACAATCGGAATGTTCAATACATTATTTTGTGTTACATAACTAAATGCCACATTGAACCAATGACACATTTTTTTTTATTCATCATCATAATTTTAAAATATAGCATTTAGTAGATGTCAAAAAGTGATCGATTTGGCGTAGAATGACCCGTACACGACATGGAACATGCTTTTTGTTACGGTGGGCAGCATTAATATTCGGACACCACGGTACTTGAGAACTTTTTGCCATATATCTTTACTGTTTGTGGAATTAATAAATTCATTGTTTCTTAATTGCTTCGAACAGATATTTTAAATAAAAGGAACATTATTTTCATTTATATAATCTATACACGAGTCTCGATTAAACCTTCGTAGAGATAAGACGTGTTTACGAACGAGTATCAACGAGTTTTACTAGGTGTCATAATAGAATTGAAAGTGCTTAAGGAGTCAGATCGTTTAGGAACTGAGTAGTTCGGAGACAAGGCAGGAGATAAAAGGAGGAGACAAAAGCGGAGGTAGTGAACTGCAACTGTCTCTGACTACGGAGACATTTGCAGTGATCCCTCTTAAAAATGGCTATGCCGATAGCAAAGATCAACCCTACAACGTCTTATGCCAAAATGGTTCAACAAGTACAATACCCCACAAAGGAACAAGCAATTATTCTTGACTCGATTGAAGGTCTCACAGTGCAGGACTATACAGTTGCAATAGGTAACGTAGTTCAACCAAATAATGTTCGTTACGTTTCTCGTATATCTCACGGACGCGTTTGTATATATTTGAGCACAAAGGCGATTGCTGACAATCTTACGGATAATCACACGAAGGTAAATATTGGAAATCATACCTTAGAAATCCGACCGCTAATATCAAAAGCAAGACGCGTCATCCTATCTAACGTGTGTCCGATTATTCCTTCTTCAATAATAGAAGAGCAATTGACTAAACTAAACGTTAAGCCTGTTTCACGAATTACAAGTATTAGAGCGGCTATAAGCGCCCTTATAGGCTACGCTCATGTACTTAGCTTTCGGAGACAAATGTACGTGCAGCCGGAAGATGTCGACAATCTTCAAAAATAAAGAATTGAACATCCCGAAATTGCAGGATAGTCCTCTTCACGAAATACAAAACGAGCAAGAACAACAAATGAACATCTTACAAGCAAACAATGAAGGCATTAAAGCCATTCAAGAAATGCCTCCTCCTCCTCCAAGTTCCAAAAGGTATCTGTCGAACTCAGCGTCATGTTCAAGTACTTCCAAATGCACAAAAATAGACAATAAAGAAGCTAAACCAAAAATAGTCATACCAAAGCCAAAAAGAGTAAAAAGGGTAACAGGCGAAAAAATATCCACAACAAGTGACATTGAAGAAAGGATCCAACCAGCCAAAGAAAATATTACAACCAACACACATCTATACCCGCTTTCATTCGAAAATTTTGTTAAATTTATACATGAAACTCAAGGAAAATCCGATATAAGAAGCATCACAGAGAAATATACGGCCGGCACTACAGCTCTAGTCAACATGCTCAGGGAATCGTATTGTTTCCTTGACCAAAGAAACATTAAAAATCGTATTTCCAGAGTCATTAAACGAATACAACCTGAAAATCCAGACTACTCCTGCAGTGATGATTTAACATCTAGTGATGACTTTACCATGTAAAATAACTATGGAGATAAATCTATCAACATTAAGAATATTATTTTGGAATACACGAAGTGTCTCCAAACGTAAAGAGGAAATGCAGAATATTGTTCAAGACGTCGACATCCTGGTATGCGTAGAATCTTGGTTGAAATCTGAAGATCATTTCCAAATCACGGGCTTCGTTTGCTCCAGAAAAGATAGAACTCACTCTCGTGGTGGGGGTATTCTTATTCTAATTCGTAAAAAATTAGCTTTTACGGAACTATGTAGAATTACATCTGTAGACCAATCCGTCGAAATAGCTGGTATCCAAATCACAAACACAAAACCATCTCTTGAGCGGGTGCATCTGTTACCGAGTCCCAGGTTGTATTCTTACACAAAATCAATGGAAATAAATTGTAGAAAGTATTGACAAAACCCAATTCAGCATTTTAGTAGGTGATTTCAACTCACATAATAAAATCTGGAATTGTAGAAATACTGACAAAAATGGAGAAAGATTCTGGTTCAGCATTGACTCTCACAATCTTTTTCTGCATAATACCGATTCTTTCACACATATTGACATTCAACGGAACGTAAAATCTAATATTTACTTAGTTTTTTCTACAATGAATATTGCAGATAAAATTAATGTTATAGTAAGCGACGATACTTGGGGCTCGGACCACTACCCCATTCACATTGAAGTTAATGTAAGTAAAAATTACTATAAGAAAAGACCTTTAAACTAAAATCATGTAGCACAAACTGGAATAATTATATAGAACATTTAAACCATAGCTAACCTCTATTTCTATCTGCGGAATATAGTTAATTCTCCCCGAGTAAAAAATATGACTCATTTGTAAAAATTATATGTCATGCAGTTAAATCCAGCAACCCAGTAAAGAATAAAGTAAGACAACTTAAAGTAAAGAATCCATCTCCCTGGTGGGATGCTGAATGCAATCGAATAAAAAGACTCAGGTAGGCTTCTTTTAAAAAACGGGAACATTCACAAAACCTAGAGGACTTAATAACTTTCAAAAAACTCTGCACTGTAGCAACTAGAACGTTTAAAAGGAAAAAACGGGAGAGCTTCAGGAAATTTGCTAGCATTAACTTTCGGTCTGACTCCAAATTAGTGTGGAACAAATGCAAGATATTTAAAAACAAATGGGTCAAAGTTAACCCTCCATGCGTTACAGACAATCTCCCAATAGGGCCGAAAATCGAGGCTTCCTTAAATAAAATCGGTCCCCCCTGGGCTGGTACGGATCCAAATTGGATCCTTCACTGTAGCACCAATCAACTTTTCGATATGTACTTTGACTTTGCAGAATTTGTAGAAGCCGACCTTTGACGTGTCGAAGTGCGGCATACTCGTGTGTCGGACCCGACAGAGTCGCGGCATGTGCGTGTGTCGGCTTGACAGAGTCGCGGCACGAGCGTGTGTCGGACCCCGCCAGAGACTCGCGGCAGTTGCGTATGTCGGACCCGCCAAACACTCGCGGCGTTCTTTTACGGCAAGATACGAAAAACGACCCAAGTGTATAAAAGCGTGAAACGGTTCCCGAGAAGGGACAGTTTCGGTCAATCGCTCGACGAATTAAGATTAAACCATTTTAAAAATCACGCCCGTGTGAAATTGATTTAATAAAACTTCTGACCTCTTCCGCCATCCTCTTTGTCCTCTTACAAATTCAATTTCGCTTTGGACTCCTCTAGTTCTAAATCAGCCGCGGGAATGGACGGAATTGACTACGAAGTCCTACAAAAGATGCCTGTAAAGTATAAACTGATTCTTCTAGATATATACAATGAAATGTACGATTGTAAGGATTACCCACTCAGCTGGAAGCAATCCTTCGTCCATTTTATTGACAAGTCAGACGGCAAAACTGTTAGACCAATAACACTCTCTTCTTGCTTGTGCAAAGTTTTTGAGTTTCTTACTAAAAACAGGTTGCAGTGGTGGGTAGAAACTAACAACGTACTACCAAAAGGCCAATCTGGCTTCAGAAAAGGCAGATCGTGTATCGATAATCTTGCGAACCTTTCACTACAAGTGGACGAGGCATTGACGTTCGGAAAGGACGTCGTAGCCTCCTTTTTGGACGTCAGTGGTGCGTTTGAAATGTAAACACCGACATACTACTTACAAAACTAGCTGAAATGGGCTGCTCGGAAAAACTAATTAGATTTGTCAGATTCTTATCGTATGAAAGATTTGTATATACAAATCATACTGGAAGTGAATACAGAATAGTCTATAAAGGACTTCTCCAAGGGGGTGTGCTTAGCCTGTTATTATATACATATGATATATGTGCGAGGCATAACTGATGGAATACCAAAAAGTGTCACTGTTTCCGAATTTGCAGATGATATTACAGTTTTCTCAAAAATTTCACCTATTAATAAATGTCGAAATACCGTTGAGAAGTCGGTAAATATTATAATGAGGAACCTTGCAGACCTGGGTTTAGATCTGTCCCCACAGAAAACTATTTTAATACGTTTCAACAATAAAAACGTTCCGGCTGGTCAAACTGAAATCAAAATCGGTGGGCATACTATAAAATCTAGTCACACGGTCCGCTTTCTTGGCATCATCTTTGACTATAAAATGACATTTCTCCCACAAATAAATGCAATTGTAAGTAAGTGTAAGAGAACGCTAAATAGCTTGAAGTTTCTATGGTACATGGTTTGGCTCGGATCCTGAAACGCTAATTACTTTGTATAAAAGCCTTGTTCGGTCTATAATTGACTATGGCTGTTTTGTATACTTTCCCACGCGGAAGGATCAGATAAGAAAACTGGGGCAAATACAAAACAGTGCAATTAGAATCGCCTTAGGATATAGAAGTAGTACACCCACTAATGTGATAGTTGCTGAATCCAAGCTTCCACTAGTGGAGGAGCGAATAAGGTTTTTATGCAATAACTACTTAAGCAAGATAGTATCAAATACAAGCTTACCGGTTAACAAAATAGTTCATTACTACCACAAAAAATCCGCTAAAAAGAAAAAGAAAAAGAATCGCATTGTAGTGCAATGTATTGGGAGTATCATGGAGACCTGCAGGTCGATCGATGTACAGAATCATTTTAATATCTACAGACATGAATATAGAACCTTAATGACTCCAATCGATGTCTACACTGACTTGGGGGAAGTCTTGAAGGAAAACAGCAAACCAAATCAAATAATGACCAATTTGCTCTCTAAGCATATCGCTTACACGGTCTATACAGATGGAAGCAAGGTAGCAGGTAACAAGTACATGGGGTCAGCTTGTTGGTCTCCCGAATTAGAAATAATAAGGGCAAGGAGTATCTGTCGCAAAGCTTCTGTATTCACTGCGGAATGTGCAGCACTTAGTGATGCTCTAGAGATTGCCCTAGAACGCACAGATCGGGATATCCTAATTTTCTCCGACGCCCTAAGTGATCTGCAAAGCCTCCAGATCATTAAAATAAATATTAAATCAAACACGTACATTCTTGAGGCTAAAAAGCGTTACAACCTGTAACTGCAAATGTATCCCAATAGAACTATAAACTTCTTCTGGATTCCGTCGCACGTCGGAATCTGAGGTAATGAAATCGCTGACCATTTAGCCAAATTGGCCACCGAAATACCCATGAATGAAACAGTATCAGTTCCATTCACAGACCTGGTAGAAGAATACCGTAGATCCGCTAGACTAAGAACTATAAATACTGTTAAGGAGGAAGGCCTCTATAAAGGAAGACGCTACTTTCAGAGCTTTTATTGCGATTAGTTAACACCATGGTACGCTAATAAAGGGCTTAAGCGCGAACTTACTGTTAACATAAATCTGTACGATAGACAAAGAGTCAAGCTAATAAGACAATTGCAAAAAATTAATCTACATCTACCTTTAAGCACAGATGTAATAATCGCCAAGCCACATATACAGGCGTGTTCGTATATTTACAACATTTTTAAAACATGTAAGCTTAAGATTTAATGTAATTAAAAAAATCATCTCTAGATGACACAACTTTCATGTTTGTAACAATACTGTATATATATGATTGTATAGTAAAATAAGTCTTGTACAAGACTTCAAATGCTAAATAAAAAACAAACAAAAAAAAAAGAAAAAAAAAATCTATACACTTTTCTTGTTAATCAATATTAACCTCTTAGGCATGGCTGAATTTTGCGCGGGGCTGTTTCTCTGTACGGCAGAGTTCAACGCGAATTACGTGTAAATGATACGGAAAACGATTACTTTACTCAAACGGTTAGCGAGTGTGCCAGTAGAGTGCGCCACTATAGTGGCGCATAGTGCCTAAGAGGTTAATTGAAATAGTGTTTACTTTTGACATCGCAACAATATTCGGACACTTTACTACTTATAATTATTTCATTAATAATGTACATATACTTTAACACTTTGCGGTTGGTGCCGCCATTTGTGGTGGAATTTCAAAATTGTCGTAGAAGTCGGTGTTGCCGCTGTGTCGGCATGATCGCGTCTCGAAAGAGCAATCCAGAAAAACTGAGATTAACAGAATGCTAGCCATTTCGGACGTCTCACGCGTTATTTTACCATCGAGAAATATATGATAAGTAAATAGAAATCAATTTATAAATAAATAAAAATATAATAAATTATAAATTGTAGGGGAATTGGTATTGCGGGGTGAAATAACATTGATTCAATTAAAAGAAATAAAAATATAGAATATACTTTATTATAGTCTATTGTCGCTGGTTTACTATTCGCTCTTTCATTCACGCTGTTCACTGTTACTCGTTGATACTCGCTATTCGTTTAAAACTCGCTGACACTGGCTATTACACTGCCCGCTGAAGACTACACGATTCACCCCGAAAACTATACATTCTTCCTATCACACTCATCATGCATGCATTCCGAACATCCTCGCGATCACGTCCACCATCCTTATCGTCTTCCGTTCACACGATCCTGCCACGCTCGGTCCTGTCATATGCTTTCAAACACTTTTCTTTCGCAACTCAGCCTCTCGAACTCAGTCGCACATGTTGGGGACATATGTACCAACACAACACAAAAAGAAATATTTGAAATTGAATGTACGTAGTAGGCGTACTTTTAAAAGTCACCTTTTTTTTGAACAGACCTCGTATGTGCATATATGTGCAATCGTGTGTGCCGTGTGAGGTCTGCTGGATAAAGCATGTGTGGTTAGTAGTGGGGAAATCGGCAAATGAGTAGTGGGAGTCACATAACGATGGCGGGGAAGAGGTTGCTTAGGCCTGCCCTACACCAACAGCTAAAATACAACTCCAAACCTCACATCCTCCACCGTGTTTCATTGTTGGTTTGAGATTTTTCTTGTGAAGCTTTTCAGTAACTTTACGCCATATAAGTTTGTGTCCATCTGATCTAAAAATATTATACTTGCTTTCATCAGCAAAAATTACGTCCTTCTACCATGCTTCCTGTTTAGAAATGTATTCCTTGACGAATAATAATCTTTTCTTTCGATTAATGTCATTAATATACAGGGTGTCTCGTAACTCGCGTAGGACCCGAAAAGGCGTTGTAGGGGAGGTGATTCTAACTTCTTCCATTGCAAAAATGGGGTCTAAGCTCTCGTTTTCAAATTATTAAGGAAAAACACCAACCAATCAGAGCACGAGAATAGCGCGCGCTCGGACACGAGTATTGTAAGGATGAAAAGAAAATCAGTTGAGCATCACAGTTAATAGAGAGAAGTTAAGCGTAAAGTTAAAAGAAAGAAGTCGTGCGAGCGTGTGTTGTATTTTGCTTTTATATATTAAATATTCCTTTTTAGTTTAAAACGAGTCCTTGAATCACTAAGATCCCTAAAATATTAAAAAGACAATAAACGTTTAAATGTGCTTTTATGCAATCGGGCAAGTATATTCAATTTGCGCTCTTTCGTAAAAGGCACGCAGCCTACGGTAACCTTTTTCGTACGGAGTGGGCAGTCCACGGTGCACGCTTAACGTCGGGCAACTCAGCTCCTCAAAGGGTTAAAAGCTCAAAAAATTCCCAAAGTTGAAAATTTACAATTCTTTTTAACATTAATTTTCTAAAAAATTGTACGACCCAGAGAAAAACATATTTAAGATGCGTACTCAGCTTGCAAAAATCTATAAGAATTTCATAGTTTTGGCTGTATAGTGTAATGTTATGTTTGTCGCGAACGTTGAATAACTTTGGGCGTCCCTTTTGTTGAATACAATTAAATTCTATCCTCGTTAATATATCTTCGTATAATGTCCGCAATAGTACTCTTGCTTAAATTTAATAACGTACCAATTTTTCTATATGATTTTCCCTTTGTGCGATTATAAATAACTAGTTGTCGTATATGGAACGAGGTATTCTTGTATTTACGCGACATTCTCACAACTAAGATGCGCAGACACAAGGTTTGCAGTGAAACTAACTCTAATTAAAACTAATTAAACTAACGCCACTGAGTAATGTACCCGGTTTAACGAAACTTTCAAACTACAGAGCGTATGAAATGTTCGGACATTTTTGCTATATTACATTTTTGCTGTATTAGATAAACTTGAAAAAAAGTAGAGTTATTTAACTGTCTTCTTAGAGTAAACAATTATTCATTTTTCGAAGTTTATCAACTTCGTTTAGAAATTTTCGACGTGCTCGGTATTAAATACGGAATTTTTCAACTCGCTGCGTTTTGTGGATTTTGTATTTATTTTAGATAATTTTAAAACATTGAACGTGTTGCATAATTAAGCATTATCACACGAATATATAATAATTTTTTCATACCTCTGTAGCAGCTGGTCATAAATCTGTAAATTTGTAAAGAGCATCGAACGTGCAAACGACCAGCACGGTTTATGACACGGACGACAGCGGAGCTGTTTTTGAGGAAACCGTTTTAGGATTTTTAGAGAATGCATGTCCGTACTTAGAATTTTGCTAATGGTCTCGACAGTAAAACGCTTAGTGTCATAAACCCTGAGTTTCCCTAAGGGTCTTCATCGCGAGGTCAAGCGACCATCGGCCGGTCGCGTAGCTGACCGCGGGCCCTGGGAAATTCCGCTGCGTTGCCACCTTCACCAGCAAACGCTACCCCCGTCGAATCGTACCCCCGCTTCAAGGAAGCATGCTTCGGGCACAAGAGGGAGGTTCTACGATTTGGCGGGATTTAGGTTGCGATAATTGGTTAACCCCACCTTGTCAGGGGTTGGCCAAAGTCTCTGACAAGATCTTAAAAGATCGGAATTGAGTGAGAAATAGAGAGTAAGAAATAAGACACAACACGACTTGTAAGATCAAGAGTCCACTCTGACGTACGCGCTCAATAAAGAAACACGAGAACCAACGCTGTGATCATCATTTTATTATCACGCAACCCTATCCTTTACCTCAATGCTAGTTTCATTGGAAAGATAACGTGATTATATTTTTGGCAAGATTTAAAAATCAGATGGTTCGCAATAGCTGTAGTTAACTCACTACAACCTTTTCGGATAGAAAAATATAATATTATATTATAAACTTAGATAAGTTTTCCTGTTTTAGAAGGTCTGTTAGTCTTCCACTAATATTCACATGCTAGTAATGTACAGATTGTTGCAGCTATTTGTATATTACGTCGGTTGCTAACACCTAATATAGTCGATACAGTAACGACTAATATACAATTATAAGTAGAAATATTTTACGGTATAAATCATGGACAGTATGGTATAACTCAGTACATTTGATGGAGAAATAATAGTTTTAATTGTTTGCTGTCTCCACAAAAATTTTAACATATTGAACATATTATTAAATTTGTTATAAAGATTTTTTAACACTTGTTACATATCTATACAAATAAAACACAAACTACTTTTGAGATTTTAGTCCATTTTAAAATATAATATCATGTTGACCTTTACGTCTACACCTTTCAATAATATTGTCTCTTAAAATCAGTTTCACAGATAACACTGTCCAACAGCAAAAAAAGTTTCAAATGCCACTATGCGATCATTATAGTGATTCTTGTGCTGATTACAAATCTGCAACGCGTTTGTCTCCAGCACGTACAGTTTTTGAGAAATTTGATTTTGAAAAAAAAAAACACATTTTTCAAATTCAAACGAATTTTGTGAGGTAATTATAAAAGATACTAAAATTCTGATTATATCAGAAGATTCTATAGACTTTCCTGAATATAACGATATATATTTGTTATGCGTTCCGAATATTTAAACATGTTTAAGCAACCTATGAACGCGGAGAGACACCGATTTTCCATCAATTTTTACGTATATTTTTCAATTTATCTCAAAAAGTAAGGGTGTAGTGGAAAATCGAACTATACTACGCGATAGAGCGGATTTTCACCTTTAAAAAGCAACCAAAGAAAGTTGAAACGTCGTTTTTTTTTTACGATACCAGAAGCAAAATAGCAACGCGGGAAACGAAGCGAGGACAGTGATTCTCACGCCACGCGGGATACGAAGCGACCGCTCTCACGCGACGGACCACTGTCTTCGCTTCGTTTCCCGCGTTGCTATTTTGCTTCTGGTATCGTAAAAGAAACGACGTTTCAACTTTCTTTGGTTGCTTTTTAAAGGTGAAAATCCGCTCTATCGCGTGATATAGTTGGATTTTCCACTGGATCCCTACTTTTTAAGATAAATTGAAAAATATACGCAAAAATTGGTGCGGAATCGGTGTCTCTTCGCATTCAATGATTGTTTAAACATGTTTAAATATTTAGAATGCATAATAAATATATGCCGTTGTATTCAGGAAAGTCTATAGAATCTTCTGATATAATCAGAATTTTAGTAACTTTTATAATTACCTCGCAAAATTCGTTTGAATTTGAAAAATGTGTTTTTTTTTCAAAATTTGTTCAAATTTGTTGGACAGTGTAATAACTTTCAGCAATGCCACAAAAAATATGTGCAAATAATTGCGTGGTTAATTTAATTAAAAGCTAAAGTTTTTACTAACCTAGGTTGCTGTTGATATTAGGAAGTATCTGGTTCCAGTTGCAGGAGCAATTCTACTTCACATTTAATTTAAATTGTGGAGCAATGTGATAAACCTGTGTAGTAGAAAGAGCAATTGAGTCAGTTAATGGTTTAACAGGTACAAACCAATGGTATAGCTTGGATCACTTGAAGCCAAGCCCTATCAGCCTCCAACGGATCAGTACCCGAACCAGGATAGGGTAGGGTAGAGTAGATTTTATATTGACCTAATCCTTCGATTCTGTTTCATTTTCCGGTACGCCGCACATTGAAATTTTAGTTTATTTTACACAATTTCGTAAGTATACGATTCAGGAAAAATTAAGATTTGTAGCAAATGCCCCGAGCGCCCACCAGAGTAGCGCCTCGGTCGCACCCCCGCCGAACACCGAATACCTGGGACCTACCCCTACCCTAGCGACCAACCCCAGTACACAGAATAAGTAGCCGAAAACTTCTCATTTTTACTCACTCAGCTACGACTTGACTTATCTGCTTCATTAGCTGCTCCCTTACTACTGTGGACAGTCTACGGACGGATAAGCAAGACCAACTCTGCTTCTAAAGCGCTCCCCGTGTGGGACACACCGGGACAGGGTTTGAGTTTAGTATTGTTACCCTGTACGCGAACTTGTACATTTGGCTTCACGCATCTAACTAGTGACAGTTCAGAAATAGTTTAAGTCTCTATTGTAATTTTTTTAATAAACTTTTAAATTGTAACTAACCAACGGTACAGATTTAATTTTAAAAAATGATCAATTAATTTTTGCCATTATTTTTAACTTCCTGTTTTTCAGATTTATCGTCGACTTTCGAAAAAATAATTCTGTAAAATTTTAGTACTGAATATCAAACGACAATTGTATAATTTTTTCATAAAAATTATCATCTAACAGTATCAACGTAATTAATTTAGGGACACATGCATCTTTCGAATGACTCGTATTATTACCGAATTTAACAAGCACCAAATATTCTGTTTCAGGTTAAACAATCAATATTTATCAATTAATTTACGACTGCTGAAGCTATACAAATCTATATTAAAATAAAAATATAATCATTAAGCTGCAATATTTCGCACAAATGACGAAAAATGTTGAGGGAACTGCAATATGTCAGGCTGTAAACGGTAATTTTTATGGAACACAATTTTTTATAATAATGTTTAAATACAACTAGAAACAACTTCAGGAACTTTCGGTACAATACTTTGGTAAGAACAATCTAAATATATCGATCTACACCTTATTAAAGTCAACACGAGTTCTTATGGTTAATATTTTCCATATTGAAGAATGTAAAAGAAAACTTGTTCGGTTAAATATATTAACATGTGTAAGATAAAAAGATAAAGAGGAATAAAAAAATACTTTTTGTGTCATGAAAATAGCTTTTTTTTTAATGAAAAGCAAAGAAAACCGTCTCTAACGAGGTAATCTTGTTAAACTTAAATAACGAATTTACTTGCATTCCATCTTTGATAAAAAATTTGGAATTTCCCATTATATTTAAGACTGTTGTGTTTTTCAACTTAATTATCTGCACGTATCTGTATATATGTATTTCTATTGTGACAATCTATCTCTCCTAACATTCTCTTTGAAAAAGACTATTCGAAAGTATTCGACAGATAGTATTTATTAATACAGCATGAAAGAAGAGAAACAGTAGGCGGGTAGAAAATAGACCGGAAGTGTTGAAGCTTAGGTGCTTGTTAAAGTTAATTGGACACATAAGCTAGATTGAATCGGATTAATTGAATTCCATTATTTCGGTACTGTGACTGCATTATTATATAATCATTGACACATTGCAGGTTTTATATTGTAATAAATATCGAACAATAAATATTCGCTATGTAATCATCCCGTTTTAAATTCTTGAAATATTTACTTAATTTATATGTAGTAGATAGAAATGGATAACACGATGCAACATAATTAAAAGAATACATTCTAATTATGAAAAGAGTTTTTAAAAACTTTTAGTGCCGCACTCTTTCTTTGTTTGAGTTGTATTCGCATCACTGGTTATGATTGGATAATTTTTTATTTCTTCATAATTCTCCAAGATTCAAATGACACGACGTTTAAATAATGATTGCATGCTACCGGATAATGAGTTTAGTACAATGATCAGTTTTCATTAATTTGAGTATTAAATTAATTCAATTTTTGTTACGAGATCAATCACATTTCTAGAACATTTCTATCTGCCAAGGTTTATAAAAATTTCTTACGTTTAAATATGTTGTTTCATCGATTCAATATACTGTTATTTTATAATGATCGTCATAATACTAAATTTTTAATAATTGAATAATTTAAATTATTTGTTCCAAAGTCCGATGATTCGGATGATTTATGGGGGGATCCTGCTTTAGGACCCCTAAAAAAAGCGTTTTTGGTGGAATTTTTTTAGGACAGAACGAAAAGAGTAAGCCTAGTCAACTTTTTAGATAATGTTATTACATATTTGAACATGAAAACAAAATTTTTGTTAAAGAAAAATATTCAAATGCAGCCGAGTTTTATGCACATTTGTGCAACACCTTGGAATTGTAGTCTCCAATCGGCGGGAAAGATGCAGTTCGTAATTTTCGTTTCAAGTAAAAAACCAAAGAGAATTTTAATTTTCATATATTTTTCCTCTAGATGAACTAAGAAAAACCCAAAAAATTGTGAAATTGTACAATTTTCTCATGTTTGAAAAAAAATGTGCCTTCTTTAGGAAAAAAAAGTCGTTTCAACTTGCTAAAAAAATTGTTTAGAATTATTTTTCGTGAATCTTTTTAGTTCAAATAGAAGAGTATATAAAACTGAAGCTAACAAGCCTTGGTCCGGTTTGATTGGTCGTCTAGTTTTGTTGCAATCGCGCCCGCCAAATTAGAAGAATCGTAAAAACAAAAACTCGAGAAAACCCAAACTTCCGCGAGCAACCGCCGTCCTCCCTCATGAGGAAACCCGTACAATTCAGACGGCACATCGTGCATATATAGGAGGGCTCGAATGCATCCTAACATACACAGTCCTTTTACTAATTTAAAATATTGTTTCGAACGACCATTGAACCTTTTCAGGTACATTTGACCGAGAGAAGTAGCGCGCGCTCCAGTTGCTCGGACGCTCTTTTAGTGCTGTATCTTTGAAAGTACTGTGAATTAGCCTCTATAACTTTGGATACATATTCTTAGATACATTAACAATAAATTTAAGCAGTAAAAAAAAAATTGATTTTTTGAGCCTTCTAAAGCAGGATCCCCCCTTAAGAATACTTAAACAATACTTTAATCTGATAAACAATAAATAATACCCAGTAAAGATAAATACATACGCTATATTTCACGATATGAATTCCTCCTAATATTCTTTAATATTTAGAAAACAA
Organism: Coelioxys conoideus; assembly: GCA_947623535.1. Lineage (NCBI taxonomy): Eukaryota > Metazoa > Arthropoda > Insecta > Hymenoptera > Megachilidae > Coelioxys > Coelioxys conoideus. The sequence goes on along the minus strand of OX392457.1, from coordinate 4,509,305 downwards.
TTTCTGTAAATAAATAACCTAAACTAGAAATTTAATAATTGCTCCTTTATGTCTGATCTATGACACCCGGGAAATCTGATGACTGGTCTTTTAAATGTGTACGAAACGATTGCCGCACCTTTATCTTGGCCGGTTAAATAATTTCGCACCTCTAAAAGCGGGGCTGGATGTGACCCGATGAACTTAAGGATTCAGGTGAAAACGGGATCGAAATGATAAGCGTGCACTGAGTAATACGTGACAATTCGGTTTTATTGCTCTATTTACAATCGCTTCCTTGCTCGCACTGTGTCTTGCTCACTCTGAACTCTGAACTGAGCTCTGAACAGCTGCCGGTCCATTTATTAGGACAGAGATAGAAGGTTCGAGAGGAGCGAAGAGTCTAGATTGTTTGTAAACATATTTCGGAAGATTCGCGACGGGCGTACCGTCTCGAGGCTTCGCGAACTCGCTGGTCTCTCTCCCCGCGCTCCTCACTCCCTACCGGCGGCCAACGGTCAGAGAGAGTGCGACGAGCGCGAGAGCGAGACAGCTAGTCATCGAAATTGGTAGAAGGTTCGGAATTTGCCTGAACAAAATGTTAACACCAAAACGGAGAAATTTATCGAGCTTGTTGGTTCGTTATTTTAAAGTACGGAAGTTATTAAGATTTTATTGAAATTTACGGCCCAATTAAAATAATAATAATAAAAATGTCAAGTTATCGTTATACTTCAATTCTTTTTTTCGTCATTTGTCTTCTATTTCAAAACTAGGTACTAAGCATACTTGTAATGCTCGTTCTTCCAATTTTAAGAAGCAACTACACATTGAATATGGAACATTATTCAACCGCTACAAAAAACAGATTGAAGTTTTTACAGCTTGCTCCCACACGAATCTATACCGGGTAAAAATTTTCCATTTTATGTCCAATTTTGTGCATAACTTTAATACTGGTTTTACTAATCTTGAAGTTCTGTTGTAATTATTTTTTAACTCCAAATAATCAGTTGCACAGATAATACTCGACCGTAGTAAATAATATACAGTCGTTGTATACCAACCAAGATTCAAGTCTTTACACTTTTCCTAGGAAAACCTTCATCGAATGATTGCGCTAACAGCGAGATCATAAGCGGCAACGTCATAATGTCACATGTGGTTACGTATTACGTATAACAATTTTTACCTTCTTATAGAAATAGACAGCTACTATCAATTTAGTACCTGGTATGTGAATTAAATGCACATAATTAAATAATATTTAAGCAATATTTAGCAATATTTTCTCGAAATAATTGCTGAGCTGTCGAACCATAAGGCCCGTAATGACAATTTAATTCATTTCTGTAAGTTACATTAGCGTTTTTAACATTTTATATATATATGTATTTTAATTCATTTCAAATAAGTCTGTACTTAACTATTGTATCCTTCGATCTTTCCTCTTTACTTCTGTCATTGTCAGAATCGAGAAATTAACATTATCTGAAAATAGCCACTGTCTTCAGGTATAGTATATTGGGAAGTATAAGTTGATCCTGAACGAAGCTCGATACCAGAAGAGCGGTGAGTTGCGACAACTTCTTGGAAAAGATTAGGCGTCGTTAGCGGCCTTCGTCGGACATCGACCCTATAGGACCTACACTGTAGCCATATAGCCGGTAATTTGTCTCAGGTTTGATGCCACTTGACTTTCCATCATTTTACAAGATTGACTTGTTTGTTCAAAATATTCAATTGCATTTGTTATAATATGATTATCTGTTTTAAGAAATTTATCTGGTAAGGAGGGTATTAAAAAATGCCCATTTTTGACATCGCCTGGAAATGAAAAATTCGTGCAGGATCTTTTAGAGTTTCTCCCAAGGAACAAAAAATGTCTTTATCACTTTCCCGAAAAACGATGGGAAAGTTGTCAAAAATACGTTGAAAGTATATAAAATTAAAACTGCACTGTAAGCCATACTCGCATACTCATGTGGATGCAAAGTCGGAACACGCGTTGTTGGATGGTGTTCCCATGTAGCCATGATTTTATTGTACTTTGTATTTGCTCGATTTCAAGCTTCAATTAATCTGCCAGCTGACTTCTTTACTACCTATTTTATAATTACATTCATCCTTTGAACGTATTTTTGACAACTTTCCCATCGCTTCTCGGGAAAGTGATAAGGACATTTTTTGTTTATTGTGAGACACTCTAAAAGATACTGCACGAATTTTTCATTTCCAGGCCATGCCAAAAATGAGCATTTTTTAACACTCTCCTTTGCATGTGATATCTTTAGGCGTTCGCCATTGTGGTACCACATTTGATATTAAAATTTTCATTGTAATAAGTATCAAAAACTTAACTACTATATATTTATTTCATTCAAACAATAATTTAAAAGCATCGTAAAATGTAAAAAGTGTTTGTTAACGTTATTTATTAATATACATAAAGTATGACTGAAATTGTTAATCAAACTCGGAAACAGAAAGTTCTCCGTCCGAAAATATGTTCGAAAATATATACTAAAATTTTGTATATCTTCGTTTGGATTTGAAACAAAACGAATTTAAAAAGTCTTCTAAATATTTGTCAGCAAGTTAATTTACATTAAAGAAGATAACAATTTCAATAATTTCTTTATTACTCAGCAATTAATGAATGTTTCCAACCAATAAATGAAATTATTAATACCACCAAAGTACAGTTTTATCTATAATACTATTGCTCACGTCTATAACATTATACGTATACAATTCTATCGACAACAGCTACCCCCCCCCCCCCCCCGAGTTACACAGATGGTACTTTAGAAAATCGTGCAAATAGAAATTATTGTTAATCAAACCAGTAAATGTAATTCAAATTAAATTATGTTTGGTTCCAGTATAACAAGGAAAATATTGGTAAAAGTTTCGTAATAAAAAAATGAAAAATATAAAAAGTTCTGTAGTTGCATCGGTATTATCAAAACGTTCATTTTTACCAGTTCCTTTCTTAAAATCCGTTATTTTAAGTAAATTATAAGTTATTTTTAATAAATTTGGGGGATAGGTGTACTGGAAAACTTGAAATTGCCAATATCAAATATTCATCATTCTGCATTAATTATTATGTATCGGTGCAAGGAGAATCTATAAAGGAAGGACGAAGATACATAATGTTATAAATTCGTTCGCAGAAAATTCTTGCGGTGTGCATTGCCGGTATGTGTGCAAGAATCTCCCTCTTTAAGACAATCCGCTTCCCCTACGATGGGTCCCACTTGGCTTCCCACTTGATCCATCGTATCTCCCACCAAATCCGTTCAGCAAGAATCCACTGAACGGTGGAAGGGATAGATCTGCCCTCTTTTGCTTTAGAAATCTTTCAGGTGGAGTGAGGCTTGTATTAAAAGATGGGTAACTTGACGTTTTAAGTAATACCAACCTCTGATGCAAGAATCCTGTACATTAAGAAAACAATGGCACATTAGGTTTTCTGATTTATTCTTTCTTTTCTTCTCATTTATGAAGACGAGCGCGTATGAAAATATATCAGGCATATGATACTTTCGTCGATGTTTCAGGGCTTAAACTGTTAACATCTTTTCGGAGTTTGTTTGATTGATACAACTATTAATCCTTTTTAATTTTGTAGTGAACATTGCAGTGTATCTGAACTCAGCAATAAGTTCACTGTTGATCTATTTCTCGTTAGTCTCTATCACGAACGATAATTTAATAATAATTCAGAATTTACAATAGTTTCACAGCTTTACGTTTTCCTTTCGATTGTCCATAGAATTACATTTGAGAGATTTTATAATAACGTAGTAAATTATAAGTAAATTGTAAGCAAGTTCAAACGTAAAATTTTCAGTAGGTAAATTGTAATTGATATAGATTTTTAGAATACCACAGTTTGGCTTGAAGAGAAATCTTTCAGTAACAACGAAAAAATAACACAAATAAAGAAAGTTATTTCTTAATATATTTCCATTAGGATGTACATAAAAATATATATCCTAATATAATTGCTTTATATATAAACTTCAAACCACACGGTGAATCATTCATACTGTTCAGATTTTTACAACATAACACTTTTACATAATAGGAATTACTTGCATAAAAAATTATTGGTAAAAGAAATTCGCATAAAAGTAAAAACGATGAAAATTGAATAAATAATCGGACAAGTGAAAACAGATTTATATTAATATAATATCTACTAGATCTATTAAAAACTTCATACATATATCATCATACATACAATAAATAACTCTATAAGCTTCCAACATTGACATATTTCAAAGATATAATAAAGAAACTTACACTCTTCGCCAATGACTCAATGTTTAAAGGAATAAGTTATTAATTTCCAAAAGGACTAAAAAGAAAAGTAAAATAATGCATCGGAATACGTTTTAAACAAAACAGAAAGCTAATACTAAAATAAAAGAATAGGTGATAATAATTTTGTATTTGTTGGACAGAATTAATAGAAATCCATTCTGAAAATTGAAACAACTATAATAAGTAGATTAAAATTTACCTAAAAGTTAATTACTTTCTCCAGAGCTATTATAGAATTTCTGAAACATTACTAAACATTAATTAAATTAATGAAATTCATTTATTTGTATATTTTTACTTATATTTTTATTCGATGCATTTGAAAATATTTTGAATAAGTCGTGTAACTTATGTGAAAAGAATTCATTTTCGACGGACACTAGTGAGCTTACTGTACTTATTCATGTTAGGTGATTAATATGTAAGTAAGTGCTTAAGTATCTCGTTTGCGTTGAATTCAAATAAATCAAAAGACCTTATACCTAACAATTTTTGTTACAACACATCGCGCGTATGGAGATAATATATTAGCAATATAATATCCCAGGGGAAAAGCATACTCACGTAGGTGTTAACATCGTCATTTCGCTTTTATTAATAACAATACAACTTTTCTGAATTCGTATTTTAATTTTATCGGATCCCTGACTGATGCATACATAAGATTATTCCCAAAGTAGTTTTACGGATTTACATAAACAACAATCGCAATGAACCAATGTGACATCTCAATGAAATTTGACGCAAAAAGTATATAAAAATTCCCTATGTACAATGTTTCATGTATGTATATCAATGTAAGGCGCTAACGGCGCGTTTCTGTGGTGCGTAGTTGCCTAGTTAATTCAAAGAATTAATTAGCATAAATAAGTAGTATAATTAATATGCGTAACCGTTGCTTCCACCTCCGGATGTCGATGCGGTGTCGAAGATGTCGCGATTTTCGGCATCGTGAGACGGACCCTTATCTCCGTATCTTCGACCACCTACAGCGAATCTTGTATTAACATCGAATTAAACGAATATCACATTTATAGAAGAAGTCAAATGAAGCGGTTCATGCAAAATATTTTATAATGTATCACTTCGTTAATACTTTTAATTTATTATATTATATACTCATCGGATTCATAAAAATGTTTCTTCCAGGTATTGAAAGAAATGCAAGTATTGCATTTGGTCGTGAAACAAAAATTTGTCTAAATCGTAGAAAAATTCAAAGATTACCACTACATTGGTCATGATGAAAAATAATTTCACTACAACAATCTCCAGATCTATCATCACACGATTTTTGTTTTTTGGGTTAAAATTATAGAATACTAAAGAATATCAAGGTATCTGCACATAAAAACAGGTATTGTATTATCTTAGAACGTAAGTATAAGTCAAAAAATAATTAATTCATTATAAATAATAAAAATAATGTTATTGAATAATACAAAAAGTCATACATCATTTATAGCCATTTTCAAATTACAAATAACTCTCAAATGGTAAAAATGTCTTCTTGGCTTTTATTGAGAATGTTTATAGATACAGCGAAAGATAGTGTACATTGAGAATTTTATATTTTCCGATTATACAATATTCTGCAAATATTATTTTTTAAATATTTCTTTGATTAGCAAATAATTAATCAAACGTTGCGCTGTCTATTATTTAAGAAGTAGGTTACATTGTTCACATCTTTTAATAATTTTCTATAAATCTATGCAATTCTTTTATTTGACAATTGCAAATATAAAAATTACAGATAAATTTCTTGATTACGTAAAATAAAAATATTGTTTCTACAAACTACCAATTTAAGGGAACTAAATTTTTATTTTTTATTTATGACTTCAAAGAATGTGTTTGAAATCCGACGAATAACTGCCCGTAAATATTGCAGTTACAATAGCATTATAAGAATTTTTGCGATTAAGTTAAAGTATTAAAGTAACAAATCCAATTCCATTCGTTTTCAAGTGTGTGCCTTTTTAATTCGAGTATTCAAACTGAAGCGTAGCAATCAACGTATCACGAATGAACGATGTGAAACGTCATTGAAAAGTGTACTGATTAAGGGCAACATAAGATCAATAATTGTACCTTTGCATAGAAAGTATACAGTAATGTAAAAATCTTCAAATTAATCACCCACGTGGAATTCAGAAACTAAGAATTAAAATCGCTAAGTAACATTCATATAAAATGTAAAATCGGCAAAGACAAGAAAGATTACAATATAATAATAAACAATAAATATTTTTGTGATAGATAATGGCCGCGTGATATTGATCCTGTTTTTACATTGTGAATACCTACTTTGATATAATAAGATAATATGCTAGTCAATTTCGCGTTCATTATATCGTTTATCTTTTATTTTATTATCTGCATAATTATTATAGTTATTTGCCTTAAACAACTATCACCATCTTGTGACTTCACCACTTGCAAAAAGTGGTTTCCCTTCATCATTAATGCACTATTTCCTCGTTAATGAAATTTCCTTTTCATATACCACTGTCTCCATGAGAATTTTCTCATTTTTATTCTGTTCATCCCTATTAAACAATTATTAATTTAGAATTTTCTGTATCAAAGTATAGCTTTATACATTACGATAAATCGTCTATACTTTATTATACAGTATACACTTAATGTATCCTTTGAAATCATGCAACTTTTGTATATAATATTCTTTCGTGCAACGCATATTTTGGAAGCTATAACGGTACACAAGTTGCATGGACCACCCTGTATACAACATTTTTGTAGAGTATAACTTCGTTGCCTGTTGCAATGTACCTAATTATGTAATATATAATGTAATAAAAATTTTGATGTTCACTATTATTCAATACTTTTTAATTATTACTACTTTCTAATATTTGTTAATGTCTTTTATTATTGTTTTCTTTGTACTTAGTCTAAGCTTTTGAAGAATTGTTACGGAGTATACAGCAATCATAAAATTTTGCACAATTTATCTGAACACGTTCCAATGCATCCAGTTTAAAGAATTGGTTGCACATTTTGAATGACAGAAAGATCATCCGAACTATCAATTTTAATTTAGAAAATAGAAAATAAGCAACCTAGGCCACAATCGAGTGAATGACGAAATATGGTAATAGCTTAGGACGTAACACATTTAACTACATTTATTTCGGTTTGTGTTCAAGTTAAAGTTCAAGTTATGGATAACTAATGAAGTATTGGTGATGGCAAAGTATTGTTGACAGACAAATGAAAGTTGGCTCAATCTTCGTACTTAATCAATAAAAGCAATTGAAACATCTGGTTAGCATGATGCGCAGAAAGTGAAACATTTTTTACAATTTTTATTTAAAAAAGCAACAAGTTTATGAAACCAAAACTTTATATATTCTTTATAAGAATTAGTTACTGTTTAGAATAAACATAGAAGTTTTGTACACAAAAATAATGTCAATAACCAGAGTTTCGTTGATTGTCAAAGCAACTTAAAAATTTGTCATATTTGAAGTTAAAAGGAGGAAATGTAAAACAAGATTTGAAACACGTACGAGTCCGTTTATCATCCATATTAGAATAAATAAACTCTAATGAAAAATAAAATAAATGTGAACGGTTGAAAAAAAAGCGTATGCGGTTTCTTTGAAAGTATAGCTTGTTCTTTATGAATCAACTCGTGAAATGGACGTTAGGTAGGCGCGAATGGCGACAATGGTTTCCGACAGGAAGTCTGACCAAAGAGGAAGTCCCGAACTGCGTCAGCAGACGTCGCTCTCTACCATACGCCTTTTGCGCCAGCTAATGCCGTTTCGACTGCATTCATACCTTTTGCATTTGCTCGTGCTGGCTTGCCGACAAAGACCGCCGCGTTGGCATGACACTCGTAACGCATTTTCGATTATCTATCCGTCTCCATTTGCTTGTGTCTCGCAACGCTGTTCTTTCAATCCACATCCTCGAAACGTATGATCTGTATGTCAGTGAATCGTTTAAACGTTTCTTGCTGATCCTCGTACATAAAATTCGGAACATAAAACGGCATTACGCGAAAAAAACTTTACGGAAAACGACATCATACCGAAATAACTAAATGCTAGGGGTTTTTCGGAACATCAAAACCCCTTGAAACACAGAATAAATTCGAACTTTCAAAAATTTTGAATTTTTGCATTTTTTGTGATATGAAACTCTTAAACTCGAGATAACAAAATATATGAAATCGATAAATAAAATTTCTATCGCAGCCTGCCTTGAGAATATTTGACTTACGTGTTATTGTATATCTAGAATATTCGGCATGTGATGTTTTTTACTTTGTTTCTAAAGATAGAAGAAAATAGACACGATCATGATGGTATTACTGCAGAGTAAATGCGTGTCATATATGTGAATTTTATTGATATTAGTTCGTAGTATCGTTTCTTGATTTTGTAACCATGGTTAACAACCACAACAATGTAAAAGTAGTGCTCCGACCTCAATAAAAAATCGCATTCTTTTCCGATTTTTTGTGGTGTCTCATTTCATATAACTATAGTTTATGACCAAAAGATTTGAAAAAACTCTGCAATATGCGCTGTTTGGACCCCAATGTTTCCGAATTTGTATACGTCATTAAATAGGAAAAGTAGGACCCAAATCGAAATTTTTATGTTTTCCTTTTACTACCTCCTCAATTGAGATAGGAGGTTGAAACTTAGTGTACACTTTTGTTCTGTATGCTATCGTGCTACGTGTTGAGAGTTACATTTGGCTCAACGACATATCCTTTATGTAAAATTGTATGTATACATTATGTATGCAATTTTCTTCTTAAATTATAAGCATTTTTTGGATGCTAATAGAATAAATGATTCCAAAATTATTACTTTATACCCCATATTAACAATGGCTGGAAGAATCAATCTGTACAAAAAATAATGTACATCTCCATTTAAACGAGCAGTCATTTGCTTTTTTACTTATTTCATATCAAATCAACTTAACATTCCGCATATATTTTACATTTATATAACAGCATTTTTAATCATAAACAGCCTGGTATTGTTACGTGTTAATTCTATTTTCTTAAAATGTTAAATCAAATCAAATCGATAGTTACCTATTTTAACTAATATCGTATTATTCAGCGTTTAATGGTCAATATAATTTTTATATATCTTATTAATCACGATATTATTATAATTTTTGAATGTAGGTCGATAGCGACTTTAATGGCGATTAATGTATTACGGTACAACATAATAATACTGTACAGTTTTAAAAAAAAATTAATGTTAAAAGAAATTGCAAATTTTTGCCTTTGGAGATGTTGTGTGCTTTAATAATAGCAGTAATCCGGTGGTTTTTGGCACGACGAACAGCTGTTAACTTTGCCGAATAAAACGATATAAATTGTTATTACATAGTAATAATTTAAATATGTTTAAATAATGATCAAAGTAAGATAGACACCCAAAACGCACCGATTTTTTGCGATATCTTTCAATTTATTTCAACGACTATTGGGTAAAAGTGCCTTAAAGTTTCAATAATGAATTACATATACTAAAGAAAAGGCATCTTTTTCACTTTTTTGTAATTTATGAGTTCTCATTACAGTAAAACCTCGCACAGTGTCCCCGAGGCCGGAATCGAAATTGTACACTGTCGCGACGTTGTAAGTGAAATTTGATACTCGTCGGCTATGTTTTCCTCGCCGCGGTTCGTGACCGACGAAACAACGAGGGTCGAATATCGGTGAGACACATACTAATGCAAGCAAAGAAAAAGATTACAATTTTCTTATTTCGTATTATTTTTTCATGAAACTTATACCATCGTATTCGTCTCGCTTTTCTGATTAAAATGATACGCAACATGATGTAAATACGTTAATAATTACGTACGTAACGGGTGATTAAAGTTTTTAACGTGGAAGAGGACGGCGAGTGGAAAAGACAGAGAGGCAGAAGGTTGAAGCGTTCGGCAAACATGAAAGACTCCTGCGTGTTCCATCTTTTAAATTCGAAAATCAAAATTCTTTGTTTTTGGTTTTTCGTGAATGAAACTTTTACTTCCGCATTCGTCTCGTTTTTCCGATTAAAATGATACTAAACACGACATAATTACGATCATAATTACCTGTGTAACAAGCCATAAAAGTTTATTTGTATCTCTGCCGTAAATGTAACGTCCGAAACTTTTATAGCTTGTTACACAGGTAATTGTGATCGTAATTATATCTTGTGTAGGTGAAAAACATATAAATGCTCGAGTTCGACTGTTCGGCTCGAAACGATCCGGAAATCGGGAAACGCAGACGAGGAAACAGAGGGGTGCGCTCGGTCCCGTACTGCGTCACCCTGCTACGTCGCGAGACGTGGTACCCTTTACCTACAGTCTCGGCCATTCTGACACATGACCGTCTCGGTCATTACCCGGAAACGGAGTCAGTCGCACGCGTAAAGAAAAACGCAACAAAATTATTTATAGAATACATGCGAAATACAATATTGAAACGCAATTTGCTAAATAAAGCATATATATACTAAACGCATACGTAATGGATTAAACAAAATAAACAATAAACATATATAAGATACAAAAAATAAAGACGAGAAAAAACGTAATATAAACTCGCAATAAACAAACTTAATGTCTAAACACATCATTTCGAATCCCATAATTTCATTTGATCTACACTTATAGTCCCGGTATATGGAATTTGAGTCAGCTGAAATCCGTCGATATCGGAAACAATATATCGATCGAAATCTATCACTCGCTTCAATACATAGGGTCCTTTATATTTAGGAATGAGTTTCTTATTCACTCCCGGCGTTGTGTCGTAATTTCTGATCATAATATAATCACCTTCTCAATAGTGAGTGTGGGGTTTCCGCTTTATATTATAATTTATCGAATTTTCCTCTTGAACCTTAGCAATAACCGCACATGCGGCGTCTCTAGCCGACGGAAGATCTCGCTCTTCCGTTGACGCCGATTGAAGCAATTCGCGCAGCCGATCATTAGATATTCCGGATTGCGTAATCCCAAATAACAATTCGCTGTGTGTAGTACCTGTGGATCGACACACTGTGTTGTTTAACGCGTATTCTACGGAGGCCAACGCGTTACTCCACTTATTTGGTGACTCAATTAATTTCGATAACATCGGCGTAATTGTCCGATTAAATCGTTCAACTTGGCCGTTCGCACGAGGCGTACCTACGGCAACTAATATATGTTCGATGGCCCATTCTTCAACAAACGACGCGAATTTGGCAGATGTAAAGCAACTTCCGCGATCGCTTACTAAACGTTTCGGCTTACTATACGACCGAAAGTAATCGCTTAGGTTTTTTATTGATTCGTCAGTGGTAGTAGATCGACAAGGGTATAATCGCGTAAATTTTGTAAATCCGTCAACAATTGACAAAATGTGTTTGTATCCATGACCAGATTTTTCAAGCGGTCCATAATGGTCAACATGGATAACCTGAAATGGTATATTTCCCTTCGGTAAACTATACAAATATCCCTCCTGCCTACCACTAATCGGTGAGAATTCAATGCACCTCAAGCAATTGGCAATGTACTTTTTTACTTTATCGCGAAGTTTCGGAAACCAATATATACGATTTATATTATCTACGACTTTATCAATTCCCACGTGTCCAATGTCATCATGACACGTACGAATGATATTATTCTCCAGGCATTCTGGTACAGAAAATAAAAGCTTTCGATTTTTGGTTTTACGATAAACCAGTCCGTTACGTAACTCAAAATATTTGTCCTCCTCGTTTTCTAATCGATCTCGAATCTTTATAATCTCTTCGTCTTTGTCTTGTTTTACCGATAAAATTCTTTCAAAACCATTACTCTCTAGTACGAGCACTCCATGACAACGGCTAAGTGCGTCGACGTGAGACATTTTCGCGCCTGGTCGGTGTTCAATGACGTAATCATAGGCTTGCAAAAATAGAGCCCATCTCGAAATACGCGGATTGATATTATGTTTGCTAAGTGTTAAACGGAAACTATCACAATCTGTAAGAATTTTGAATTTAATACCAAATAAATAAATATGAAATCTTTGAATAGCATATACCGCAGCTGAACACTCTAACTCAAAGCTGTGATATTTAGATTCTGCTTCTGTAGTCCGTTTACTAAAATAAAATACCGGTTTCAATAATCCATCCAATTGCTTTTGCATCAAAATTGCTCCAAAACCACTTGTGCTGGCATCGCAATGTAACTCCGTCGCGAGTTTCGGCGAGTAAATTGCCAAAATCGGTCGTGACGCTAAACGGGTTTTCAATGTTTCAAACGCGAACAATTCTTCGGGGCCAAATTGAAATTCTACGTTTTTCTTAATTAAATTATATAAAGGTTTGGCAATGCTAGAAAAATTTTGGATGAAACGCCTGAAATAACTTGCTAGACAAACGAATCTATGAGCCTCTTTACAATTGCGCGGCATGGGGTAATTTAACACCGCCTCTACTGTGTCTTCACCAGGACGAATTCCGTCTTTACTAATTAAATATCCGAGATACGTCATTTTTTTGAATAAAAACAAACACTTATCTAACCGAAAATACAATTCGTGACACGACGCAAGTCTAAATACTTCTCGCAGTATACAAAAATGTTCCTCGATATCCTCGGTAGCGATAAGGATATCATCAAGATATAACAGTATCCTATTCTGTCGTATCAATTCCGCAAATATCGCACTCACAAAACGCTGAAATACTCGCGGAGCGTTCGTCAAGCCGAAAGGCATTCTAGTACATATACTCAAACTGTCCGAACGGCGTCACGAACGACGTAAATCTCAAGCTCTCTTCGTTGACGCGCACGTGATGAAATCCGTTCTTTAAATCTGGACAACTGAAATAACGTTTCTCGCGCAATCGATCCAAATGATCGTCAATAAGCGGCGTTGGAAAATTGTCCCTAATTGTAATCTTATTTATTTGTCTATAATCAACACATAATCGCAATTCACCGCTCTTTTTCCGGACAAGCACAATCGGACTCGCGTACGACGAGTTGCTTGGCCGAATGATTTTTTCTTTTAACAATTGATCTAAAATAATTTTCAATTTTTCTTTGTCTGAAAACGCCAATCTGCGAGGTCGGAAACTGATGGGCTGATCGTGTTTTAAACTAATTGTCATTTCTATGTTATTTGAAACAGGCTCTACGCGTTTATTATTTAAATATTCTTTGGTATATACGTCTCTCAATTTTTCAGATATATCACGATCAATTTGCGGGTTGATGTTCAAATTTTTATCGTCACTCACCTTTTCGTCATCGCAGTTAATCAAAAAAATTCCATCGGTTGCATCGACTGGCTCGTATTTTGCGACGCAGTCACGATCCACTCGGTATACTACTGCGGTCTCTCTCAAAGACACAGAAATGCAAGGTGACGACATAAAATCTCTGCCCAATAGTGCGACGTAATTCATTGTTCCTTCAGGAACAACATAAAAATTAAGATTTAACGGAACATCATTAACTGTACAATTAGTAGGAAATAACGCCAAAACATTCAACTTCGACCCATTTATACCATAATACGCATTATCGGCCTCCGCAATGGGTTTTCGCGCGCGAAGAGGAACGAAATCCTCCTTTATCAAACTAATAGGGGAACCTGAGTCTATCATGACGACAATATTTGAAGTGCACACGTTACCAAGTCCGTCCGTCACTGCGTACGACAATGATACCATGTACGGGGCGATCTTTGAATCCGCTTCAACGACGTTAGTCGTGTTTCCGACGGCTGGTATTTTCGGTGGCTCCTTCGGACAATCTCAAACTCTATGCTGCGTGCTGCCGCATCTAAAACACGAACCCTTCTCCCGCGTCGCTGGTCGCGGGCACGCGTTCGAAAAGTGACCCGTTTCGGAACAATTGTAACAACGCGCACTATCCCGGCGCGTCGGTACGGCTGCTCCTCTTCTTGTAGACGATTTTGCACCGTCCTTCGATGTCCGTTCCACCGATGTCTTGAAGCGTTGAAGGCGAGTCTGGTTACGCAAACGAATGTCCGGTACGCCGTCAATAGCGTAATCGAGCAGTTCGTCGTTAGCAATTGGTACTTTATTTCCCAGTATCGTCTTCGCGTGAAAGTAATCTGCAAAAGATTCGTTTCGCTGCCACTTACGCTTCTCAAAATCCTTTCGCAATTTCAATTTATTTGGACGTTGGTTAAACATGCGGTCCATATTTTCAAGCAACTCGGCCACTACGAGCTGTAAATGCGACGGTCGCGAGTGAAACCACGCTTTGGCCTTTCCTTTAACTTTTAAACTGATTAATACTCTCATCGACAGTTCATCAATATTATATGTTGCGCGAAGAAGTTCCAGCTGGGTTTTCCAGCTCTGAAATACATCCCCCTCGCCGCTGAAATCCGGCAAGAGATCGGCAATTGCCCGTATCCCAATCGTCGAAGTCTGGCTTGCGGCACTCGTCGCAGGGGTGGCAATATCTAAGCTTCTTTGCAGCACTCTCACCTCTCGCTCGAGCATCTCCTTCTCTCGTCGCAACAAATCCATTTCACGAGATGTCAATTCGGACATACCACCGCGCTCGCCGACGATCGCGTTTCGGCGCAGCCTCGCAGAACTCTCACCATGCAATTGTGCAGATTCATCTCGATTGTCAGGACTTTCGAATCTTCGTGGATCGGCCGAATGACCGGTATTCCCAAGTAACGTTTCACAGGAAGCCTCATCAACAGCAGCCAATTTAGTGACCAATTCAGCCTTCGATCCACTTGGATGAAGATTTAGGCGCTTTGCAAACTCCTTCAATTGCTGCACCGTGTACGAATTCAACATTGAATCGCGATCTCCATCCATGGCAATCAACAAATATTAAAACTGCAATAAAACTAAAGTACAGAGTCAAAGTTCACTCATAATCACCCTTAATTCAAAACTTCAATGTTCACCTCACACAAGTTCAATTTCAAACACGAGTCGAACGTAATTCAATTAAAATCAACGCAGTTAACACCAGTCCCTACAAAGCTTCCGGAACGACACAAACGAAACCGTGACTGTTGCAACGACGAAAACAATTATAAAGATTTAATCAATTAAACCGTATCACCATACAAATTCGGGCAAAATAGCGTACAATCCCACTTCTGAAGCTGTAGGTGAAAAACATATAAATGCTCGAGTTCGACTGTTCGGCTCGAAACGATCCGGAGATCGGAAAACGCAGACGAGGAAACAGAGGGGTGCGCCCGGTCCCGTATTGCGTCACCCTGCTACGTCGCGAGACGTGGTACGCTTTACCTACACTTGTTTGGTCTTATTTTGATCGGAAGAACCTCACGAATATGTTAAAAAAGTTTGCAGCCAAAAATATATAAATATTAAAAAATTATATTGCTAAATTTGGAACTGGAGGTCTGTCAGCCCGCATCAAAGGGATCGCGGCGAGTATCGTGTTCCGCTTGGACTGGCTCGAGCGAGGCGAACATAGGCGCAGCAATGACGCACGCATAGGCGCAGGAAGGGACGTTTTCCACTGTGAGGGACAACCAAGCAGTCCACTGTGAGGACATTTACTGTAGATGTAACGTAAGCATGGCAGCAAGAGGCCAGCATTGCGAACAGTATTTGCATTAAATAAATGATAACAGAATAAGTAAGTGTAAATAAGTCACAGGGAAGACGAAAACTTTCTTGTTCATTTTCTCACGATTTTCTCCAGAACGGAGCAAAAACGAGCAAATCTCTGAAAGACGTTTTTTCTTAGTTCATCGGTGTCCTACATGCCCCCAAAGTTTTTACACTTAAATGGGGTACACCTCGTAGACGTCACACATCGAACAAAATAATCGTTTTACAGTAACTAAGGATTTGGCAGAGTTACATTTTATTCAATGCAATTCTTTAAATAATCAGGCTAAGTATAGTCGGGGACAAAAATAAGTGGACAGTTACTGGAAATAGATGAAGATGCAGTTTAATCGAATTAACATATCTGTTATAAACTTAAGTTTTATTTATTATATATTCTTGTAGTATATACATTATTTAACACATAACTGACGTTCATGTTTGCACCTTTGTGTAAACACGCTGTACTTAACGACAGCTATCTATGAGGAGACAAAAATAAGTGGACACTTAATAAAATACGTACTAATTGAAATATGCAATGAAATTAATTCTTGGTTTTCCTGCCTTTTGCTGTTAATCCCGCTTCCGAACGTCGGGGAATACTTTTTATTAAATTTTCAATATAATTTTTACTAATTTTTTCAAATTCAGAGTGTAACATTTTGAAAAAATCATCCTTTTTATTTCGCTGGTCCAATGCAACTTTTGTGTCCAGTAAACTTCATAAATTCTCTATAGGATTCAAGTCGGGACTCTGGACCGGCCATTCGAGTAATTTAATATTGGGATCCTTACAAAATTTTGTAGTTTTCTTAGCAGTATGTTTGGGATCATTGTCTTGTTGGAAGACAAAATTGTCGTAGCAACCCATTCTTGCTATTGCTTCTTTTAAATTTTAATTTAGAATATCAATGTATTTGTCTGCATTCATAATTCCGTCAATTTGTGCTAATGTTCCGACTCCATTCCACGAAAAGCACCCCCGTACCATTAATGATCCGGGGCCAAATTTAACTGTGGGTGTGATGAATGCTTTTTTATATGCTTCACTTTTTTTCTACAGACTTGGTGCTTCATTTTTTATTGCCGCAACTGAAATTTGTTTTCGTCAGTCCCAACTATATTTTGCCAGAATGCTAGTGGCATATTCACATATTTTTTTGCAAATGCTAAACGTTTCCTGACATTAATTTTATTGATGTGTGGCTTTTGTTTAGCTTTACATCTTCTTAATCCAGCGTCATGCAGACTTCGATTTATTGTTTTTCGTGAAACTTTTAATCCCACTATTTTTGCAATACATCCTGATGCAGTCGCTGGATCCTGTCAGCATTTACGAATATTTTGACGATCTTCTTATATGATGGTACAGGCTTTGCGTTCACGACCTCTTAAATTTGTTATTGTATTATAATATATAGTAAGTATTTTGTATACATTTTTTCTACTGCACTTTTGGCTACACTATACTTCCAAGCTATCACACGGTAACTTAATTTTTTGCAGCGGTCCGAAACGATCAAATGGCGAATTTGATTTGAAATTTCTTTCGATCTTGTCATTTTGAAATTATTCTAGAAATGTTGTCACTCGAACGAAGGCTGAATTGGTAATAATAAGATTATTTGGGTTCACTGAATGGGCGTGCAACTTCTGCATAATGTTTGTATACATTACTTGCCTCTCGGTAACATTGTAACAAAGTGTCCACTTATTTTTGTCTCCTCATAAATGTCCATCAATTTCATTAAGTATGGCGTGTTAACATAAAAATGCAAACATGAACGTCAATTATTCATTAAATAATGTACACACTATAAGGATATATAATAAATAAAATTGAAGTTCATAACAGTTATGTTAATTCGGTTAAACTTCATCTTTTCCTACTCTCAGTAACTGTCCACTTATTTTTGTCCCCGACTGTTTATCTCACAAGGGACATCACCCTGTTACGGTTGCCGATACAAAATTCTTTGCTTGCTCACTGCACCCTTCATTTAAACCATTTGAAACAATAAGAAGGGAAAATATTTAACCGACCACTGCCATCCGCTTCCAAAAAAATAGAAGACCCTTGCAAGATAAGAGACCGGCCGGAGCCGGACCTATAAACATAGAACCAAATCAAACAAGAGTACTTTCAGTTAGAATTTTTTCTTAAAACAGGACATGCCCGATAATCAAAATAGTAACCATATGCGTTTCTTCGAGATATCCTGTAGGAAATTATTCATCTGTAGAAAACGTCACGTGATCAATCTTCAGCTAGTATATAGGGTGTCCCAGAAGTCGACGTCAACCCGAAACCGGGTGACAGGCTAGGTCATAAGAGTTATCAGAAAAATATTTAAAAAAATCTAAGTCGCGTTTTTTAAAAATTATAGACATTTCAAAAAAATCGAGAAAATCTGTACTCTGTGACGGTCTTCTCACTCCTGTTACTACAAATATTGACTTTTTTAATCATTTTTTTTTTGTTTTGTAATCCCGAATACTGCCTCTTTAAATCCTGGTCAAAAATTTAAAGCCAACTGCTCGGGCTTGGAAGTAAATGTCACTTTTTGGCCAACCGAAGATTCAAGCAGAAAACTTAGCCCAGCTTTAACTGACCATACTGAAAAAAAATGATACGAGCCGAGTTTGGCAAGTAATTTTAAAAGTTGGCGCATTTAATAAGGATTCCAAAATGGTATGACACTTGCTAATTCGTGTAGGAATACCGACAAATTTTCGGATTCAACGGGACTCGAACCCGCGCGGTCCTCAGATCACGAGCCGTCGGCGCTACGCACTAGGGCCACTAGCGTCCGCCTGATATTCGTCCTTATCGTAATCCAGTTTTGAACAAAATTTTCTTACTTACTTAAAAATGCTTCTAATGTACCCATGGCTTTTCTCAAGGCCGTAACTTTAAGATTCCAGTTGGAGTGAGTCAGAGAGAGTTATTTAAAGTGTGAGATAGTGACACCGTTAAATTAAATTATTAAATTAAACATCAATAATTTGGATACTTAGATTTATTCAATGCACATCAATTGTTTAACATCAATTATTTGCATTACAAGAGATGTTCAAACTGCCTTCCTTCAGCCGCAATGCAAGCTCGACATCTTCTTAAAAAAGTTCGGATTATCTGACGAGCGAATCTTCCGTTATTAACAAATTCAGCTGGTTCCATTAATTTGTGCCGCAGTTTAGTTAAATTTTTAGTCATCTTTGAATAAACCTTTTCTTTCACCGCTCCACAGTAAAAAAAATATAATGGATTTAAATTAGGTAAACGGGCTGCCCACGAGATTGTACTAGACCGCCCTATCCATCTGCCCGGGTATTTCTCATGAAGGTACTCTCTAACTGCAACAGCATAATGCGCTGAGCAGCCGTCTTGCTGTAACCACGTGTCTCTGTAAATACTTAGTGGCACGTCTTCCAATAGATTTGGTAAATCATTTTGCAAAAAATTCAAATAAACTTCACCATTCAAGACCTCTGGCAGCTCATAAGGACCAATTACATTACCATTTAATATTCCTGTCGGTACGTTTATTTTAAACCGATACTGTGATCTATCTTGATCTATCTTCTGGTACAATCTCGTGGCCAGCCCGTTCAACTGATTTAAATCCATTAGATTTTTTTTACTGGGGAGCGGTGAAAGAAAAGGTTTACTCAAAGTCGATTGAAAATTCAGCTGAGCTGCGGCACAAATTAATGGAACCAGCTGAATTTGTTAATAACGGAAGATTCGCTCGTCAGATAATCCGAACTTTTTTAAGAAGATGTCGAGCTTGCATTGCGGCTGAAGGAAGGCAGTTTGAACATCTCTTGTAATGCAAATAATTGATGTTAAACAATTGATGTGCATTGAATAAATCTAAGTATCCAAATTATTGATGTTTAATTTAATAATTTAATTTAACGGCGTCACTATCTCACACTTTAAATAACTCTCTCTGTCTCACTCCAACTGGAATCTTAAAGTTGCAGTCTTGAGGAAAGCCATGGGTACATTAGAAGCATTTTTAAGTAAGTAAGAAAAATTTGTTCAAAGCTGGATTACGATAAGGACGAATATCAGGCGGACGCTGCTCTAGTGCGTAGCGTCGACGACTCGTGATCTGAGGACTGCGCGGGTTCGAGTCCCGTTGAATCCGAAAATTTTGCCGTATTCCTACACAAATTATCAAGTGTTATACCATTTTGGTATCCTTATTAAATGCGCCAACTTTTGCAATTACTTGCCAAACTCGCCTTGTATAATTTTTTTTCAGTATGGTCAGTTAAAGCTGGGCTAAGTTTTCATTTTGAATCTTCGGTTGGACAAAAAGTGACATTTACTTCCAAGCCCGAGCAGTTGGCTTTAAATTTTTGACCAGGGTTTAAAGAAGCAGTATTCGGGATTACAAAACAAAGAAAAATGATTGAAAAAGTCAATATTTGTAGTAACAGGAGTGAAAAGACCGTCACAGGGTACAGATTTTCTTGATTTTTTTGAAATGTCTATAATTTTTAAAAAACGCGACTTTGATATTTTTAATATTTTTCTGATAACTCTTATGACCTACCCTGTCACCCGTTTCCGGCTTGATGTCGACTTCTGGGACACCCTGTATAATACAATTATGTATAGAAATCAGTCGTACACCCGAAGGGAAGGTATAAAATGTGCGTATAACATCAATCATAGCAATATTTTTTGGACGAATAAAATTAAAAATTCTAATTTATCCGTATTTTTTGTTTGTAAAAATAGTTCAACGCTTTTGTAAAAAAATTTGAAAAAAAAAAAAAAAAAATTTGTAACGCGTTTAATATCGCGGGAGGTGAAGGAGGAGGAAAAGAAGGGTTAGGAGATGGGTTTGGGAAACTAAGAAGTGCCGTACACCGCAGGCGACGTCTTCTTCTTAGTTCTTGAAACGAAATGTCGAGGTGCCGTATCCACGTCTTCCTCGACTTGTAGGATTTGGGTGAGTTAGGAACACTATTAGATTGTGAAAATAGCTTTTTCAACCCCAACTTTAAGAGCTATTTTCACCACTTCAAAGTGGATATTCGCACGTGAAAAAAATACGTGTCAAATATTTTTTCAAGTTCTATAACATAAAAATTTCATCGAAATTGGCGTGTAACGTTTGGGTGATGTCCCTTGATAATAATATACAGACGATTAATGAACTGAAATACTATTACAATATGTATTATAGTCAATGTTGATGAAAGTAAGTTTCTAAATTTTTTGGACTAAGTCATTTAAATTGTATTGCGCTCTACTAATAGTGCGATTGACGTAGATTTTACGTCAAAATAATGAAATCTGATAAACTACCGAATTATGAAAATTACAAAATTTATTTCAGTTGCAAAATTTGACAGTCCATTTGAATACATTATGCAATTAAAATAATTTTAAAAATCCTATAAACTTTTAACACATTATTTTACTATACGTATAGTTTTATTATGATGTTACTGTTATATTTCATCATGTACTTTTCAAAGTATCCAATAATTCCTGCAAAACAAAGAAAGACTTCACTGTAATTGTAATCAACACTTACAACTATAAAGTACCGTTGGTAAAAATCATTTGATCGAATTTTTTGCGGGACCGTTACGCGAAAAAGATGTAGTTGAAAATTTGTCAAACTTTTTGTAGTAAATATTAGTCACCTCCATCTATGTGTGTTCATAGCGTCGATCTGAGCTTCTGTCGGATGCAATTACGGGTTGGGGCCTGGCCAAGAAAAACGCCCAGCATATCGCTTGCCAATTATTGGAAGGAAAAGACAAGGGAGGGTACAATTTGCTGCCACGTTCTCTCAACGAAGGGCGGAAGCGGCACGAAAGGGTGTGGCAGTGTTCGACAATCACGAATGGTGTGGAACCTGACACAGTAGATGGAACGTGATAATTTGTAAAGCACATGTACACAAGGTAGTATAATATAGCGACAACGAAAAGGAAACGACGAAAGAGTTTTTCGTAAACTTGTCAGTATTTCTATCTTTTTCGCTTTCTATCAATTACAAATTGTTATAGTATAATTATCGTAAAATTGTAAGTTTCAAATTTTTATACTTTTATATCATCAAAGCGTACTTTATTTTTTATGCAATACATCAGTGTATACACATACTGTAAATTACTATCTTATTATTATCATTTGCTACTTGACTATATGTCATAAATGATACTTTTCAGAACTTTTGCACACATTTTGAAATCTCGTAAAGCTTTCTATTTCGAAATCGGCTATTTATTGTCATAAAACCTATTATAATAAAACTATTTGTGGCTTAATTTATTTTGTAATCGTTCATAACTCGAATTTGAATACAGTACCGTAGTCATTCAGCTGAAAATACATTCTAAAATAATTTCCATAAATGTTCTCAGTGTACTGATTACTTTGTCCAAGTTGTATTAAATAGCGCGTGAAGAAATCGGTCTATTCCAAGAGAAACAAAGAAAAGAATTAGCAAGCGATGAAACATAGCTGGTTGGAAGTGATCATAGTTGCGCCCTGTTATTTCGCGACTCGTAAACGTTGCTTCTTCATCACGTTCTTCGTTGTCTTTATTTGGCTGATTCCTTTACTCTCGGATCGTTGGCCAATGACAAGTGATGGCAAGTTGTGTAACGGAAGAACAATCAGTTGCGATCCATTCGGCCGGATATAATTGTTTCGTCGGTAATTGACTTTTGCCGTCAACTTGCCTTTCCTGTATTGATAGAGCTGAGCTGCTTTAACTTCGACCCCCGTAATTAGCGTTGATTCAAGGAATAGCTTAATAAAATAATCGATGAATCGATACCATCTTCTTTATGGTGTTTACAAAAATACTGAATAGGTTAGACAACTTTAAGTTCGATTATTTATTCGTTAACTATATTTTAACAGAATTTTATAATTATTGTGAAGTTAATAGAAATGTTTTGAAGAATAGGAACAAATGTATGTATGTAACAGGAAAATTTCGGTGTAAATAGCCATGATTTTCTTTTACAATCGAATAGACAAATTCTATAAATTTGTACACAATTGTAAACTTTAAACAGAATTGATTTCACTTTGTTTTGGTATTTTAAACATTAATTATCATAATACTGAATGAGAATATTAAAGGGTGGATAGAGTACTGTTTATACGAATAGCCCCACCATAAAAAAGTAATTGAAAATTCATTTGTACGGTGAACTTGTTGTTGATATATGTATATGTAACAGATTTGTCTTTATTTAATATAAGTTCAAAAATTCTTCGTCGCAGCGAATCATACAAAAATAGATATAACTGTTCGATGTACCATTATACGATCCAATACTATTATAGATATTAGTAAAGTAAGAACTATTTTCATCTGGACTTTTGCTAGTAAACATTTGTTTCAAGAACAATTTACGTGCTTTATACATACGTGCATTTAAATTCGGAACTAAATAACACTGGTCAAGTAAAAACATTAATATCGTTGCCAGAGAAAAAAACTTTTTTCGTAGATATGAACATTATTGGAGCAACCATTTGAAGAATCCATTTTTATTGTTCTGTAACATGTTCTGGCATTTAATATAAATAATTAATTAACCACTTCCAAGTACGACATTACATCCTCTACTATATCGAAATACAGAGATAAATTGTAGTCTTCTATTTTTTCTGGAAATACCATTCACTAATTAAGTTTTCTTTACCTTTTCTTTACGAGGATGGAATAACATTGCAAACTTTTTCAACAAGAAACTTTTTAATGCTGACTAGAGCTAAATATGAATAATAAATTAATACTCAAAGATGCAAGCAATCCTATCACAGGTCCAGTATCCCCATGATTCAAATATGCCGGCGTGATGTGACAATGAATGGAATTTTGTTATAGTAGTTGTGGTTTTAAATCCTATTTTCAAATTCTGAAAACATTATTCAATGAAAAGTGATAATTTACGAAAAATTATTGTTTTATTAGCGAATAAAAATTTCAAAAATTAGAATGTCAAAAAGACGCTTAATTTGAGATAATTTTACCAATAACATTTGATCTACACTGATTTTTGAGTTTAGATAAGGATCAAGTATCCATAAATACAACAAAGCATTCTCCTGACAAAATAACGTTATCATTAGTAGCGATATACGAGTCAGATTAATCGATTCAATTTGCAAACTATTTAAATGTACAATATACACTAATTTGTATTATTATACGGGGACGAGGTATTTGTAAGTATAACAAAATATCTTCCAAATAAAATAAGTGGTAAATATTTAGAATAAAGGAGCCACCCCCGATCTCGATTACCTTGAAATATGTTGTCAACTCTTTTAGTTTTCGAGATATTTGAGAAAATAGTTATGTTAAGGCTACATAAATTTTGGTTGTGTTCTAGAAAATGGGGCACTCTTCGATCGAGATGATTTTTATACCATAAATAGCCGTTGACGTGACCATTCTAATGATGGTTATCCCAACTCTTAACTCCCCCCTAGAAGCGAAAAACTGAAATGAGTCAAAATGTGCTTACTGCACCGATCTCAGTGAGTTCATCATCTCCATCTTCTTTTTTCCATAATTAGGTCTAGTTAGGTTATAATTTTTATGAGGAGGGCGTAGCCGTTCAGTAATCCCTACATGTGTTTTCAAAGCACCTAAAGAAGTCCGTCCTAAAGGGGTTTGTGGTTATTGTCGCTGCCTAGGGGGGCCGGGGCAAGCCCCCCTAAACCAATACAGGAAACCCTAGTTGCGATTCATTCACTTTTGGATATATTGGCAGGATATTTGGATATATTACATCACATGTATAGCAAAAAGTTGTTCAGAATGATGATCTTGACAACATATTTCAAGGTGATAGAAATCGGAGGTGGCTCCCTTATTCTAAATATTTACTAAATAGTTTTATATATGTAACATTCTAAACTGGTCATTCGGATAACTGTGGCATAAATAATTGCGAGGAGCGATAAGTATAAGTCAGACATTAAATATTAACCATAACTGACTAGTCATTTCTTTATAAAAAGAACTTTGAAGATTTCATGATATTCGCGATCAGCAAAATGGTGTTATGTAACTGATGGTACAATTGAAAATATGTAGAATAATTCTACATTAAAAAATAGGACGAAAATGTGCGATAAAATTTGTTCGCGTTGTATTTTTCACATCCCCCGAATTTCATTTACCATCAACTTTTATTTTTTTCGTTAAAGCTTATACCGAAAAAAGACTTATAACTATTACACTATGAGTATAGGTGATTAACCATCGCAACGATAACAATTCAGGTAGAATGAAGTAAAAAGATGACGCGCGTGATCGTGTGTGCTGCTGCGCTGTTGTGTATTATTAGCAGGTAGCTTGTTAGGCAGTTGGTTTGTGGATAATAGTAGGTATTACAACACGCGACCGTTATTAATCCCTCGGCCGGTCTCTCTTACATCGTCTCGATCTCCCCGTTTACTCTCTTGTATCCATCTTTATTTCGCCCCTACAGTCAAGTTTCTTGTCTCGATACAGTCGAACACCACGACAGACCAGATATAAATCATTATTCTTATAATAAGCTGTCGTGGCAGAAAAAGCATATACCAACAGATCTTCGGCTACCCTAAATGATCGTCGTCGTAGTTCTCCAACTTGACTGCATCGCTTCTCATCGCTTCTTTGTAAGAATTTCTAAAACGTAATGTTGTAGTTAAATGACGTCGCGTTGGTTTTAGAATACGAACGAATTCTTTTGATACCCAGTTTAATATCTGAGCGCCTGATTGCGCAATAATGATCCATTAATAGAATACTGTTCAATGATCTAATGAACAATTATGTTGTACGAATATTGGCGTTCGGTCGATACAGATGGATTTCCTTCAACCCAGGCTGTATATTCTACAATTTACTTCTACACGATCCGTCAATGTTTCTTTGGCAATTCACAAAACGATTTGTACAAATATATCGTTTATATTTTACACTTAATACAGTAATCGTTCACAAAATTGCAAATACTGATAAAATTTCTATCCGATGAAAGGACCCTGCAGGAAACCAGAAGGAAACTGGCTCCGATCGAATTGACTGAAATTTTAGTATGGTGTAGTCCTGACTGTCGTGATAAAGTTTTAATGTCCACAGCTTCAAAAACTACTTTCTAAGACATTTAATATTTTAAACAAGAGTTTAAAAGAAAATAACAATAAAGGTTTACAAGCTAAAGAGGAACAAAAATTAAAATTAAGAAAATATAAACGGGGCGTAAAATCTGATCATGCAATCTCCAAGTGGTACACCCTGTTTAATTCCGATGCTTGCGGTTTTCAATATAGTATAAAAAATGGCATTATTTTTCAGTTCAAGACCGAATTATTTGTCTGAAAACAAAGCAAGTAACGGAAAAAGTATTGTTCGGTAAAACAAATTGAATTGAATTATGCAATTCATTCATACTCACTGTAATGCACATACACGTATGCGCGAATACATACGCATATACAGTAGCGGACAAAAGCTTAAGACTAAATGGAAAAAATAAATACTCGATTTACTGCTCATAAAAACTATAAATAGTGTTCTACTGTCGGTGTTAACTAATTAGACATTTATTTATACACTTATAAAAAAAATTTCATTTTGATATTTTGCTCAGTAGCGAAGTTACAAAAAAAGGAACGAAGTTCGTATAATATTTCAAATCAAATATCGTGTTAAACTTTTGTCCGCTTCTGTACATATGTATATTTAAACATGTTGCAAAACTTTGAAACTAAACGTTTTCGACAACGAGCTATTACCGATTTCAACATTTTGAGTTTCAGTATCTTGGAAAGTAACCATTTTCTGAATTTGTTATCATTGAGACCTGTAGCCAGAACAGTCAGGACTACACCACACTGAAATTTCAGCCAATTTGACCAGGGCTCACTTTCAATATACATAAATGAAAGTGGAGTATTTGTTTCTTCCAACATTACTACGTTGAAGTATTTTTACATTGAGAGAACCTAGTTCTATTTGCATTTTAATGGGGCTTAAAAAAGTAAAGTGGGATTGCTGATTTTTATTAAAATATTTTATTTCAGGTAGCATTTCCACTCTCGTGGCATTTTGACTTAGTTTACCATAAACGATTATGATATCACATTTTTTGCTCCTATTCAACGTGGCAATAGAAGTTATGTACAATATTTGTCACAAAGACATTCAACATATATGTACCTTTTACTATTACCGAGTTTCGACAGCGGAATTGTGGATGAAATATTAAGACATGTAATGGCAACAATGTTTAAAATCTAACAAAAACGGTATTTTGCAATCGTAAACAAAGTTCCATTACACTCATGTTAACTAAGTCAATTTCCTATCGCTCCTAATACCTCGTACGCTAAATTTCATAGGGTGTTCATATCTAAAAAAAATATGAGGAATTATATTGTCTAAGCTGAATGTAATCCTTATACATGCTTCAATAAAAAAGGAAAGTAATAACAAAACGAATACAATACTCTATATGATTTTGAAAACAAAACAATTCTTTTGAATATTGTATTCTCCACTGAATAATTTAAGAGTTACTGGACATCGTCACATTCCGAAATTCATTTTGTACAATACAAATATTCTTTAACGATTTAAGCGCACAGAGTAATACATCATTTTTTGCAATGCGCTTTCATTTTCTCAATTAAAAGGGGGTATTGACATTTTGTAGGTCGAAAGACTCGGGTTAAAGCGGAAAACACACGATACTTCCTCTGTGCAGCTGGAGATCGATGTCCTGGCAAATGTTCTCGTCGAACATCACCTTATGTCCCGGTCATCTTCGTCGTGTGGGTCCGAGCGTGCCGGACATAGCACCGCGTCCTCGCGATCGCCATGGTTTTGTCGTTGCGCGACCCGAGTTTTTCCCTTGGATCTCCTCTGGCGGCAACTCGAGGTCTGGCAAGTCGAGAGTGCATTACACGCAATTAGACGCCAGGGTGGCCTCAAGGTATGTCCGACAAACGGTCCTCCTCTTCCCTCCTCCGCTAACCTCTATCGTCTTTTCTTTCTCATTGTCAGTTCTCTTTCTTCGTCTTTCTTTCTTCCTTTCTTTTCCTCCTTTCTTTCACTGTATTCCTATCTACTCGTTGACCTGTTCATTCTTCCTTTCTCTCTTTCATTTGGTTGCTCTTTCCGTTGTCGCCTCTCTGTTCCAATATTTCCAGAGTAGAACTTGAGAAACTGACTAAGTACGTGTTGAACACTTGACTTTGTCCCTCTTGCCCTCGTTCATCGCCTGGCTTCTTCGTTATAGATTTTCTATAGCTGTTGCATCGACTCGGAGTATATTCTCATAAAAAATTCTTTGTTATTACAACACATTTCCAATATGATCTCTTACGCTTGCAAGTTGTGTTCGATTTTCATTTTTGTAATAAACTTGTATCTTGTAGAGATAAAAAAATTATATAATTTTTGAAATATTTTTGTAATTAGTGGATGCACTAAAGGGACACATCATGAATAAACGTGTTGCTTTGACTCCCAACGCTCTCTGCTTTCCTGGTTTCAATTCTTCAAACGAAATCACCTTTAATTTACAGCAAATTGATGCGTTATCAATGTTTGTATTAAAATATTAGTCAGCAGCTTTATTCTTAAAATATTATATGCGATTTAAAACCAAATGTTTGTTTTCCAAAGTGCATCGTGTAAGTCCTACGTACTGCAGCTCAAACAAGGCAACCTGAAAACTGAATGCTCAATTTTAACATTTAATAACACAGCTAATATATTTAATAAAATTTCACACTGTAATCAACACTTTCAAAGGATTGTCTCTAATCTAATGATCAGCATATAAAATTGTAATAAATTAATACAGTAAGTTTTAAATAATACATTAACATAAATTTACTACAAATTACTACTTCTGATTTCTGAAATATCAGGATGAGACTCAGTATTTGATCAAAATTACTATATACGTACATTTTTTGTTGTCATTCTTAATTCAAAGTAGCTAATTCATGAGTGACATAATGGCTGATATCATTTTCAGATTGCATTGCGTTCTTTTCTTTTTTTTATGCAGAATTTATTGCAGCAGACAAAGAAGATGCATATACGAAGTGTTGTAAAAAGGGTTTTAAAAATTTTTAAATTGTCATTTTCTAGAACGTAAGAAATTGGATATGAGTTAAGGAACAGTACTAACGAGGAGACTTTACTATAAGATACCATTGGATCTTTTTTGTTTTCATACTATAATATATGTATATTGTACTGTTCGATCTTATGTATAATTTGACTTTTTAATTATGGGTTATATTTTTACATTTCACACAAAGTAGCGATGAAAAATCATTTACTTTCGCATTCACGTTGTACATTTTCCTTATTTAATGTGGAACGTAAAGCTGCACAACAAAGCGACTATGATATCTGACATTAACGGCATCAAATCTCACGGAGAAGCTTTCTTCTATTGTATTTGCTTTTCTTTTCTTCTGTCTAGTTTATTTTTTCGCTACCTAATGTATTACAATAGATTTTTAGTTCGCAATTTTCGTACGATAAGAGCACATTTTGACAGTATCGATTTTATGAAACGTCTTTATTTGATTTTTCCTTAAATTATTTGTTTATATATTTATTTATATTTGACTATTTATTTATTTATAATTATTTACGAAGTAACACAACTAGTTTTTCAATTAAATTACAAGACATAAATTAAATTATCTTACTAAAACTGCATACATAGTAGGCGAAAATTACTAACAGTATTTCATTTTTCAATAGAACTTATTAAGAATATACTTTCCAAGCCAAATTTGATAAACATCATTATTACTATTCTATATGTTTAATATGAGTAATAGTAGTCATACTAGTTTAATAAGAAAACTATTTTTCACAATAGTGAAATATATTTGTAAATATTTTCATTTGCTCTCTACTTTTGATACATCGTTTATTTCTTTATTAGCTTTTATATCCTTTAATCCTACATTCAGTTGTACATCGACCTTTTCGAAAAAGAGTTTATTTACACATTTTACGGATTGAAAATTATACCGATAAAATGTGAACGAAATTGCATATGCTTCCATTGTAAAAATACCAATATATTAAAATTTAATTTTCACTTTCACAAACATGCCTCCTTTCTATTCAAGCCTGGAGGTCTTGATCCTATATTTATTTCCTTGCATTGGGACATTAATATGTAGACGTAAATTTGAAAAGGAAAACATAACAAAAAACTAATTTAAAACGGCAATTAGAAAAATTGATTGTTATGAAATGGAATATGTTGAATTGTTCTTCGGGATTCAACTTAATTAACCACGAAGTAGTTAGGTTGTGGAATCAGTGACTCCACGCGAAAGACAAAATTAACAAAACAACTGACGAGGGTAAAATGTTTGTGTTTTATTAAAACTAAGACTTGATATAGCACTTAAGAAAAAATAATAATAACATCTCGAAAACTGACAACGGACTTTAAAAGATAAGTATAAAAAATGAATGTACTCTTGGAGAGTTATTGGAATTCTGCTGAGGAGAAAAAATAATGTTCTCTCCAGAATAAAATATGTAGCGGGGTTTGGCATGCTTCTGGGGGTGGACAAACGACTAAATTAAAATTAAAGTATTTTCATTGGTTTTAGAAAATTGAAGGGAAATGGAGAAGAACCGCCGTTAGGAAATGCTCATCGCGTGATCACTGTTTACCTGAGTAACCTAAAGTAAAAATACGACGTCGTTTGTCACCTAACGATTCGACACTCATAGAATAATAAGCCGCGCTGCTGGCTCTCGAAAATCATGCTAAATTAAAAAAAGTTCAAGAATATAAATTGCACGTTGTAAAGAGCAGCAATAGGCAGTTGTTGATTATTCATGAATTTTCTAAAGTTAAAAATAAGCCCAATGGCTTTATGATTCTATGAATGCGCCGCAACAAAATAGTTTCACTAACGACACGTGATCGGTTATGGTTTTATACCGAATATCGCATCTCTTTATATAGTGCAGTACGTTGTGATGATATGTCATACACTATTTCCAGAAGTGTTCAGTACACAAAATTTACGGAATTGTTCGGCCCATGAATTAAAATTTGATAAGCTCGTAACAGATTAATATCACAAGTGTTTAGAAAATAATACCATTATACATAAATGATTTTGTATTATTTCTCAATTTGTGAATTAATCAAACTGATAAACAATTATATGATGCTGGAAAAACAAAATAGCGACATCTTACGTTATATCACGATGCTCCAACACTCCTTTTATCGGGATATAACATTACGCATAATCACCACAAATTAAATCGGTACCATATTTAACGAGCGCACACAATTTATATGTCGATCCTTCACCAAAGACTTTGTGAGTATATCTGCCGCATTTTCGTCTGTTGGAACAAATTTAACTGAAATCAAGCCTTTACTTTGAGCATCTCTAGAAAAATGAAACTTAATCTCTATACAGGGTGTCTCGTAATGAGTGTTAGACCCGTGAAGGGGTTGTAGGGGGGGGGGGGGTGATTCTAAGTAACTTTTTCCTTTGCAAAAATGGGGCCTAGGCTCTCGTTTTCGAGTTATTAAGGAAAAACACCGACCAATGAGAGCGCGAGAATCGCGCGAGCTCAGGGGCGTCGTGTAGGCACGAGTAATAGTGAATGTCAGATGACCGTGCAGTAGAATGCTATTAGGTGAAAGAAAAATCGGAATAATTGTTGAATTATTCTTCATTCATGAATAATAAACAGACTAATTCGTCTTTCTTCACGTAGTCAGAGTAAATCAAATTTATAACGATACTGTAGTTCGTTATCGTAAAGAAATAATAGATAAAATATTGAAAGTTACACTCGATAAATATTATGACGATGAAAAAGGACGAACCATCATTCTGGAACACATTCATTTTTCCATTCTGAAAGAGAATGAACATTTTCATTCACCGAAAAACATTTAAAATCTAATAAGTAATAAATGTAATAAGACCTGCGTATGTTTAATGAAGAAATGTACAAACAATTTGAATACGACTTACCCATTGATTCACAAATAATCCTGTTTCGATGCAAATAAATTTTATTTCTGAAATAATACAGAAATAATTACTTCTGTGGAAATTTCCACTGCACTGTCTTGAAGACGGGAAACCGACGATCACGACTGGAAACAGTATTTCGACTACAATGTGTCGATCACCACATTCCGGCCAAAATGTTCAAATGAGCATCGTTTAATTTCCTTGTTATGTAGTTTGCACGGCGTTACGCTATGAGCGTATGTGTGTGTGTGTGTGTGTGTATGCGTGAACGTGCAGGTCGACTTCGTCGTGTCGTTGCCAATTTATGCTGTTTTGTTTTTTTTTTCCCTTTTTGTAACCAGTCTCGACGCGTCCGCCGTGCGATTAACCACGCTACGCTATCAATAAATTTTCTCACTGCTATCATATCAATGTCTTAGTACCAATTCTCTACAAAAAGAAAATGAAGTGTCGTTAAAAATAATCCTGAATAATCATTCACGCGTTCGGTGTATTTGCCGGTCATTCTTATGTTATGCGACCATCAAAAAATTAAGGTGGAATAAATGGAGAGTTCATTGCCTCAGTTATAACATCAGCTGTTCGTACAATGACCGATGGATGTACCTGGTTACACAAATTTGTGTTCATCAAACCTGGTGGATTATTTTAACAATGTTTATTTTTTTAAACTGCATATTATACTAGATACATCACAGTGTTTTATATCAATTATCGTTTAATAATTAAAATATTCTTTACGAAATTAGAGATTAACAGAAATAAATTTATGCATCTAAATGGGCCAATCTTTTTCAATTTTTTTTTTTTATTTGCAGAATATTAATTTAATAATAATAATGCAAAATGTCACAGTGAAATGGATTGAAATAGGATTATTTGTGAATCAATGGGTAAGTCGTATTCAAATTGTTTGTACATTTCTTCATTAAACGTACGCAGGTCTTATTACATTTATTACTTATTAGATTTTAAATGTTTTTCGGTGAATGAAAATGTTCATTCTCTTTCAGAATGGAAAAATGTATTTTTTCCAGAATGATGGTTTGTCCTTTTTCATCGTCATAATATTTACCGAGTGTAATTTTCGATATTTTATCTATTATTTCTTTGCGATTACGAACTACAGTATCGTTATAAATTTGATTTACTCTGACTACGTGAAGAAAGATGAATTAGTCTGTTTATTATTCATGAATGAAGAATAATTCAACAATTATTCTGATTTTTCTTTCACCTAATAGCATTCTACTGCACGGTCATCTGACAGTCACTGTTACTCGTGCCTACACGACGCCCCTGAGCTCGCGCGATCCTCGCGCTCTCATTGGTCGGTGTTTTTCCTTAATAACTCGAAAACGAGAGCCTAGACCCCATTTTTGCAAAGGAAAAAGTTACTTAGAATTACCCCCCCCCCCCTACAACCCCTTCACGGGTCTAACACTCATTACGAGACACCTGTATGTTTACTTCTTTGGTGGAGCATCTTCTCTTTACTTAAAACTATAGCGCTTGGGTTATCGCATAAAGTATCCGTCGGTCCCTGCACATATTGACTACCATACATTTCCTTAATTAGTCTACTCAAGTGTATAGTCTCTTTTGTTGTTTCTGAGAGAGCTACATAATCGGCCTCCATTGTTAAGAGCACTACTATTGTCTGCTTCTTGAAGAACCAACTTATTGGAGCTCCTGCCAAAATATGCACACTTCTCGAACATGACTTGCGATCATCCTGATCAAAAGAGCAAATCATTTACATAAACGACAGTTTTCACGGCCCGATTACACTGTACAACAAATTTTAACTTTTTCGTTTTATATGAACTGCCACTATGAAATTCTTATAGATTTTTGCGAGCTGAATACGAATCTGAAATCCGTTTTTCTCTGATACGTACAGTTTTTTAGAATATTAATGTTAAAAAAAAATGCAAATTTTCAACTTTGGCAATTTTTTGTGCTTTTACTATAGCAGCTATGAAATGGCTTTTTGCACGAGAGAATTCTGTGAACTTTACAGAATACAACTGTATAAATTGTTATTACATTGTAAACATTTAAATATGTTTAAACAACGATCAAAGTAAAAAAGACCCCAAAAATGCACCAATTTTTGCTGATATTTTTAAATTTTGTTAAAAAACTGTGGGACTAGGTGAAAATCTAACCATCGCACGCGATAGAGCAGACATTTTTACTGCAGAAAGCATCGAGCGAAGTTAAAATATCACATTCGTTTACATTTTATAAGGAAAATAGTTCGGCAAAACACGCGTCGCTGCCAGTGGTACTCAATGTTGGCGGCGCGGCGCGCAGTTATTCCGTTACGCCAAGACAGAAGGTAGGGAGACCACCGCGTCGCGCTAACATTGAGTACCACTGACAGCGACGCGTGTTTTGCCGAACTACATATTTTCCTTACAAAATGTAAACGAATGTAATTTTTTAACTTCCCTCGATGCTTTCTGCAGTAAAAATGTCTGCTCTATCGCGTGCGATGGTTAGATTTTCATCTAGACCCATAGTTTTTTAAATAAATTTAAAAATATCAGCAAAAATTGGTGCATTTTTGGGGTCTCTTTTACTTTGATCGTTGTTTAAACATATTTAAATGTTTACAATGTAATAACAATTTATACAGTGTTATTCTGTAAAGTTCACAGAATTCTCTCGTGCAAAAAGCCATTGAATAGCTGCTATAGTAAAAGCACAAAAAATTCCCAAAGTTGAAAATTTGCAATTTTTTTTAATATTAATTTTCTAAAAAACTGTACGTATCAGAGAAAAACGGATTTCAGATTCGTATTCAGCTCGCAAAAATCTATAAGAATTTCATAGTGGCAGTTCATATCATTTTTGGCTGTTGTACAGTGTTATCAATATTTTCTGTATAAACACATGGTTCTACTTTCGACGCGTATAAACCTATCTTTTCTAATTTTTCATTTAATTTATTTTGCCGCGCACGGCCAGACAGTTTTAAACCATATATCGGACGACGCAAATGTCATATTTTTTTCACCTTGTAATTCTCCTTGTATATACGTTCTAGTTACATCCGTTTGATGAACATAATATCCAATTTCTACATTTACTGCTCAAAGAGTTCTAACTGTTTGTATTCACGCAACCGGAGCATATTCTACATCTACATAGTCTATACTGTATTTTTGTTCGCATCCGGGAGCAACTAATCGCGCCTTATATCTAACAATTTCGTCTTTTGGGGGCCTTTTTATATGAAAAACCCATTTACAAGAAATTACTTTCATTTCCGGCGTTCTATTAACTAACTTCCACGTATTGCATTCTAATAGCGAGTTATGTTCATCTTTCATGGCTTCCAACCAATTTTCTTTATCGCGTCTGTCTAACGCTTCTTGTACTGTTTCCGGATCGTTATTTATTATATTGTGGGATTAGCGGAGCCTCCAGACCCGAAAGGACAAAAGGATGCGGAAAAGGACGTGTATCAGACGGACGCCGGTGGCTCAGTTGGGAGCGACGACGACTCGTAATCTGAGGGGCACGGGTTCGATTCCCGTTTCAAGTCCGAATTTTTTCCGTATTCCTACAATATTAATTGCAACTTGTGCCATTCGATATTGTTTCTTCGGTCCCTCCTGGCTTTCCGGTTCTTATTAATTTTGACCTTAAATTATCCTGGCTTATCTCGTTATCTATATCTTCGCGTATCTCGGAATTTAAATTTTTTTATGTATTCTCTAGCGTTCATGTTCTATTTTAATTGTGGGCTCTTGTATAGACACGTTTTCTAATACCTCGCTTTCATTTATCTTATTCCCATCAGGCAACAACTCTATATTTAGGCGATCTATATTATTACTTACACTTTCAATAAAACGAACATAACGATTTTTAATTATTTTTGTAGTACCCAGAATCCATAATCTATAAGCTTCTGCTTCGGTAGAATATCCTACAAGAATTGCTTTCTCTCTCTTTGGATCAAATTTTGAGTATTGTTGCCCTTCTCTTAGAAATGTTGCCTGCGATCCAAAAACTTTCAAAAATTTAAAATTTGGTTTATATCCAGACCATAACTCATAAGGTGTCATACCATCTATTTGCACGTTCAGCAACGTCGTTTTGCTGTGGCGTGTACACGACCGATAATTGTCTAGCAATGCCTTGATTTTCTAAATATTCACTGAATTTTTGACTTACATATTCTGTGGCATTATCACTACGCAATTTGACTATCTTACACCCTGTTTGCTTTTCCGCGCGCAACTGATACTTTTTAAATTCGTAGAATATGTTACTACGAGATTTTTAAAAATACTACCACTGTGTACCTCGTCCTATCATCGATGAACGTTGCGAAATAACGAGCACCTCCGTATGATTTTGTATGTATCGGGCCGCAAATATCTGTATGTACTAATTCTAATACATTTTTCGCTCGAGTACCTTTCGCAAACGGCAATTCGTGAATCTTGGCTTGATTGCATTTTTCGCAAGGCAATTTTTGACTTTTCGGCGAGAAATTTACTCCGTTTACTAAATTCTTATCGACTAACGCTTTTAAATCGTCATAATTCAAATGTCCGTACTCGAAGTACCTCTCATGCCATAATTTTAATTTCTCATTCGGATCCTTAATCGTATTATAAACTTTGTAATTAGCCGCTTGTTTAACTACATACATACATGTAATTCCTTTTAAACGCAACAAAAAGCCACGAACCATCCGATCTAATAACTTTCGCATTGTCTTTAGAAAATTATACTTCGTACCGTTTTTCGGTAATAGCTTGAACTGATATTAAATTACTTCGTAATTCTGTCACATACAATACATTCAGTAATTTTATTGGCTTTATTTCACCATGCGAATTTACGTTAATTCGGACGATTCCTATAACGCGAGACTTTATATTCTCTTTACCGGCTGTACTAATATTTGTAATCGTTTCGTTAGACAAAGTTTCAAACCCGTTCCTGTCATTACACATATGCAAAGTAGCCCCGCTAACGAAGTACCATTCATTTCTTTCTGTCGTACATATTATCGCCGAAATGGCCACTAACGAATCCTCCCGTTCGCATATTACATTCGCTTGTCTCGTCCTACCTTGATCTTTTCTTTTTACGCGACACCGAGTAGCTAAATGTCCTTATTTACCACAATTATAACAGTTCCTGCTAAATCTTGTTTTGTTTTGATAACTTTTTGTTCCTCTTGTTCCGCTCGTTTCGCTTGTGTGCGCGTGTGGGCGCTGTTCCTTGTTCTTATAGAATTTTGGAGAAACCAATGCTGATGATGCGCCAATTTCTTTAATGTTTTCAGATCCTTGGCGCCTTGCTTCTTCTTTTATTAATTTTCCTTTTACAAAATGTACTGTAGGAATTGTATCTCTCGACTCGATTGCTACGCAGAAATTTTCATAATCATCAGGCAGACTACTAAGCAATAGATTTCCAATAGATTTTAATGGGATATATGGGATTTTTATGAAAGAATAAAAACCACCAAATTATAATTTCAAGATCGATTTTATTTAAAGGCAGTTCGAACGTCTTTACTATTGAACGCATCGATAGCGAATAGAACTTTTCTAGAAAATGCACACGGAAAAATAAAAGATTGCCACTCAGTAACACCGGCGACTTTCGTTTGTGTTTCTAAATATAACGCGATAGCTGCTTGTATTTCTAATATGGAGTGCCTCTCAACATAGAGATTTATTTTTGATAAATTTTAAATAATATTATTCCAACACGCCTCCTCAAAAATGAATCGGCAATGTTTAAACAAAAGTAAAGACTTCTCTACCTTCCCTGGGAAATACACATGGCCCAACATTTGTTGCAAAGAATCAGGGAAACCCAGGAAAACCTGATTAGACCAAACAATAAAAAACTTAACCATACATACTTAATTTAGAAATTTAATATAATAAAAATTCTATATGTTCATATTTATTTTTGACCAATTCCATCCCGGAGTTGTTGAAATTTTATAGCTGGTCGCGGTTTTGTGAACATATCAGCCAGTTGTTCACCTGTTGGAATATATTGTTATAATCACAATAAACTCTCTTAATAAATTTTGATGAAATACTTTATTACAATGGAACATATATATATCAAAACTGTTTGCACGTTCGTGGCTCTCTCGCGACTGACTCTTTCCGGTAATCGTTCGGCTTATTGCCGATGTAGTTCGCTCGGCTTATGGCAATTCGCGCGCGTAATACAAATCGTTATCAATTCGGCCTTTCCTGACAATCGGATAGCGTCCCCGCTATCAAACAGATGTCTTTTAACACGTATTTTAGCTTACATTCAAATTTTAGCTTACATTTTAATTTTTACTTACATTCAAATTTTAGCTTACATTCTAATTTTTACTTACATTCAAATTTCAACAAACATTCTAATTTTAACTTACATTCTAATTTCAACAAACATTCTAATTTAATATCTACGGTGCTTTCGCAACTAATTTAATTTTATCGGCTGCAATTATTGCCTTGTAGAATCGACCACTCTGTCGTTCTCCTTCTATATCCTGAACAAGATATCGGTCATTCCCTAACGCTTTAACGATCTCGTACGGACCTTTATATTTGCTCTCTAATTTTCTGCTCTGTCCTGTCGCAGATTGTTCACTGCGAACCATCACGAGGTCGCCCTTTCCGTACGACTCAGCCTGTCTACGCCGCTTATCAAAGTATTCCTTCTGTTTTATACGATTATGTGCTAATAATTCCGAAACGGGTTTTCTTTCATCAACAATGTCTAAAGTTTCGTTGAGTTCTAGAATTTCACGTGTCAATTGATCGGTATGAATACCTATTCCTCGCTTATGAAATATAATTTCGTATGGTGTACGCTTTGTAACACTATGTTGAGTATTATTAATTGACCACTGTACTTGACTAACGTAAATATCCCAATCATTCCCATCGTTGTTACACACGGTAGATAAGCAAGTTAAAATTAATCGGTTCAGTCTTTCTATCTGACCATTTGCTCTCGGTGTCGCAGTAGCTATCTTTACATGTTCAATATCGTATTCTGTACAAAAGGATTCGAACTCTTTCGCTGTAAACGCTGTGCCTCTATCTGTAATTATACGCTTCGGTTTTCCGTAATGAG
This sequence comes from Coelioxys conoideus, assembly GCA_947623535.1. NCBI lineage: Eukaryota > Metazoa > Arthropoda > Insecta > Hymenoptera > Megachilidae > Coelioxys > Coelioxys conoideus. Next base: position 4,470,164 of record OX392457.1, on the reverse strand, counting down.
ATATAAATTCTTGAACAAACAAAACAGCATTTTGGGCGCTTGTATTTGGCACTGCTTTCAAAACGCAATATTTACTATATCCGCATATTACTGCAATTACATAGACATTATCACGCTCGGTTTTTATAAAAGGACCTAAGTGATCCATATGAACATCAACAAAAGGCGCGTTACCCTTATCTATCGGAAACAAAAACCCTTGAGGCTTACCTGATTGATTTTTATGATACAAACAACTAATACATCGATTTACGTACTCAGTCACAACTTTCCGCATTTGTGGAAAATAATATGCTTCTTTAATCGCGGCTAACGTTTTATCTATACCTACGTGGCACAAATTTTTATGTGTTTCCGCTACAATTTCGTGTCGCAATTCTTCTGGAACATATAAACGCCAGCGTCCCTTCGTAATTCGATAAACTCGTGCATTCCTCATTGAAAACTTCTCATGAGTTTTGGAGCACCCTTCTTCTAATCTATCGCGAACATTCATAATTTCCTTACTACTACGTTGCATCGCTGCAACCCAATCCGTCGAAATTTTTATTCCTAACACGGGTAATCCGGTTAATTCAACTTCCTTCGCGTCCTCGACAGGATTTCGACTTAACGCATCAGCAACTACATTACTCGTACCTTGCTGATACTCTATACTATAATTAAATTCACTCAGTTTAACGAACCATCGACCTATCCTCGGATTTAGATCTTTTTTCGACGCGAGTAGCTTAAGGCTGTTGCAATCTGTTACAATGGTAAATGAAATCCCTAAAAGATATACTCGAAATCGTTCTAATGTACAAACAATCGCAAGAGCTTCTAGCTCGTATGAATGATATTTAGCTTCATCTTTAGAGGTTTTACGGCTAAAATAAGATACTGGATGCAGCTGTCCATCCTGATTTTTCTGCAACAAGACACCGCCTATCCCTTTCGCGCATGCATCTGTATGAACAACTGTTTTGGCTTCGGGGTTATATATTTTCAAAACCGGCTCGCTCGCTAAACACATTTTCAATCTATGTAATGCTCGATCATGTACTTCATTCCATTCGAATTTCGCGTTTTTCGAAAGTAAATCTGTGAGTGGTTTGGCTATCAGAGCAAAATTTCTAACGAAACGCCTGAAATAACTACACAGGCCAACAAATCTACGTACTTCTCTTACATCTGTCGGTGTTGGATACTGCAATACACTTCCCAGTTTTCTCTTTCCCGGTGCTATCCCATCATGGCTAATTTCAAATCCTAAATATTCTATTCTTTTCATCATAAAATAACATTTGTCTAATCGGAGCGTTAAATTGGCATTCCGCAGGGCTTGTAATACAGATATAAGTTTACATTTTCCTTCTTCTATATCTTTTGATGGAATGATAATATCATCTAAATACGCTAACGCTGTCGTATATCGTAATGACCCTAACACTCTATTTATTAACCTCTGAAAAATCGCCGGAGCGTTACATAAACCAAATGGCATTCTCTTAAACTGATAGTGCCCGCTCGTAGTACTAAACGCCGTAAATTTCTTAGACTCTTCTGCCATGGGTACTTGATAGTACCCGCTACTAAGATCTAAGGTAGTGAAATACGTCATACCTCGTAGTCCGTCTAAATTATCATCAATTCGCGGCATAGGGTACTGTTGTTTTATCGTTTTACGATTTAGAGCTCGATAATCTATGCACATTCTTACGTCTCCCGTCTTCTTTTTCACTAGTAGAACTGGACTGGCAAACGGCGAATCGCTGTCCTCTATTATATTCGCTTCCTTAAGTTCCTCCACGATGGCGTCGAATTTATCCTGCTCGCATCGCGATACTCGATAAGGTCTATACACTATCGGGTTACCATCCATCAATGTGATATTCATTTCGGCTTTATCTGTACATCCAACCTGTCGAATATTTCGTGCTATTAGATCAGTGAAATTGTTTAAAATACTCACAATCGATTGAGCCTCGTCTTCCGGAAGTTCAGTATTTATTTCTCCCATCGTCACTGGCTCTGTGTTAACTTCGCGTTTACTATCTTCTTGATTATGAACGACTGCCTCCCCTCTGGTCAACGTCGCTCCTTCCTTTATTTTTACATCTCCTCCGGATACATTGAGAACAGGTAAAATTGATTCTCCCTTGTTGTCGGTACAAATTACACATCTGGGTATTAGCTGTCCACTCTCCTTCAGTCCCCCTTCGATGCATAAATCTTGTTTTCGAAATTCCGTGTGAACCGCAATACATCCCAAATAATTATTTGGTATCACAGCGGCTTCCTTCGCCCATAAAACAGTTTTCTTCTGTGCGCCGTCAGGTGTTACGTTTTGCAAATCATCTAATTCTTTGATAATCAATTGGCTCGGTCGACTAACAATTTCTACATGTGACTGCTCGGTAAATGGATGACCAACTATAAGTGAAATTACTTGACAATCAGATGGTACTATGTGTATCGTGACCTTGGCTTCTACGTTGTCTATGCGAAGATTGCCCGTCATCTTTCCGACCGGATTTACAATGCCATTTCCGTAGCCTATCAACCGTTCGAAACTTCCTTCAAGGTATGTAAATCCCATCTCGTCGGCAACATCTTTGCGCAGGGTGACAGAAGAACTGCCAAGATCTACATAACATTTCACATGTTTTCCATTAATAAATGCTTCCTTAAAATATTTGTCGTGACTTCGCCCCGTTTGTGTGTGTAAAACAACATTACTCGCACCACTCTCATTGGACTTACGAGCTCCCTTTTTATTTTTACAATATTTTGCATAATGACCGACCTCGTCACACAAGAAACATGTATTTCGTTTCGGTTTTTCGCAGGTCCTCGCTGTATGACCTTCTCCCTTGCAATTAAAACAAGTCTTACCTGACTTTTCTTCCGATCGACCTTTCATATCCTTATTACTTCTATGTGGTGATCGTTCTTGAAAAAGTGTATCAGTGCCCATGAGGTCTCTTAATAACTCACCGGGCCTTTTGTATTTTGCCAGGGGACCTAAGTATTCACGAATCCGCATGTTGTGCAATCCTTGAACTATCCATTCAATTGTCTCTCTATCGTCCATATTAGCCTGATTACATAACGCTAATTTTTCGTAGTAATATTCCGTAATGTTTTGATTCGCTTTCTTTGAATAATTTTGAGCTGCTAATCGTTTACTTACGCAACTTACTTCGCAGGGAAATGCCTCTATTAACAAGCTCTTCCACTGATCCCACGTGCGTTCTTGAGGCGGGAGGCTGTCTCTCCACTTTTTAGCTACGCCGTCGAGTTTTAATAATGCGTAGTGCTTTTTCGCGGTACTAGACCATGAATACAAAATAGCATATTCCTCAATCTTATGCAACCACCTTTGTATATCTGCGTCTGGCTTCACGGGATCAAATGACGGTAAAATTTCGTGAATATCTTTAAAATGGTGCGTACCTGCGTTATTAGTTTCGTCCATGATGTCCTTAACGCTGACTGTTTTGCTACAATTATCGTTAGCAGTGTGACTATCTTCACCTTGTGTACTCTCTGTCTCGCTTCTACCACAAGGTTCTTCCTGTGTATATGTTGTTGCTGTCTCTGTCTGTCTTTCGTTGTTATTTGTCTCTCTTTGCTCACCTTTATCCTTCGACTTTTTCTTTGGTGCGTGTAACGGTAGCTCTTCAAATTTCGTATCCGTTGCCTTCCTTCTCGTGTTCATTACACTTTCAACGGAACACTTTCTATCATTCTATTTCGCTATTTTAAATAATCGCTCTATCCGCGTCTATTTAATTTGCAGTCGAGTCGCTTCAAACTGTACACTATCGTACTTATACCTTCAATTTTTCCGATCGTGCTCCTTCACGTGTTCGACTCCGTCCGTCTGAACACCTTTTTACTCCTTTTCGCGTATTTGCTTTCACACGCGGATAATAGACAATAGATAATGGACGATAAATAATATATCCCACTTCTGAATTTTTGTTATAATCACAATAAACTCTCTTAATAAATTTTGATGAAATACTTTATTACAATGGAACATATATATATCAAAACTGTTTGCACGCTCGTGGCTCTCTCGCGACTGACTCTTTCCGGTAATCGTTCGGCTTATTGCCGATGTAGTTCGCTCGGCTTATGGCAATTCGCGCGCGTAATACAAATCGTTATCAATATTTCATTTTAATTATATTATTTCCAATTTGTTCTCTGGAAAAATGGTATTTTATATCAATATGTTTTGATCTTTTGTGGTTTGTTGGATTGTTTGCGATGCTAATACATCCAGTATTATCCTCATATATAGTGATTGGTTCGAAAATATTTATTTGTATAGTTTTAGCTAATGAGCGTAACCACAAGGCCTCTCTAACTGCTTCAAAAAGAGCCATGTACTCGGCTTCTATGGATGAAGCAGCTACAGATGTTTGTCTTCTAGTAGACCAGCATATTGTACATCGTTCAAATAATTTAAATAAGTAGCCTGTAGTACTTTTTCTATCATTTCCATCACTTCCTCCCCAATCAGAATCAACATAACCACATAAAAGATCATTATAATTGCCTTTAATATAGGTCAATTTTATATGTATAGATCCTTTCAGATATCTACCATAAGTACTCGCTTTAAACATTTCCACAGTTCTTGATTATTTTTAGTTAGATATCTACTCAATAAATTTACAGATGTACTCAGATCAGGTCTGGTACATAGCATAACGTACATTAAACATCCGACAAGATTCCGGCAAGGAGCCTCATATTTCTCATCGGAATTCAATGCCCTATAATCCAATTTATTTTCAAGAGGCGCACTAACTGTTTTATAATCGGACATGTTAAATATTTCTAAAATTGTTTTTATATATGCGCTTTGATCCATACATATTTCATTTTCTTTTCTTTCAATTTTAATACCTCAGAAAAGTGTTATATCTACTAAATCTTTTATATAAAACTTGCTTTTCATATAGTCTTTAAAGACTAGACTTTAAGTTTTTAAAGACTGGACTTTTGAGTCCATATAACGCTTTATTTAATTTACAAACTTCATGATTGCTACTTTTAATTCCTTCAGGGATTTTCATATAAATTTCTTCTTTCAACGTACCATTTAAAAATGCTGTCTTTACATCCATATGATGTACTGTGGCGCCCATGGCACCACACACGACGTTACCTTTTTCTGTTCTTTCTCAACCTTTTCCGTTTTCTAAAGTTTCTAAAGATTCTTCCTGTTTTGTATCCTCTTAAGATTTCCACTCGCTAATTTTCCTCGTCTCTACAGGGTCTCGCCGGGGTCTGGTCAGCTTCAGCTCTTAGGCCCTTGCGAACCTCTTCACTTTTCTTATATTTACGACTCTTTTCCTGCTGTGTCTCTCCCTTGCCAAATTTCTCAACGGTTTTCTCAGTCCTTTCCCACGTTCTTAATTTTCTCTCTCTAAATCTATTTCTTTCCTTTTTTCTCAATGACTTTTCGTGGAGGAGATGTAAACGGCGGACAGTCAGTGGGATTTAGTTTTTTGTTGGAGTTACATCGAGTCGTTAACACTACCCGTCGCGGATCTTTAATAAATACTTAGAATCATCGCTCAAGAACACGCATTCATTATTACTGATACCCTTAATCCCGCAGTACTAATAAATGTAACTGGTTAGCAAATGCCAGAATAAATCTGAAACTTGAGATTCTTGCAACAGGTGCAAATGTTTCATTATAGTTTGTTAAATATTTTTGACTAAAACCTCGTGCAACGAGACGAGCTTTATATTTTAATGGGTTTCCATATTCATAATTTTTAAAACTAAATACCCACTTACAATCAACAATATTTTTCTTATCAGGCTTTGGTACTGTAGTCCATGTATTATTAATTAAAAGGGAATCAATTTCATCTTTAGTAGCCTGTTGTCGTTTAATTTTATCATCCCTATTCTCAATTTCTTGATATGACTTAGGGATTTCACAAACTATTGATTGTGCAGACAAAAGATAATCATCTGGTATTTCACTTTCATCATACGAAACAGATAGCTGATGTTTGATCCTCTCGCTCCTTCTTAATTCGGGAGACATTTGTCTTTTTCTATTATTATCATTATCATTTTTATTATTATTGAAAAATTCATTGCATGTATTTGTTTCTATCACAGATTTACTAAGTTCACGACTTAATTCGGTATTTTTATTTATTTCTGCTACCTTTGATGTAGTTGTATCTAATTTATCATTATTAGATTTCTGAGAGTTTACTGATTTAAATTTATCAGTTTCATATTGTACCATCACTGGCCTTGAAACTAAAAAATTAGTTTCATCTGTTATTACATCTCTTACTACATCAAACTTCATCTGTTATTACATCTCTTACTATATCAAACTTAGCAGTTCCAACATGCCAGACCTTATAGCCATTTGTTTCGTATCCAACTAATATGCCTTTCCAGGATTTATTTTCAAATTTAGATTCTCTAGTTTTATTATGGACATATACAGTTGATCCGAAAACTCTTAAATACTTTAATTGAGGCTTTTTATTGTGCCACATTCCAAATGGTGTTTTAGATTTATTTAATGATTTTGTAGGAGTTAAATTTGTTAAATAAGTAGCCGTCAGAACAGCGTCGCCCCAGAAAACTTTCTCTAAATTCGCTCCAGCTATCATAGTCCGAGCCTTTTCATTTATTGTCCTAACCATACGTTCGGATACACCATTTAGTTGAGCAGTACGTGGAACTGTTAAGCGGTAACTTATACCGTTTTCAACACAATAATCTTTCATTTCATTCGACAAATACTCTCTCCCATTATCAGAATACAAATTTACCAATTTTAAATTAAAACGTGCTTCACTTTTTGCAACGTAGTCGCGGAAGACATTAAATACTTCCGCTTTACGAACAATTAAATACGTTACACAATAATGAGTGTACTTATCAACAAAGAGTACAAAGTAATTTTTATCATTAATTGTAGTAGGAGTGATTGGACCACAAACATCTGTATGTACTATAAATAATGGTCGTCTTACATGACTTTTATCTTTAGATTTTCTAAATGGTAGTCGCACTTGTTTTCCATTAATACAAGCTTCACATAAATTATCGTTTATGTTTACTTTTTCTATTCGCTTTATATCTGCGAACATTTCTTTATTTTTTAATTCTAAAAACTTATTTTTCCCGATGAGCCCTAACCGCTGATGCCATAAATTATAATCACTTTGTTCAACACTTACCGTTTGAACAACGTGATTCTTTATGTTTGAATTTATTATAAATTCGATGTCGGTTAAATTATTTAAACGCTTACCTGACGTTATAGTTTTGCCATTTTTACTTATCGTTACTCCATGGTTATTAAATATTACGGTCATTTCTGCCTGTTGTATCCGTCGAACTGACAACAAATTGTACGGCACATCAGAACAGTAGTAAATATTAGGTCATCCCATAAGTTCGTGCCATTTTTCGCGCGGTTGCATATGCGATTTTTTTATACATACCTTTAAGTTTCACGAAAAAACGTAATTACTCTCTCGTTGTATGACTTCTTCCCAATTTTTTGGTAGGGCCATTATTCCATTCTACCAAAAATTCTCTGTTTTATCCTCAAAATAATTTTGTAAGCTATTTTTGAGGCTGTTAATATTTTCAAGTTTTTTACCCACTAAAAAGTGTTGTAATGCCCAGAACAGATGGTAATCAGATGGGGAAATATTTAGGGGATATGGAGGGTGTGGTAAAATTTCCCAATCATATTTAGATAATTTTTTTTTAACGTTTTTTGCAACACGTGGTCTAGCGTTGTCGTGATAAAGCATGACGTTGCTTTTATTCACTGAAGCTGGACGTTTTTGGACAAGTGGTACCTGTAATTTTTCTAAATGCATGCAATATTTGTCAGAATTAATGGTATCACCGCTTGGTAAGAGTTGAAAATGCAGTATTCCTTTGTAATCCGACTACACACACAAAAGAACCTTACGGGGATGTAAGCCCGGTTTTGCACATCGTTGAGGTGGTTAAATTCTTTGAGATCAACTCCGTTTCCGTTCACAATTTTCATATAATATCGATTTTTCGTTACCAGTTATCAGGCGTTTCAGAAATGGGTCAATTTCGTCCCGTGAGAGTAATGACATACACGCTGGCGTTCGGTTAAGACGGCACCGTTCCGTCAGTTCGTGCGGCATCCACACATCCAGCTTTGATACCATCCCCATTTGCTTATGGGGAATACATGCTTATGTATTGTTGTTTTTGATATTTTTAAAGCATTTGACATCTCTTGAACTGCTAAACACCATGATTGTTCGACTAGATCGCGAATTTTAACTTCATCCGTCTCAATAGGACGCTCAGAACGTTCCTCACCTTCTAAACGAAAATTATCAGCATTGAAACGTTGAAACCACTTGCTACCTATACGAGATGAAAGCGCAATTTCTCCGTAAACAGAACATATGTTACTCGTGGCAATTTTTACTGAATTTCCTTTCCGAAATTCATATAACGTAAGTTGTCGAAAATGAATACGAAAATCGCTCATGATATTTCAGGGCTAGGAATCACTGTGTTCAAAATTTCACGATCTTACATCCACAAATACCTTCTTTAGACTGTTCTCGAACAGATAAACTCAAGTGCATCGATCCCTTATCACCGGTTGTTTAGAAATCGTTGCACGAACTGTATGCATAAAAGTTGGCACGAACTTATGGGATGACCTAATATTATCGAGCGTCCCTTGGACATCCATGTTCGTTATTACTGCGACGTCACCCATTTTCGTCGCCTGGATAAATGCTCCAATTTATGCTACGGCAAGTTTTATAGGCGCAAATAATTGTTGAAAATTTTCGACTACATCTTTCCGCTTCGTAAGATGGTCAGATGCACCGGAATCTAAAATAAATATTATTTTCCCCTGACTATTCATTTCTTCCTGTTGATATTCTCCAACCATGAATGCAAAACTCGATGTATAATGTGCAAAAGATGTTGTTGGTTGTATTGCTTCTACGGTTTGAATTGTCCTATTTTCACGGACATTAAAATTTTTCTGTTGCCTTCTGTAATAGTAGCAGTCTTTCTGCAAATGGTTTGTTCTGCCACAATGGTGACATTTTTTAATATATGGACCATTAATTTTTGAAAACTGTCCTTTATTTTTATGAGTTTTAAATTTATTCTTTGACATTTTTAAATATACTTTCTTGTTTTTGTTGAGAGTGTAAATGTAATCCTTATCTCTGCGTATAGAAGGGATCTACATTACCTTTATCTAAGCGACACCTGTAATGTATATGTACACTAGACTACTTGTTGTTTTTGTTACCCCATCATAACATGAGGGTAATGTAGTAATAAATGTGCCACTTTATCACACTCATCTAATTTGGCACCTGCCGCTATTATGCCCGTGACCAGTTCATCAAAAATTTTAAAATGTTCCACTAGACATTTCACTTTTTAATTTTAGTGGTAATAATCGTATTTTTAATGGTAGCTGAGTAGCAATACTTTTGCGTTCGTAAATTGTATCAAGATTATTTAGTATTTGTTGCGCTCTGATTTCCGGTTCCGCAAAATTTAAAAACGAGTCCGACAAATATTCAGTAATATTGTTTCTAACGATCCTATCGGCCTGAATCTATTCTGCACTTAATGCATCTGGAACTGGATTATCGATCACGTGTATTACATTTAATTCAGTTAAAAGTCCACGGATTGTAAATTTCCAGACGCTATATTTTTCACCGTCAAAAGATTTTATATTTCTTTTCGTGGTTAAATTACCAGCCATTGTGTTTAATTATTTAAATATATTTCAATTAATTACTAATTAATAATTATAGTTTTACACTAAGATTACTCTTACGCTATTTTACCGTCACTGAGTTTTAACCGATAGATATTTATCACTAAATTACGCAACAAAAAACCATTTTTTTTATATACACAGTCACATAGTTTATAATGATACTGGGCCCATAACCTAATGGCATATTATATGGGATTTTTATGAACTAATAAAAACCACCAAATTATAATTTCAATAACGATTTTACTGAAAGGCAGTTTGAACGTCTTTACTATTGAACGTATCGATAACGAATAGAACTTTTGTAGAAAATGCACACGGAGAAATAAAAGATTGCCGCCCAGTAACACCGACGACTTTCGTTTGTGTTTCTAAATATAACGCGATAGCTGTTTTTATTTCTAATGTGCAGTGCCTCTCAACATAGAGATTTATTTTTGATAAATTTTGAAATAATATTATTCCAACAGATTTACCTTCTCTTGGAAGTTACTTAAATACTGAGACATTGTTTCGGACTAACCTTTCCTTAGATTACACTGCCCAACAAATTTCAACTTTTTTCCGACGTTCTAAAATCTGATCAATGATTATTATAGTGTTTCATGCACGAATTACGAATCTGTAATCTGTTTTTCGCCAGCACGTACAGTTTTTGAGATATTTGATTTTGAAAAAAAAGCACATTTTTGAAATTCAAACCAATTTTGTGAGGTAAGTATACAAAATTTTGAAATTCCGTTTGGATCAAAAGATTCTGTAGATTTTCCTGAATACAACGGTGTCTGCCTTTTATGTATTCTAAATATTTAAACATGTTTAACCAATCTACGAACGCGGAGGGACACCGATTTTGCACCATTTTTTACGTTCATTTTTCAATTTATTTGAAAAAGTCCGGGTGTAGTGGAATATGGAACTATACCACGCGATAGAGCAGACTTTCACCTTTAAAAAGCACCCAAAGGAAGTTGAAACGTCGTTTTTTTTATGATACTAGAAGGAAAATAGTAACGCGGGAAACGAAGCAATGACAGTGGTTCTCACGTCACAGGGATCGTTCGTTGCATCGCGTTAACATAGGCGGGATATTAAAGTTGCATGAAGTATTGATTGTTAATTCTATTAAACACTACGGAAACTATACAGCAAACCAGAACATGTTTTGATTCGCTTGAACAGCACCATCAGCGACAAATAAAGGCGTGGTATGCGAGCCGTGAAGTGAAAGAGGCGAACGAACATTGTATCGCCTCGGTAAACGCAAAAATGTTCAGCTAATTATATTTGTACGTGTGCGAACATGTGTTTCACGCTTGTACGGACAGTCAATGGAGACTGTGACTATCGTTGAACAAGTTGGCACACGGTCTTCGGGGGTTGTGCAAGGGGACTGGTACACATCGCAGCACAATAAGAAAGAAGAATGAGAAACAGAGAATGGCAAAGAAAATGCTCATACAAGTGCCAGAGGTAGAGCCAGAGCCAGAACCAGAGCTAGAGCCGGAGTGTCATTTAAAAGCAGGATGCGAAGAATGGCGCATTCTAAGTGTAATTACCATTGGCGCAATTAATTTACTTAAAGAACCCCGGCATTAATTTACAATGTGAGTCTTTCTGGTTCTTGATGTCCGCTTCTTTTCTATTGTATTTAATGCCTTCGAGAAGTGTAACCACGTGCATCGGAATTCCTTTTGTCGCGGTTTTACCGCGTTACAGTGAATTTCAACCTGACTTTCAGTCATGTTTAATGCTATATAAAAAAGCTGTTACGTGTATTAAAACGGCACTTCACGCGGTTGTTATTTTAAAATTGTGATTATTATCAGAGGAGCATACGATTTTTTCTTGAACCGATTTAAATGAGGTTTTTTATACTGATGAAATTCGTTACGCTGTTTACACACATCCTCGTCAATAGTGTAAACGCTCTACATATCTTTTTCGAGATATTCGTCATTAAAGTTTTAATGTTGCTTTAAATGCAGGATTCCCCAGCAGACCGAGATATAAGTGACCAGATATAACTTTTCGTGCTAAATTAAGACGAAGAAAATATTTTTCCACAATCTTCTTCATTTTCGAGAAAAATAAACCCGAATGTTCTTTAAAATATTTGTCAAAAACATCTTTACAACTAAAAGGAACATAATTTCAACAACTGTTTATTAATCTACTAATGTATAACATACGTATTAAATTGGGAGTACAATAAGTACACTTACAAGCAACAACATGTAAGTACAGTGTAAAGCACGTAAACCCGGCCACGTGATGATCACGACTGCTATTGGTGATAGGAAAAAAAGGCACCAGGTCTAAATAATTTGGTATCGAGGGGTTGATCATACGACGTTACTAGTTTTCTGATAAGTGGAGACGTCAAGAAAATAAGAAGGTCATCTCTCTTTTTTTTAAATGGAATGGTATATTTTTTACCTACATTCTGATTCAGTATTTCAAGACGAATACAGTGATCTTACGATTGAAAATAATTTACTTTGAGGCAATGGTCCAACACCATTGATTTATTTATCTAACAGTAATGCACGACTAACACAAATGTTAAAAATGGTGACCTTCAACATTGACGAATGCTCTGAAGCGTCGCTTGATGTATAATGCGTATGTATAAATGTATAAATTCTTTTTGGTGTTTGGTACTTCATTATACACTTGCTCCTTTAACTTCCCCTACAAATAAAAGTCCAAAGGTGTTAAATATGGAGAATGTGCGAGCCATTTATGATTTCATGCACGACCAATCCAACGACCTTCGAATGTTACGTCGAGGAATCGAGTAATTATCCGTACAGAATTAGCATTGTATCCATGTCATTGGAACCACATAGTTTGCCGTATGTGAAGCGGAATATCTTTTAGCAGATCCGTCCAAATTTCCGTTAAAATGTTTTTAGATCTCGAAGTGTTTTGACCAATTATTTTACTGTTCAAATGTCTGCACTAAACGTTTACAAACCAAGGTCTTTATTTATCCACTTCTCACAGCCACCTGGATTTTCTATTGGCCAATAATGCAAAGTATGACAATTGACTTGGTTACAGTCTGAAAAAGTGGTTTCGTGCGTAAACAAAACTTTAGTCAAAAACAACTAATTACTCTGTAATATCTGCAGACCCCATCCACAAAAATTTACATGGTTCTGAAAACTATTTCCATAATTCTTCATGAAGTATAGCATGAAAAGCGTGGAATTTATGTAAATGCAATATATGCAAAACACTTCGTTGACTGATTTTGTGTTATACCTGCCAAAATGTGCACTGTATTTCGATCATCAGCTGCTGTTTTGGATTTTATTCGTATTTTATTATATACACTTCCAGTTGCTGAAAAACTTTTAATAACATTCGCAAATGTAGATCATGAAGATGTGACACGTTCGGGAAACTTTCAACATACAAACGGGTTACATTTCGTACAATTTGGTAACATTTCGGTGAGATTTCGAGACAAAGATGACGTAATATCAACAACCAGAGACGGCGAAAGAGTGCTCGACCATTTCCTCAAAGTATTTTCTATCACAATTGGCTTAACCCAGACCACGAGTGATCTTTCCAGTAGGGCATTGTATTCGTCTTGAAATACTCTATCAGAGTGTAAGTAAAATAAGAAAAACTATACGATTCCGTAAAAAAGAAAAAAAAAACCGATGACCTTTATGTCTCCTTGGCGCCTTCACCTGTATAAAAAAACTAGTAACATCGGATGATCATCCCATGTATACCAAATAATTTTGGCCTTATGTAGTTTTTCCTGTCAGAGATAGCGGTCAAGTTATTCATATGGCCGGTTTTAAGTGCCTCACACTGTATACAGAGTGTCCCACAATTATGGTACGAGCTGGAAAGGGGTGGTAAGTGGGTCTATTCTGAACAACTCTTTCCTTTGCAAAAATGTCGGATGAGGCTTCATTTTTAAATTATTAAGGAAAAACACTGACCAATCAGAACGCGAGAATCGCGCGCGCTGTATGTTCGATTGCGATCACGGCCAACTATAACTCAGGCCTACGCTTCTATCTCCGAGCGCGCGCGATTCTCGCTCTCTGATTGGTCGGTGTTTTTCGTTAATAATTTAAAAATGAAGCCCCATACGACATTTTTGCAAATGAAAAAGTTTTTCAGAATGACCCCACCTACATCCCATTTCCGGCTCCTTCAACACTCTTGGGACACCCTGTATAAGAGCCTATTTTATTGTAACATATTGAATACACCTTTTTTAGTCGTTAATATTTTCAAATGGTCTTCCTTTAGTGTAGACCGCACTCGTTAACAGTCCCCAACAATTTTCAATGATATTTATATCAGTGTGGGGGGGAGGGGGGCTGGCCACTTTAAAACACGTATACTTTCTTTGGTAAAGTATTCCTGGACAGCTTTCGCCGCGTGAACAGCAGCATTATCTTGTTGAAATGTAAACGATTTTCCAGCCATGTGCTCAGCATACGCATTAGTATTATCCATAATAAGTTGAATATAATTTAAACTGTTCATTATGCCATGAACAAAATGAATGTCAGTTTTTCCTTTGTAGCCAATTTCTGCCTATACTATAACGCCTCCATCAGCTTATCGTCTAAATGTTGTTACTTCATTTTTTCGTATATCATGAAAGTAATACAGGTGTCCATCGGGACCATAGAAATTAAATACTTTTTCATCAATAAAGATGATTTTCTTATGCTCGAGGTACTTCGGAGCCTATCTAACAAGGGACATCACCCAAACGTTACATGCCGATTTGGATGAACTTTTGATATGTTATAGAACTTGAAAAAATATTTGAGACTTTTTTTTTATACGTGCGAATATCCACTTTGAAATGGCGAAAATAACCCTTCAAGTTGGGGTTGAAAAATCTATTTTTCAAATATTTCGGGAAATATTAGGCCTAGGTAAGAAATTCAAAATGAAAATTTTTCCGTTTTAGAAGGCCAATAATATTAATAAAACTTTGTTTGTTTAAAAAATATATTAAAAATTAAAATTTTTTTTTTTTCAAATTTTTATATAAAACGTTGAACTATTTTTATCAAATTTCACATATGTAAACTATAGGTTCAAACAAAAAATACGGATAAATTGGAATTTTTAATTTCATTCGTAGAAAAAAAATTGGTATGGTTGAAATTATGCGCACATTTTATAACTTCCCTTCGGGTGTACGACTGATTTCTATACATAATATTCTGGAAATTGTATTACATTATATTTTTTATACTAATTTATTCAAAAAAAGAAACTTGTATGTCCTTAGTTGACCCTATGAAACATGAGGCCCGAGGCAAGTATCTCGTTTGCCCCGCGTTGTACGTACTGATGGTCCTATTCAATGTACGGAACATCTAAAAACGTTGATTGTACTTGTGTGAAGTGAGACGACTTCATGATTAATTTGGATTAATCTGAACTATATCTACATAATTATATGAATCTATTAAAATGCTTATGATATTAGCCGGATTTATTTTCACATCGAAATAGTTAATCGGCTAAATCAAAAATAAAAAAGCTAATTGTAAATATAGATTAACGAAAAAATTAAGTATGGACCGTTTAAAACTAAATTAATTGTTAACATTACTAGTTGACTTGAAAATAGTTCTAGCCCTGTTAATGTATATGAACCACTTATTACTTATTTCAGATTAATGGCAGCACTCGAAAGACCACTCCGTAACAAAAATCACACATGTAACTCGAAAATCGCAATTATATTGGGTACTACAATCGCGCAGCACACACACTGTGATTCTATACCCTGGTTGCAGATAACTGCTAAATGGTTTGATTTGTTCTGAAGTTTTTTTGAAATAACATATTCGGTTTACTTCAGCAGTAATATGTAGAGGGGGTAAAATGCGTGGATTGGTTGATCACCTTAGTGACACTCTTTGGAAAGAGAAACTGCCTATTTACCTAATTGGTTGACAAAATTAAGAAAAAGTGAAGGAATTAGTAATTATCCATAAAACAGCGGTAATTAGAGCTCAGGTATAGGGCGAATCATTCAGTGACGGGAGTAGAGAATTCCGCACGCAACGGAAAAAAGCAGCAAGTAATAAACTTACAACAGTGCCTCGACTGTAATGAAACATTTTGGAAATAAAAATACCTATAGTTATAAATGCTAATACTCGACAAACAGTTGTGAACGATAAACATAAAAATCCTTTAGCATTAGACATTTAAATTACGATGCTTGGCGGCATCATAAACAAGCAATAAATGATGTTACGGAGCAGAATCAGTTTTCGAAATTATATGTTATAAAAAGAAAGTTTCGAAATGACTCTAAACGAACAATCACTATTATCCGAACAAAATCTTACAATTAATTACGGTTATGAAGTGACCGCGCCTCGCATAATCATAAGCGTCCATCGAATCGTTGAAGCGTCCATCGGTCTTTCGAATAACGAATACTACAGTAGCTCACATATTTACCTGCGTTGTTAGCCACTATCATCCAACAGATCATAAAAAGTGTAAAATATAATACAATTTCCTGAATATTATGTGTAGAAATCAGTCGTACACCCGAAGGGAAGGTATAAATGTGCGTATAACTTCAAGTTTTTCAAAAATCTGTTTGTGCTATATTATTGGCTTTCTAAAACGGAAAAATTTGCATTTTGAATTTCTTACCTAGGCCTAATAATTCCCGAGATATTTGAAAAATATCTTTTTCAACCTCAACTTTAAGGGTTATTTTCACCACTTTAAAGTGGATATTCGCACGTATAAAAAAATACGTCTCAAATATTTTTTCACGTTCTATAACATAACAAAAGTTCATCCGAATCGGCGTTTAACGTTTGGGTGATGTCCCTGGTAAGTACTGCCAGCAACCCATAACGTGGCGCGTGAAGAGGTTTTCCTAAACATAAGAAGTACTCGGTCGCCCCGCCTGTCCCCATCGAGAATCGTCCGAATTCGAAGCCTGCTGTGACAGAGACGTTTTTTTCGTCACGCTGCAGCGATGCATAGTAGTAGGACCTTCTTATTTGCAGAGATTATACTTTCTGGGCTATCATTCGTATACGCTATTATATTGGCATACCCTGGGTGTTAACAAAATTTGTTTTCACTCTTACTCTGTAAAGAGCTTATATATGATATAAAAACAATCGTTTCAAACTTTCAGGTGGAAAATTCAATTGAAAGAGTTTGCACAAAGCAATGTGGAAGTTTACCACATTATAATAATAATAGCATTTTTCACCATTTTTATTGGTTACTAAAAAATTCGGTTCGCAGACATTCGGTTCATGCGACCGAACTAACCATCATGGCACATGGCTGGCAGCGTTTTACGAAGGGTAGCCTATTCAGCTAGACACGTGTTAGAAAGTACAAAATAATTTCGCCAACACAGTCTTCAGGACAGGCCTAATTGCCTATATCTAAGCATCTGTAAGCGGTCAATGCAATTTCCTTCGATTAATACTAATTCTTTCCACAACATATGACAAAAACGAAAATTTTCACATTTGGTTAAAACTAATATTCTATATCGGCATCTACGCCAATGCAGTTCGCACTATCTCGCTCGCTCTCTAAACGTCTTCTGACGCCCTTTGTCCTTTGCGCTAAGTGGTGTGCGTGACCTCGCGAACCAATAAATTCCGTTGCCGAAAATGCGTGAGACTCGATGCGACCATCTTTTTTTTTCCGTCCAATTATCGCCGTCGCATTCGGAACGCCTGGGAAAACCTCCTCATGCGCCACGTTATGGATTGCTGGCAGTACGTTGCTGCGTATGCGACTTAATCTCTCCCGCGCATGATTACCTTCTGTCGCCACGCCATCGATCGGATCGATCCTGCGATCTAGACCCGTTTTTATTTTAAACCTATTAGAACCGTGTCAGTAATCCTAGTGCGAATAACAAACGAATTGCCTTACCGTTACCGTGTATTATCAACCGATTGAACCGTAATTCTCCGTTACTTTGTCCAGTGTACCGCCGTGCTTTTTTCTGTAAAACTGTTTATTTCAAGTATCCCATACATTAAATCGTATAATTGTGTGTGTGTTATTGAAACTGACTATAACTTTTTCCTACTTGCCCCGTACACTCCGCTAGGATAGTACTAGCCCTCCTTTGTGCTTAGCCGACTCGAGAAAACTCGTCGAGCTAATTTGCGAAACAAACACTTCTAATTGTAAGACTTCTTCCAATGTACATGTTCATTTGCAAACAGGAGACGTTGCTGTAGGTACCTGGACTATAAGCGTGGTTTTCTTTTAATTTTGTAGCACGAGAATTGCTCGCTTGTCGCGATCAGATAGCACAGATGATCTACCACTACTTTTATTTTCATCATACCCATGAACGTGTGTTAAAAAGTTTTATATAAATTCTCGTCTACTCTTAATTTTTATTGCAATTTTCGTAATGGTGAACTTTTGCTTATTTACTGTAAAAATTTGTGCAATTTCACTTTCAATTAATTTTGTTTTCACGACCCATTGTGTGAATTGGTAGATTGAGTAATTTGGTACACATTAATTGTTCGAGAACTAAAGGAATAGCTGTAGGTAATATCAATAAAGTTTGAGAGTGTTATCATTTTATGTCTATTCATTTGTATGTTTACATTTTTTTCGCGAAGAAGTTATTATAGTCTGACGAAAATAAGCTTCATTGTCCTATTCACGCGTCGTCATATTTACATTCCATTCAAAACTTTCAAGCTATTATAATCGCAAGCTGAGAAATTAAAGTTAGTACATATATGCTATATTTTTGTTCGGGAGTGTACATAGGCATTGTTACAATTAGTGTAGGAGCTGAAAAGAGGTAGCAGGTGTGACGATTCTGAACAACCTTTTCATTTGGTAGAATATTGGCTGTGATTTCGTTTTCGAACCTACATATATGTATAGCGAAACATACCGGCCAATGAGAGCGCGTGTGGATCGATGGTTCGGTGGAGCAAATGGCAGATTCGAACATGACGGCTGTCCGTAGCCGTGAGCAAGTGTGTCGGTGTCGCGTCGATATGCTAGGAAGCTATAAGGTGAAAGTCAAATCTAATAATGAATAAAGCAAATTGCAATTACTGTTGAAATATCCTTCAATCGTGAATAAGAAATAAACCAGTTAGTCGTTATTCACGCAAACAGGATAAATCTAATTTATTATTCCATACTTTGTTCGCTATCGCAAAAGAATAATAGTTAGAATATTGGAAATTATTTTCATTCATTCGGGCCCAGAATGAAATTGCCTTTTCCATTGACTGCTATTACAATTAGCAATCGACAATACTCCCCTTTTTGCGGTTATCGTCACTCATTGGTACCTGATAATAGCCGGACGCCAAATCTAATCCCATAAAGTACGCGTTACCGCCCAGACGATCAATCTGGTTTTCTATCAACAGCAACGGATAGCGATCTTTAATTGTCACGGCATTCAGCCGTCGGTAATCCACGCACGGTCGATAGTCTCCAGTCTTCTTCTTAACCAAAGTAACCGGACTCGCGTACGGCGGCGTTGATTCTCAAACTATCCCGTGATTAATCGAATCATCAATAATATCCCGAGCGATCTCTCTCTCAACTTCAGCCATTCGGTATGGGTTATAATATACAGGCGTATCCGTCATGCACCGAATTTCCATCCGAATCGCGTTCGTTTTTCCCAGCGTTTTCATCGATGTAGTAATTCGATCCGCGTATGAGCTGAGAAGATCTTTGCACCGTTGTTTGCTGCTTTCGTCGATATCTCCGAATTTTAAGCCCTTTAAATCTACGGCCTCTTATATCGTACTCATGGTAACAGCATCCGATTGTATTTCTTCGAGCCTCGGTAATTCTCGAATTACTATTCTATCGCGACGTTTCACCATCATGATGTGCGGTTGATCCAGAAAGTCTCGTCCGATAATTGCTTCATACAACATCGCGTTTGAATCTACAATTATAGCCCGTACCTTCGCCGCAGCTATCATAATTGTTATAATAACGGTGGCGAATAAATCGGTGGTTGTTCCGAATCCGGTGAATCCCCGTAATTGTAACTGCGTATCCTTTTCCAATGATATTCCTAATCGAGTCGCTACCGCCCTACTCAATAGCGTGCTCGAGCTCCCGGTATCCACGAGGCATACAACCCCCTTGCCGTTAACCGTAGCAGGTAATAAGTACATATTACTTTTGGTGTGACTCACCTTTGTTATATTGATCCGCTTTACCGCATTACAAAATTTTACCAAGTGCCCTTGCCTCTTGCACGACCCGCAGGTACTGGGATCCTTAGCACACCTGATCGACAAATGGCCTACTTTCCCGAAATTATAACAAGTAACGGTGGCTTCGTTCTTTGGCTGCAGCAGGGGCGGGTTTCCTCGCCGGCGCGGACACTACGTTTTCCGCCCGATGTCCGACGGTCCCACGAGGAAAGGTACGCGGTATCACTGGTTTATTCCCGGCCCACGGCATTGTCCCCATCTCATTCATTCTCACGTACAACTCGTCTGCATCAGAATACGTTTTCGACCGGATGCACAGAGGTCCCAAATCGCAAAAAGCTGGCCAAAAGTCGAATAATGAAGTACTGAATTTTTACCTTTTAACTATTGGGTTGGGTACACTGATAGTTTATGCGTACTATTACAAAAGGTACAGTTGCCCAGTTCATCTACCTGCATTGGTATTTTAGTAGGAAATTGACTTTCGTTCGAGCAATCCCTAGCGCGCGAATCCAGCAAAAATAGCCATCATTAGAAAAATTTTTAACTCAGTTCTCAGTGCATCAATTTTGATTCTGCAAAATGGAAAACAGTACCGAAGGTAGGTAGAATACATATACACAGTACAAGATCAATACTTACAAAGCATGATACAATAATTGAATAACGTTTTTTAAGAAAAATTCAAGCAAATAGTGAACTAGGTATTTATAAAAAAAGGGAAAAGTTTATGAGTTCCGCGGAGTTCGGCTACAAATCCAATTGTGATATTTAGTTAACACTGCAATGCATCAGAATCAACAAAAAAATGCTGCCCATATCTGCCCCTTGAATTTTTATGAGCGTTTGAAAATGTAAATATTTGTGCTTGTTGCTGATTCATGCGTGTTCGCTTCTCTCCCTCTCGCTTTCTCTCTTTCATACAATTAGTCATTCGCTAACTATTTTTGACTCCCTTTTTTCATAAAAAGGCGTAAAAATTACAAATAGGGAAGAGGCCAACATTCAGGTATACGTGACCGCCGGACACATAATGCCGAAGTACAATGAAGCAAATAAACGTTGAGTTTAAGAATATTCAGCATCAGTTTTTTCATAACTTTTTATGACTATTGATATAGACGTCACAGAATTATTAAAAATATTATTAAAAAAGCATAATTGAAATCAACCTATAAAATTTAACATCATGAATGAAACCTATATTGATATGTTTGTGCGTGCGTCTATATTACATTGTTTCTGAAAAAATTAAACTGCGTTATAATATAGTTTAGTATAATATGTACATGATTTATTAGTTCCTCCAACAACAATATCAGAATTAAGCACGGAAAGTGACACAACCGACTACGAATATGACTCCGATGTGTGGAGTTATTTCATTTAATAAACGTAATTAATTATGTTTTTCGTAATGTTGCATTAATTTGTGACCTCGAAAACCACTTTGTACAAATTTTCAGCTAAATTGACGAATCCTCTCATACTTTGCCCAGCTTTCTGTATTTTGTTTAATACTCATCAGTCATATTGGATTCGCCATTTTGTTTTTCGTAATTTTGACTTTTGATTTGTAATGACCCACCTCAAAAACCCCTAGGTACGAAGTTTCATTTAAATTGAAATACGTCTTCATATTTTGGCCAACTTTTTGAGATTTGGGACCACTGTGGGATGGTTCAAGCTATATACACTCATCCTGGATTCCCCCCCGATCACGGCATCCTCTAAATATGCGTCCGGTATGTTTAATTTAAGCGCTCGCAATTTCGACAACTTCTCGAAACAATAATCTCCCAGGCGCCAGGCAACCCAGTTTTATCCACCGGTTGCACCCACTGTTCAATGTGGGCACTATCTCGCGACGGGTCGAACTTGGGAAGTACATTGTCCTCGTTCGTTGGCCGAAATTGCATGATGCGAAGCTCCCGCTTCAGACGCTTCACAGTTGCCCGTAAATCTCCTGACTCGGAATCACTCTCTGACCGATCCCGACGGCGCGGTCGTTCGCGTAAACTCTCCCGTTCTCGCATATCGCTCTTATCCCGAGACGACTCACTATAACGACCCGCCGAAGTATCTCGCGAACGACACCGTCGCCGATCTCGCGAATCGTCGCGCCTACTCTTCTGAGAAACATCTCGTTTTCGGCCGCGGGATTCCTCGCGAGCTCTACTACGAGACCGATCGCGATAGTTTTCCGGCGTATCCTGCCGGCGTTTACGCGAGCGGTTTTCGCGTTCATACCGCGAACGATCTCGCGAATCATCTCGCGTACGCCTACGTTCAATGTCTTTCGACACTTCGCGTATCGAGTCATAAGATTGTTCACGTTCGCGCGAACGTCCTCGTGAACAACGCTTCGACGATTTCTGCGGTCTCACACTCGATCGACCCATGACACTAGCCTTTACGACACTAAACGGTATTTACAATCACGAACAATAACTCACAGGCACAATAGCGTAAAAACGTCTAAAATTGGCACTGTATTTCCGTGATTAACCGAAAAAAAACGTAAAAGCAAGCGGTCGTTCCCACTTCTGAATTGTAAGACTATTGAAAAATATCGAGGTTCGACACAGAAAATAAGTCGTTAGACGTTTAATAGTTTTGTATTTCGTCAACGTAGCCAACAATATGCGCGATGCAATGCAGTGAACGGTCCATTTTCGAATGTCCTTCCTCGGGATTGCGAGAGATTTCCTCTCCCTCGCAAAAGGCCTGGGTTGTTTATTATCCTCGGCAACACAACGCCGAGCCTCGGCGCCGAGGTAGCCGTCGCGCTGGGTCATATGGCTATTATCGAGTACGTCTAAGGAAGGGTCCGGAATTTTCCTTACAAGATATTTGACAAATAATAATTAGAAAAATATATATCTATATAAATATAACAGATCTGAATTTGGAAAGGAATTATAGGCTTGAAAGGAAGTTCTTCCACGGAGAGAATCTGCCGACTTGACAATGGAACACGCCGAGAATATCAATCCACGCATTGCGCGAAATAATGGATTTCGGTTAAATTGCGAATAGTCCTAGGTTGTTCCGTTGTAGGGGTTCGTCACGGAAACGAGGCAGAAACACAGAAATCCGTAATTTCATGCACGCTACCGTATAACAAACGTTCACCGGAGATCTTCAGGGAAGAGGATCGTGGATGCAATGCTCATAGGTAAAACATACCAAGGAAAGGATTTAGGAGAAGAATTGCAAGAGAGCGATCATCGGATTGACACGCCTTTATATTGAGTCGACGATCGACCCACGAAGAGGGGACACGCACACGCCTGTGCGATTTGTCTGAGTGGATTTTATTCCACTCTCGACTCTACGTCAGCTTTTCTATTGTCGCTAGATTTAATGCAAGATGCAATAATCCATACATTACGTGCTTCGCACCATTGCCAGGTTTCTTTTGCTAACTTTGACAATTTAGGGAATGGAATACTGCTCATTCGATTTATACATGTACCACAATGCAGTTGGGCCATTCCACGCCGAATCCATCACATCTTGACCTCACGATATGCGATTTTGTTTTAATCAAAATATGTTGTAGTCTATGTAAAATTAGGCAGGGTTTAAATCTCACTTTGCCGATTCCGAATTTGTTAAGAAATTACAAGCCTTCAAAGTTTGCAGTTTTTGCCCATTTTTGCTAAAATACACTTCATTTACGAATTTTTTTCTCACAAACCACTTGTCTGATTCAGCTAATTTCTTTTTGTTTTATTCATAAAGGATTGGACTACTACAAGATATTTCTTCTGACTTCGTCAATTTGTTATATACTATCAAACAATTTAAACAAATTTTTTGTTTACGTTTTTCAATGAAAGGCGTACCTGATTAAAATTTAAAAAAAATATATCACATTCCCTGAAGCTTCCCCTTTAAAATGAAATCTTCTGAACGATCAAGTCTCGAAAATTGACGTCACAATAAGCTGAAAAACGACGTAGTGTACCTCCGTTTCAAGTAAGCGAGTCATGCGCTCCGCGTTCACTGGCCCTGGTCAAGCCTGGTACACGACTAAATGACTCTGTTTGTAGTTGGAAGAGTATATTAGTAACCATTTTTGGCCAATGACACATTGCTTAACACGTTCCATGCCACGTGAACCATTTACGGTACACGTTAAATTTGACCATCAGGACACGCGTACATATTCATTTAAAGCGCTGAAAATATACATTTTATGACAAATTTGATTCTATAAAATATATTTCCACCAAAAGGATGAGGTATTGATAGTGATAACTACTCCAAACGTACTAACCACTTATCGACTGATGATGTAATGAAATATTATGTGATAATATACCCATCTTTAGTCAAAATATCAAATGGCCTGTACGACAAGTTGGATAAAAACGGCTTGGCAGGGAACGTGTTAATCATAAATATTAATTTCCACATTTATTATTCATGCTATACAAAAGCGATGCCATCGCTCAATGGAAACCATGAGAAGGTAGTGGTTTTCTTCCATCGGGAAGGATTTAGGAGGGGTGTTGTGATTGGTCGGAACGCACGCGACCAATCGCAACATCACTGTCTACACAAGTGTCGTACTGACAACATATAACCGCGCGCTTGCAAAAGACAATAAACCTGTACACGGGAAAATTTTGGCAAACTTACCGCCGCAGTGTATTTACTTAGTTATAAGTTATAAAATTCTGAACTTCCGCCGCCCCTCCAGATTACACGGATTACACTGATGGAGCGACGATAAGTGTAAGATAAGAACAAAGTGGTCCTTCGAGCTGGATCTCCGGATTTCGCAAAGATTGTGTGCTTCTTTGTTTCGTGGTGTAAACTCGTGGTTTGAACTCAACGGTCTCGACCTCCAAAATGGCTGAGCGCCTAAAAGAACAATTGGAAATTGTATATGCGTCGCAGCGTCCACAATTATATTCGTGACGATTAAACGACGCGTGGGATTATTGGCAATCCCGACAATTAAGAATAGAGGACTGTATTTGGAATGGTATGCGTAACTTCGACACAATTACAAAGAATAGTTAAACTTTATTAGTAGTTGGCGGATAAAATATAAATGTATAAGTACAACTAATGAGTACTAAACTAAAATACTATAAGTTGAATATATGTAAATTAAACGAAAACTAGAGACTGTATGTATACTGTTCGAAAACTATGGAATGAATGAATTTCCGAAGCTTCTCACAATCCAAGAAAGCTTGGGGTGGGCGTGATGATTTTAGGAATAGGTGAGGGAAAAACTGCAACTATTTTCTGATTCGTTAAGGAAATTAGGGCGGAAATGGAAATGTGGAGAGGGATAGAGGCGTTTCCAAAATGTCCGTAGCCAGTAATAAATTTAAGGAATACCTCGACATCTATAGAAAATACGAAACAAAGACTCTAGTACTAAGGTGAAGGATGATGAAACCCAGATGGGATTAAACAAGATACGAAAAACTCTGAACGAAATGTAACGATTCCCTGGGTCTTATTTCTGCTACGGGACAAACAAACCTCTTGACTTTCTAAACCTACAGTAAAGTGTTCGAAGGGACGAAAAAACCGAGGACTATTGTATCGAGGAAACATTGGGTGGTCGCCTAATTCGCTCGGCGCTTACTGTAATTTACGACCTAACAGAAATGTTTCATCGTTTGGGCCGCGTGGAAAACTTGAAGAAGAAGAGGCTACACAACATTACGTACGGGATGGTGAAATCTCGGTTGGACGTTTTAGAAAACCCGTGGAAGGAATTCCAACAAACTCACCGTCAACTTCGTGAGGACGTGGGGTATGTGTGAATGAATTATAAAGAAATCAACAGTCACTCAATAACAAATATATTCAATAGAAAAGCAACGATTTAACAAAAGCAACAACAAACGGTATCAGACAATAACGAGTAGCAGTAAGAGCGTCTAAGATTGTGCGGATGTAAACGTGATGGTAGGAAAATCACGAGTGTCTCGAGCGGCGCGATGATCAGTGTTTTTATGTCCTTTTTGGGAAAGGATAGACGTAGGAAAAGAAAAGGAGAAGTATAGAGTGGACAGTTGAAGGGGTGGAAAGGAAAGTCAACGGAAACTTAGGTTCGCGCAAATCTGGCTGCCAAATGTGCAATCTAACAAAGAGCAGGGTTGCACGAGACCCTGGAAAAGAAACAGGAAATTGAAGAATAGGCAGGAAGTCCTTAGCAAAACTCAGGAAAAAGAGAAAGTTGGCAACAACGTCGTGGCGGACAGAGCCACATTCGAAATAACGTCACGGGAGAAGTCTCAAAACACGAATACTTCAATGTGTATTGGTACGACACTGTCGAGGAGTCCTTCATGGACCAAAAGGGCCTCCTGCTGGATCATTTGAAAAGGTTGGAGGCATTAAAGTCAGCACCCAAGGACACTTCCACCATACCGTCCAAATCGTCGGACTTGCGCTCTCGCACCGTCCTGCCCAGGATACAGCTACCCTCCTTTTCCGAAAATTATAGGGAATGGGCGTTCTTTCATGACTTATTCAAGTCATTAATCGTTGAAGAGCCTTCCTTAATGGATGTCGAATGGTTCCATTATTTGAAAAGCCGCGTGACGGACAAGGCCGCGCTGGTTATCAACAATCTACCGATCACCGCCGCTAACTTTAAACGCGTCTGTGCCACTTTAACCGGCCGATTTCAAACCAAATGGTTAATGGTTGGGTCGCAGTTGGAGGCTTTAAGTCACCTTTCCCCGGTCAAAGGGGAAACGACCAGTGCGCTGAAATCGGTTTACTACGAACCCTGGCAAGTGATCGGTGCGCTTGCTGATATGGGACGCCCAGTGACCAATGCAACAGATTGGGTCATCCACCTAATAGTAGAGCGACTAGACGAACAATGGCGACGTGAGTGGGAAACGTCTCTAAGCGTCTCCATCGAACGTCCTAACTTTCCGGAGCTACAGACGTTTATGAAGATGCACCAGGTCGCAGCGGAGTCGTCGAGTTCACGGATGACCTTTGTGCAAAAACAGTCGGCACTATCTGCTGTACTGCAACTTGTTCTCCAAGAGGACTCCTGTGGAAAAGAAGGCGGCGGACACGGCGCTACAATACTGCAAAAACTGCTTAGATAAGCACCTTACCTCAGATTGTAATTACCCTAAGAGATGCCAACAGTGCGCGGAAAAACACCATTCGGTTCTGCACGACGCACTCGAGCCTTCCGTCAGCGCTGCAGTGCAGCATGCCTGCCACGCCTGGGAGCTAAGACGATCCGTCCTGCTGGGATTAACTCGCTGCCTACTCCATTGTCCTGCCGAACTCGTCTCCACTTGCGCCTTGGTCGACCCTGGGAGCGAGGTTTCCCTTGTCTCTGAGGGTTTAGTGCAGAGGCTGGGACTTCAGCGCACGCGAGCTCGGGTCCCGCTGAAGTTTGTGGCTGGGGCATCTACAAAGACGATACGAGGACTCATCATTATCAAGACTACCTCAATCCACGATCCGATGGAGAGCGTAAACATTCAGGCCTTTGTGGTGATGCAGCTCTCAAGTTACAAACCTAATTTGTTGCCACAGGAGGTCACAAGGTTGTTTCCGCCTGGGTTGAAATTGGCGGACTCTTCTTGAGCCAACCATGATCCGATTGTACGAGGGGGCCCCGATCTACCTGTAGCTCAACAAACGCGATTCGGCTGGTTACTAACCGGCAGCGTAAGCGCGTTTTCCCGACGACCGCGATGTACAACGGATATTGTGGAGAACCAAGCCAAACGTTCAGGTCAGGGAATATCAACTTTGCACCGTTACTTATGGACTGGCTTGCGCCCCCTTTTTGGCCCAGATGTGTATCCAGCAGCTCATCACTGAGGAGTACGCCCTGCATCCAGAGACCTCCAAAGTACTGTTGCAGGACGTGTACATGGACGATATTCTGACCGGAACTACCAGTAGCGAGGAAGCTCAGGCAGTCAAAGAGGAGTTAACCAGCCTGTGCATGGCGGCCGGCTTCCAGCTGCACAAATGGGCTTTGAACCAACTAGAATTAAAGGCGAAGGGAGGTGGCGTTAACGGACATGGACACCGATACTGGGATAGCAGCAGCCAGTACTCTATCCTGGGCCTTCAGTGGTCAGCCGACCGTGACACCTTCCAAGTGAAGTCTCGCGCATACGCTAGTGAACCTACGGTAACAAAGCGTAAGGTACTGAGATTTCTTTCCCCTGTTACTGTCCTCGCCAAGATGTTCTTCCAGACTCCATGGACCACAAATCTTGGTTGGGATGGCGAGCTACCCGTTCAGCTAAGGAACGACTGGAACAAGTACCTGGATAAACTGCCGGCCCTGCAGGAAATGGAGCTACCCAGGTGGTTAGGAACTGGGAATGTTAGCCGGCTGGTGGATCTACATGCGTTCTGCGATGCCTCGCAGCAAGCTTATGCCACCGTGGCCTACTTGGTCACCCTCACTAACGACGGTGAGAAGATAATTAAACTCTTGTGAGGAAAAACTAAAGTGGCTCCTATCAAACAGGTTTCACTTCCGCGCCTGGAACTTTGCGGCGCTTACCTACTGGTTCGGCTAACGTCACATTTAAGGCGAACGCTCAAGTTTCAAGATATCGCCACCTACCTCTGGAGCGACACTCCTCCATACTCCTCGGCTGGTTTACTGCTCATCCGTGCCGCTGGCAAACATACCTAGCTAACCGAGTGGGAGAAATCCAGCGCCTTCTGCCAGGTGCAATATGGCAGCATGTCCCCGGCACAGAGAGCCCATCCGATTGCGCTATCAGAGAACTGCAACCTGACGTGCTCAAGGACCATTCTCTCTGGTGGCTTGGGCCCGAGTGGCTCGGTAAACGGGAATCCTGGCCAGTCTCGGTTCCAGTAATAGGGACTGCACTCCCGCAAGCCCGTCACGTGTCGCATACTACGAAAGAGGACGTCAAAGAGGTAAGAAAATACCTTAGCCAATTTTCTAACTGCCTGGTGCTTGCGATGGCGGACAAGGAAGGATTTTGAATACTCTATTCACTTGCTGGCCGAGGATTTGAATCTCGCAGAGAAGCTCATCACTCTAGGCGTTGAACGGGAGTTCTTCTCGCAGCAGATTCACGCTATCGTAGCGGAGCTAAATTTACCACGCAAGAGTCGTCTACTGAGGTTGAAACCCTTTCTCGATTGGTGAAGGACCTTGAGAGTGGAGGGTCGACTGTTGGCTGCCAAGGTCTCTCCAGGCCAGCGTCATCCCGCCATTATTCCGGATGAATCCTCCTTGGCCGCCCTGTTGATCCAGGACTCCCACCAGCGGACCCTTCACGAAGGTGCGCAGCTAACTCTAGCCGTCTTACGACAGAGGTATTTGACATTAAAGGGACGTCACGCGTTCAAGGCGGTAATAAACAAATGTATCACCTCCGTTCGTTGGCGAGGAGCACCTCGAGACCAGCTCATGAGCCAACTCCTAGAATGGCCCTGTTATATTGTCTATGCGTAGCAATATTTCACACGACATCTTTTTTTTAGCAAAAATTTCAGCCCGTAAAAAACCACCTTTAGTTCAAGTAGATTAATATATTCCGCCCGTTCTCTTTCACTCCAGAAAACCGTGCATTTGCTCTCCATCACATGTAACCCGTATCTAACTGCAGGTCATGCTGCTACTAAGATACCAATAAATTCTACCAATTTCCTAATTTTACAACAATGGATATGTAGGATAAAAATTTTTAAATCTACCCCTTTATTACAGAGTACAGACAGAACACGGATTTACAAGACAAATACACACAAGAAACGATAATCCCGTAGACAGAAATTAAGAAGCGTAATCGTGATCGTAACCATAGTCGTAGCCGTAATCCGTATCTTATGGCCGTATGGTATCGTATCGTATTATATCATATTGTCGTGTAACTCGTTAACTCACTCTCTTTTCGTCTTACTGATCGTCGTCGCGCCGCAATCGCGTTCTTTTATCCGCGCGGCGCCCGAACGTGCTCGATGCTACTTTTCAAACGTTTCGACAGTTTTCGATGCTCCTTACCTCGCGATCGTTTCTTACCGGTAACGCATTTGTTGTTCGTACTCGTCTCGCTTAACGTTTCGAAAATAGACACACACGCACTCACACAAACATACTTGCGCGGGATTAACGAGCTCAAGCATTAAATTTGGGTCATGGATTAACCGATCAGCTGTTTAAATACGCGTTATTGTCGCGATCCTTCGAGCAGGTTCTCGACGCCGCGGTTAATCCTCATCTCCTACATATATATCGGAATTTCATTGCTAAGTTATTTATTTGTAGCCTTTTCTCCGTAATGAATTTTACGCCAAATTTTTCAGAATTAAATAGAAACCCAAGGAACTTTAACTCTTTCGCAGGTATTAGGTTACACTTGTCTAAATTTAGTGTAAATTCTACTGCTTCCAGTAACTTTCTAGTTTGCCTGATATTATTATAACATTCTTGTGCCGATTGTCGAAGCAATAGTATATCGTCCAGGTAAAATACCGACGAAAAACCTTTTGATCTTAAGCAGTGGGCTATCGGTTTCATTAACTTCGTGAAAACGAACGGGGCCATACATAAACCGAATGGGACACAGTTGAATTCGTACAGTCGGGATCTATAGCGAAATCTAATACATTTTCTATACAACTTCTCCACTGGAATAAAAAAATAAGAGTCTATGAGATCTATCAATGCCATGAACATATCTTTACGCATTAAACGCATCGCTGTTCTTTTATCATCTATTTTAAAATGAGGAGCGGAAATAAACTTATTCAGTCCTGTAACGATTTTTACGCATTCGTCGTTGCGTACGGGTGTTCGGACAGGGTGGTTCGGATATTGACGATGACTCGTGAATTACTGCACAACGTTTATTGCACAGAGTCGAGTAAAACAGTAACAAACAGTAAATACCAGTCTTAACACATCACAGAGTAATTACAAAGCGGTTATTCTAATGTACATTTTGACCACGGTCGTTGCATGCGACACGTGGTTGAGAGTGTTCTGAAGTTAATTATAGATATTGTACCACGGTCGTTGTATACGACACGTGGTTGAGAGTATTCAGAGGTTATTTTGAGATATTATTGATCTCTGAACAGTCTATGATTATGTTAATCACTCGCGGAGCGTTCTGTTCACAATTGCGCGTTCTGAATGGACTGTTTAACTGTATAACACAAATTAGACTTTGTTTAAATGAGCAGACCGTAACGAGCGAACAGAATAGATCGCGGACATTTTTCGACTGTTAACACGCGGACAAAGAGTCGACAGTTAAAAGTCTCTGAGATGACTTCACGTTATTAATCGATCTAAATATCGATTAATCGTAACGTAAATTATTATGACTGCTCATAGATGACGCTATTGATATTAATTGACGCGTGATCGTCACAGACGCTTATTAATCACCACTGGCGCATATAGGTGACGCCAGTGGTGACATTAACTGCTAAATCTTCAACAAGTCCTTTTAAATTAAGAATAAACCGCATGTCACTATTGGGCTTGAGAATCAAAAAATATCCCGAAACGAACTGGTTTCTACAACGGTCGCACTTAGATATTGCACCCTTTTTAAGCAATTTTTGTATCTCTAATTCACACGCAATATTTTCTTGTACTGTTAATTTCGGTTCCACATATTTTAATCGTGGCTGCGGTAGACTCTCAATAATATAACCTTTTACACATTGTAAAATAAAAGGATCATCAGTAAAGTTTTGCCAATGCGGTAGAAAGTATCGAACTGTTCTAGCAATTCACACCAAGTCTAATTCTTGTGATGATGATTGTCGTTGGACCATGGTTCTTTCCATTTCTGTCCCTTCTGCTAAGTGCCGCGGTAACTCATATCGAAAGGACGACGCCAGTTTACCCTCTCGCTTACTAATACTCTTCCGGTAGCTGCTTCCCCCTTGTTTTACCACATCTTTGGAAACTATTTCCATGACTTTTGCGGTCTTGAAATTTTCGAAGAATTTTTTCCCGAACAATAGACCAGCCATCAAAATTTCACCTGCAATAAGTTTTACAACAGGATTTAATCCTTGGACAAGGAAGGATTTTTTGTTTTCGATATGTCATGATGCAGGTTTGATAAAATTCTACTTGCATTGTTCAATAAATTTTGCGGAATCAACCACCAATTCAGTGCTTTTCTCTGCCTTTAACACCTGCGTTAATGCTGTGCCGATAGCATTAATTTCGGCTGCCAGCTGATTTTCGGCCAGGTACTGGAAGTGGTACTTTTTTTATCGCCAGCGCCGATAAGGCAATATTGACTTCAGGGTTAAGTCTTGGATTATTGGATATTTTTCTTGCAGGTCGCGCTTATGATCTTTTGATAGACCATCTCGCAATATTTTATCCCAGCGTTCCGCTACCACTACATGAATATCAGGAACTTTTTACGTGTCTTTGGATGGATCATCTCCAAACAAGCCTAACGTCAATTCGTCTAGTTCCATAATCGATACTTTTCCCTCGGTGTCGGTCTGTTTTACCGGCTCAATTGACATGTGACTACTAAGGACGTGAGACATCTCTCGGATTACGCGCATCGCCCTCTAAGTCAGAATTATTGTCGCGCCGCTCTGATGTACCTAAGCTTTCGCTTGTACCGACAGGTGTTCAAGGGGGAAGCTCGACCATTGCGAAGAGTCACGCCTGTCGGTGTTATGGGCGGGTGAATTGGAAAAACCACTTCTTCACCACTTAAGGATCATCAGAACTGTAGACTGTCCCTCGCGGGAAGCGACCTGCTTAGCTGCCCGTCCAGGGATGCAGAACATGCGTGCATGCGCTGAGTCCCGGATACAGCGCTGCACAGCGGGGTCCACGAGGAGGTGAGGTCGCCAGTGCGGAAACTCAATCTCATATGGGAATACTTTTGGTGCGTATGTGTTCGGTTCACGCGGCTTTAGCCGCGTATATTTTACAACTATATGTTGTAAAATGTTAGATGCATCCAGTCTGAGTCTAGTCTGTATTTTATTTCGCGGATGAATTTGTGCGTTATTTTCGCGTTTGTGGTTTGCTGCCACCTGGTTTACCATGTGGTCTGGATCTCTGTTTTGATTAGCTGCCGATACTGCTCGAGTTGAGTTGAGTCTGGAGGCGTTGTTAGGGCGTCAAAAGTTATGTTACCTAGTGTGAAGTGTGAGTTGTGTCAGAGCATATAGGTGGTATATCTTTCCTGTATTATCAGGTCCATTGGAGTTGCTGCCGCTAGGACTGTTAGTGCGGCGAATGATACTGTGGGTGGTACGCTCTTGTGGCGCGGATGAGTGCGCACCAGTACGCCTGTTTCAGGAGTTTCAAGTGCCATGCGTTTAGCTTATCACCCCAGCCCGCTGATGCGTATGTGATTATTGGAACGACAGTGCCCTTGTACGGTTTGTGCATGTTCTGGTACATGATTCCCCAGTGCGCTTTCGCAATGTGTGAGAGTTTGTTGAAAAGTATCTCGCCTTTCGTAATGTGGCGGATGTGTGGTGCTATGTTGAATCGTGTGCCAAAATGGACTCCAAGGTACATGACTGCGCTGGCCATTTTCATGGAGGTTCCGTCGATTTTTACCGTTGGTGGCCGTTTAGTGTCGAGGAATCTTTTGAGTAGGATCATTTCCGATTTCGACTGTGAAATTTGGAGCTTGTGGTTTCTGCACCAGTTGAAGATGATGTTGACCACGATGTTCGCAAGTTCTTCTAACTGTTTCCTTAAGTCTTCAGGTATGATGACTATGAGGTCGCCAGCGTATGCGACGACTTGGAAACCCGCGGCTTCTAGAATGTTTAGAAGGTCATCAAAGGTTAGGTTCCAGAAGGAGGGGCCAAGGACAGAACCTTGTGGACAGCCATTGTCTACGTATTTTGTGCTCATTGTGCCGGAATAGGTCGAATGGAAGCTGATCTATCGGAGAGGTAGCTTTGTATTAATCTGTAGATGTTTCGTGGACAGTTACGTTTCTTTAAGTTCTGCAGGATTGATGGCCACCAAACATTGTCAAAGGCTCCGGAGATATCAAAAAGCAGCGCAACTACGTATTGTACATGGTCTGTCCGGAAAGTAATGCAATTAAGTACGTAAATAAAAATTTATTTCTATTATTGGCACAATTCCTTAAAATTCCTCAAAGTACACCCCTTGAGCATCAATACACTTTTGCCAGCGACTTTTCCATGCTAGGTACGCATCCTGGAAAGCGTTGATGGAGACCTCGTTTAATGCCTTCGTCACGGCGGATTCCTTTGTGATCAGTTTTAATTCTCAGGAATAGGAGAAAGCTGTGCTTGGCTAAGAATTCTTGGACACGCAGAGCGGTATGGGATTGAGCGTTGTCGTGGTGCAACTGCCACGTAGCGGCGATCTCTTTCCTGGTACGAACCACTCTTTTCTTCAACCTGTCACTTGTATGTAATATGTGGATTGACTGTCCATCCTTGAGTTAAAAATTCTTTGTGGAGCGTCAAAAAAAAACAATGAGCATGGTTTTTCGTCAACACTGGTGCTTGTCGGTCGTCCAGATAGGTGGTCATCTTTCGCGTTTTCCCAACCATTTTTGAACAAATTCAACCACCTGGAAACTTGAGAACAAGAGAGAGCAGCGTCCCCGTATGCTTCTTTAACCATTTGGTATGTGTCGACGAGGCTTTTATTCAAGTTAGCACATGTTTCGGCGACAAGGAAGACCGATTTTTATGGAATAGTCACGAAGTGCTTATACGAAAAGTACACGATTTTTAAGTTAACAATTTATTACCACAAAAGACATAACAATTCAACGAAACGAGAAACACTGTACGCAATTTAAAATAGAACAAATAAGTAATACAAAACGGGCGGAATATTTAACGCCTTTGTTTTCTTTTATGTTTAAATGCTTTTGCTGTCCACGAACATGTGAGGAGGAACTCCGCTATTTGTTCCCTTTTGTTTCCTATATAATACCTGGGAGGGTATTCGCTTAGAAATCGATAAAGCAGGAATCTAATCTGTCGATTCGAGGAATCTTATCTATCGGTAAGAAGTCGCGACATTCCCCCCCCCCCTCGTTGCCGATCGCGTAGGTGAGACGGCAACACCACGCTGAGTGGCAAATATCTAGATTTTCGCGGCCGAACCCGTTTGAGCGCGGGATGGGTTATCGTCGTCAGTGAATAGCGGACAAAGCTTGACGATAGGTCGCATTAATGTAGAATTGGCCGTTCGCACAATAACAACGCGCGTTACGCCGTCGCGACCGAGATGAAGTTGGATGACGCGCAAGAGCCCATTTCATCGGTGAGGTACGTTCATCTTTAACAAGAACCAACGCGCCGAGCTGAACGGCCTCTCGCCTGAATTTCCATTTTGAACATGCCTGTAACGAGGCCAAATACTCGCGTGACCAACGCTTGCAATCGTTTTCCGTGAACTTACGCAGGAGTTGCCATCGAGAAAGACGAGAATGTGGGACGCGGGACAGTTGAGCTTCGGGGACGACTTTGAGCGCGTCTCTGGTTAAAAAATTACCAGGAGTTAACGCGGCGACGTCGGACGGGTCATCGCTGAGATGGCACAGAGGACGCGAATTTAATACTGCTTCGATCTCAACCAGTGGAGTTATGTTGGAATACGGAAAAAATTCGGACTTGAAACGGGAATCGAACCCGTGCCCCTCAGATTACGAATCGTCGACGCTCCCAACTGAGCCACCGGCGTCCGCCTCCTGATACACGTCCTTTTCCGCATCCTTTTGTCCTTTCGGGTCTGGAGGCCCCGCCAATCCCACAGTTGAGAATTCTTCAAAGGTCAATGGAGTGTCCCCCACTACACGGCGTAAATAGAATTTAACAGATTTAACTGCTGCCATCCATTTGCCGCCGAACTGGGGGGGGGGGGGCTGATGGCGGATTGAACTTCCATTCTGTGCCGTCGGTAGCGAGACCGTTACAAATAATATCAACTTCGCGCGACGCTTCCTGGAACATTCGACGGAGTTCCTTGTTCGCATCGACTAGCGTGGTTCCGCAGTCGCTAGTAATAGTGGCAGGTACAGTAAAAGCTCTCCTCGTGTACTACTTGGTCGGCTCCGGCCGAGGACGAACGTCTTTTCCTGCGCCAATGCGTGCGTCATCGCTACGCCCGTGTTCGCCTCGCTCGAGCCAGTCCAAGTGTAACACGATTCTCGCCGCGGTCCCTTTGATGCGGGCTGACAAATCTCCAGTTCCAAATTTAGCAATATAATTTTTTAATATGTATATTTTTTTGACTGCAAACTTTTTTAACATATTCGTGAGGTTCTGCCGATCAAAATAAGACCAAACAAGGTATAATTACGATCATAATTACCTGTGTAACAAGCCATAAAAATTTCGGACGTTACAATTACGGCAGAGATACAAATAAAACTTTATGGCTTGTTACACAGGTAATTATGATCGTAATTATAACGTGTTTGGTATCATTTTAATCAGAAAAACGAGACGAATACGATGGCAAAAGTTTCATTTACGAAAAATCAAAAATAAGAATTTTTAATTTTTAATTTAAAGGTCTGAGCTCCGTCTGCCTTTCATCTTTTCCGAACGCTTCAACCTTCTGCCTCTCTGTCTTTTTCACTCTCCGTCCTCTTTCACGTTAAAAACTTTATTCACCCGTTACGTACGTAATTATTAACGTAATTACATCATGTTTGGTGTCATTTTAATCAGAAAAACCTGACGAATACGATGGTACAAGTTTCATGAAAAAATAATAGGAAATAAGAAAATTGCAATCTTTTTCTATGCTTGCATTAGTATGTGTCTCACCGATATTCGGTCGTTTCGGTAACCGATCGTGTTTATGTAATGCTTGACTGATTCCGAGGGGGATCGCACCAGCAACGGCTCCCGCCGAGTACGTTTTCGCCTGCTACGGCTCTCGCCGAGTACACTTTTGATTGCGGCCGCCTGTCCACGGGGAGAACTTTTAGACCATGTTTGGTGTCATTTTAATCAGAAAAAACCTGACGAATACGATGGTATACGTTTCATAACAAAATACAAGGAAATAAGAACATTTTAATCTTTGTATTTGCTGGCATTAGTATGTGTTTCACCTATATTTGACCTTCGTCGTTTCGTCGGCCGCGGCCCGTGACGAGGAAGGCACGGCCGCCGAGTATCAAATTCGCCTCTACGGCTCTCGCCGAGTACACTTTGGATTCCGACCTGCCGTCCACGACGAGAGCTTTTACAGTATACCGCGGCGGCCACGCTTATACGCTGCTATAAAGGTATCGGAAGTGTAGTCGGAGACAACTTCTAAATGAATGGCGCCGGTCGCGAAGCAAATGAAAACGATAAGGTCCGGCATAGCCGACTCTCGTGTGTGTGAATGGGCGAGAGGGAATTATGCGACGAGCGGGGTGTTGACCTAACAGTTGTTCGTAAGTGCGAGCCCGATGTCGGATACAAATAACGCAACGATTTATAAAGGTTCGCACTGGGTTACGACCGCCGACAATCCAATACGTTTGACGAATCGTCGCGAGAGTCAGTTGTGGTCCCGCGTGTAACGCTGATTTGTGCGGATGATCAATAATGAACGTAGTGAGAGGTGACGAACGTGGAAGAATTAATGGATTTTTCTGATCACGATGCAAGAGGGAATAATGCAAGCGACCGCCGACTGGCAGCAAACAATCTTTACCGATATACGGCAGAAGATTTTTAATATTATTGGAAGTGTAAACAAGAGACCCGGACTCTAACGATTTAATTACATTAGGGAAATACTCGTGTTGAGTTTCCTTTACCCAATGAAGACGCGCGCAATTAGTTTCCCCAGGATTTAAACGTGAAACGACGGCGGCTTGTGAAGGACTAGTGCGAAAATGTTGTATGGCTCTAAAATACCACGCGGTGACACGGCATAATCTTGTGATTGACGTATATCGAGTGATTAGACTAGACGAAGATTCCCGATGAACGAGGACAGAATTCACGACACGTTTCCCCGACCGTATCTCTTCATTGATGCGGGGAATATGCGGAAAGTTTAAAACGGTGCGGACACGTTTTATGTGACGAACGAGTAATACGGCCGAAGTTAATTCGAGGCGAGGAATGGTAACGCGTTTGATCGGGGCTACCTTTGACTTCGCGAGTAATAACGAGACGCGTACTTCGTGTTCGCTTAAGAGAGTGCGCAAGTATATGACGACCCCCATAGCAAGAGACGAGGCATCTGCAAATGCGTGGAGCTCACAGGTGAGAAGTGAAGGTGAAAACCCAATCCATCGCGGTATTGATATTAGTTTTAAGTCGATCAGACTGAGACGAAACTTTCCTCATTGTTTTACGAAGGCTGGAGGAAGAGGATCGTCCCCAAGTTTTATCGCCCACAATCATGATCTTCCCTTGAACAATAACTGGCGCAATGAAACCGAGAGGATCGAATAACTGAGCAATGGTTGATAATACGCTACGCTTTGAAACGGAGTGAGAACCTTCGTCGCTATAGGTAAATAAGAAGGCGTCGTTGTTGACGTTTCACACGAGGCCTAAAGCTCGATGCGACGCATCATTGTTAATATTTAGCTGAACGTTTGAACGGAAAAGTTCTATCGGGGAATTATATAAACGTTTCTTTTAATCATAATATTTAATATCTATTTATTTGAATAAGTATAAACTTCTGGTCCATATTCGTTACAAAAATCTCATCTCTCACATCCACGTGTTCACTCTCGTCTTTTCATTCAAACTCTCCCCTCCCCCTCAATCATACCAACCTTACTCCCTCAGCACTTATACCAACTTCGCTCATTCAGCACTCATACCAACTTCAATTGTAAAAATAACCTCACAAGTTCTACCGATTGTTCCAAAAGATCGTCGCAATTTACAATCCATTTGTGCAAATGAAAACAACCTGTGTTAAGAAGCTCATTTAATTGACGAATTTTTCGCGTCCGTCCGCTAAGCTGTGTGCGCCTGATATGTTGAGGGATATGAGTGATGGAAGCAGGTTGTTAAACGTAATCTTAATAGTGAAAAAGAACTTTAATATAAAATGTGTAATAGTAATAACCCAGGCACAGCGTACTGTCCTGTCCAAACCGATCTTTACATCGAACTGCTGAAAAGCAGACGGTCGCAAATACTTATACCTACGAACGTACATGGGATGTACCTTTTTCAGGTACGCGTATATCTATATTTAGCTTTCCGAAAAACGTTACCGGCAATAAAACATCGTCGAGAGCCGAACCATTTTATTGCGCCTCGAGAGTTTGTCGAAGGGGAGTTTTCTTAATTATAATATTACTTCAACATGATAAAATGTCGTGAACGTACGTTTCTTCTGAAATGATGTGGCTCGCGAGAGGTAGAGCTTTTCCGTCGTCCTGAGCTAATTGACGCAAACATCGAAGAGCTAAACAGGGTGCGCACGCGAGCCCATATGTTATGGTCGTTAACGAGTAATCACACACAGGAGCAGACATGTCGCGTCGCCAAAGGATGCACTGCTTGTACTGGTCGTCTTAATATACGCGAATTTGACGATACATCTTTTCGATGCCGGCCGAGCACGCGTGGGCATATTGGCGTCACCTTAATGATACGTCTGCGAGATCGTTTTGGATTTTTGGAGCAGTGTGCAGGCATTCATTGAGCGACACGCCGGACAAAGTGGGATACGAACCATTGAAGACTACGTGAAGTTTAGTGGTTGAATTGGCTTCACGAAGCACAGAGTGGTGCGGCAAGTAGACCGGTGTTGAAGACAAGCAATCGGAAATCGTTACGCGACGCATGTGCCCGAGCTTTTCATAGTCTTCAAGGAATTGTGAGTACTGTTATGCAGCAACGCACAGGAAGGAGTATTTCGTGTAGAAGAATTACACTTTTCACTATAAAATGACTTTTATTTATTAGGTTTCGAAATCAGCGCAGAGGTTTACTGATGTACGCGTAAAAGTTCGAAGACTCGCGTCACAAGTGTCTCGATCAGGGAATCTGCTGTTCTTATATCGTTTATATACATTGACCGGTGACATACATTTTGTTATTTGGGTCGCTGATTGAGTGCTTTTGGGTTTTGTAACTTCGAGATGTGTGAAGTGGGCCGCTGACTTCGCGAATTAATGTAGGCTGCTTAACAGTACGATTGGCGCAGTACCGGATTTGAAGCCAACTGTTTTTCAGTGGTACAGAGTAACCGATACGCGGAATGACGAGAATTTCCAAGATCAGCAACATGGCGGATAAAAGGTAATCTTACTAAAAATCGACCGTTGTCATCGCGAGTGTGTGTGTTTACGAAATGATTTTCGCATTCTAGGTTAGTTTCGGAGAGGTGTTGCTCACACTTAGTGTATTCCTCCTAGTCCCAGAACTGCTGCAGGAGATCAATCAGCTCACGATCCACGCAGCACTGCAAGCTGGATGCGTTGGGAGACTGCGCGTCGCTGACCTTTGACGGCGCAGGGACCGTCACAGTCCATCCCAGCTGCGTGTTCTGTGCGATGGGTGTAAGTGCCGGCCCTCCGATTACCTCTGAGAGCAGGAGCTGACTGTAAACTTCGACTCCGATAACAAGATCCACTCGGAGAGGCAACGGCAAATCGGGATCGGCCAGAACCAGTCCGTGGAGGTGCGGCAGGTCCACGATGTTGTAGGTTTGATCTGGAATGTACGCCGTTAGTTTCGGTAAAATGAAGGCCTTGGTCGAGAAGCACCCGAACGATGCTGTGTTCACTGCAAGAAGAGGACGCCTTAACGAGTGCGGTGGCCAACAAAATACGGACGCCTTGTTTGCGTGGAATAGTATTTTTCTCGACGTGAAGAGCGGTAGTAGGCTCCCTTGAATGCCCTTCAGAAGTCATGTGTTCAACAGCTGAAGGAGTTGCTGACGAAGATGAGGCGTTCGGCGTGTCGTACAACGACGTATGGTGACGTGCCCTACAAATGTTGCAGCGTCCCTTTGAATAACAGGCTTTTCGGTGATGGTTGCCAAAGCAGTTGAAACACAACAAAAACTGAGTGACGAAAGCCTTGCGTTGTTCAGACGATTTGGCAATATAACTTGGACACGCTGCTAATCGGTGTGAAGATTTACAGACTGGACAAGCATATCCGTTAACTGAGACCTGATGCACTTGTGGTTTAAGACCTCTGGCTTCGTACAATTGCGATTTTCGCCACAGATCATCTGGAATTCCGTTTACAATATATTGAATCAATGCGTCGACTTCAATGGATCCTCTGGACGCAATTTCCCTCATTACTACAAAATATTCATGCACGAACTCGTCCGGTTGCATTCGTCGCACACGCAACATCTGATAAAGTTGAGCACTATTCATTCTTGATGAAAATTCATCCAAAAGCAAGGACTTTAATTTTTCCCAGGTCGTGATACCTCTTTCACCTTGCATAAACAATCTCGCTAACCTAGTTAAACATTTTTTCGCAAATAAAAATTTTGAAGATCCGACCATCCTAACAACGCGGCGTTTTCCTCGATATCTTCAGCCAACTTTCGACGGGATATCCATCCGTCCCACTGAATGGTCTGATCGCCTCTTCAATATCACGAAAATTGAACACAAATGTTGGCAACTCCTGCGCCCTTATCGAATTTTGCGTCATAACAGGGTACTGTGG
The DNA here is from genome assembly GCA_947623535.1 of Coelioxys conoideus. Taxonomy (NCBI): domain Eukaryota; kingdom Metazoa; phylum Arthropoda; class Insecta; order Hymenoptera; family Megachilidae; genus Coelioxys; species Coelioxys conoideus. Next base: position 4,428,479 of record OX392457.1, on the reverse strand, counting down.
CGACATTGTTCTCGGCGGCGCTTGTCGTCTTCCGAACTGCTCCGGAACTGGAGGAATCGTCTCGTTGACCGATTCATGCTCTACAACAGTGGCGTCTGGTATTTTCTCTTCTGACTCTTCTTCGGTTTCAGAAATAATTGTCTCGCTGGCCGTTCGTAATAAATTCGTATTCACTAAGTGTTCACTAATACGGGCGTCAAGTTCCTCCGCTCGTCCACCGTAATCTAAATTCAACACGTTACAAATTCCGACTAAATCACCTAAACTAAAGTTTTCCGTGGCTGTTCTGCGCGGCGTAGTCTCGAGATTCGGAGCGACTACACCTTTTCACGACCGATCGCACGGATTTATGGTGACCGTGTAAGGCTCACACGAAACGCAATTCCGACCCGTCGCGGCGCTTTACTCCGCAAAATTAATTGGGAAGCAATTGTTCAAGCGAAACACTCCTCACGAACGCTGAGGATATTAATGTTTCTTAAAAGGACCGAACGTTGTCCTGTGTCTCGAACGATGGACTTGCGTTTACTTTTCCGTGTGTTTAATGAATGTAACGTTTGACGAATGATGGTACTCTAGCCTTCCGAAGCGTTTGAAGTGCTAGAGTTAGCGAATGAACGTGTATTTTAGATGATCGAATGGTTTCAGTCCGAACGATTGACTTCTTCTCTATTCGATTGAGTTCTCCCGTGTTCGATTGAGATCTATTGAGTTGTGTCGACTCGTTGTCGTCCGCACTTCCCCGAAGGATCGGAAGTGGGTGAAGCATGCTGATTGGTTTTCGTTCGTTATGTTAATTTCCCAATCAACGTGCTTCTTGACGGTAGTGTCCACCCTCTTTTGCGCCCTGGACGCGCCTTTTTAGGAAGAGGGTGGGAGCGATACCGCCACGCGCGAGAGGACCCCCAAAGACCGACCGCGTTTGGGACTTTCCCGCCAGGCAGGCCCTCGAAGGCAAAGTCCTGTTAGGTTCTCGGATCGCTAAATGACCATTTGGGAAAGTCGAGTTTATGACACGAGCGTAGCTATTGAGAACGAAACGACGATTAAAATATAAACTCTATTGTAGAAAAAAGGTAAATGAGTATTACGGTACGGCGAAAAATGTGTATCTAAAAAATAGCTTTTCGTAGAAGAACCGTCATAAACTCCCTTTAGAAATCCTCGCGTTTTCTGTTCCTCGTGCGACGGAACAGTGGCCGACGTGACTTTCTTTCTGTACTCCTCCGAATACATATCAATATTGAAACCCCTGAACGCTCGTAAATAACTTCTGCCGTTCCAGTCGCCATCCACCTCCGTAATAAATTTAAATAATTCGCGAATGGATTTTGTTGCTGCTTTTCTAATGTTGTCGCGAATATGAGGAATTTCGTTTAAAGCCGCCGTGTTCTCGTAAATGTGCACTTTCACCTCACAGAACAATGACACAATTCAAGCTATTCACTTTACCGTTCCGACACGCACAAATTTATATCGATTCTAAAGCTATTCTACTAATTATATTAATTTCACTTCTAATTGTTCAGCTCTGTGCTGATCTGATATGCTCTTATCCTACTGCTGAAGCTGTAGTAGACAAAGGGTCACAGGATTTAAATAAAATAGTCCTTTAATAACAAAACAAGAATATGAATATATACAGGGTGTTCCATAAATGGTGAAGGAGCCGAAAATGGGAGGCAGGCGCGGTCATTCTGAACAACTTTTTCATTTGCAAAAATGTCGTACGAGGCGTCATTCTTAAATTATTAAGGAAAAACAACGACCAATCAGAGCGCGAGAATCGCGCGCGCTCGGAGGCAGAAGTGTAGGCCCGAGTCATAGTCGACTGTAGTCGAGATCAAACGTAGTTACGGGCATCGAGTGGTAACTCGGCTGGCCGGTAACCCAGTGGCAACCGATAGGTAACGCACGGTGTCAGTGTAGTAGAAGGCTATGACGCGAAACCCGTTTAAGAAGAAAAATCGGAATAATTGTTGAATTATTCTCCATTCGTGAATAATAAATAAACTAATTCGTCATTATTCACGAAGTCAGGATAAATCAAATTTCTAACGATATTGTAGTTCGTTATCGCGAAAAATAATAGATAAAATATCGAAAGTTACACTCGATAAATATTACGCTGATGAAAAAGGACAAATTCTCATTTTGGAAAAAATACATTTTTCCATTCTGGAAAAGAATGAACTTTTTCATTCACCGAAAAATATTTTGAATCGAATAACTAATAAATCCTGCGTACGTTCAATGAAAAAAATGTACAAACAATTTGAATACGACTTACCCATTGATTAACAAATAATCCTGTTTCGATGCAAATGAATTTTCGTCATCAGGATGATTCTTACAGATGAAAAAATTATTCTCTTCGCACAGAAACTCTCAATCCAATTCACTGTGACTTTTCGTTATTATCTGTCATTATCACTTTTCCCTCTCACTTTTCACTAAGTAAACGATATCAATCCGGCCTATTTACATGTCGCTGCGAATCGAGTCGGTCATTTGTTTAATTGAGCGTCGTTCGTTAAGAACGATATATATCGATACCATACTTGCAATGCGAGCTTATAAACAGAAGTTTGTCGTGACAATTTTACGTGCGGTTCCCGCGATGAGCTCTACCACACGGCCCCCATGGGCGCGGGATTGGGATACGCCCAATCGATGCGTCCCAGCGTTCAAGCAGGAATTACCAGAGTAACACTAGACTTCCGGTGGAGCCGAATGACTTTCCAACACTCTACCAGCTTTGCAGGCTGGTTCCCGTGCTGTTGAGATGCAGCTCACCCGCCGAAGGCCCGACTAGCAGGCTCTCTGACCAGCATGCGGCCTACCACCACCCTTGAGAGGCCAACTCCATATACGCATGACACCGCGCCCTTGCGGACCCGATGGGGCTTTCACACCACCGCCAGTGCCTGTGTAACGCTGAACAGGTCATGCTCGAGCGCGCAAGCACCCTCTACAATACTTCTAGTACTGCTAGTGACATCCGTTACTCAGTAACACAGAAAACCTGAGATTGGGCAGTTCCGTGGTACAGTGAATCTTCCCACAGTGCAACAGAGGCCGGAATCGAAACTGCTCACTGTGAGCATAGGAGAAGCGAAATTTAATACTCGGCGGCTGTCCCTTGCTGGGGTGATCCCCCTCGGAATCAGTCAAGCGTTAAACACGATCGGTTACCGAAACGACCGAATATCGGTGAGACACATACTAATGCAAGCAAAGAAAAAGATTGCAATTTTCTTATTTCCTATTATTTTTTCATGAAACTTGTACCATCGTATTCGTCAGGTTTTTCTGATTAAAATGACACCAAACATGATGTAATTATGTTAATAATTACGTACGTAACGGGTGAATAAAGTTTTTAACGTGAAAGAGGACGGCGAGTGGAAAAGACAGAGAGGCAGAAGGTTAAAGCGTTCGGCAAACATGAAAGACTTCTGTATGTTCTGTCTTTTAAATTCAAAAATCAAAATTCTTTATTTTTGGTTTTTCGTGAATGAAACCTTTACCATCGTATTCGTCTCGTTTTTCTGATTAAAATGATACTAAACACGATATAATTACGATCATAATTACCTGTGTAACAAGCCATAAAAGTTTATTTGTATCTCTGCCGTAAATGTAACGTCTGAAACTTGTATGGCTTGTTACACAGGTAATTATGATCGTAATTATATCGTGTTTGGTCTTATTTTGATCGGAAGAACCTCACGAATATGTTAAAAAAATTTGCAGTCAAAAAAATATAAATATTAAAAAATTATATTGGTAAATTTGGAACTGGAGATCTGTCGGCCCGCATCAAAGGGACCGCGGCGAGTGTATCGTGTTACACTTGGACTGGCTCGAGCGAGGCGAACACAGGCGCAGCAACGACGCACGCATAGACGCAGGAAGAGACGTGTCGCACTGTGGGAGGGAATCGAGTGTCGCACTGTGGGAGGATTTACTGTAGTAGTTTTCAAGGGTTAAGGGTCGTGTTATCTGCATCACGGACACGTCTCGGATACTAGGCTGGACTAGGTCCATCCGCCCGACACCTCAAACGACGGCCGTGCACTCAACCAATCGAGAGCTCATACGAGTCACCTCTTCCACGCAAGTCTGCACGCCAAGGGCATCGGTTACCCGGGGATCCGGGATTGGGTAGCTCCGTAGGTGGCTTTTTAGGGTTGGCGGTGCGTGGTCTCCAGGATCTCGTCTCGGATACTAGGGCTAAACCCCGCAACCTCAAGCGACGGTCCCGTCACGCCAACCCTGGGGATCGTGTCAAAACTCATACCACATCTTCCTCTGTCGGAGATCGCTCTTTGCCCAGGTTCCTGGGATCGTGCGCCGTCCTGGGCGACAGTTTTATGGCCCAAGGGACTGTGGTCTGCCCAGGGGCCCGAAGATGGAACAGGTTTATTCTATTCTGTGTCCGGCCCACCGTAGATGGGACGCGGACGTGCCTCCTCACCCGAACGGGTATATGCAACGATCACCCCTCTTTCAGACCTCGTTTCCAAAGCCCCTGAGAGTCCAACTCCATATAGGCATGACACCGGGCTCTTGCGAACCCGGTGGGGCTTTCACACCACCCTCAGTCCCTGTGTTGGCGAGAAAAGAACTACGAGCCACGTTTAACAGGTCATACGCCAGGGCGTAGCCCCGAAGGGCGGGTTTCCTGTACAACACTTCTAATACTGCTAGTGGCATCCGTTACTCAGAAACCTGAGATTGGGCAGCTCCGTAGTAGCAGTTTTCAAGGGTCAAGAGTCGTGTTGTCTGCATCACGATCTCGTCTCGGATACTAGGCAGGACTAGGTCCATCCGCCCGACACCTCAAACGACGGCCGTGCACTCAACCAATCGAGAGCTCATACGAGTCACCTCTTCCACGCAAGTCTGCACACCAATGGCATCGGTTACCCGGGGATCCGGGATTGGGTAGCTCCGTAGGTGGCTTTTTAGGGTTGGCGGTGCGTGGTCTCCAGGATCTCGTCTCGAATACTAGGGCTAAACCCCGACACCTCAAGCGACGGCCCCGTCACGCCAACCCTGGGGATCGAGTCGAAACTCATACCACATCTTCCTACTGTCGGAGATCGCTCTTTGCCCAGGTTCCTGGGATCGTGCGCCGTCCTGCGCGACAGTTTTATGGCCCTTGAGACTGTGGTCTGCCCAAGGGCCCTAAGATGGAACAGGTTTTATTCTGTGTCCGGCCCACCGTAGATGGGACGCGGACGTGCCTCCTCACCCGAACGGGTATATGCAACGATCACCCCTCTTTCAGACCTCGTTTCCAAAGCCCCTGAGAGTCCAACTCCATATAGGCATGACACCGGGCCCTTGCGAACCCGGTGGGGCTTTCACACCACCCTCAGTCCCTGTGTTGGCGAGAAAAGAACTACGAGCAACGTTTAACAGGTCATACGCCAGGGCGTGGCCCCGAAGGGCGGGTTTCCTGTACAACACTTCTAATACCGCTAGTGGCATCCGTTACTCAGAAACCTGAGATTGGGCAGCTCCGTAGTAGCAGTTTTCAAGGGTCAAGAGTCGTGTTGTCTGCATCACGATCTCGTCTCGGATACTAGGCAGGACTAGGTCCATCCGCCCGACACCTCAAACGACGGCCGTGCACTCAACCAATCGAGAGCTCATACGAGTCACCTCTTCCACGCAAGTCTGCACACCAATGGCATCGGTTACCCGGGGATCCGGGATTGGGTAGCTCCGTAGGTGGCTTTTTAGGGTTGGCGGTGCGTGGTCTCCAGGATCTCGTCTCGGATACTAGGGCTAAACCCCGACACCTCAAACGACGGCCCCGTCACGCCAACCCTGGGGATCGAGTCGAAACTCATACCACATCTTCCTACTGTCGGAGATCGCTCTTTGCCCAGGTTCCTGGGATCGTGCGCCGTCCTGCGCGACAGTTTTATGGCCTTTGAGACTGTGGTCTGCCCAAGGGCCCGAAGATGGAACAGGTGTGAACGTCACTCCCGGGCCGCCGCCATTACTCCGGCTGGTCCCGGGTGACCGACAGGAGGGTGAATGAACTACACCCCCCGCCGGCCGACGTCCGCTAAGATGGGGTGGCACCGCCGCGGTTTCGGCGTCCGCGACGGCCACCCCTCGCTGGAAGCGGGCGGGATCGCTGTCGTACCCGGTCCGCGGCCTCCTTTCGGAGCATAACAAACTCGCAGAAGGAGGCCACGGCCCTCCATTTCCTGTCGCTGTCCAGCGGGGCCCCAAAGACTGCCACCAGCGACAGGTCCCAGCCAATTGCAGTTTGGCTGATAAGGACACGGCGCGGCGCTAAAAAAAGCGGGGCATTCCTCCAGCGTATGCCGCGCCGTGTCCACCTCCACGGAGCCACAGTGATGACACACTGCCGTCGCTTCCTTCCCTATCCGTCAGAGGTACTCACCGAAGCAGCCATGCCCGGTGAGCACCTGTGTCATCCGGTAGGTGAGCCTACCTTGCCGCCGCTCCTGCCATTGATGGTAAAGAGGCAGGGGACCCGACAACTGGCTTTCCGGCGGAGCGTTGCACCTCAGGTCCTGGCGGCTGCCCGTCGAGCTGCCGCCGCGAGCGGATGCGAGTGTAAACAAGTGCATCCGCCGCGGCGAGCAGCTCGAAAGGAATGAGCCCCGTCAGGACCATCGCCACCACGTAGGAGATGGTGTGGTACCCTCGAATTACCCTGATGGCCAGCCGCCTTTGCAGACGATGAAGAAGCGCAACACTGCGCCGGCTGGCCACCAAGGCATCGGCAAATACTACCGATCCGTACAAGGTCATTGACCGCACCACCCCCACGTAGAAGTGGCGAATCTTCGCATCCAGTCCCTCGAAGTTGGGCATAATTCGGCCAAGGACCGCAGCTGCCCGCTCAACCCGGGGGACGAGGTGGCCGAAATGGACCTCAAAGCGCCAGTGGCAATCGAGGACGAGACCCAAGTATTTCACAGATGACCCGACCTTGACTCAGGCGTCACCTACCCGGATCCACGACTGGGGCAGTCGCTGAGATCTCGCGTCAATACGCAGCCCCAAGTCGTGGAGATATAGAACCATACCTACTATAGCTGGAAAAGGTTCTGCAAACATTGAAAAGAAGGAACATCAGTGGATCGTGGACGTCACCCTCGCAAGCTCAGTATGTTATAACAAAATACGAAACTGGGAAATACACGAAGATGCGACATCAAGCGACCATAACCTAATCACATTTCATATCATCACATCAAGCAAGAACACCAAAACAACACAAACAGCAACTAGATATAACACCAAACGAGCAAACTGGGAGAAATTCGAGGATCTCCTTGAAAACCAGATAGAAGGCAGCCCTATGAAACGGTGCGATGCGTCTCTAGCAGATCCAGACGCCCTATTCGCGGAGCTACAAGGCATGGTAATAACGGCGTGCAAAGCCTCGATCCCAAGAAAAACACGTTTTCCGAAATCGGCACCATGGTGGACAAACGAGCTCACTACACTGAAGAAGCGAGTTCGAGAGGCAGCTCGCGACTACTAAACAAATAGAAACACCAACCGCGAACAGGAACTGAAACTTACTATAAAAGACAAGGTAAGACCTACACTAAGAAAATTAGAACTTCAAAAAACACAAACTGGAGAGATTATATTACCATGTAGGAGAACTCCAACTCCTGGGGCATTGTCTACAAAATTAAAACCGACAATATACAGATAGAGACAGCACATGGGGCGATGAAAATCGGAAACACCCAAACCACAACCATAGAACAAACAATGACAACTCTCCTCAACACCCTTATCCCCAACGAGAATCGGAGTGGCGAAACACCCTGGTACAGGTCTGCCCGCGAGGATGCTGACAACTCAACCATGACCGACGATACACCACCTTTTACCACGCAAGAAGTAGAATACGTAGTGAAAAACCTCAAGCGGGGCAAACCCCCCGGACACGACCTCATTAAAGTCAAAGTAGTTAAGATAGCGTGGCCAACAATATCTTCAGAACTAACAAAGACCTTAAACTGCTGCCTTTCGGTTTTAAACCGGTACATTCCCGAAAACCTGGAAACAGGGCATGATCCGTGTCTTCTTAAAAGATAGAAAGAAGGACAAGACCAACCCAAAATTGTACAGTCCAATCTGCCTCCTCCCGGTATTGAGCAAAGTTCTCGAAAAACTAATATCACAGAGACCAGACCACTTTTCAAATACGCATCTCCTGGCGTCCAGTCGGCAATACGGCTTCAAAAAAGGCAAGTCTACTGAGAATGCCATTGTAACAATTTGTTTATTTCCGCCAGTTTTCCTTATCCAAGCTTGTTCGGACTTGTTGGGCTAGAATGGAAGGGACTCTTAGCTTCATTTGTTTACAACCTCGACCTGATACGCACTTCGGGGGCGTCAGAATCTTGATAAACGTTAACCTACTGTCAATGCCCGTGGCACAACACGCAATGGTCGAACAATGCTATGTGATTAAATTCTGTGCTGTTGCGACTTCTTACCGAGAGATGAAATTCCTCGAATCGACAGATTAAATTCCTGCTTTATCGATTTCTAAGCGAATACCCTCCCGGTGGCGTAGGGCCCTACGTCACCTGAATAGGAAACAAAAGGGAACAAATAGCGGAGTTTCTCCGCACATGTTCGTGGATAGCAAAAGCATTTAAACATAAAAGGAAACAAAAGCATTAAATATTTCGTGCGTTTTGTATTACTTATCTACTATATTTTAAATTGCGTACAGTGTTTCTCGTTTCGTTGAATTGTTATGTCTTTTGTGGTAATAAACTGTTAACTTAAAAATCTTGTACTTTTCGTATAAGCACTTCGTGACTATTCCATAAAAATCGGTCTTCCTTCTCGCCGAAACATTTTTTGGTCCTTTGAGGCGGATAAACCGCCCTTTCCTCTGTTTTTTCGGTTAACGAAGGAAGTGAGAACAGAACCGTTGACTTCGTGAAAGTGCTTTATTAGTGCACCGCGTGGAGTTCACAGTTACATTTGAAACTTTCGTATCCGCGACCTGAGAGCGCGTCTTGACCTTTGCGAAAACAATTCTATTCGTACGTGACAAAAGAACTTTAACCGTCATTATGTCGACGATTAAAGGTCTATTAGATCGCCAACATGAACTTTTTACTTCGATGAGCCGCACTATTAATAACCTGAAGAAGAAGGGAGAAGCTAATATCACCGAACAATACGTAAAGTCCCGCATTGCTGCCCTTCAGGAGAACTGGAAGTCCTTTCAATAGAATCATGTAAAAATCACGGATTTGAAAACGGAAGCGGTAAAGAGTTCCAGTTACTTCTCCGAGAATTTATTATCGCAATGCGAGGAAATGGTTATTGATAACCAAGCTGTTCTGAGTGAGTACCTAATGCGATTTGAAGCTAAACCTAAAACCGCAGATAGCGATGGCCACAGCTCGTTAGCATCTAGCAACAATCAGAATTCGCAGTTTACAAGGAATGGTGCCAATTCCGCGACCTTTTTGTATCAATGGTGTTGGAGTTCAACGATGTAGCGATATCACATCAGCTGTGCCGACCACGCGATAGTCCGTTATTTATTATTGTAGGATTGGCGGGGCCTCCAGACCCGAAAGGACAAAAGGATGCGGAAAAGGACGTGTATCAGGCGGACGCCGGTGGCTCAGTTGGGAGCGTCGACGACTCGTAATCTGAGGGGCACGGGTTCGATTCCCGTTTCAAGTCCGAATTTTTTCCGTATTCCTACATTATAACTTCGATACAACATATAAAATATTGAGAATCGCCTAGAAACAGTACATTGTAATTCAGGACTTCTCAAGTCATGTTTCGTCACGGTTTCATTATACATTTCTAAACGCGGTTATTTCATTGTATATTTTTATCATAATATCTTTCAATAAACTAAATTTACAACAAATAGTGGTCAACAATGCATCAATAAGGGAGGTAGAAAAATTTCATTACTTAAAGTTAAGCGTTGTAGACGAAGCCGCGCAGCTCATTAGCAATTTAATCGTTACCGGCGAAAATTTCAAACTAGCATGGCATATAGTATCCGACCGTTACGAAAACCGCCGCGTCCTTGTCGACACTCAGCTAGAGTTATTATTTTCGCTTAAAAGGTCATCGCGGGAATTCGCCGCGGAGCTAAAACGGATACACGACACAGTAATAGAAGTCCTTGGCGCGCTCAACGGGCTCAAATGCGGTACAAAAAATTGGGACCCATTTATCGTATATTGGGTGTCGCGCAAATTAGATCCCGAAACTCTCCGAGAGTGGAAATTGCACATCAGTGGCAGCACTGATTTACCTACACCGACGCAATTAAATGAGTTCTTGGTTCAACATATCCGTGCACTGGAGTCGATGGAGCGAACCTCAGGGACGCAATTGGAGGTCAACCCACGACCTCTTAATGAGCTTAAAGACAAATTAAAAATTTACGAGCGAGTTCGTAATTCGAGTCGACCTGCGATAAGGAAATTGATGCCGACGCCGACGCCGACGCCGACGCCAAAGTCGACGCCGATGCCAATGCCGATGCCGATGCAGATGCCAATTAAGGATGGAAGGCAACCGCTTAGCAAACCATCGTTGGTGCTGGGAGACCCGAGAGCAACGGTGAGATGTTTCAACTGCAATGAGACGGGCCACTGGTCCAGCGCGTGCCCGAAACCAAAGAGGAAACGAGGTACATGCTACATTTGCGGAGCCGGTAACCATCTGAAGAAGTCTTGTCCGCAACGCTTTGGTGCATCGAAAGAAAGGACTCCGCCACCTTCGACGAGTGCAGCGATATCACATTTAGTACAATTTATGGGAAATGTAATACTTTCTAACACCATTAATGCGTCATTAGAAATAGGTAAGGTAACAGCAGTCTTAGATACCGGAAGTGCGGTTCCATTTTTAAGCGAAGCGTTAATTCCACCCGGTATAATTATAAATTCAAATAACAGTAGTGTACAGTTTGAAGGAATTAACCATAGTAAGATAAAAATATTAGGTCGATTGCGGCAAAAATTTTCCGTTTCAGACTGTAAGGTTGAAATTGATTTTTATGTTATTCCGAAAAATACAATGAGTTGCTGTTGTTTATTAGGTCGAGAATTTATTACAAACGAGAATCTAGAAATAATATAAGGAAAAATAGTGCAGATTAAACGTAGATAATTGAAAACAAACGACGAATATTCAATACCTGAAATGTTGAAAATTGATACGGTGGATGAATGTACTAATTGCTACACGTTACCGACTATTAGAATGAATGAAAATATTGACTGAAAAGTGCGAGATAAAGTAGAAACTATTTTGAAAAGAGAGTATATTGAAGCAGAACGACCGGAACACCCCGCAACAGAATTAGAATTAGAATTAGTTCTTAAGCCTAACCATCAACCTTTTCACTATAATCCAAGACGTTTGTCGTATTCTGAGAGAAATGCAGTGCAAAAGATTATTAAAGAATTATTAGAAAGAGAAATCATTCGATCGAGTACTTCATCATATTGCAGTCCGATTGTATTAATTAAAAAGAAATCTGGACAATATCGAATGGCAGTAGATTACAGAGACCTTAACAAATTAACTTTAAAAGACTATTTTCCAATTCCGAGAATAGACGATCAACTTGACGAATTACGAGACAAAGTTTATTTCACACAATTACATTTGTAAGACGCTTTTCATTACATTAGCATACATGAAAATTCAGTACAATACACATCATTTATTACTTTTATGGGACAATTTGAATATTTGCGCATGCCTTTTGGATTATCAAAATCACCGTCATTTGTTATGCATTTTGTTAGAAAGACCAAATATTCAGGCTGATTACGCCATCTCTGGATGTTAATATAAGGTATTGTCGCTGGGCTTAAACCTTTTTTGTTTATAAGGCACGAAACGCTCGTGTTGCCTTCCTTTTTTTTTTCTTCCTTCTTCCTCCGCGAGCCGTTAAACTGTAAACACGTGTTCTGCGATAAATTCAATAAATCGATTTACTCCAATACATTTTATTAATACTGCTTTTAGAAAACTATTAGATCAGCGCAAAATTTTAATTTACATAGACGATATATTAATTGCCACGAAAATGATCGATGAATATTTGGAAATATTGAAAGATGTTCTTAAGATTTTGGTTGAAAACCGTTTAGAATTAAAATTTGAAAAATGTACTTTCTTACTTGAAGAAATTATTTATTTAGAATATTGTGTAAATTTAGCGGGAATTCGACCGAATAAAGCTAATGTACAAGCTGTTGCTGAGTATCCGATACCGCGCAATTACCGAGAATTGCACAGTTTTTTAGAGGTCTAGTTTCGTATTTCCGAAAATTTGTAAAAAATTTTGCGTTACAAGCGAAACCATTATATCATTTATTGAAATCTAAAACCTCTTATCGATGGGATGATCAAATGTTAGAATGTTTTGAGAAACTTAAAAAAATCTTGATGTCAGAACCTGTTTTAGCAATTTATTCGCCACTGGCAGAAACCGAATTGCATTGCGATGTAAGTAGTCATGGAATCGGATCTGTTTTATTACAAAGAAAAGTAGATGAGAAATTTCATCCTATATGCTACTTCAGTAAACGCACGAGTAACGCGCAGTCGAAATACCATAGTTTTGAGCTCGAGGCCTTAGCAATAGTTTATTCTTTGGAACGTTTTCGAATTTATTTACAAGGAATTCAATTTAAGATTATAACAGATTATCAAAGTCTGAAATTAACTTTAGAGCGCAAAGAAATTAACCCGAGAATTTTAAGGTGCTTATTTTAAGAAATTACGATTACACGTTGGAACACCGACAATGAGACAAATTAGTTCACGCGGATGCTTTAAGCCGAGAATTTAGTATACTGATTATTACAGAAAATAGTTTTGAACGAAATTTAGCGATTTTACAGAATCAGGACTCTCAAATTAGTAAATTGCATGATACGTTATTGCACGGTGAAAATAAATTTTTTGAATTAAATAATGGTTCACTCTATCGAAAAATTAATAATTAATTATTATTTTATGTTCTTGTCTCGATGGAAGAAAATATAATTCGTACGAATCATGAAGAAATAAAGTGGCTAACGAAATTGTTCGAATATAGGCAAGAAATAAATGAAAGGAAAGAGATATTTATGTTAGAGTTCAGTTTCGAAAATAACCACTCAACTACTATTAGGCACAAGTATTAGGATAATACGTGCAAAATTTCAAATCAATCCATCAGTGTATGTACATAGAAGTGAAGAAGCATTTATTATACAAACGTACTGCATGAGGGTCACGAAAGTGTTCTGTCGTCGAGGTACTCAAAGGATCGATGTGTTTTATAGTTGTATTATGTTTATTGTTAATCTATTAATTTACAAAACTTATACAATGGCCCCGGACAGAGGTTCGACGTCGTCGTAGGTTAAAGATTAAAAAGACTCTCTTTCTTAGCTGTTCCAGTTCCCTTTTTATATCGGAATTTTGGAGGAAAAACTAAGGGTAGGGGTTTCTGGAATTTGGGGGTAGTAGTCCAGCCGTGGGAAGAGTAAATAGTATCTGGGTCTCGTCAGCGAGGGACTGACTCAGAAAATAGATAAGCTAAAAGAAGGGTCCGTTTAGGAAAGATAGTTTATTCAAAATAGAAAAAGGATCCAGATCTATAAATAAAGAGAAGGAAATTGGAGGGTAAGACGGCCTGGACTGATTGGGATAGCAGTGTCGATAAGGCTTGGTCGACAGTTCGAACGCGTGGCATTTCTTGAAGTAAATATTGTTTTACTTCAAACAATGTAAACATTTGTAAGTTGATTCCGTTTCTAGGCATCGTATGGTAACTTCTATGTCGTTAGGTGTCGATTATCGTGTGTTCAGTAACAATGAATTCAAGAAGAACAGAAACGCAAGTATGCGAAAGACAAATAGCTAAATGTGTAGGTAGTTGTGCTTCCACAGTCCACTATATTATAAAAAAGTTAAAAACTAAAGGTACAGTGATAAACAAACAGCATGCAGGCCGACCGAGCAAGTTAAGTGCAAGAGAACACATGATTGATGTTCACGAAATTGAGAAAGATCCGATTATTTCGGCAACAAAACTTGCTCAAATGGTTTGTGAGGATTTTGGGATAATTGTTCATCCCGAATTATGCCGCAGAATACTGCGGGAAAATAATTTTAATGGTAGAGTGCCAAGGAAGAAGCCATTCATCAGTAAACCGAATAAAGCTAAACGATTAAAATTTGCAACAGAATACGAAAGTAAAGATTGTCACTTTTGGAACAGAATTATTTTCTCCGACGAAAGTAAATTTATCATATTTGGATCGGATGGATAACGATATGTGTGGAGAAAACTGAATACAGAAATGAATATAAAAAATTTACGCCCAACTGTGAAATACGGCGGAGGTTCGGTTATGGTTTGAGGATGTATGGCAGCAAGTGGGGTAGGATATTTTGTATTTATAGAGGGTATTTTAGACAAGGTGTTTCGTACGATTCGCCGCGTAGAACTATCCGCGGTTGGAAGCGATTCGAATAACAGAAAGATGGCCGGCCGAGACTGGAGGACGCGGTCAGTTAAAGCTCGTGACCGTGGAAGAAGGGTGAACGGTTAAAAAAGAGATGCAAGGAAAATTGTCAATTGACTTTACAAAACTGAATAAATGAAATGTTCGTTCGAAACCTGGTCGAAGCTCGGAGTTCGAACCGGAATTTCGCCGAAACACAGATTAAAAATTTCTGTTTCTTCCTTGCATTTGTCCCCTGTGGCGGTGGCCAACGGAACAGGAGAAGCGTTAGCAAGGCGAGAAAGACAGAGCGAAAATATAGGTTACGAGTTCGAACGTAGCGGGGTCATTCCACGCCGAATCGATCACTTTTTGACATCACCATCTGCGATTTTGTTTTAATCAAAATATGTTATAGTCTACGTGAAAGTAGGGGGGGGGGGGGGTTAAGTCATCATTTTGCCGATTTTGAATTTGTTTAAAAATTACAAGCCTCCAAAATTGGCAGTTTTTGCCTATTTTTGTAAAAATAGGTATCACTTACGAATTTTTTTTCTCAAAAACTACTTCTCCGATTGAGCTAAATTTTTTTTTGTTTTATTCATAAAGGATTGGGCTATTGTAAAATATTTTTTATAAATTGGACAATTTGTAATGTAATATGAAAAAATTTAAACAAATTATTTTTTTATGTTTTGCAGTAGAAACTACTCGTGAGTAAAATTAAAAAAAAATATATTATATTTCCTGAAATTTCCCCTTTAAAATGAGCCCTTCAGAATAATAGAGGGTCGAAAATTAATGTCACAATAAGCTGGAAAACGACGCGGTGTACCTCCGTTTCAGGTAAGCGAGTCGTGCAATCCGCGTTCACTGGCCTTGGTCAAGTCTGGTACACGACTAAATGACCCTGATTTTACTTGGAAAAGTATATTAGTAACCATTCTTGGCCAATGACACATCTTTTAATCATAACTTCATTTATAAATATTAATTCCCACATTTATTGTTCATGCTCTACAAAAAAGGCGTCATTGCTTAATAGAAATCGTGAGAAGATTGTGGTTTCCTTCCATCGGAAAGGGATAAGGATGGGTTATAATGAAAATTATCGAGAGGACCATTGTGTGGGTAGACTTAAAAATTGTAAGAAAACATAAAATGACAACTATTTCATTACACTAAGTACAGGTCTAGCAATATCATACGAGCAAGTCTTACATAGTACTACTTTATTTGTTAATAAATAAAACTTCTTGTGTAGTAGACTAAGGGTGTCAGGATTTAAATAAAATCGTCCTTTAATAACGAAACAAGAATATGAATATACAGGGTGTCGCGAATTTAGAGGATTTGCATTTGCGGACGGTTCCGCAGAACACGTGGCGAAATTATCGCAGGCAAATGCATTAACATTTGGCGATCTAGTATCGTGCTGCAATATTCTTGGACTAGATTATTGTGGTTCGAGAGAAGATTTAATTCACAGAGTGTGCAGTGCATTAATGGACATAAATTCCCTTTTAACGACGACTGAAAATAACGAAGACGCAACCGAAGACGAGCAAGACGAACAAGAAAACGAAGATGTCCAAGATGTCGATGGTATGTCCGTTACATCAAATCAAACCACTAGATGGAATAATCGAGAGAGATGCTGAAAGCCTACCGTATTCACAATTTACCGCGATATAGAGGTAATTTATTATACGACCCTTTAACGGCAGTGATTCGTATGCAGTAGAACGCTGAATTACCGACGTCGAAGACGTTGCAACACTGTTCGAGTGGTCCGAACTAGAAAAATTAGTCTTCGCAAAAAAATCTCTGACAGGACTAGCTAAGTTATACATTCAAAGCGAGGGTGTTATTAAAACGTGGGCAAAATTAAAATCGTTGTTACGCGACGAATTTTCAACAAAAATGAACAGTGCAGAACTCCATAATTTATTGCCGCAGCGAAAAATGCGAAAAAACGAGACCGTTCAAGAGTATTATCTTATAATGGAGGAGATTGCATCGCGAGAAACAATCGAAAACGACGCTTCAATTCAATATATCATTGACGGCATACCCGACGAAACAAGTAGTAAATTAATTCCGTACGGTACCAAGAGACTCAGTGATTTCAAAGAACGATAAAATGTGTACGAAACATTGCGGAAGAAGAATCGCGAGGTTCCAGTACGAGGGAAAGAGGATTCAACAAGAAGAACGGACTACGGAGGATGAGGCGAATATTCAAGGAAAACTACGTTCTCGAAAAATCAAGAATCGACGACACCGAAGATCGAAGCAGGATGTTACAATTGTGGTGAGAAAGGACACATTTCGAAAGACTGCGTTTGCAAATCGCTAGGAAAAAAATGTTTCGAGTGTAGGTGTTTTGGACATACTGCTGCGGAATGTACGAAAAAAGAAGGGGATAAGCCATCTGCAATTCCTCGGATAACTCCTACTGTAAATACTGTTTCAACTTCGGCGAGACACGAGATGCGTAAAGACATTTTTATTAACGACGTATGTGTCAGAGCATTGATAGATACCGGTAGTTGTGTTAGTATGCTACGCGAAGATGTATATAAAAAATTTGGCATTGGCAGTTTGCATGCGTGTACGACTACATTAAAGGGTTTCGGTAAAGGAAACGAAACACGACCTCTTGGTTATATACAGATAAAGATTAAAATAGATTCGGAGGAATTTCCAACTACGGTTTACGTTGTACCAAACGATTCGATGAGTGCGGAAGGTGTAATTGGCACCGACATCATTTTAGCCGAATTGACAATCGATCCACAAAATATTACTTTTCGTAGAATTCCATTGTGTTGTGTTTTTAACTCAAATTCCTTCCGATAATAATCCATTAGATTTAACCCTTGTTCAAGATGATAAAATACGCGAAGAAGAACAAAATCTAATAAATTCGTATAAACCCGAGAAGAAAAAAGACGCCGCGATAAACATACGTATCATTGTTAAAGACGAAAAGCCAATATGCCAAAGACCACGCAGGCTGCCTATGCTCGAGAAAGAAATTTTACAAAAACAAATAGACGAATGGTTAAAAACTGGTATTATTAAACCGTGTGCATCCGAATATGCAAGTCCAGTAGTAATAGTAAAGAAAAAAGACGGATCTCCTCGGGTCTGTGTTGATTATAGAAAATTAAACAAAATTGTAGAGAAAGATAGATTTCCACTACCATTAATCGAAGAATTGTTGGATCGTTTACAGAATGCACGTATCTTTTGTACAATTGACTTGAAAAATACATTTTTCCATATCACGGTCGATGAAAATTGTTGGAGAACCGGATTCAAACCAAGTGGAGTTAACTTTATATAGTTAATTTATTTACGCACAAGAATCTTACTCTAGCTCTTAACATAAAATATAATTAACCAGCACGGTGAAGTGTAAGTCGAATTCTGACGAGACGGGTGAAAAGTTCTTAAAAGGAAAACCCCTTGCCAAATTCCGATTGGTTTAGTTATTTAGCAAGGGTGGAGGAAGGAACCGGGGGTGGGATAGTGTAGTGAGAGTAGTGGATTTTTGGGAAGTGGTAATTTAGGGGTACGTGAATGGTCTGGGACTGATGACGAGGAAAGGACCCAAGGCTGAGGACAAGGAAATGGAAACAGCATGTTAAGGGAAAATGTTTAGGGAACATAAGGCAGGATCTCCAACACCTCCCCCCGTTAGTTTGAAAACGCTAGTTTTCAATATAATAACTGCTTTGAACAACAATGAATTGAGTTACAGTATGTACCCGATGAATGATTGCTACTAGATTAGGCTGGCAATTGGATTTAGCATAAAACCTTAAATTTAAACAAATTAAAATAAATTGAATGTGCGCAAAAAGTTTCACGTTCGGGTATGTGTATATATTATTAGTTCTACGTAATAATCGCGTGGAGATATAGTGTTAACTAGGTTCTACAATTTTCAGTTACAATGAGACAATAATTTGTATACGCACATAAAAAGAAATTACATGTATATATATATATACGCCGATAATTTCGCATAACTATGAAGGTAATTCAGCATTACCACTACTAAAGTTATAATAGATCCTTATTTATACAGATTACAATATGATCAGTTATTATTTTATTATCGTCGATAGTAACGTTAATTGATTAGTATTACGGAAATATATATAAAAAAAAGTATATATAATACAATATGTACTAACGCAGTAATGTAACACTACACACAAATATAATGAACAAAAAGAGAAAACAAAATGGAGTCGCATTACAATTTACAACGGGGTTGTACTTGTACGATATTTTACGCCTTGATTGAAGCTGTAAGTTGATTGGGTCGGCCAATTGTCATCCTCGGCCGCCATAGTATCCTCGTCCCGGTATGCGGTTTCTTCGGTAGTCCTTATGTTACCTCCCCTGTTCCTGTAGACTATGAGGTCACGTGATGCTACTCGATATTCCCTTCGGATTTCTGAATCAAAGGTGCAATTAACGTACTTTCTAATAGCTGGTATCGTTCCTTCATTGTTTGAGCTCCTTCCAAACCCGAAAATTCGCTGCAATATCCTCCAACAGCTGAACCAACGACAGAAATTTACGCAACCAAACAATATTACGAAACTTCCTAGGACATACATTGCCACCATGTACCATTTTGTATGAGACAACTTAACCGGTTTCTTTACTTTATCCGCCAATAATTCGTCAATTTCTGTCAATTTCTTGTTTGCAAATCGAAGGTCAGACTGATCTGCATTTGCTAGGCGAATCGGCTTTAACGTCATTGGGTTAACTTTGTGGAATTCAGAAATCGGGATGCAACAATCGGCCTCAGTTATATTAATTTCGGGAACATAATATGAAATATTCTTCTCCATTAGCTTCGTAGGTTCCAAAAGATATTGATTTGTATAACCCTTGCACTGACCCTGCATTTGAAATATACCGTTTTTAAATACAATTGTATCTTCCATGCGGTCAGTATCTCCCCCACATAGAATGGTAACAGTTGTAGGTCTCTGCAAAGTGTAAATCCAACGATTATGACCAATATATTTCCACAGTTCGACATCAGCCTTCATTGTCCTTATGATGCAATCCTCAGGTATCCGCGTAGTCGATGGAGCCAATAATCGTATCTCGCAAGCTGCTTCCTCCAGTAACTTGCTTACATGAACGCCCGTGCACAAGTACCGTCCTTCCAAATACTCCTCGCAATCCGACTATACTTGCAAGGTCGAATATATAGTTGTGGATTGTGATAATAGAAGATAAGGAAATCTTGGTTCAATATAGGAAAGTAAGGAAGTGTTACTATGTTGCACCGGGAACGGAATAAGATTGAAAAGGTCGAATATACATTGTTTGGAGAGTGGAAAATTCAATACGTAAATTATTATTTCATCAGCTAATACTATTTGTAATTTCGATAATTTGTAAAAGATCTGCATATTCTCATAATTCGGCTCTAAAACTAATTCAAATTCGCCATTATACTGTTGCAACTCTTTACGCAGATCATTAGGCGTTATTATGACGGGTGAAACAATATTGTGTATGCCCAAATTGATCGCTTCTATATTTTCGTTATATTCGTTTAATACTTTAGACGTGAATGTGGACAGAAAAGTTGTTTGCTGAATAATTAGCGACTCGATTTTTAACTGGTGTAAATGTAAATTGGTATCACTAGCGAACATATTAATTAATTTGATATTTTCATTTAGAAGATTCTCATTGGCTTTAAGTGTACGAAATGATTCATTGAAATTCTGTATTGCACTGGCAATTATCTGTACCTGAGATTTTAATATATTTTGCGTTTGCTTGCTATCGTTTAGCAACATATTTATGCTATTCGCGTAGTATTGAGCATCATCGGCATCAGGCGTACCAAAGATCCAATTAAATACATATGAAGCTCCATTAATCAATCCTCGTTGTTTTCTTTTATTTAACCTTTGTCCTAATAAGTTAATTAAAATTTCATGTTTCCTGTCAATATTCTGCAATTCTAATTCTAACAACTGTAAAGCTTGATCGCATTTAAGATTAGGAACATTACTTTTCGGCAAAGACTTTAAAGCTATAATACAGAGATTTTCCGTTTTCTGAAAATTAGATTTTAATACGATTCTAGCTTCTTTTAAATATTTTATGCTCCTATGTGCCAACAGTGATAATTTTTCATTAGAGATCCGCGCCTCACCAATCTTATTATAAAATAATCCACTCGAATGTCCTATCGGAGTATTTAGATAATGGTAGTTAATTACGGGAATTGGAAGTACCAGGAATAGCAGTATTGTCAGATACTTCATCCGCAACATAATGTTTTAAGAGGTTAGTATGGTACTTCCGACTTTTGTTTCCTATTTGAATATCTACCGTACTATCGGGGAAAACACGGGTTATTTTGTATGGACCTTTAAAATTGGGACTTAATTTCTTATTTAATCCGAGCTTTGTTTGTTTCTGATGAATACATACTAAATCATTTACCTTGAATTTTACTGGCTTAGCTTTTCTATCATAATATTCCTTGCTTTTAATTTTAGACTGTAAAAGGTTGTCCCGAGCTATTTTAAATGAGGTGTTCATTCGATATTGTAAAGATTTCAGGTAGTCGTCATAAGTGTAACGAAATTGGGGTTCTTGAACTATCGAGGAAGGCAGGTACGGTTTACGACCAAAGAAAAGTTCATACGGCGTGAAATTTGTTGATTTCTGGATCGAGACATTGTAACTGAATATTGCAAATGAGACATATTCGTCCCAGTCTATCTGATTGGGTTTAATGTAGTGTTTCAAGTAATCTTTTAGGGTTAAATGATATCTCTCCAATGCGCCATTAGTCTGAGGATGATATGGTGTTGTAGTTATGTATTTAGTTTTAAATATTTTACTCAATTCTTTAATTAGATCTGACATGAAGTCGGGCCCTTGATCGGTTAAAAATGTTTTTGGAATTCCGAAAGACGTGAAAAATTCTGTTAAGACCTTAGCGATAGTTGAAGACTCATGGTTAGGAATGGGTTTACCGAGGCAATATCTCGTTAAATCGTCTTGAATGGTAAGAATGAATCTATTGCCATTTTCGGTAAGGGGTAATGGACCTACAATATCAATTGCGATTCGTTCAAATGGAACTTCGGATGTGGTCGTGATCACCATAGGCTGTTTTGTCGGTTTAAAATTTGTTTTATTAATCTGACACGTATGACAACTGTCTATATACTTCCTGATATCCGATTTTTTATTTGGCCAGTAATAGTTTTCCTTTATTCTAGAATACGTTTTATGAAAACCATAATGTCCTGCTAATTTGCTGTCGTGATTTTCTTCTAAAATTTTCTTAATTTCGTCCTGATTTTTCGGAATGATTTTTGCCGTATCATATATTTTAATTTTATTTTGGGGAAATATGAATTTAAGCATTTCCTGCAATTGAGGTTTCTTTATGTTGGTATATTTTTCCGGAGGGATTAATACAAAAGCGTTATCCTTAATTGTTTGCTTCAACTTTAATAACGTTTCGAAGATATTCTTATATTCTAACCTATCAAAATGTAAGTTTAATGGGAAAATTAAGTAAAGTGTTTGCTTCTGGTTTTTTAGCTCTGTTATATCGTTGATGCTTGGATTAAGATTTGTTGTATCGAAATTTGAGCGTACAAAGTCAGAATAGGGGTTGGCTTCGTCTAGATCTTGCGACCAAATTAATATAATAGGATCTGTTATTTTACTAAGAGGACTATTTTCTTTTTCATAGATTATAACGTCTTGATTCGTATAATGAAATTTAATAAAATCCTGATATGTTGGGGTAACGGTTAAATTTACAACCTCTTGCCTTTGTTCATCTCCTGAAACAAGTCTAGAGAGACCATCGGCATTACAATTTACGCGACCCGGCTTGTATTTTATATCATAATCATATTCGCTCAGCCTAAGTCGCCAGCGAACTAGCTTAGAGGTAGGATTTTTACAACTAAACAACCATTGTAGGGGTCGATGGTCAGTGTAAATTGTAAACTTGCGACCGTACAGATAGGGACGGAAATGTTCGACGGAATTTACAATCGCCAATAACTCCTTTTCAATGGTAGAATAATTTTCCTCTGCTTTATTAAGAATTCTCGAATAGTACGAAATTGGTAAGTCGCGACCCTCTTTGATCTGGGATAAAACGGCACCGATGCCCACATTCGATGCGTCGGTAGTTAAAATAAAAGGTTCTGTGAATTTCGGGTATTGTAATATTGGCTTTTCAGTTAATTTTTTCTTTAAAACCTGGAACGCTTCCTCCTGTTCACTTAACCATACAAAATTAGAGTCCTTTTTTAACAACTGTGTTAAAGGCTTAGCAATGGTAGAAAAATTTGAAATGAATTTCCTATAATAGCCGATCATACCTAGAAACATTTTAATGTGCTTTTGGTTTTGTAAACGCGGCATATTTACAATCGCTTCTACTTTCTTCGGATTTGGTTCGATGCCTTTATCCGTAATTACATGTCCTAAATACTCACACGAATGTTGCATGAAGTTACATTTATCCGGCTGTAGTTTTAGATTATTTTCGCGGATTCTAGAAAATACGTTTTTCAATTTCCGATTGTGCTCTTCTAAATTCGCGGCATACACGACGATATCGTCTATATAAACAAAACATGGAGTTCCGATTAATCCTGCCAAAACGGCATTCATTAACCTTTGAAAACGTTTAGGAGCATTTTTGAGCCCAAATGGCATTCGGTTAAACTCGAAATGACCCTGAGGTGTTGTAAAAGCCGTTTTAGGACCGTCCGAAGGATCCATCGGTATTTGGTGAAACCCGCTAGCTAGGTCTAATGTTGTAAAATACTGGGCATGCCCCAGCTGGTCAAGAATATCTTCTATGTTGGCGAGCGGGTAAACGTCGCCAACCGTTTTTTCGTTCAATTTCCTATAATCTATTACAATGCGCCACTTCCGATTACCTGCGGAGTCAGATTTTTTTGGAACAACCCATAAGGGGCTAGACCAGGGGCTAATAGAGGGTTTAATAATACCCTGTTGGAGCATACCTTCTATTTGTTTATTAACCTCATTTTTGTGAATTTCCGGATATCTATACGACTTTACATGAATTGGGTGTTCATCACTAGTGATTATATTATGCGACATTGTATTTGTACAAGTTAGTAAATCCGAAGGCAAGTGAAAAATATCATTGAACTCTCTGCAAATTTCCCTAATAGAATCGCGTTCTTCAGAATTTAAATGATTGAGGGAAAGTTTTTCATGAAGTACCCTTAGTCTCTGATCTAATTGATTATTATCCTGTCCCGGAGCTAAGTGGAAAATTCGAGCCTGCTTTGATACTCGCTCGAGTGAAATTTGAGGAATTGGAATTTGTTTAGTTACCGATGAGGTATTTACTATCGTGGTAACGCAACTATTTTGATTTTGGACCTTCACGATTGCATTTGGAATTAGTATTGACCCATCATCTAATTCCTGTGATGAAATGATTCCTTCCGTTAAGTTTAAAGGATTTGAAACATTTAATTTGATTACGGTTTCTGCTCTAGGCTTCAATATGATAAATGAACTAAAAGGTTGCGGGACATTCAGATAAATCGGTATTGGAAATGGAATTGGGGAGATTGAAATTTTAAAGTTAGAATAGTCAATTTTGCAATTGCGAGATTTCAGAAAATCAGTACCGATTAATCCATCGAACGGAATATTGATGTTAGCCGACAGGACTTGAAATTTTGCATCAATTCTTTTTTTGTGGATCTCGAGTTTTAACTCTGTTTCTCCTAGAGTGCTGATGAGAGAATTAGGCGAAATTCCGTTTAAACAAATAGTAGCTGAATCTAGGATTTTGAAACTTTTTAAACTAGCTGCTTTTATGAGAGATACAGAGGCGCCAGTATCGATTAGGAATTTGAGAATGTTGTCGTCAGATTTTGATGAAATGGACTCGAACAACACATAAACTAAACCACCTTCGCAAGACGAGCTTTTGATTTTTAACAAAGGAAATTGTTGAATTCCTGAGTGATTTGATCCATCGATGGAACATTTGTCGATTGAGTTTGAAACGTGAGCGGAGGCGGGGTTTTGAACTCGTGTCCGACTTCGTGAAAATCCTGATTTCGAAAGTGAACATTTATATTATTTATGCCAGGATTGTTGGTAGTAGTTGGCAATGGTCCCTGACGTCTAATATTATTGTTGTATTGTCTTTTCCGGCATTCATTAATAAGATGCCCGAAATTCTTACAATAGTTGCATTGCTTAGCGGCAAAATTTGGAGCTTGACTAAAATTCTGAGGTTGTTGAAATCTTTGGGATTGATCAGAATAATTAACTGGCCCTGACGTATTCCGAAATTGCACATTCGGTCTATAAGAATTCAGCGAATTTGTTGGTCTAATGGGGCTGTCATGATTAATTCTGTGTGGTCCTTGAAATGAATTATTCGGGTTCCTATTCTGATAGCAATCTCTAGTGGCATGATTGCCTTTAAAACAAATTCTACAGCTAGGAGTTTGTGAATTATCGTAATGCAATCTTAGAGCTTTTTCCTTTGCCACCGCGGCCGTAAGGGCGCAATTGATTTTATCAAATTGCCGATATCTTAACATCTGAGAAATGGAACGATGACTATGATATATAAATCGATTCAATGTTAGTTCTTCAATCATTGCTAACCGTCCTAGTAATGTATTATCATTTACGCTATTCACATGAACGGATCCTAAAATTCTCGAGGACAAATCTTCTAGTCTTTGGTAAAAGTGTGAAACGCTTTCGTTACGCTCCTGCCGGATGCTGCTCAATTCCTCGAACATCTGATCGATTGATTTTTTATCTTGGTACAACCGCATTAATAATTCAGAGATCTCAGGCCAAGTAGTTAGATTACAATGAACATCGATTTGTTCTCTAGCTTTACCAATGATGCGACTCTTAACAAATAATAGTAAAGCTGCGTGTTGTTCCGGTTTAGCTAATTCAAATACGCCATCAATTTGTTTAATAAAACTACGAAGCTTGAATCTGTCGCCATCAAAAGTGTCCGGTATCAAACGAACTAAAAATTCTAAACTAAGTTACTCTGATTCTTGAACGGTAGACGTCGTCGGAGTCGACATTTTGAAATTGTAATTTTTAAGTAAAGACTGGCAAACAGATAAAATTGACCCTTAATTTAATGGATTTGGATAAGGATTTGGATATTGACCTTGCAAATATCAGAGATTGAAGAAATATCAGAATTCTGGTACTTATCGTGCCGATTCCTCCTTTCGACGCTGTCACAGTTGCCGCTGGGTTGTCTCTGCTCTCCAGGAATTTCTTGACAAATTGTGATCCGCCCTTGAAGAGTTTCCTTGGATAATTCGATCGGCTTCGCAATTAAAATTGCTTCTCACGTTCAGTGTTGAATACACAAATTCAAAAGTTCCAACTGTTAACGCAAGTGCCGATCTATCCCACTTCTGACACCAAAAATTATGTTGGAGAACCGGATTCAAACCAAGTGGAGTTAACTTTATATAGCTGATTTATTTACGCACAAGAATCTTACTCTAGCTCTTAACATAAAATATAATTAACCAGCACGGTGAAGTGTAAGTCGAATTCTGACGAGACGGGTGAAAAGTTCTTAAAAGGAAAACCCCTTGCCAAATTCCGATTGGTTTAGTTATTTAGCAAGGGTGGAGGAAGGAACCGGGGGTGGGATAGTGTAGTGAGAGTAGTGGATTTTTGGGAAGTGGTAATTTAGGGGTACGTGAATGGTCTGGGACTGATGACGAGGAAAGGACCCAAGGCTGAGGACAAGGAAATGGAAACAGCATATTAAGGGAAAATGTTTAGGGAACATAAGGCAGGATCTCCAACAAAATAGTAGAAAGTTTACCTCATTGTATAACACATTTCGGACAGTATCAATTGATTAAAATGCCATTCGGTCTTCCAAATGCACCAGCAGTTTTTCAAAGATTTATGTATCGTCGAAATCTTTCCAACATGGAGAAATTTCGTGTTTCAAACAATTTTCGATTGCGGTTGAGAAGGAAGGTAAATAAAATGATCTGGATGAATTTGAGCCGAAATCTAATGATACTTTATTGGCTCTGATTACACGATTTAGGGGAAAAAGCCTTGCGGCATAAAAAACCCCTTGAATATAATTGTGAATTGTTCGGCAGTGAACGCTGAAGGTGTGAACGATTTGCGTGTCTGATGTCTGAGTATCTGGATGTGGTAGTGGGCGAGATCCGAAACACCGAAGTGTGATCTCTAGTGTATGTAAGGTGTGTGTGTATTCAGAGCGAGTGTGCTCGGCACGACTCCTTCACGGGTCCGAAGGACCGCCTATGTGTGTGTATTGAGCGAGTGTGCTCGGCACGACTCCTCTACGGTTCCGAATGACCGTACGTATGTGTGTATTGAGCGAGTGTGCTCGGCACGACTCCTCTACGGTTCCGAATGACCGTACGTATGTATTACAATGAATGTTATACTTCTTGCGAATACTTCGCGATGTACAAATTCACTCGCGATCACGTAGTAATCGAATTACAATATTCACGCGCTCGCGACAAAGAACACGGCGTGACACGATGCGACGCGCAACGACATGATGCGACTCGTCACGGTTACAAACTTCACGTGCCCGCAACAAAGAACACGGCGTGACACGATGCGACGCGCAACCGTCTCGACGCGATCCGACGTGTAACGGTCATGACAAAAAGACAACTGACTGGCATATTTTTATAAATTGGTGGCGAGCTCTCCGTCGATCCGAATCGCATGGCAACCGGCAAAAACAAAAAAACCTCGATATATACATCTATATAGGTTGCTCGAGAGACTTCGTTAACAAAGCAAGACGTTCGAACAATTCTATCCTTTGTTCGTAAAATTCGCGGTATTGAAAGAAATATGCGTTCTCGTCTGAACAGTAAAATTCGCGTTATTGAAAGAATATTCGTTCGCGTCCGAACAATTTATAAACGACGTGTTCCGTGAGTTAGTTGTTCGAGGCATTGTGTTGATATATTGAGACGATATAATTATTCCCGCGATAGACGAAAAAGAATGCGTGACTCGATTAAAGTTAGTTTTACAGATTGCAAGCGAGTATGGTTTAAATTTAAATTTAAAAAAATGTAAATTTATGCATACGCGTATCGAGTTATTGGGTCATAATATTGAGAATGGGAAAATTTACCCGTCCGAAGAAAAAGTGAAAGCCGTTGTTCATTTTCCAAAATCAAAGAGTATAAAAGACGTTCAGAGTTTTTTCGGCTTATCAGGATATTTTCGTAAATTTATTCCTTATTACTCGATCATCACGAAGCCCTTGAGTGATATGTTGAGAAAAGACAAAGCTGTTGAGTTTAGTAATTCGCAGAAAACGGTATTTAACGAATTGGGAAAAGTACTTTGTAAAAATCCGGTTCTCAAGATTTGTGATCCAAAATCTGAAACCGCATTTACCTCGCAAGAATTTGAAGATTGTTATAAAAACGAAAATATAAATCAGATATTAATTACGACTGGTTTTCCAAGAGCAAATAGACAGGTAGAGCGATTAAATAGAACTATTATTTCTACAGTTTCAAAATTATCTATAGACGATCCGAGTAAGTGGTATGTAAGATCAAAAGGAAAATGGACTGACCGATGAAGTTTGCACTTCACCGAATAACGTTGTGTGGGCGTATTTAAAAATACTAAGTTCCTTTATTCACTCTGCTCACGGCAAAAGCCAATATAAGAATGTCTTCAGAGACACAAATCCGTACCGAGGACACCCCCATTAGTATGGTCGTTCTTTAAGGCACTCGGGCCCGAAGAAACTTCCCTGAGAGAGGGGAAGCGTTGACAGAAAGCACATGGCCTGCTTCGACTATTCGCCGATCTCTATTTTTCTTACAGTTATAAATATACAGATAAGTTGCAGAGAGTTTTAAATTCAACATTCCAACATAGTATTGGTATGACCCCATTTGAATTGTTGTTTGGTGTAAAAATGCGTGATAAAGACGTTTTGCTCTTGAAAGAACTAATTGAAAAAGAATTAGTAACACAATTTGAAGAAAATCGCGACGAACTCCGTGAGAAAGCTAAAATACAAATATATAAAGTTCAAGAAGAAAATTGGAAAGCGTATAACCGAAAAAGGAAAAAGGCGCATCAATACAAAGTAGACGATATCATTTTAATGTTGATATCCATAGATGCTGAAATTCATGTGCTCCAAGATTCTTGAGCCATCTTCAACATTTCAAATTTCCAAGAATCTCTGAATGTCAACGACTGAGATACCTCTTATCACATTTGTGGGATACAGTTTTATTCTGGATGATGTATGGCCACCTACCTTTTGCAGTGAGTCGTGACGTAGTTACTGTTCTATCGGGCTCTTCTCAATGTTTTTTTCGAAGGCAGCACGATAGTGCACGCTCAACATAGGTGGGTGAAATGATTATGTGTTTGATCGGTTTACTGAATATACAAGGTACTGAATACATAAATTGCAGATCTAGTTTATATCTACAACTTATACTGACAAAGTTATCGAGGTACACTTCATAATATACAATGTTGTGGCCGCACGTGGGTCGCAGCGTCGAAGGAAATAACATTGACCGCTTGCAGATGCTCAGGTATAGGCAATTAAGCCTGTCCTAAAGTCTGTAAATTGGCGAAATTATTGTATACTTTTTAACACGTGTTTAGCTGAATAGGCTACCCTTCATAAACGCTGCCAGTCATGTGCCGCCACGGTTAGTACAGTCGCATGACCATCGCGTCCCAAGGATTATTGTAAACGTGATGGTCACTTCTAGTTTATAACAAATTCTACCCCTACCGGAAGGTCAGGGCGTTGGCAGTGGAGCTGACAAACTCCACCCTCAGTGTTCTGAGGTGGTTACGCCCTCCTTGCCAATATTATAAGAGAGGAAGAACATCGCGACTCCGGCAGAAGACTTCAGATACAACAAGCATAACTACAATTACAAGAACATCTAGTCAATCAGTTAGAGTCAGTTCAGTATAGTCCACCGTGTCTTCCTCTCGTACTTAATCAAGAGTCTACCAATACTTCTGTATAAATGTTCATTGTTATATTTCTTGCACACCAATATTATTTGTTTGATAAATTTTTCAGTCCACATAATCGCTCTCAACCATCACGCATCCTAATAATTCCGCATTATCTGTTCTGCGACTACAAATGTTGATCTTCGATGCATTGATTAATCCTTACGGGGTAAAATAGCTGGATGATCTATATTGACGGGCAGAAGACAAATGTTCCGTACGCTGCGTTTGTTGATTCCCTGGTTGGTCCTTATCGTCACCGCTCTAATTACACTGTACAACAAATTTTGATTTTTTTTTTGTTTTCGTAACCGCCACTATGATATTCTTATAGATTTTTGAGAGCTGAATACGAATCTGAAATCCGTTTCTCTCAATGTCCTACAGTTTTTGAGAAAATTGTTGTTAACAAAAATTGAAAATTTTCAACTTTGGAAATTTTTTGGGCTTTTATCATAACAGCTATACAGTGATTTTTCACACGAGAAAAATCTGTGAACTTTCCCGAATAAAACGATATAAATTGTTATTGCATTGTAAACATTTAAATATGTTTAAATAATGATCAAAGTAAGAAAGACACCGAAAATGCACCAGTTTTCGTTGATATTTCTCAATTTATTTCAAAAACTATAGATCTAGGTGAAAATCTGACCATCGTACGTGTTAGAGCAGACATTTCTGCCGCAGGAAGCATTGAGCGAAGTTAGGAAATCAGTTTTGTTTTCATTTCATAAAATGATAAAATGGCAGAAATGTCTGCTCTATCACGTACGATGGTCGGATTTTCACCTAGATCTATAGTTTTTGAAATAAATTGAGAAATATCAACGAAAACTGGTGCATTTTCGGTGTCTTTCTTACTTTCATCATTATTTAAACATATTTAAATGTTTACAATGCAATAACAATTTATATCGTTTTATTCGGGAAAGTCCACAGATTTTTCTCGTGTGAAAAGTCACTGTATAGCTGCTTTGATAAAAGCACAAAAAATTACCAAAGTTGAAAATTTGCAATTTTTTTTAACAACAATTTTCTCAAAAACTGTAGGACATTGAGAGAAACGGATTTCAGACTCGTATTCAGCTCGCAAAAATCTATAAGAATATCATAGTGGCGGTTACGAAATTTTTTGGCTGTTGTACAGTATTATTATATATTATATGTATAGTGGTGGTAGGTTTTTCTCTTTGAGAAATATTAGTGTGCCCACTTTCAAGGAACTTGAGATGTTGTTGCGCCATTGTGTGGGGATATTGAGCTAGTTCTGATACTCTCTGTGCCATCTCGCCCAGAAGTGCTGCTTTACTCGTTGAACGTGCTGTCAAGTTGAAAACCGATTAGTAGGGATATCGGTGAGGTTATGCTCTGGTAAGCTCGTCAATGACTCACCTATCAGGAAAGGAACTGGAGTAAAGACATTAAGACAATAGATCAATGCACGGGCATTTAAAATTTAAACAGCAATTTCGCCATTACCATTGTAATAGATTAATTAGAACATTTATGGAAATAATCGTTAATACATGTTATCATGGCTAACGCCGATACCGAACAGACGCTGTATTCCGGAGACAACAAAATAACACAAGACATACGTCGTAATCGCAATGCATGCAGTTCATATCAGACCATGCACGCCTCACACACACACACACACACACACACACACACACACACACACACACACACACACACACACACACACACAACATTCGGCCACTCCTGACCCTGCTCCGTCCCCGGAGCATCCTTACACAATACAAGAAAATTATAAATTATTTTAACGCATTATATTTATACTATAAATCCTTATCACTATCATTCACATTCATGTCTTTCCATGGTCGTAAATTTTTCGCTTCCCACACACCACGATATGGTTTTTGAGAGTTTTGTAATTCTTCTGGATCCATTATAGGGTATCTGTCATTTCTTAATTTTTTATGTATTACATATGGTCCTTTAAACTGTGGTGTTAATTTTCTCGCTACCCCGGGTGAACTTTCGAAATTTTTTATCATGACTAAATCGCCTTCCTCATATTCGGTCGGCCCACGTCTTTTTTTATCGACATATTTTTTATTATAAACCTGTGCTTTTACAATACGTTTAGATGCTTCGTCGCGTAACTGCTTAATATTACATTCCTCCTTTTCTGACTGAATTCCATTCAAGTATTTCTTAACATCATCAATACTGTCTCCTTTTTGATTAACACCGAATAATAACATAGTTGGTGTCTGACCCGTGGATTTGTGTACCGATTTGTTTAAAGTAAACTCTACTTGACCTATAACTTTATACCAATATTTACCGCTTTCATTGTCGCTCAATGTTGCTAACATCGGAATGAGTACTCGATTCACTCTTTCTACTTGGCCGTTGGCCTGGGGTGAACCCGTTGCAATTTTAATATTCTTTATCCTTTTGGATTCTAAAAATTCCTGAAACTCTCTCGATGTAAAACACGTTTCTCTGTCAAACACCAAAACGTCTGGTCTACTATAATTTTGAAAATAACTATTTAAACAATCAATTGCTTCTTTACTAGCCGTTGTTTTGGTCGCATATAATTTTACAAATTTAGTAAACGCATCCACAATTACTAATACATGTTGCTTTACTAAACGACTTTTATCAATAGGGCCAACATGATCTACAGTGACTCGTATTAATATTCGGACACCACAGTGTTCTATCAATAATTGCCCTCTAACTTCGACCATAATTGAACTAACAAATTTTTTTATTTTTGTTATAATAAAGCATATACTCTTCTTTGCAGGAACGCCAATTTTGTTTATTTAAATTAATTTGTTTATTGTATAACAAATAATTCGTTGGGAAATGTACAATTTGTACGTCGCAAAAATATTCGGACATTTAATTTTTTACAATGATTTTACATAAAAAGTACATATATATTATATAAATTTTTAATATGTCAATATTTCGTTGGATAGCCCTTTTGTTTAATTATATGATGTAATCTATTGGACATGTTAGTTATAATTTTTTCTAAATAATTTTGCATAGTACACTTCCACTCTTCTAATAATCGTTGCTTTAATTCTTCCTTCGACCTGATTGGTGTTTGTCGAACCTTCCTGTCCAGATAATTCCATAAGTTCTCAATTGGATTTAAATCCGGTGATTGTGGTGGTGGATGTAATACGTGAGGGCAATTATACAACAGATACTCCTGAACTATCCTAGCTTTAT
Source organism: Coelioxys conoideus (assembly GCA_947623535.1). Lineage (NCBI taxonomy): Eukaryota > Metazoa > Arthropoda > Insecta > Hymenoptera > Megachilidae > Coelioxys > Coelioxys conoideus. The sequence continues at coordinate 4,395,603 of OX392457.1, read as the reverse complement.
GTTTCGGGTCATTATTTTGATAACACTTAAACGTCTTTTCAATATCCATAGCTGTTACGTTTTTTTTTAGATTTTGTTTTAAAATGTCTAAATACTTATTCTTATCCATAATTCCATCTATAAAAACCAACTCCCCAACTCCTTTCGACGAAATACAACCCCATACCAGAATACTGCCACCTCCATGTTTAATTGTTAGATTTAAATTTCTAAAATTAAGCTCTTGATTTTGCTTACGCCAAACCATTTTTCGTCCATCAGATCCAAATATAGTGAATTTACTTTCATCAGCAAAAACAACATTATTCCACCAGGATTGTTCTTTGCTAATAAATTGTTTGGCAAATGCTAATCTTTTCTTACGATTAGCCGCATTAATATATGGCTTTTCTCGTGCTACAACTACCGTTATATCCATATTCCTTTTACACTCGACGTACTGTATCCCGCTGAACTTTCTTTCCTGTTTCTGCAAATAATTCAGTACTTAACTTAGGAGCACTTAAAGCAGGATCCCTTTTTATTTTTCTTACAATATTTCGTTTATCGCGATCGTCGAGTATCTTCGGCCGTCCGTTTTGAGGAATTGACTCGATCCGACCCTCACGATTGTACCTTGTTATAATGTCTGCCACAGTACTCTTGCTTAAATTTAAAAGAGCGGCAATTTTCCGATAAGATTTTCCTTTTTCATGATGGAAAATTACTAATTGTTGTAAGTCGAAGGAAGTATTATTGCTTTTCCGTTTCATGCTGAATATTTCTCACTGATCACGACGACTTGTAAATAGTAACTGATGTGTCGAGGTATGCTCTACACCTTCCTCAATATATGTTTGTAAACACTAGTGAATCTGAAGAAATATACTTAAGAAATACGGATAAATACTCGGTGTCCGAATATTTTTGCAACGTACAAATTCTACATTTCCCAACGTATTATTTGTTATACAATAAACAAATTAGTTTAAATAAATAACATTGGCGTTCCTGCAAAAAAGAGTATATACTTTATTATAAGAAAAATAAAAAAATTTGTTAGTTCAATCATGGTCGAAGTTAGAGGGCAATTATTGATAGAACACTGTGGTGTCCGAATATTAATACGAGTCACTGTATATGAATTGTCGTAAACGGCTCATTTCCCTTAGGAATAACATGTAAATAGCCTTCACTTTTTCCTGAAACCGGTGAAAACGCGATACACTTTAAACAATTTCTTATATGTGTTTGAACCTTTTCGCTCATCTTCGGAAACCAATAGTTTTGTAAAATTATGCCGTAAGTTTTTTCTTTCGCTAAATGTCCCATTTCATCGTGGTATTTAAAAATTACATTAGATTCCATTTGGCGTGGTACATAAAATAATAATTTGTCATCCTTTTTCCTATAAACTAGTCCGTTTCGTAATTGATACAGTTTATCCTCCTGACACTCTAAACTATTCCGTATTTCAACAATGATTGGGTCCTGATTTTGACACATTAACAGGTTCCACTCTAACGGATTGTCTTCAATGGCCATAATTACCGCACTTTTACGACTTAAGGCATCAACATGTTTCATTCTAACTCCCGGCCTATGCTCTATAACATAATCATAATTCGTTAATTCCAACGCCCACCGAGCAATTCGAGGGTTTAATTCTTTTTTTCTTAAGGTTAATGTTAACGCGTCACAGTCGGTAATGATTTTAAATTTTATGCCCTGTAAATAAATTCTAAATCTCCGTAAAGCATAGATAATTGCTAAAGTTTCAAGTTCAAAACTATGGTACCTAGCTTCCGTATCGGTCGTTAATTTAGAAAAATAAAATATCGGATGGAATCTCCCGTCCGACTTCTTCTGCATAAGAGTCGCACCAAACCCTTTCGTGCTCGCATCACAGTGCATTTCTGTTTCATCTCTCAGGTTATAAATTGCAAGAATTGTTGACCTCGTTAATTTTGCTTTTAATAGATTAAATGCTTTAAATTGTTCCTCTCCTTTGAATTGAACATTTTTCTTGAGTAATTCGTATAACGGTTTAGCAACAGAAGCAAATGATTCAATAAATTTTCTAAAAAACGAACATAACCCTAAAAAACTTTGTACTTCACGCACAGTACGCGGTAATGGAAAATTCTTTACTGCCACAATACCATCTTCCGCTGGTCGAATTCCTTTAACGTAAGCTTATTCTGAACTAATAACTTAAATACTCTACGAAGTACCTCAAATTCATCATCTAACGTTTCGGTAATTATCAAAATATCGTCTAAATATACTACAACTGTACCTTTACGGATTTCTTTTTCTAAAACGGTGTTAACAAATCGTTGAAATTTAGCCGGAGCTGTTTTAATCCCAAACGGCATTCGTACGCATTCAAATTGTCCTAAAGGGGTAACGAAAGACGTAAATTTAATTGAATCGTCGACAACCTTAATATGATAGTACGCATTTTTTAAATCTAATGACAAAAAATATTTTCCATTCGCCAACGCATCAACCTGTTCCTCAACTGTAGGCAACGGATAATTATCTCTTGCTAACATATCGTTTAAAACTCTAAAATTGATACACATTCTAATATCCCCTGTTTTTTTTCTTACTAATACCATAGGAGATGCATATTCTGAGTCGGTCGGTCTAATATATCCTTTTTCCAGCAACTTATCCAACAATATTCTTAATTTTTGCTTTTCGTCATAAGCTAGCCTACGCGGCGTTGCGTGGAACGGTTGATCTTTTTTTAACTTTAACTTTAATTCTTGTTTCACTACCGGTTCTGCTGGTCTTTCTGGAACAACGTACTCATTAATAAACATTTTTTTCAATTCCAATTTTGTAGTGCTATCTATATTTTCATTAATTTTAAATTCGTCAGTTAACTCCTTTCCATTATCAATTGCAATATTCTATAGTTCAGACATTTCTTGATTTTCAATAGGTAAGCGATAATTTCAACTTTTTCTATTCTCCTCTACCACAAATATAGAAACGTTCTCTTCGACCTTACCATAAAGAGTAATTCTAGCTTTAACTATTCCTAAAAACGAAATTGGAGTTTTGTTTACCCCCGTATAATTCACTGTAAGTGGAACTGGCAAAATTGATTTTTTATCTATAAATCTTTCTTTAATCAAACTTATCGGACTTCCCGTATCTAATTGTGTATCTAAATTTAGAACTCGAAGCGTATTCGAATTATCAATTTCAAAAATGACAATCTCACGACATTCTTCGTTAGCAGCTAGTTCGTCGTAAATATTCGTCACTTCCGTTTGTCTGCTGCGATCATCAGTTTTGGGCCCCTTGATCTTCTTATTGTCCGGACAGTCTCCTGCCTGATGTCCCACCTTGAAGCAAATGAAACAGGCCCCTTTTTCACGTTGAGGTTTTCTACAATCCCTTGCCATATGACCTTGCCCATTGCAATTATAACATTTAATTACATCTTTGTCTTTAGTATCAGTTCTTCCCGTTTTCACTTTTGTTTTCAATATTTTTTCTGGCTTGGCACCTACACCAAAAGCACTGGAACTACCATGTTCTTTCCGAAATTGCCTCGGATATTCAGTTTGGAGAGTAATTCCCCTAAACGCTGACCATAAATCCGATTTTGTTCTGATACGCAACATTCGGGCCTGATTTCTTAAATTCCGCTCTGAAATACCTTCCATAATATGTTCTACTATTTCCTCTTCGTCATTTAACGGCACACGATTCGCCAGAATGGTTTTATCGTAAAAATAATCTTCAAATGTTTCGTTTTGTCGCCATTCGCGATCTTTAAACTCATCTCGAATAGCAGGTCCGTAAGACTCAATTCACGATGCTCGGCCCTTGAATGTAACCATGCTGCCGCTCTTCCTTTCAATTTTGTTGACACTAATAATTGTTCCATCGTTTCGTCCAGTTTAAATACATTCACTAAATATCGCACTTGCTTTTCTCATTCCCCGAAATCAGTTCCTTCCATGAAATCCACTAAAGATTCACTGATAGTCTTTAGATCCGCTTTTAACACAGGGTTGGGCACCTGTAATTGACCACCCAGCCCTGATTCACGTATCGTCAATTCTTTTTCTCTTTCCAACAACGCGAATTTTTCGGCGAGCAATTCACGCTCATTCTTTACAAGCTCAAGCTCTTTCTTCATTAATTGTTCATTCCACCGTGCATTCTGAACCTCCAAAAAGTATCCTCCCTCTTGTTTCGCGGCATGGCGAAAATGTATAACAGAAGGTATTTTAACATCAATCAAATGTAATCCTCAACAATGTACAGTCCACTCATATATCTCAACGTATCTTGTAAATCTATCACGGTTCGAAGTCCTAAGGACTGACGATTTATTACACTAATTTAGAAACACCATTGGTCACGCTTAGGTACACAGCTCATCCTAAAAAAGATCGCTTAAATTGGTCGGAACCATAATTGTCACGTATAAGACATTTGCCATGCACATTTCCAGACAGGAAACGGAATTTCTAAAGACAAGGTCCTACAAACTCAGGCCGGTATTCTCGAACGGGTATTGTCTACCAAACTCGCAACGAACACTTTACAATCTTTACGGGTCCTTCATTTTCGACATTCGACCCTGTCAGCTTAAAGGAAGGCACGTTCACTTCCTATTTTTTACTCTGTAAATTGTTAAGATTTCCTTTCCGTGTCTTAGACATGACCCCCTGTAACGCACAATTCAGCCAAGTCTGAACTGACCCACCAAGGGTCTCGAGCCACATACAGCATGCCCAGGCGTCAACGGTCCAATGACCATATATATCACCAAGATATACAACCCAACATAGAGGGTCTTGAGCTAACTACGCTCACGCCTGGGCCCCTGCAGGCTCAAGTCACATACATTGACTTTTCCACATGCACCACAGCCGGCTGGGTTTTCAGCAGCTTACATGGGACGTGTCCGGCGAACTGATTTGCTGAACAATTCAGCCAATGATCATTATCCGAAACTCCAAACGTTTTGCTAATGGTTACTTGGGTCAACGCCCACCTCGCCGGACTATCTCTCTGCGGCATCGTGCTGGATTTTTTCACGGAAAGATGTTCAGTACTAAAATCGTAAGGTCAGAACTTCTCGAGCAGTCATCGAATAACGTCTTCGAATCGTCAATTCCACCCTGAGTCGCGAATCTTACTATACATAGTATTCGTTCTGACCAGTTTAAGCAGTCGAAGCTTCACATCACGCGTCTTTGCGTAACTCATTTACCTCGACACTTGTATTAAATAACACATCCATACAGACAATATTATTACAAAACTACGATATATTATCTTTGTAACTGTAAAAGGTTACAGGGAAGTACAGTAATTCGTGTTGTTGGTTTTCCGCGTCTTTCCCTACATCGGTTACCGCCAACGCGAACGCGTACTAAAAAACACCTCTTCTGGCATTGCACCGTCTGATGCGAGATCTCCTTCCTGCAGCCAACAGCCTTCCGGATCGGCCTCCATTAGTCTGGCTGCTAACTCGTTTTTCGTATCCGTTGTAGACAAATATTTCTTTCTTAAAATTTCTTTCAGCTCCGCAACCGTAAAATCATTCACTCCTTTCGGCATTTTTAAAACGACTTTTAACACTATTTTTAAACGCGAAAATATTTTATCTTGCACCGCACTTATTCAACAAATCAAGCCCTATCGGATGTATTCCTCGGCTTATCAATAGAACATCTCTGTCTGTCTCATACACTTCACTTTACTGGCACTTGGGCTGTATCCCACTTCCGAATTCTAATAGATTAATTAGAACATTTATTGAAATAATCTTTAATACATGTTATCATGGCAAACGCCGATACCGAACAGACGCCGTATTCCGGAGACAACAAAATAACACAAGACATACGTCGTAATCGCAATGCATGCAGCTCATATCAGACCATGCATGCCTCACACACACACACACACACACACACACAACACATGTACTAAAGAACGGAACCCTGCTATTCAGCATAATTCCCATCAAGTGGCTGACTATGAATTTTTGGCATAATTCCGCTAGAACATGGGTTCGAAGAACCCGCGGCATTAGTACTAAGCGATATTTTACTAGAATCGCGTATATTAAGCCGATGTAATGCATTATTATATAATATAAAATTGGCACATTCGTAGTAGAGATTTTCAAACTTCTCTGTGTCTGTCTGTGTCTGTCTCTGTTTGTCGCTGTGTGCCTCTGTCTGATTCTGTCTGCGTGTCTGCCTGTATCTATTAGTGTCTCTGTCTCTGCCTGTCTCTGTGTGTCTCTCTGTCGCTGCGTGCCTCTGTCTGTCGCTGTCTGTCTGTGTCTGCCTCTGTCTATCTCTGTCTGCCTTTGCCTTTCTGTGTAGGTGGCTGTCTGTCTCTGTCTATCTCTGTCAGTCTGTGTCTGTCTGTGTCTGTCTCTCTCTGACTCTGTCTGACTCTGTCTGTCTCTGTCTGTCTCTGTCTGCCTCTGTCTGTATCTGCCTATCTTTGGCTGTCGGTCTCAGTCCGTGTCAGTCTGTCTTTGCCTGTCTATGTCTGTCTCTGTCTGTCTCTGCCAGTATCTGCCTATCTGCCTCTGTCTGTCTCTGCCTGTCTCCGTCTTCCTGTCATGGTCTGTCTCTGTCTCTCTCTGTCTGTATCTGTCTGTCTGTGTCTTCCTGTGTCAGTCTGTCTGCGTCTGCCTCAGTCTGTCTCTGTCTGTCTCTGTCTGTCTCAGTATGTCTCTGTCTGTCTCTATCTATCTCTGTCTGCCTCTGTCTGTCTCTGTCTGTCTCTAGCTGTCTGTGTCTGTCTCTGTCTGTCTCCGTCTTGCTGTCTTGGTCTGTCTCTGTCTGTCTCTTTCTGCCTCCGTCTGTCTCTGTCTGTCTCTGTCTGTCTCTGTCTGTATTTGTCAGCCTCCGTCTGTCCCTATCTGTCTCTGTCTTTCTCTGTCAGTCTCTGTCTCTCTCTGTCTGTCTCTGTCTGTCTCTGTCTGTCTCTGTCTGTCTCTGTCTGCCTCTGTCTGTCTCTGTCTGTCTCTGTCTATCTCTGTCTGCCTCTCTCTGTCTCTGTGTTCCTGTCTCTGTCTGTCTCTGTCTGTCTCTGTCTGTCTCTGTCTGTCTCTGTCTGTCTCTGTCTGTCTCTGCCTGTCCCTGTCTGTCTCTGTCTGTCTCTGTCTTCCTGTCTCTGTATGTCTCTATCTGTCTCCGTCTTCCTGTCTTGGTCTGTCTCTGTCTGTCTCTATCTAACTCTGTCTGCCTCTGTCTGTCTCTGTCTGACTGTCTCTGTCGGTCTCTGCCTGTCTCTGTCTGTCTCTGTCTGTCTCTGCCTGCCTCTGTCTATGTCGGTCTGTCTGTGTCTCTCTTCGTGTGTCTCTCTTTGTCTCTGTCCGCCTCTGTCTAACTCTGTCTGTCTCTGCCTGTCTCTGCCTGTCTCTGCCTATCTCTGCCTGTCTCAGACTATCTCAGACTTCCTGTCCGTGTCTGTCTCTATCTATCTCTGTCTGCCTCTGTCTGTCTCTGTCTGTCTCTGTCTGTCTCTGTCTGTCTCTGTCTGTCTCTGTCTGCCTCCGTCTGTCTCTGTCTGTCTCAGTCTGTCTCTGTCTGTCTCGGTCTGTCTCTGCCTACCTCTGCCTGTCTCAGACTATCTCAGACTTCCTGTCTGTGTCTGTCTCTATCTATCTCGGTCTGTCTCTGTCTGTCTCTGTCTTCCTGCCAGGTCTGTCTCTGTCTGTGTCTGTCTGCATCCGTCTGTCTCAGTCTGTCTCTGTCTGTCTCTGTCTGTCTCTGTCTGTCTCTGTCTGTCCCTGTCTGTCTCTGTCTGTCTCTGTCTGTCTCTGTCTGTCTCTGTCTGTCTCTGTCTGTCTCTATCTATCTCTGTCTGTCTCTGTCTGTCTCTGTCTGTCTCTGTATTCCTGTCTTGCTCTGTCTCTGCCTCTCTCTGTCTGTATCTGTCTGTCTGTGTCTTCCTGTGTCAGTCTGTCTGCGTCTGCCTCAGTCTGTCTCTGTCTGTCTCTGTCTGCCTCTGTCTGTCTCTGTCTGTCTGTCTCTGTCTGTCTCTGCCTGTCTCTGTCTGTCTCTGTCTGTCTCCGTTTTCCTGTCTTGGTCTGCCTCTGTCTGTCTCTCTCTGCCTCCGTCTGTCTCTGCCTGTCTCTGTCTGTCTCTGTCTGTCTCTGCCTGTCTCTGTCTCTATCTGTCAGCCTCCGTCTGTCTCTGTCTGTCTCTGTATGTATCTGTCTGTCTGTGTCTTCCTGTGTCAGTCTGTCTTCGTCTGCCTCAGTCTGTCTCTGTCTGTCTCTGTCTGTCTCTGTCTGTATGTGTCTGTCTGTGTCTTCCTGTGTCAGTCTGTGTCTGTCTCTCTTTGCCCCTCTCTGTCTCTGTCTGTCTCTGTCTGTCTGTCTCTGTCTGTCTCTGCCTGTCTCTGTCTGTCTCTGTCTGTCTCCGTTTTCCTGTCTTGGTCTGCCTCTGTCTGTCTCTCTCTGCCTCCGTCTGTCTCTGTCTGTCTCTGTCTGTCTCTGTCTGTCTCTATCTATCTCTGTCTGCCTCCCTCTGTCTCTGTCTGTCTCTGTCTGTCTCTCTCTGCCTCCCTCTGTCTCTGTCTGTCTCTGTCTGTCCCTGTCTGTCTCTGTCTGTCTCTGTCTGTCTCTGCCTGTCCCTATCTGTCTCTGTCTGTCTCTGTCTTCCTGTCTCTGTCTTCCTGTCTCTGTATGTCTCTATCTGTCTCCGTCTTCCTGTCTTGGTCCGTCTCTGTCTGTCTCTGTCTGTATCTGTCTGTCTCTGTCTGTCTCTGTCTGTCTCTGTCTGTCTCTGTCTGCCTCCGCCTGTCTCAGTCTGTCTCAGTCTGTCTCAGTCTGTCTCTGTCTGTCTCTGTCTGTCTCTGTCTGTCTCTGTCTGTCTCTGCCTGCCTCTGTCTATCTCGGTCTGTCTCTGTCTCTCTTCGTGTGTCCCTCTTTGTCTCTGTCCGCCTCTGTCTAACTCTGTCTGTCTCATCCTGTCTCTGTCTGTCTCTGCCTACCTCTGCCTGTCTCAGACTATCTCAGACTTCCTGTCTATGTCTGTCTCTATCTATGTCTGTCTGTCTCTGTCTGTCTCTGTCTTCCTGTCTTGGTCTGTCTCTGTCTCTCTCTGTCTGTCTCTGTCTGTCTCTGTCTATCTCTGTCTGTCTCTGTCTGTCTCTGTCTGCCTCTGTCTGTCTCTGTCTGTCTCTGTCTATCTCTTTCTGCCTCTCTCTGTCTCTGTGTTGCTGTGACAGTCTGTCTCCGTCTGTCTCAGTCAATCTCTGTCTGTCTCTGTCTGTCTCTGTCTGTCTCTGTCTGTCTCTGTCTGTCTCTGTCTGTCTCTGTCTGTCTCTGTCTCTATCTGTCAGCCTCCGTCTGTCTCTGTCTGTCTCTGTCTGTCTCTGTATGTATCTGTCTGTCTCTGTCTGTCTCTGTCTGTCTCTGTCTGTCTCTGTCTGTCTCTGTCTGTCTCTGTCTGTCTCTGTCTGTCTCTGTCTGTGTCTGTCTGTCTCTGTCTGTCTCTGTCTGTCTCTGTCTGTCTCTGTCTGTCTCTGTCTGTCTCTGTCTGTCTCTGTCTGTCTCTGTCTGTCTCTGTCTGTCTCTGCCTGTCCCTGTCTGTCTCTGTCTGTCTCCGTCTTCCTGTCATGGTCTGTCTCTGTCTCTCTCTGTCTGTATCTGTCTGTCTGTGTCTTCCTGTGTCAGTCTGTCTGCGTCTGCCTCAGTCTGTCTTTGTCTGTCTCTGTCTGTCTCAGTATGTCTCTGTCTGTCTCTATCTATCTCTGTCTGCCTCTGTCTGTCTCTGTCTGTCTGTCTCTGTCTGTCTCTAGCTGTCTGTGTCTGCCTCTGTCTGTCTCCGTCTTGCTGTCTTGGTCTGTCTCTGTCTGTCTCTTTCTGCCTCCGTCTGTCTCTGTCTGTCTCTGTCTGTCTCTGTCTGTATCTGTCAGCCTCCGTCTGTCCCTATCTGTCTCTGTCTTTCTCTGTCAGTCTCTGTCTCTCTCTGTCTGTCTCTGTCTGTCTCTGTCTGTCTCTGTCTGTCTCTGTCTGTCACTGTCTGCCTCTGTCTGTCTCTGTCTGTCTCTGTCTATCTCTGTCTGCCTCTCTCTGTCTCTGTGTTCCTGTGACAGTCTGTCTCTGTCTGTCTCTGTCTGTCTCTGTCTGTCTCTGTCTGTCTCTGTCTGTCTCTGCCTGTCCCTGTCTGTCTCTGTCTGTCTCTGTCTTCCTGTCTCTGTATGTCTCTATCTGTCTCCGTCTTCCTGTCTTGGTCTGTCTCTGTCTGTCTCTATCTAACTCTGTCTGCCTCTGTCTGTCTCTGTCTGACTGTCTCTGTCGGTCTCTGCCTGTCTCTGTCTGTCTCTGTCTGTCTCTGCCTGCCTCTGTCTATCTCGGTCTGTCTGTGTCTCTCTTCGTGTGTCTCTCTTTGTCTCTGTCCGCCTCTGTCTAACTCTGTCTGTCTCAGCCTCTCTCTGCCTGTCTCAGACTATCTCAGACTTCCTGTCTGTGTCTGTCTCTATCTATCTCTGTCTGTCTCTGTCTGTCTCCGTCTTCCTGTCATGGTCTGTCTCTGTCTCTCTCTGTCTGTATCTGTCTGTCTGTGTCTTCCGGTGTCAGTCTGTCTGCGTCTGCCTCAGTCTGTCTCTGTCTGTCTCTGTCTGTCTCAGTATGTCTCTGTCTGTCTCTATCTATCTCTGTCTGCCTCTGTCTGTCTCTGTCTGTCTGTTTCTGTCTGTCTCTAGCTGTCTGTGTCTGTCTCTGTCTGTCTCCGTCTTCCTGTCTTGGTCTGTCTCTGTCTGTCTCTTTCTGCCTCCGTCTGTCTCTGTCTGTCTCTGTCTGTCTCTGTCTGTCTCTGTCTCTATCTGTCAGCCTCCGTCTGTCTCTGTCTGTCTCTGTCTGTCTCTGTATGTATCTGTCTGTCTCTGTCTGTCTCTGTCTGTCTCTGTCTGTCTCTGTCTGTCTCTGTCTGTCTCTGTCTGTGTCTGTCTGTCTCTGTCTGTCTCTGTCTGTCTCTGTCTGTCTCTGTCTGTCTCTGTCTGTCTCTGTCTGTCTCTGTCTGTCTCTGTCTGTCTCTGTCTGTCTCTGCCTGTCCCTGTCTGTCTCTGTCTGTCTCCGTCTTCCTGTCATGGTCTGTCTCTGTCTCTCTCTGTCTGTATCTGTCTGTCTGTGTCTTCCTGTGTCAGTCTGTCTGCGTCTGCCTCAGTCTGTCTTTGTCTGTCTCTGTCTGTCTCAGTATGTCTCTGTCTGTCTCTATCTATCTCTGTCTGCCTCTGTCTGTCTCTGTCTGTCTGTCTCTGTCTGTCTCTAGCTGTCTGTGTCTGCCTCTGTCTGTCTCCGTCTTGCTGTCTTGGTCTGTCTCTGTCTGTCTCTTTCTGCCTCCGTCTGTCTCTGTCTGTCTCTGTCTGTCTCTGTCTGTATCTGTCAGCCTCCGTCTGTCCCTATCTGTCTCTGTCTTTCTCTGTCAGTCTCTGTCTCTCTCTGTCTGTCTCTGTCTGTCTCTGTCTGTCTCTGTCTGTCTCTGTCTGTCACTGTCTGCCTCTGTCTGTCTCTGTCTGTCTCTGTCTATCTCTGTCTGCCTCTCTCTGTCTCTGTGTTCCTGTGACAGTCTGTCTCTGTCTGTCTCTGTCTGTCTCTGTCTGTCTCTGTCTGTCTCTGTCTGTCTCTGCCTGTCCCTGTCTGTCTCTGTCTGTCTCTGTCTTCCTGTCTCTGTATGTCTCTATCTGTCTCCGTCTTCCTGTCTTGGTCTGTCTCTGTCTGTCTCTATCTAACTCTGTCTGCCTCTGTCTGTCTCTGTCTGACTGTCTCTGTCGGTCTCTGCCTGTCTCTGTCTGTCTCTGTCTGTCTCTGCCTGCCTCTGTCTATCTCGGTCTGTCTGTGTCTCTCTTCGTGTGTCTCTCTTTGTCTCTGTCCGCCTCTGTCTAACTCTGTCTGTCTCAGCTTCTCTCTGCCTGTCTCAGACTATCTCAGACTTCCTGTCTGTGTCTGTCTCTATCTATCTCTGTCTGTCTCTGTCTGTCTCCGTCTTCCTGTCATGGTCTGTCTCTGTCTCTCTCTGTCTGTATCTGTCTGTCTGTGTCTTCCGGTGTCAGTCTGTCTGCGTCTGCCTCAGTCTGTCTCTGTCTGTCTCTGTCTGTCTCAGTATGTCTCTGTCTGTCTCTATCTATCTCTGTCTGCCTCTGTCTGTCTCTGTCTGTCTGTTTCTGTCTGTCTCTAGCTGTCTGTGTCTGTCTCTGTCTGTCTCCGTCTTCCTGTCTTGGTCTGTCTCTGTCTGTCTCTTTCTGCCTCCGTCTGTCTCTGTCTGTCTCTGTCTGTCTCTGTCTGTCTCTGTCTGTATCTGTCAGCCTCCGTCTGTCCCTATCTGTCTCTGTCTTTCTCTGTCAGTCTCTGTCTCTCTCTGTCTGTCTCTGTCTGTCTCTGTCTGTCTCTGTCTGTCTCTGTCTGTCTCTGTCTGCCTCTGTCTGTCTCTGTCTGTCTCTGTCTATCTCTGTCTGCCTCTCTCTGTCTCTGTGTTCCTGTGACAGTCTGTCTCCGTCTGTCTCAGTCTGTCTCTGTCTGTCTCTGTCTGTCTCTGTCTCTATCTGTCAGCCTCCGTCTGTCTCAGTCTGTCTCTGTCTGTCTCTGTCTGTCTCTGTCTCTATCTGTCAGCCTCCGTCTGTCTCTGTGTGTCTCTGCATGTATCTGTCTGTCTCTGTCTGTCTCTGTATGTATCTGTCTGTCTGTGTCTGTCTCTGTCTATCTCTGTCTGCCTCTCTCTGTCTCTGTCTTCCTGTCTCTGTCTGTCTCTGTCTTCCTGTCTTGGTCTGTCTATGTCTGTCTCTGTCTGTCTCTGTCTGTCTCTGTCTGTATCTGTCAGCCTCCGTCTGTCCCTATCTGTCTCTGTCTTTCTCTGTCAGTCTCTGTCTGCCTCCGTCTGTCTCAGGCTGCATCCGTCTGTCTCAGTCTGTCTCTGTCTGTCCCTATCTGTCTCTGTCTGTCTCTGCCTGTCTCAGTCAGTCTCTGTCTGTCTCTGTCTGTCGCTGTCTGTCTCTGTCTGTCTCTGTCTGTCTCTGTCTGTCTCTGTCTGTCTCTGTCTGTCTCTGTCGGTCTCTATCTGTCTCTGTCTTCCTGTCTCTGTCTTCCTGTCTCTGTCTGTCTCTGTCTGTCTCTGTATGTATCTGTCTGTCTGTGTCTGTCTCTGTCTATCTCTGTCTGCCTTTCTCTGTCTCTGTCTTCCTGTCTCTGTCTGTCTCTGTCTGTCTCTGTCTGTCTCTGTCTGCCTCTGTCTGTCTCAGCCTGTCTCTGCCTGTCTCTGCCTACCTCTGCCTGTCTCAGACTATCTCAGACTTCCTGTCTATGTCTGTCTCTATCTATCTCTGTCTGTCTCTGTCTGTCTCTGTCTTCCTGTCTTGGTCTGTCTCTGTCTCTCTCTGTTTGTATCTGTCTGTCTGTGTCTTCCTGTGTCAGTCTGTCTCCGTGTGCGTCAGTCTGTATCTGTCTGTCTATGTCTTCCTGTGTCAGTCTGTCTCCGTCTGCCACAGTCTGTCTCTGTCTGTCTCTGTCTGTCTCTGTCTGTCTCTGTCTGCCTCCGTCTGTCTCTGTCTGTCTCAGTCTGTCTCTGTCTGTCTCGGTCTGTCTCTGCCTACCTCTGCCTGTCTCAGACTATCTCAGACTTCCTGTCTGTGTCTGTCTCTATCTATCTCGGTCTGTCTCTGTCTGTCTCTGTCTTCCTGCCAGGTCTGTCTCTGTCTGTGTCTGTGTGCATCCGTCTGTCTCAGTCTGTCTCTGTCTGTCTCTGTCTGTCTCTGTCTGTCCCTGTCTGTCTCTGTCTGTCTCTGTCTGTCTCTGTCTGTCTCTGTCTGTCTCTCTCTGTCTCTATCTATCTCTGTCTGTCTCTGTCTGTCGCTGTCTGTCTCTGTATTCCTGTCTTGCTCTGTCTCTGCCTCTCTCTGTCTGTATCTGTCTGTCTGTGTCTTCCTGTGTCAGTCTGTCTGCGTCTGCCTCAGTCTGTCTCTGTCTGTCTCTGTCTGCCTCTGTCTGTCTCTGTCTGTCTGTCTCTGTCTGTCTCTGCCTGTCTCTGTCTGTCTCTGTCTGTCTCCGTTTTCCTGTCTTGGTCTGCCTCTGTCTGTCTCTATCTGCCTCCGTCTGTCTCTGCCTGTCTCTGTCTGTCTCTGTCTGTATCTGTCAGCCTCCGTCTGTCCCTATCTGTCTCTGTCTTTCTCTGTGGGTCTCGGTCTCTCTCTGTCTGTCTCTGTCTGCCTCTGGCTGCCTCTGCCTGTCTCTGTCTGTCTCTGTCTGTCTCTGTCTGTCTCTGTCTTCCTGCTAGGTCTGTCTCTGTCTGTCTCTGTCTGTCTCTGTCTGTCTCTGTCTGTCTCTGTCTGTCTCTGTCTGTATCTGTCTGTCTGTGTCTTCCTGTGTCAGTCTGTCTCCGTCTCCCTCAGTCTGTCTCTGTCTGTCTGTGTCTTCCTGTGTCAGCCTGTGTCTGTCTCTCTTTGCCTCTCTCTGTCTCTGCCTTCCTGTCTCTGCCTGTCTCTGCCTGTCTCAGTCTGTCTCAGTCTGTCTCTGTCTGTCTCTATCTGTCTCTGTCTTGGTCTGTCTCTGTCTGTCTCTGTCTATCTCTGTCTGTCTCTGTCTGTCTCTGTCTGTCTCTGTCTGTCTCTGTCTGTCTCTGTCTGTCTCTGTCTGTCTCTGTCTGTCTCTGTCAGTCTCTGCCTGTATCTGTCAGCCTCCGTCTGTCCCTATCTGTCTCTGTCTTTCTCTGTCTGTCTCTGTCTCTCTCTGTCTGTCTCTGTCTGTCTCTGTCTGTCTCTGTCTGTATCTGTCTGTCTGTGTCTTCCTGTGTCAGTCTGTCTCCGTCTCCCTCAGTCTGTCTCTGTCTGTCTGTGTCTTCCTGTGTCAGCCTGTGTCTGTCTCTCTTTGCCTCTCTCTGTCTCTGTCTTCCTGTCTCTGCCTGTCTCTGCCTGTCTCAGTCTGTCTCAGTCTGTCTCTGTCTGTCTCTATCTGTCTCTGTCTTGGTCTGTCTCTGTCTGTCTCTGTCTATCTCTGTCTGTCTCTGTCTGTCTCTGTCTGTCTCTGTCTGTCTCTGTCTGTCTCTGTCTGTCTCTGTCTGTCTCTGTCTGTCTCTGTCAGTCTCTGCCTGTATCTGTCAGCCTCCGTCTGTCCCTATCTGTCTCTGTCTTTCTCTGTCTGTCTCTGTCTCTCTCTGTCTGGCTCTGTCTGTCTCTGTCTGTCTCTGGCTGCCTCTGCCTGTCGCTGTCTGTATCTGTCTTCCTGTCTAGGTCTGTCTCTGTCTGTGTCTGTCTGCATCCGTCTGTCTCAGTCTGTCTCTGTCTGTCTCTGTCTGTCTCTGTCTGTCTCTGTCTGTCTCTGTCTGTCTCTGTCTGTGTCTGTCTGTCTCTGTCTGTCTCTGTCTGTCTCTGTCTGTCTCTGCCTGTCTCTGTCTCTATCTGTCAGCCTCCGTCTGTCTCTGTCTGTCTCTGTATGTATCTGTCTGTCTGTGTCTTCCTGTGTCAGTCTCTCTTCGTCTGCCTCAGTCTGTCTCAGTCTGTCTCTGTCTGTCTCTGTCTGTCTCTGTCTGTCTCTCTCTGTCTCTCTCTGCCTCCGTCTGTCTCTGTCTGTCTCTGTCTGTATCTGTCAGCCTCCGTCTGTCTCTGTATGTATCTGTCTGTCTGTGTCTTCCTGTGTCAGTCTGTCTTCGTCTGCCTCAGTCTGTCTCTGTCTGTCTCTGTCTATCTTTGTCTGCCTCTCTCTGTCTCTGTGTTCCTGTGACAGTCTGTCTCTGTCTGTCTCTGTCTGGCTCTGTCTGTCTCTGTCTGTCTCTGGCTGCCTCTGCCTGTTTCTGTCTGTCTCTGTCTTCCTGTCTAGGTCTGTCTCTGTCTGTGTCTGTCTGCATCCGTCTGTCTCAGTCTGTCTCTGTCTGTCTCTGTCTGTCTCTGTCTCTCTCTGTCTGTCTCTGTCTGTCCCTGTCTATCTCTGTCTGTCTCTGTCTGTCTCTGTCTGCCTCTGTCTGTCTCTGTCTGTCTCTGTCTATCTCTTTCTGCCTCTCTCTGTTTCTGTGTTGCTGTGACAGTCTGTCTCCGTCTGTCTCAGTCAATCTCTGTCTGTCTCTGTCTGTCTCTGTCTGTCTCTGTCTGTCTCTGTCTGTCTCTGTCTGTCTCTGTCTCTATCTGTCAGCCTCCGTCTGTCTCTGTGTGTCTCTGCATGTATCTGTCTGTCTCTGTCTGTCTCTGTATGTATCTGTCTGTCTCTGTCTGTCTCTGTCTGTCTCTGTCTGTCTCTGTCTGTCTCTGTCTGTCTCTGTCTGTGTCTGTCTGTCTCTGTCTGTCTCTGTCTGTCTCTGTCTGTCTCTGTCTGTCTCTGCCTGTCTCTGTCTGTATCTGTCAGCCTCCGTCTGTCTCTGTATGTATCTGTCTGTCTGTGTCTTCCTGTGTCAGTCTGTCTTCGTCTGCCTCAGTCTGTCTCTGTCTGTCTCTGTCTATCTCTGTCTGCCTCTCTCTGTCTCTGTGTTCCTGTGACAGTCTGTCTCTGTCTGTCTCTGTCTGTCTCTGTCTGTCTCTGTCTGTCTCTGTCTGTCTCTGTCTGTCTCTGTCTGTCTCTGCCTGTCCCTGTCTGTCTCTGTCTGTCTCCGTCTTCCTGTCATGGTCTGTCTCTGTCTCTCTCTGTCTGTATCTGTCTGTCTGTGTCTTCCTGTGTCAGTCTGTCTGCGTCTGCCTCAGTCTGTCTTTGTCTGTCTCTGTCTGTCTCAGTATGTCTCTGTCTGTCTCTATCTATCTCTGTCTGCCTCTGTCTGTCTCTGTCTGTCTGTCTCTGTCTGTCTCTAGCTGTCTGTGTCTGCCTCTGTCTGTCTCCGTCTTGCTGTCTTGGTCTGTCTCTGTCTGTCTCTTTCTGCCTCCGTCTGTCTCTGTCTCTATCTGTCAGCCTCCGTCTGTCTCTGTGTGTCTCTGCATGTATCTGTCTGTCTCTGTCTGTCTCTGTATGTATCTGTCTGTCTCTGTCTGTCTCTGTCTGTCTCTGTCTGTCTCTGTCTGTCTCTGTCTGTCTCTGTCTGTGTCTGTCTGTCTCTGTCTGTCTCTGTCTGTCTCTGTCTGTCTCTGCCTGTCTCTGTCTGTATCTGTCAGCCTCCGTCTGTCTCTGTATGTATCTGTCTGTCTGTGTCTTCCTGTGTCAGTCTGTCTTCGTCTGCCTCAGTCTGTCTCTGTCTGTCTCTGTCTATCTCTGTCTGCCTCTCTCTGTCTCTGTGTTCCTGTGACAGTCTGTCTCTGTCTGTCTCTGTCTGTCTCTGTCTGTCTCTGTCTGTCTCTGTCTGTCTCTGTCTGTCTCTGTCTGTCTCTGCCTGTCCCTGTCTGTCTCTGTCTGTCTCCGTCTTCCTGTCATGGTCTGTCTCTGTCTCTCTCTGTCTGTATCTGTCTGTCTGTGTCTTCCTGTGTCAGTCTGTCTGCGTCTGCCTCAGTCTGTCTTTGTCTGTCTCTGTCTGTCTCAGTATGTCTCTGTCTGTCTCTATCTATCTCTGTCTGCCTCTGTCTGTCTCTGTCTGTCTGTCTCTGTCTGTCTCTAGCTGTCTGTGTCTGCCTCTGTCTGTCTCCGTCTTGCTGTCTTGGTCTGTCTCTGTCTGTCTCTTTCTGCCTCCGTCTGTCTCTGTCTGTCTCTGTCTGTCTCTGTCTGTATCTGTCAGCCTCCGTCTGTCCCTATCTGTCACTGTCTTTCTCTGTCAGTCTCTGTCTCTCTCTGTCTGTCTCTGTCTGTCTCTGTCTGTCTCTGTCTGTCTCTGTCTGTCACTGTCTGCCTCTGTCTGTCTCTGTCTGTCTCTGTCTATCTCTGTCTGCCTCTCTCTGTCTCTGTGTTCCTGTGACAGTCTGTCTCTGTCTGTCTCTGTCTGTCTCTGTCTGTCTCTGTCTGTCTCTGTCTGTCTCTGCCTGTCCCTGTCTGTCTCTGTCTGTCTCTGTCTTCCTGTCTCTGTATGTCTCTATCTGTCTCCGTCTTCCTGTCTTGGTCTGTCTCTGTCTGTCTCTATCTAACTCTGTCTGCCTCTGTCTGTCTCTGTCTGACTGTCTCTGTCGGTCTCTGCCTGTCTCTGTCTGTCTCTGTCTGTCTCTGCCTGCCTCTGTCTATCTCGGTCTGTCTGTGTCTCTCTTCGTGTGTCTCTCTTTGTCTCTGTCCGCCTCTGTCTAACTCTGTCTGTCTCAGCCTCTCTCTGCCTGTCTCAGACTATCTCAGACTTCCTGTCTGTGTCTGTCTCTATCTATCTCTGTCTGTCTCTGTCTGTCTCCGTCTTCCTGTCATGGTCTGTCTCTGTCTCTCTCTGTCTGTATCTGTCTGTCTGTGTCTTCCGGTGTCAGTCTGTCTGCGTCTGCCTCAGTCTGTCTCTGTCTGTCTCTGTCTGTCTCAGTATGTCTCTGTCTGTCTCTATCTATCTCTGTCTGCCTCTGTCTGTCTCTGTCTGTCTGTTTCTGTCTGTCTCTAGCTGTCTGTGTCTGTCTCTGTCTGTCTCCGTCTTCCTGTCTTGGTCTGTCTCTGTCTGTCTCTTTCTGCCTCCGTCCGTCTCTGTCTGTCTCTGTCGGTCTCTGTCTGTCTCTGTCTGTATCTGTCAGCCTCCGTCTGTCCCTATCTGTCTCTGTCTGTCTCTGTCTGTCTCTGTCTGTCTCTGTCTGTCTCTGTCTGTCTCTCTCTGTCTCTATCTATCTCTGTCTGTCTCTGTCTGTCGCTGTCTGTCTCTGTATTCCTGTCTTGCTCTGTCTCTGCCTCTCTCTGTCTGTATCTGTCTGTCTGTGTCTTCCTGTGTCAGTCTGTCTGCGTCTGCCTCAGTCTGTCTCTGTCTGTCTCTGTCTGCCTCTGTCTGTCTCTGTCTGTCTGTCTCTGTCTGTCTCTGCCTGTCTCTGTCTGTCTCTGTCTGTCTCCGTTTTCCTGTCTTGGTCTGCCTCTGTCTGTCTCTATCTGCCTCCGTCTGTCTCTGCCTGTCTCTGTCTGTCTCTGTCTGTATCTGTCAGCCTCCGTCTGTCCCTATCTGTCTCTGTCTTTCTCTGTGGGTCTCGGTCTCTCTCTGTCTGTCTCTGTCTGCCTCTGGCTGCCTCTGCCTGTCTCTGTCTGTCTCTGTCTGTCTCTGTCTGTCTCTGTCTTCCTGCTAGGTCTGTCTCTGTCTGTCTCTGTCTGTATCTGTCTGTCTCTGTCTGTCTCTGTCTGTCTCTGTCTGTCTCTGTCTGTCTCTGTCTGTCTCTGTCTGTCTCTGTCTGTCTCTGTCAGTCTCTGCCTGTATCTGTCAGCCTCCGTCTGTCCCTATCTGTCTCTGTCTTTCTCTGTCTGTCTCTGTCTCTCTCTGTCTGTCTCTGTCTGTCTCTGTCTGTCTGTCTCTGTCTGTCTCTGCCTGTCTCTGTCTGTCTCTGTCTGTCTCCGTTTTCCTGTCTTGGTCTGCCTCTGTCTGTCTCTATCTGCCTCCGTCTGTCTCTGCCTGTCTCTGTCTGTCTCTGTCTGTATCTGTCAGCCTCCGTCTGTCCCTATCTGTCTCTGTCTTTCTCTGTGGGTCTCGGTCTCTCTCTGTCTGTCTCTGTCTGCCTCTGGCTGCCTCTGCCTGTCTCTGTCTGTCTCTGTCTGTCTCTGTCTGTCTCTGTCTTCCTGCTAGGTCTGTCTCTGTCTGTCTCTGTCTGTATCTGTCTGTCTCTGTCTGTCTCTGTCTGTCTCTGTCTGTCTCTGTCTGTCTCTGTCTGTCTCTGTCTGTCTCTGTCTGTCTCTGTCAGTCTCTGCCTGTATCTGTCAGCCTCCGTCTGTCCCTATCTGTCTCTGTCTTTCTCTGTCTGTCTCTGTCTCTCTCTGTCTGTCTCTGTCTGTCTCTGTCTGTCTCTGTCTGTATCTGTCTGTCTGTGTCTTCCTGTGTCAGTCTGTCTCCGTCTCCCTCAGTCTGTCTCTGTCTGTCTGTGTCTTCCTGTGTCAGCCTGTGTCTGTCTCTCTTTGCCTCTCTCTGTCTCTGTCTTCCTGTCTCTGCCTGTCTCTGCCTGTCTCAGTCTGTCTCAGTCTGTCTCTGTCTGTCTCTATCTGTCTCTGTCTTGGTCTGTCTCTGTCTGTCTCTGTCTATCTCTGTCTGTCTCTGTCTGTCTCTGTCTGTCTCTGTCTGTCTCTGTCTGTCTCTGTCTGTCTCTGTCTGTCTCTGTCTGTCTCTGTCTGTCTCTGTCTGTCTCTGTCAGTCTCTGCCTGTATCTGTCAGCCTCCGTCTGTCCCTATCTGTCTCTGTCTTTCTCTGTCTGTCTCTGTCTCTCTCTGTCTGGCTCTGTCTGTCTCTGTCTGTCTCTGGCTGCCTCTGCCTGTCTCTGTCTGTCTCTGTCTGTCTCCGTTTTCCTGTCTTGGTCTGCCTCTGTCTGTCTCTATCTGCCTCCGTCTGTCTCTGCCTGTCTCTGTCTGTCTCTGTCTGTATCTGTCAGCCTCCGTCTGTCCCTATCTGTCTCTGTCTTTCTCTGTGGGTCTCGGTCTCTCTCTGTCTGTCTCTGTCTGCCTCTGGCTGCCTCTGCCTGTCTCTGTCTGTCTCTGTCTGTCTCTGTCTGTCTCTGTCTTCCTGCTAGGTCTGTCTCTGTCTGTCTCTGTCTGTATCTGTCTGTCTCTGTCTGTCTCTGTCTGTCTCTGTCTGTCTCTGTCTGTCTCTGTCTGTCTCTGTCTGTCTCTGTCTGTCTCTGTCAGTCTCTGCCTGTATCTGTCAGCCTCCGTCTGTCCCTATCTGTCTCTGTCTTTCTCTGTCTGTCTCTGTCTCTCTCTGTCTGTCTCTGTCTGTCTCTGTCTGTCTCTGTCTGTATCTGTCTGTCTGTGTCTTCCTGTGTCAGTCTGTCTCCGTCTCCCTCAGTCTGTCTCTGTCTGTCTGTGTCTTCCTGTGTCAGCCTGTGTCTGTCTCTCTTTGCCTCTCTCTGTCTCTGTCTTCCTGTCTCTGCCTGTCTCTGCCTGTCTCAGTCTGTCTCAGTCTGTCTCTGTCTGTCTCTATCTGTCTCTGTCTTGGTCTGTCTCTGTCTGTCTCTGTCTATCTCTGTCTGTCTCTGTCTGTCTCTGTCTGTCTCTGTCTGTCTCTGTCTGTCTCTGTCTGTCTCTGTCTGTCTCTGTCTGTCTCTGTCTGTCTCTGTCTGTCTCTGTCAGTCTCTGCCTGTATCTGTCAGCCTCCGTCTGTCCCTATCTGTCTCTGTCTTTCTCTGTCTGTCTCTGTCTCTCTCTGTCTGGCTCTGTCTGTCTCTGTCTGTCTCTGGCTGCCTCTGCCTGTCTCTGTCTGTCTCTGTCTTCCTGTCTAGGTCTGTCTCTGTCTGTGTCTGTCTGCATCCGTCTGTCTCAGTCTGTCTCTGTCTGTCTCTGTCTGTCTCTGTCTGTCTCTGTCTGTCTCTGTCTGTCTCTGTCTGTCTCTGTCTGTCTCTGTCTGTGTCTGTCTGTCTCTGTCTGTCTCTGTCTGTCTCTGTCTGTCTCTGCCTGTCTCTGTCTCTATCTGTCAGCCTCCGTCTGTCTCTGTCTGTCTCTGTATGTATCTGTCTGTCTGTGTCTTCCTGTGTCAGTCTCTCTTCGTCTGCCTCAGTCTGTCTCAGTCTGTCTCTGTCTGTCTCTGTCTGTCTCTGTCTGTCTCTCTCTGTCTCTCTCTGCCTCCGTCTGTCTCTGTCTGTCTCTGTCTGTATCTGTCAGCCTCCGTCTGTCTCTGTATGTATCTGTCTGTCTGTGTCTTCCTGTGTCAGTCTGTCTTCGTCTGCCTCAGTCTGTCTCTGTCTGTCTCTGTCTATCTTTGTCTGCCTCTCTCTGTCTCTGTGTTCCTGTGACAGTCTGTCTCTGTCTGTCTCTGTCTGTCTCTGTCTGTCTCTGTCTGTCTCTGTCTGTCTCTGTCTGTCTCTGTCTGTCTCTGCCTGTCTCTGTCTGTCTCTGTCTGTCTCCGTCTTCCTGTCATGGTCTGTCTCTGTCTCTCTCTGTCTGTATCTGTCTGTCTGTGTCTTCCTGTGTCAGTCTGTCTGCGTCTGCCTCAGTCTGTCTTTGTCTGTCTCTGTCTGTCTCAGTATGTCTCTGTCTGTCTCTATCTATCTCTGTCTGCCTCTGTCTGTCTCTGTCTGTCTGTCTCTGTCTGTCTCTAGCTGTCTGTGTCTGCCTCTGTCTGTCTCCGTCTTGCTGTCTTGGTCTGTCTCTGTCTGTCTCTTTCTGCCTCCGTCTGTCTCTGTCTGTCTCTGTCTGTCTCTGTCTGTATCTGTCAGCCTCCGTCTGTCCCTATCTGTCTCTGTCTTTCTCTGTCAGTCTCTGTCTCTCTCTGTCTGTCTCTGTCTGTCTCTGTCTCTCTCTGTCTGTCTCTGTCTGTCTCTGTCTGCCTCTGTCTGTCTCTGTCTGTCTCTGTCTATCTCTGTCTGCCACTCTCTGTCTCTGTGTTCCTGTGACAGTCTGTCTCTGTCTGTCTCTGTCTGTCTCTGTCTGTCTCTGTCTGTCTCTGTCTGTCTCTGCCTGTCCCTGTCTGTCTCTGTCTGTCTCTGTCTTCCTGTCTCTGTATGTCTCTATCTGTCTCCGTCTTCCTGTCTTGGTCTGTCTCTGTCTGTCTCTATCTAACTCTGTCTGCCTCTGTCTGTCTCTGTCTGACTGTCTCTGTCGGTCTCTGCCTGTCTCTGTCTGTCTCTGTCTGTCTCTGCCTGCCTCTGTCTATCTCGGTCTGTCTGTGTCTCTCTTCGTGTGTCTCTCTTTGTCTCTGTCCGCCTCTGTCTAACTCTGTCTGTCTCTGCCTGTCTCTGCCTGTCTCTGCCTATCTCTGCCTGTCTCAGACTATCTCAGACTTCCTGTCCGTGTCTGTCTCTATCTATCTCTGTCTGCCTCTGTCTGTCTCTGTCTGTCTCTGTCTGTCTCTGTCTGTCTCTGTCTGTCTCTGTCTGTCTCTGTCTGCCTCCGTCTGTCTCTGTCTGTCTCAGTCTGTCTCTGTCTGTCTCGGTCTGTCTCTGCCTACCTCTGCCTGTCTCAGACTATCTCAGACTTCCTGTCTGTGTCTGTCTCTATCTATCTCTGTCTGTCTCTGTCTGTCTCCGTCTTCCTGTCATGGTCTGTCTCTGTCTCTCTCTGTCTGTATCTGTCTGTCTGTGTCTTCCGGTGTCAGTCTGTCTGCGTCTGCCTCAGTCTGTCTCTGTCTGTCTCTGTCTGTCTCAGTATGTCTCTGTCTGTCTCTATCTATCTCTGTCTGCCTCTGTCTGTCTCTGTCTGTCTGTCTCTGTCTGTCTCTAGCTGTCTGTGTCTGTCTCTGTCTGTCTCCGTCTTCCTGTCTTGGTCTGTCTCTGTCTGTCTCTTTCTGCCTCCGTCTATCTCTGTCTGTCTCTGTCTGTCTCTGTCTGTCTCTGTCTGTATCTGTCAGCCTCCGTCTGTCCCTATCTGTCTCTGTCTTTCTCTGTCAGTCTCTGTCTCTCTCTGTCTGTCTCTGTCTGTCTCTGTCTGTCTCTGTCTGTCTCTGTCTGTCTCTGTCTGCCTCTGTCTGTCTCTGTCTGTCTCTGTCTATCTCTGTCTGCCTCTCTCGGTCTCTGTGTTCCTGTGACAGTCTGTCTCCGTCTGTCTCAGTCTGTCTCTGTCTGTCTCTGTCTGTCTCTGTCTCTATCCGTCAGCCTCCGTCTGTCTCTGTGTGTCTCTGCATGTATCTGTCTGTCTCTGTCTGTCTCTGTATGTATCTGTCTGTCTGTGTCTGTCTCTGTCTATCTCTGTCTGCCTCTCCCTGTCTCTGTCTTCCTGTCTCTTTCTGTCTCTGTCTTCCTGTCTTGGTCTGTCTCTGTCTGTCTCTGTCTGTCTCTGTCTGTCTCTGTCTGTCTCTGTCTGCCTCCGTCTGTCTCAGTCTGCATCCGTCTGTCTCAGTCTGTCTCTGTCTGTCCCTATCTGTCTCTGTCTGTCTCTGTCGGTCTCTGTCTGTCTCTGTCTGTATCTGTCAGCCTCCGTCTGTCCCTATCTGTCTCTGTCTGTCTCTGTCTGTCTCTGTCTGTCTCTGTCTGTCTCTGTCTGTCTCTCTCTGTCTGTATCTATCTCTGTCTGTCTCTGTCTGTCGCTGTCTGTCTCTGTATTCCTGTCTTGCTCTGTCTCTGCCTCTCTCTGTCTGTATCTGTCTGTCTGTGTCTTCCTGTGTCAGTCTGTCTGCGTCTGCCTCAGTCTGTCTCTGTCTGTCTCTGTCTGCCTCTGTCTGTCTCTGTCTGTCTGTCTCTGTCTGTCTGTCTCTGTCTGTCTCTGCCTGTCTCTGTCTGTCTCTGTCTGTCTCCGTTTTCCTGTCTTGGTCTGCCTCTGTCTGTCTCTATCTGCCTCCGTCTGTCTCTGCCTGTCTCTGTCTGTCTCTGTCTGTATCTGTCAGCCTCCGTCTGTCCCTATCTGTCTCTGTCTTTCTCTGTGGGTCTCGGTCTCTCTCTGTCTGTCTCTGTCTGCCTCTGGCTGCCTCTGCCTGTCTCTGTCTGTCTCTGTCTGTCTCTGTCTGTCTCTGTCTTCCTGCTAGGTCTGTCTCTGTCTGTCTCTGTCTGTATCTGTCTGTCTCTGTCTGTCTCTGTCTGTCTCTGTCTGTCTCTGTCTGTCTCTGTCTGTCTCTGTCTGTCTCTGTCTGTCTCTGTCTGTCTCTGTCAGTCTCTGCCTGTATCTGTCAGCCTCCGTCTGTCCCTATCTGTCTCTGTCTTTCTCTGTCTGTCTCTGTCTCTCTCTGTCTGTCTCTGTCTGTCTCTGTCTGTCTGTCTCTGTCTGTCTCTGCCTGTCTCTGTCTGTCTCTGTCTGTCTCCGTTTTCCTGTCTTGGTCTGCCTCTGTCTGTCTCTATCTGCCTCCGTCTGTCTCTGCCTGTCTCTGTCTGTCTCTGTCTGTATCTGTCAGCCTCCGTCTGTCCCTATCTGTCTCTGTCTTTCTCTGTGGGTCTCGGTCTCTCTCTGTCTGTCTCTGTCTGCCTCTGGCTGCCTCTGCCTGTCTCTGTCTGTCTCTGTCTGTCTCTGTCTGTCTCTGTCTGTCTCTGTCTGTATCTGTCTGTCTCTGTCTGTCTCTGTCTGTCTCTGTCTGTCTCTGTCTGTCTCTGTCTGTCTCTGTCTGTCTCTGTCTGTCTCTGTCAGTCTCTGCCTGTATCTGTCAGCCTCCGTCTGTCCCTATCTGTCTCTGTCTTTCTCTGTCTGTCTCTGTCTCTCTCTGTCTGTCTCTGTCTGTCTCTGTCTGTCTCTGTCTGTATCTGTCTGTCTGTGTCTTCCTGTGTCAGTCTGTCTCCGTCTCCCTCAGTCTGTCTCTGTCTGTCTGTGTCTTCCTGTGTCAGCCTGTGTCTGTCTCTCTTTGCCTCTCTCTGTCTCTGTCTTCCTGTCTCTGCCTGTCTCTGCCTGTCTCAGTCTGTCTCAGTCTGTCTCTGTCTGTCTCTATCTGTCTCTGTCTTGGTCTGTCTCTGTCTGTCTCTGTCTATCTCTGTCTGTCTCTGTCTGTCTCTGTCTGTCTCTGTCTGTCTCTGTCTGTCTCTGTCTCTCTCTGTCTGTCTCTGTCTGTCTCTGTCTGTCTCTGTCAGTCTCTGCCTGTATCTGTCAGCCTCCGTCTGTCCCTATCTGTCTCTGTCTTTCTCTGTCTGTCTCTGTCTCTCTCTGTCTGGCTCTGTCTGTCTCTGTCTGTCTCTGGCTGCCTCTGCCTGTCTCTGTCTGTCTCTGTCTTCCTGTCTAGGTCTGTCTCTGTCTGTGTCTGTCTGCATCCGTCTGTCTCAGTCTGTCTCTGTCTGTCTCTGTCTGTCTCTGTCTGTCTCTGTCTGTCTCTGTCTGTCTCTGTCTGTCTCTGTCTGTGTCTGTCTGTCTCTGTCTGTCTCTGTCTGTCTCTGTCTGTCTCTGCCTGTCTCTGTCTCTATCTGTCAGCCTCCGTCTGTCTCTGTCTGTCTCTGTATGTATCTGTCTGTCTGTGTCTTCCTGTGTCAGTCTCTCTTCGTCTGCCTCAGTCTGTCTCAGTCTGTCTCTGTCTGTCTCTGTCTGTCTCTGTCTGTCTCTCTCTGTCTCTCTCTGCCTCCGTCTGTCTCTGTCTGTCTCTGTCTGTATCTGTCAGACTCCGTCTGTCTCTGTATGTATCTGTCTGTCTGTGTCTTCCTGTGTCAGTCTGTCTTCGTCTGCCTCAGTCTGTCTCTGTCTGTCTCTGTCTATCTTTGTCTGCCTCTCTCTGTCTCTGTGTTCCTGTGACAGTCTGTCTCTGTCTGTCTCTGTCTGTCTCTGTCTGTCTCTGTCTGTCTCTGTCTGTCTCTGTCTGTCTCTGTCTGTCTCTGTCTGTCTCTGCCTGTCTCTGTCTGTCTCTGTCTGTCTCCGTCTTCCTGTCATGGTCTGTCTCTGTCTCTCTCTGTCTGTATCTGTCTGTCTGTGTCTTCCTGTGTCAGTCTGTCTGCGTCTGCCTCAGTCTGTCTTTGTCTGTCTCTGTCTGTCTCAGTATGTCTCTGTCTGTCTCTATCTATCTCTGTCTGCCTCTGTCTGTCTCTGTCTGTCTGTCTCTGTCTGTCTCTAGCTGTCTGTGTCTGCCTCTGTCTGTCTCCGTCTTGCTGTCTTGGTCTGTCTCTGTCTGTCTCTTTCTGCCTCCGTCTGTCTCTGTCTGTCTCTGTCTGTCTCTGTCTGTATCTGTCAGCCTCCGTCTGTCCCTATCTGTCTCTGTCTTTCTCTGTCAGTCTCTGTCTCTCTCTGTCTGTCTCTGTCTGTCTCTGTCTCTCTCTGTCTGTCTCTGTCTGTCTCTGTCTGCCTCTGTCTGTCTCTGTCTGTCTCTGTCTATCTCTGTCTGCCACTCTCTGTCTCTGTGTTCCTGTGACAGTCTGTCTCTGTCTGTCTCTGTCTGTCTCTGTCTGTCTCTGTCTGTCTCTGTCTGTCTCTGCCTGTCCCTGTCTGTCTCTGTCTGTCTCTGTCTTCCTGTCTCTGTATGTCTCTATCTGTCTCCGTCTTCCTGTCTTGGTCTGTCTCTGTCTGTCTCTATCTAACTCTGTCTGCCTCTGTCTGTCTCTGTCTGACTGTCTCTGTCGGTCTCTGCCTGTCTCTGTCTGTCTCTGTCTGTCTCTGCCTGCCTCTGTCTATCTCGGTCTGTCTGTGTCTCTCTTCGTGTGTCTCTCTTTGTCTCTGTCCGCCTCTGTCTAACTCTGTCTGTCTCTGCCTGTCTCTGCCTGTCTCTGCCTATCTCTGCCTGTCTCAGACTATCTCAGACTTCCTGTCCGTGTCTGTCTCTATCTATCTCTGTCTGCCTCTGTCTGTCTCTGTCTGTCTCTGTCTGTCTCTGTCTGTCTCTGTCTGTCTCTGTCTGTCTCTGTCTGCCTCCGTCTGTCTCTGTCTGTCTCAGTCTGTCTCTGTCTGTCTCGGTCTGTCTCTGCCTACCTCTGCCTGTCTCAGACTATCTCAGACTTCCTGTCTGTGTCTGTCTCTATCTATCTCTGTCTGTCTCTGTCTGTCTCCGTCTTCCTGTCATGGTCTGTCTCTGTCTCTCTCTGTCTGTATCTGTCTGTCTGTGTCTTCCGGTGTCAGTCTGTCTGCGTCTGCCTCAGTCTGTCTCTGTCTGTCTCTGTCTGTCTCAGTATGTCTCTGTCTGTCTCTATCTATCTCTGTCTGCCTCTGTCTGTCTCTGTCTGTCTGTCTCTGTCTGTCTCTAGCTGTCTGTGTCTGTCTCTGTCTGTCTCCGTCTTCCTGTCTTGGTCTGTCTCTGTCTGTCTCTTTCTGCCTCCGTCTGTCTCTGTCTGTCTCTGTCTGTCTCTGTCTGTCTCTGTCTGTATCTGTCAGCCTCCGTCTGTCCCTATCTGTCTCTGTCTTTCTCTGTCAGTCTCTGTCTCTCTCTGTCTGTCTCTGTCTGTCTCTGTCTGCCTCTGTCTGTCTCTGTCTGTCTCTGTCTATCTCTGTCTGCCTCTCTCGGTCTCTGTGTTCCTGTGACAGTCTGTCTCCGTCTGTCTCAGTCTGTCTCTGTCTGTCTCTGTCTGTCTCTGTCTCTATCCGTCAGCCTCCGTCTGTCTCTGTGTGTCTCTGCATGTATCTGTCTGTCTCTGTCTGTCTCTGTATGTATCTGTCTGTCTGTGTCTGTCTCTGTCTATCTCTGTCTGCCTCTCCCTGTCTCTGTCTTCCTGTCTCTTTCTGTCTCTGTCTTCCTGTCTTGGTCTGTCTCTGTCTGTCTCTGTCTGTCTCTGTCTGTCTCTGTCTGTCTCTGTCTGCCTCCGTCTGTCTCAGTCTGCATCCGTCTGTCTCAGTCTGTCTCTGTCTGTCCCTATCTGTCTCTGTCTGTCTCTGCCTGTCTCAGTCAGTCTCTGTCTGTCTCTGTCTGTCGCTGTCTGTCTCTGTCTGTCTCTGTCTGTCTCTGTCTGTCTCTGTGTGTCTCTGTCTGTCTCTGTCGGTCTCTATCTGTCTCTGTCGTCCTGTCTCTGTCTGTCTCTGTCTGTCTCTGTATGTATCTGTCTGTCTGTGTCTGTCTCTGTCTATCTCTGTCTGCCTTTCTCTGTCTCTGTCTTCCTGTCTCTGTCTGTCTCTGTCTGTCTCTGTCTGTCTCTGTCTGCCTCTGTCTGTCTCAGCCTGTCTCTGCCTGTCTCTGCCTACCTCTGCCTGTCTCAGACTATCTCAGACTTCCTGTCTATGTCTGTCTCTATCTATCTCTGTCTGTCTCTGTCTGTCTCTGTCTTCCTGTCTTGGTCTGTCTCTGCCTCTCTCTGTTTGTATCTGTCTGTCTGTGTCTTCCTGTGTCAGTCTGTCTCCGTGTGCGTCAGTCTGTATCTGTCTGTCTATGTCTTCCTGTGTCAGTCTGTCTCCGTCTGCCTCAGTCTGTCTCTGTCTGTCTCTGTCTGTCTCTGTCTGTCTCTGTCTGCCTCCGTCTGTCTCTGTCTGTCTCAGTCTGTCTCTGTCTGTCTCGGTCTGTCTCTGCCTACCTCTGCCTGTCTCAGACTATCTCAGACTTCCTGTCTGTGTCTGTCTCTATCTATCTCGGTCTGTCTCTGTCTGTCTCTGTCTTCCTGCCAGGTCTGTCTCTGTCTGCGTCTGTCTGCATCCGTCTGTCTCAGTCTGTCTCTGTCTGTCTCTGTCTGTCTCTGTCTGTCCCTGTCTGTCTCTGTCTGTCTCTGTCTGTCTCTGTCTGTCTCTGTCTGTCTCTGTCTGTCTCTATCTATCTCTGTCTGTCTCTGTCTGTCTCTGTCTGTCTCTGTATTCCTGTCTTGCTCTGTCTCTGCCTCTCTCTGTCTGTATCTGTCTGTCTGTGTCTTCCTGTGTCAGTCTGTCTGCGTCTGCCTCAGTCTGTCTCTGTCTGTCTCTGTCTGCCTCTGTCTGTCTCTGTCTGTCTGTCTCTGTCTGTCTCTGCCTGTCTCTGTCTGTCTCTGTCTGTCTCCGTTTTCCTGTCTTGGTCTGCCTCTGTCTGTCTCTATCTGCCTCCGTCTGTCTCTGCCTGTCTCTGTCTGTCTCTGTCTGTATCTGTCAGCCTCCGTCTGTCCCTATCTGTCTCTGTCTTTCTCTGTGGGTCTCGGTCTCTCTCTGTCTGTCTCTGTCTGCCTCTGGCTGCCTCTGCCTGTCTCTGTCTGTCTCTGTCTGTCTCTGTCTGTCTCTGTCTGTCTCTGTCTGTATCTGTCTGTCTCTGTCTGTCTCTGTCTGTCTCTGTCTGTCTCTGTCTGTCTCTGTCTGTCTCTGTCTGTCTCTGTCAGTCTCTGCCTGTATCTGTCAGCCTCCGTCTGTCCCTATCTGTCTCTGTCTTTCTCTGTCTGTCTCTGTCTCTCTCTGTCTGTCTCTGTCTGTCTCTGTCTGTCTCTGTCTGTATCTGTCTGTCTGTGTCTTCCTGTGTCAGTCTGTCTCCGTCTCCCTCAGTCTGTCTCTGTCTGTCTGTGTCTTCCTGTGTCAGCCTGTGTCTGTCTCTCTTTGCCTCTCTCTGTCTCTGTCTTCCTGTCTCTGCCTGTCTCTGCCTGTCTCAGTCTGTCTCAGTCTGTCTCTGTCTGTCTCTATCTGTCTCTGTCTTGGTCTGTCTCTGTCTGTCTCTGTCTATCTCTGTCTGTCTCTGTCTGTCTCTGTCTGTCTCTGTCTGTCTCTGTCTGTCTCTGTCTGTCTCTGTCTCTCTCTGTCTGTCTCTGTCTGTCTCTGTCTGTCTCTGTCAGTCTCTGCCTGTATCTGTCAGCCTCCGTCTGTCCCTATCTGTCTCTGTCTTTCTCTGTCTGTCTCTGTCTCTCTCTGTCTGGCTCTGTCTGTCTCTGTCTGTCTCTGGCTGCCTCTGCCTGTCTCTGTCTGTCTCTGTCTTCCTGTCTAGGTCTGTCTCTGTCTGTGTCTGTCTGCATCCGTCTGTCTCAGTCTGTCTCTGTCTGTCTCTGTCTGTCTCTGTCTGTCTCTGTCTGTCTCTGTCTGTCTCTGTCTGTCTCTGTCTGTGTCTGTCTGTCTCTGTCTGTCTCTGTCTGTCTCTGTCTGTCTCTGCCTGTCTCTGTCTCTATCTGTCAGCCTCCGTCTGTCTCTGTCTGTCTCTGTATGTATCTGTCTGTCTGTGTCTTCCTGTGTCAGTCTCTCTTCGTCTGCCTCAGTCTGTCTCAGTCTGTCTCTGTCTGTCTCTGTCTGTCTCTGTCTGTCTCTCTCTGTCTCTCTCTGCCTCCGTCTGTCTCTGTCTGTCTCTGTCTGTATCTGTCAGACTCCGTCTGTCTCTGTATGTATCTGTCTGTCTGTGTCTTCCTGTGTCAGTCTGTCTTCGTCTGCCTCAGTCTGTCTCTGTCTGTCTCTGTCTATCTTTGTCTGCCTCTCTCTGTCTCTGTGTTCCTGTGACAGTCTGTCTCTGTCTGTCTCTGTCTGTCTCTGTCTGTCTCTGTCTGTCTCTGTCTGTCTCTGTCTGTCTCTGTCTGTCTCTGTCTGTCTCTGTCTGTCTCTGCCTGTCTCTGTCTGTCTCTGTCTGTCTCCGTCTTCCTGTCATGGTCTGTCTCTGTCTCTCTCTGTCTGTATCTGTCTGTCTGTGTCTTCCTGTGTCAGTCTGTCTGCGTCTGCCTCAGTCTGTCTTTGTCTGTCTCTGTCTGTCTCAGTATGTCTCTGTCTGTCTCTATCTATCTCTGTCTGCCTCTGTCTGTCTCTGTCTGTCTGTCTCTGTCTGTCTCTAGCTGTCTGTGTCTGCCTCTGTCTGTCTCCGTCTTGCTGTCTTGGTCTGTCTCTGTCTGTCTCTTTCTGCCTCCGTCTGTCTCTGTCTGTCTCTGTCTGTCTCTGTCTGTATCTGTCAGCCTCCGTCTGTCCCTATCTGTCTCTGTCTTTCTCTGTCAGTCTCTGTCTCTCTCTGTCTGTCTCTGTCTGTCTCTGTCTCTCTCTGTCTGTCTCTGTCTGTCTCTGTCTGCCTCTGTCTGTCTCTGTCTGCCTCTGTCTATCTCTGTCTGCCACTCTCTGTCTCTGTGTTCCTGTGACAGTCTGTCTCTGTCTGTCTCTGTCTGTCTCTGTCTGTCTCTGTCTGTCTCTGTCTGTCTCTGCCTGTCCCTGTCTGTCTCTGTCTGTCTCTGTCTTCCTGTCTCTGTATGTCTCTATCTGTCTCCGTCTTCCTGTCTTGGTCTGTCTCTGTCTGTCTCTATCTAACTCTGTCTGCCTCTGTCTGTCTCTGTCTGACTGTCTCTGTCGGTCTCTGCCTGTCTCTGTCTGTCTCTGTCTGTCTCTGCCTGCCTCTGTCTATCTCGGTCTGTCTGTGTCTCTCTTTGTCTCTGTCCGCCTCTGTCTAACTCTGTCTGTCTCTGCCTGTCTCTGCCTGTCTCTGCCTATCTCTGCCTGTCTCAGACTATCTCAGACTTCCTGTCCGTGTCTGTCTCTATCTATCTCTGTCTGCCTCTGTCTGTCTCTGTCTGTCTCTGTCTGTCTCTGTCTGTCTCTGTCTGTCTCTGTCTGTCTCTGTCTGCCTCCGTCTGTCTCTGTCTGTCTCAGTCTGTCTCTGTCTGTCTCGGTCTGTCTCTGCCTACCTCTGCCTGTCTCAGACTATCTCAGACTTCCTGTCTGTGTCTGTCTCTATCTATCTCTGTCTGTCTCTGTCTGTCTCCGTCTTCCTGTCATGGTCTGTCTCTGTCTCTCTCTGTCTGTATCTGTCTGTCTGTGTCTTCCGGTGTCAGTCTGTCTGCGTCTGCCTCAGTCTGTCTCTGTCTGTCTCTGTCTGTCTCAGTATGTCTCTGTCTGTCTCTATCTATCTCTGTCTGCCTCTGTCTGTCTCTGTCTGTCTGTCTCTGTCTGTCTCTAGCTGTCTGTGTCTGTCTCTGTCTGTCTCCGTCTTCCTGTCTTGGTCTGTCTCTGTCTGTCTCTTTCTGCCTCCGTCTGTCTCTGTCTGTCTCTGTCTGTCTCTGTCTGTCTCTGTCTGTATCTGTCAGCCTCCGTCTGTCCCTATCTGTCTCTGTCTTTCTCTGTCAGTCTCTGTCTCTCTCTGTCTGTCTCTGTCTGTCTCTGTCTGCCTCTGTCTGTCTCTGTCTGTCTCTGTCTATCTCTGTCTGCCTCTCTCGGTCTCTGTGTTCCTGTGACAGTCTGTCTCCGTCTGTCTCAGTCTGTCTCTGTCTGTCTCTGTCTGTCTCTGTCTCTATCCGTCAGCCTCCGTCTGTCTCTGTGTGTCTCTGCATGTATCTGTCTGTCTCTGTCTGTCTCTGTATGTATCTGTCTGTCTGTGTCTGTCTCTGTCTATCTCTGTCTGCCTCTCCCTGTCTCTGTCTTCCTGTCTCTTTCTGTCTCTGTCTTCCTGTCTTGGTCTGTCTCTGTCTGTCTCTGTCTGTCTCTGTCTGTCTCTGTCTGTCTCTGTCTGCCTCCGTCTGTCTCAGTCTGCATCCGTCTGTCTCAGTCTGTCTCTGTCTGTCCCTATCTGTCTCTGTCTGTCTCTGCCTGTCTCAGTCAGTCTCTGTCTGTCTCTGTCTGTCGCTGTCTGTCTCTGTCTGTCTCTGTCTGTCTCTGTCTGTCTCTGTGTGTCTCTGTCTGTCTCTGTCGGTCTCTATCTGTCTCTGTCGTCCTGTCTCTGTCTGTCTCTGTCTGTCTCTGTATGTATCTGTCTGTCTGTGTCTGTCTCTGTCTATCTCTGTCTGCCTTTCTCTGTCTCTGTCTTCCTGTCTCTGTCTGTCTCTGTCTGTCTCTGTCTGTCTCTGTCTGCCTCTGTCTGTCTCAGCCTGTCTCTGCCTGTCTCTGCCTACCTCTGCCTGTCTCAGACTATCTCAGACTTCCTGTCTATGTCTGTCTCTATCTATCTCTGTCTGTCTCTGTCTGTCTCTGTCTTCCTGTCTTGGTCTGTCTCTGCCTCTCTCTGTTTGTATCTGTCTGTCTGTGTCTTCCTGTGTCAGTCTGTCTCCGTGTGCGTCAGTCTGTATCTGTCTGTCTATGTCTTCCTGTGTCAGTCTGTCTCCGTCTGCCTCAGTCTGTCTCTGTCTGTCTCTGTCTGTCTCTGTCTGTCTCTGTCTGCCTCCGTCTGTCTCTGTCTGTCTCAGTCTGTCTCTGTCTGTCTCGGTCTGTCTCTGCCTACCTCTGCCTGTCTCAGACTATCTCAGACTTCCTGTCTGTGTCTGTCTCTATCTATCTCGGTCTGTCTCTGTCTGTCTCTGTCTTCCTGCCAGGTCTGTCTCTGTCTGCGTCTGTCTGCATCCGTCTGTCTCAGTCTGTCTCTGTCTGTCTCTGTCTGTCTCTGTCTGTCCCTGTCTGTCTCTGTCTGTCTCTGTCTGTCTCTGTCTGTCTCTGTCTGTCTCTGTCTGTCTCTATCTATCTCTGTCTGTCTCTGTCTGTCTCTGTCTGTCTCTGTATTCCTGTCTTGCTCTGTCTCTGCCTCTCTCTGTCTGTATCTGTCTGTCTGTGTCTTCCTGTGTCAGTCTGTCTGCGTCTGCCTCAGTCTGTCTCTGTCTGTCTCTGTCTGCCTCTGTCTGTCTCTGTCTGTCTGTCTCTGTCTGTCTCTGCCTGTCTCTGTCTGTCTCTGTCTGTCTCCGTTTTCCTGTCTTGGTCTGCCTCTGTCTGTCTCTATCTGCCTCCGTCTGTCTCTGCCTGTCTCTGTCTGTCTCTGTCTGTATCTGTCAGCCTCCGTCTGTCCCTATCTGTCTCTGTCTTTCTCTGTGGGTCTCGGTCTCTCTCTGTCTGTCTCTGTCTGTCTCTGCCTGTCTCTGTCTTCCTGCTAGGTCTGTCTCTGTTTGTCTCTGTCTGTATCTGTCTGTCTCTGTCTGTCTCTGTCTGTCTCTGTCTGTCTCTGTCTGTCTCTGTCTGCATCCGTCTGTCTCAGTCTGTCTCTGTCTGTCTCTGTCTGTCTCTGTCTTTCTCTGTTGGCCTCTGTCGGCCTCTGTCTCTCTCTGTCTGTCTCTGTCTGTCTCTGGCTGCCTCTGCCTGTCTCTGTCTGTCTCTGTCTTCCTGCTAGGTCTGTCTCTGTCTGTGTCTGTCTGCATCCGTCTGTCTCAGTCTGTCTCTGTCTGTCTCTGTCTGTCTCTGTCTGTCTCTGTCTGTCTCTGTCTGTCTCTGTCTGTCTCTGTCAGTCTCTGCCTGTATCTGTCAGCCTCCGTCTGTCCCTATCTGTCTCTGTCTTTCTCTGTCTGTCTCTGTCTCTCTCTGTCTGTCTCTGTCTGTCTCTGTCTGTCTCTGTCTGTATCTGTCTGTCTGTGTCTTCCTGTGTCAGTCTGTCTCCGTCTCCCTCAGTCTGTCTCTGTCTGTCTGTGTCTTCCTGTGTCAGCCTGTGTCTGTCTCTCTTTGCCTCTCTCTGTCTCTGTCTTCCTGTCTCTGCCTGTCTCTGCCTGTCTCAGTCTGTCTCAGTCGGTCTCTGTCTGTCTCTATCTGTCTCTGTCTTGGTCTGTCTCTGTCTGTCTCTGTCTATCTCTGTCTGTCTCTGTCTGTCTCTGTTTTCCTGTCTTGGTCTGCCTCTGTCTGTCTCTATCTGCCTCCGTCTGTCTCTGTCTGTCTCTGTCTGTCTCTGTCAGTCTCTGCCTGTATCTGTCAGCCTCCGTCTGTCCCTATCTGTCTCTGTCTTTCTCTGTCTGTCTCTGTCTCTCTCTGTCTGGCTCTGTCTGTCTCTGTCTGTCTCTGGCTGCCTCTGCCTGTCTCTGTCTGTCTCTGTCTTCCTGTCTAGGTCTGTCTCTGTCTGTGTCTGTCTGCATCCGTCTGTCTCAGTCTGTCTCTGTCTGTCTCTGTCTGTCTCTGTCTGTCTCTGTCTGTCTCTGTCTGTCTCTGTCTGTCTCTGTCTGTGTCTGTCTGTCTCTGTCTGTCTCTGTCTGTCTCTGTCTGTCTCTGCCTGTCTCTGTCTCTATCTGTCAGCCTCCGTCTGTCTCTGTCTGTCTCTGTATGTATCTGTCTGTCTGTGTCTTCCTGTGTCAGTCTCTCTTCGTCTGCCTCAGTCTGTCTCAGTCTGTCTCTGTCTGTCTCTGTCTGTCTCTGTCTGTCTCTCTCTGTCTCTCTCTGCCTCCGTCTGTCTCTGTCTGTCTCTGTCTGTATCTGTCAGCCTCCGTCTGTCTCTGTATGTATCTGTCTGTCTGTGTCTTCCTGTGTCAGTCTGTCTTCGTCTGCCTCAGTCTGTCTCTGTCTGTCTCTGTCTATCTTTGTCTGCCTCTCTCTGTCTCTGTGTTCCTGTGACAGTCTGTCTCTGTCTGTCTCTGTCTGTCTCTGTCTGTCTCTGTCTGTCTCTGTCTGTCTCTGTCTGTCTCTGTCTGTCTCTGCCTGTCTCTGTCTGTCTCTGTCTGTCTCCGTCTTCCTGTCATGGTCTGTCTCTGTCTCTCTCTGTCTGTATCTGTCTGTCTGTGTCTTCCTGTGTCAGTCTGTCTGCGTCTGCCTCAGTCTGTCTTTGTCTGTCTCTGTCTGTCTGCGTCTGCCTCAGTCTGTCTCTGTCTGTCTCTGTCTGCCTCTGTCTGTCTCTGTCTGTCTGTCTCTGTCTGTCTCTTCCTGTCTCTGTCTGTCTCTGTCTGTCTCCGTTTTCCTGTCTTGGTCTGCCTCTGTCTGTCTCTATCTGCCTCCGTCTGTCTCTGCCTGTCTCTGTCTGTCTCTGTCTGTATCTGTCAGCCTCCGTCTGTCCCTATCTGTCTCTGTCTTTCTCTGTGGGTCTCGGTCTCTCTCTGTCTGTCTCTGTCTGTCTCTGCCTGTCTCTGTCTTCCTGCTAGGTCTGTCTCTGTTTGTCTCTGTCTGTATCTGTCTGTCTCTGTCTGTCTCTGTCTGTCTCTGTCTGTCTCTGTCTGTCTCTGTCTGCATCCGTCTGTCTCAGTCTGTCTCTGTCTGTCTCTGTCTGTCTCTGTCTTTCTCTGTTGGCCTCTGTCGGCCTCTGTCTCTCTCTGTCTGTCTCTGTCTGTCTCTGGCTGCCTCTGCCTGTCTCTGTCTGTCTCTGTCTTCCTGCTAGGTCTGTCTCTGTCTGTGTCTGTCTGCATCCGTCTGTCTCAGTCTGTCTCTGTCTGTCTCTGTCTGTCTCTGTCTGTCTCTGTCTGTCTCTGTCTGTCTCTGTCTGTCTCTGTCAGTCTCTGCCTGTATCTGTCAGCCTCCGTCTGTCCCTATCTGTCTCTGTCTTTCTCTGTCTGTCTCTGTCTCTCTCTGTCTGTCTCTGTCTGTCTCTGTCTGTCTCTGTCTGTATCTGTCTGTCTGTGTCTTCCTGTGTCAGTCTGTCTCCGTCTCCCTCAGTCTGTCTCTGTCTGTCTGTGTCTTCCTGTGTCAGCCTGTGTCTGTCTCTCTTTGCCTCTCTCTGTCTCTGTCTTCCTGTCTCTGCCTGTCTCTGCCTGTCTCAGTCTGTCTCAGTCGGTCTCTGTCTGTCTCTATCTGTCTCTGTCTTGGTCTGTCTCTGTCTGTCTCTGTCTATCTCTGTCTGTCTCTGTCTGTCTCTGTTTTCCTGTCTTGGTCTGCCTCTGTCTGTCTCTATCTGCCTCCGTCTGTCTCTGTCTGTCTCTGTCTGTCTCTGTCAGTCTCTGCCTGTATCTGTCAGCCTCCGTCTGTCCCTATCTGTCTCTGTCTTTCTCTGTCTGTCTCTGTCTCTCTCTGTCTGGCTCTGTCTGTCTCTGTCTGTCTCTGGCTGCCTCTGCCTGTCTCTGTCTGTCTCTGTCTTCCTGTCTAGGTCTGTCTCTGTCTGTGTCTGTCTGCATCCGTCTGTCTCAGTCTGTCTCTGTCTGTCTCTGTCTGTCTCTGTCTGTCTCTGTCTGTCTCTGTCTGTCTCTGTCTGTCTCTGTCTGTGTCTGTCTGTCTCTGTCTGTCTCTGTCTGTCTCTGTCTGTCTCTGCCTGTCTCTGTCTCTATCTGTCAGCCTCCGTCTGTCTCTGTCTGTCTCTGTATGTATCTGTCTGTCTGTGTCTTCCTGTGTCAGTCTCTCTTCGTCTGCCTCAGTCTGTCTCAGTCTGTCTCTGTCTGTCTCTGTCTGTCTCTGTCTGTCTCTCTCTGTCTCTCTCTGCCTCCGTCTGTCTCTGTCTGTCTCTGTCTGTATCTGTCAGCCTCCGTCTGTCTCTGTATGTATCTGTCTGTCTGTGTCTTCCTGTGTCAGTCTGTCTTCGTCTGCCTCAGTCTGTCTCTGTCTGTCTCTGTCTATCTTTGTCTGCCTCTCTCTGTCTCTGTGTTCCTGTGACAGTCTGTCTCTGTCTGTCTCTGTCTGTCTCTGTCTGTCTCTGTCTGTCTCTGTCTGTCTCTGTCTGTCTCTGTCTGTCTCTGCCTGTCTCTGTCTGTCTCTGTCTGTCTCCGTCTTCCTGTCATGGTCTGTCTCTGTCTCTCTCTGTCTGTATCTGTCTGTCTGTGTCTTCCTGTGTCAGTCTGTCTGCGTCTGCCTCAGTCTGTCTTTGTCTGTCTCTGTCTGTCTCAGTATGTCTCTGTCTGTCTCTATCTATCTCTGTCTGCCTCTGTCTGTCTCTGTCTGTCTGTCTCTGTCTGTCTCTAGCTGTCTGTGTCTGCCTCTGTCTGTCTCCGTCTTGCTGTCTTGGTCTGTCTCTGTCTGTCCCTTTCTGCCTCCGTCTGTCTCTGTCTGTCTCTGTCTGTCTCTGTCTGTATCTGTCAGCCTCCGTCTGTCCCTATCTGTCTCTGTCTTTCTCTGTCAGTCTCTGTCTCTCTCTGTCTGTCTCTGTCTGTCTCTGTCTCTCTCTGTCTGTCTCTGTCTGTCTCTGTCTGCCTCTGTCTGTCTCTGTCTGTCTCTGTCGATCTCTGTCTGCCACTCTCTGTCTCTGTGTTCCTG
Source organism: Coelioxys conoideus (assembly GCA_947623535.1). Lineage (NCBI taxonomy): Eukaryota > Metazoa > Arthropoda > Insecta > Hymenoptera > Megachilidae > Coelioxys > Coelioxys conoideus. The sequence continues at coordinate 4,357,712 of OX392457.1, read as the reverse complement.
TGACAGTCTGTCTCTGTCTGTCTCTGTCTGTCTCTGTCTGTCTCTGTCTGTCTCTGTCTGTCTCTGCCTGTCCCTGTCTGTCTCTGTCTGTCTCTGTCTTCCTGTCTCTGTATGTCTCTATCTGTCTCCGTCTTCCTGTCTTGGTCTGTCTCTGTCTGTCTCTATCTAACTCTGTCTGCCTCTGTCTGTCTCTGTCTGACTGTCTCTGTCGGTCTCTGCCTGTCTCTGTCTGTCTCTGTCTGTCTCTGCCTGCCTCTGTCTATCTCGGTCTGTCTGTGTCTCTCTTCGTGTGTCTCTCTTTGTCTCTGTCCGCCTCTGTCTAACTCTGTCTGTCTCTGCCTGTCTCTGCCTGTCTCTGCCTATCTCTGCCTGTCTCAGACTATCTCAGACTTCCTGTCCGTGTCTGTCTCTATCTATCTCTGTCTGCCTCTGTCTGTCTCTGTCTGTCTCTGTCTGTCTCTGTCTGTCTCTGTCTGTCTCTGTCTGTCTCTGTCTGCCTCCGTCTGTCTCTGTCTGTCTCAGTCTGTCTCTGTCTGTCTCGGTCTGTCTCTGCCTACCTCTGCCTGTCTCAGACTATCTCAGACTTCCTGTCTGTGTCTGTCTCTATCTATCTCTGTCTGTCTCTGTCTGTCTCCGTCTTCCTGTCATGGTCTGTCTCTGTCTCTCTCTGTCTGTATCTGTCTGTCTGTGTCTTCCGGTGTCAGTCTGTCTGCGTCTGCCTCAGTCTGTCTCTGTCTGTCTCTGTCTGTCTCAGTATGTCTCTGTCTGTCTCTATCTATCTCTGTCTGCCTCTGTCTGTCTCTGTCTGTCTGTCTCTGTCTGTCTCTAGCTGTCTGTGTCTGTCTCTGTCTGTCTCCGTCTTCCTGTCTTGGTCTGTCTCTGTCTGTCTCTTTCTGCCTCCGTCTGTCTCTGTCTGTCTCTGTCTGTCTCTGTCTGTCTCTGTCTGTATCTGTCAGCCTCCGTCTGTCCCTATCTGTCTCTGTCTTTCTCTGTCAGTCTCTGTCTCTCTCTGTCTGTCTCTGTCTGTCTCTGTCTGTCTCTGTCTGTCTCTGTCTGTCTCTGTCTGCCTCTGTCTGTCTCTGTCTGTCTCTGTCTATCTCTGTCTGCCTCTCTCGGTCTCTGTGTTCCTGTGACAGTCTGTCTCCGTCTGTCTCAGTCTGTCTCTGTCTGTCTCTGTCTGTCTCTGTCTCTATCCGTCAGCCTCCGTCTGTCTCTGTGTGTCTCTGCATGTATCTGTCTGTCTCTGTCTGTCTCTGTATGTATCTGTCTGTCTGTGTCTGTCTCTGTCTATCTCTGTCTGCCTCTCCCTGTCTCTGTCTTCCTGTCTCTTTCTGTCTCTGTCTTCCTGTCTTGGTCTGTCTCTGTCTGTCTCTGTCTGTCTCTGTCTGTCTCTGTCTGCCTCCGTCTGTCTCAGTCTGCATCCGTCTGTCTCAGTCTGTCTCTGTCTGTCCCTATCTGTCTCTGTCTGTCTCTGCCTGTCTCAGTCAGTCTCTGTCTGTCTCTGTCTGTCGCTGTCTGTCTCTGTCTGTCTCTGTCTGTCTCTGTCTGTCTCTGTGTGTCTCTGTCTGTCTCTGTCGGTCTCTATCTGTCTCTGTCTTCCTGTCTCTGTCTGTCTCTGTCTGTCTCTGTATGTATCTGTCTGTCTGTGTCTGTCTCTGTCTATCTCTGTCTGCCTTTCTCTGTCTCTGTCTTCCTGTCTCTGTCTGTCTCTGTCTGTCTCTGTCTATCTCTGTCTGCCTTTCTCTGTCTCTGTCTTCCTGTCTCTGTCTGTCTCTGTCTGTCTCTGTCTGTCTCTGTCTGCCTCTGTCTGTCTCAGCCTGTCTCTGCCTGTCTCTGCCTACCTCTGCCTGTCTCAGACTATCTCAGACTTCCTGTCTATGTCTGTCTCTATCTATCTCTGTCTGTCTCTGTCTGTCTCTGTCTTCCTGTCTTGGTCTGTCTCTGCCTCTCTCTGTTTGTATCTGTCTGTCTGTGTCTTCCTGTGTCAGTCTGTCTCCGTGTGCGTCAGTCTGTATCTGTCTGTCTATGTCTTCCTGTGTCAGTCTGTCTCCGTCTGCCTCAGTCTGTCTCTGTCTGTCTCTGTCTGTCTCTGTCTGTCTCTGTCTGCCTCCGTCTGTCTCTGTCTGTCTCAGTCTGTCTCTGTCTGTCTCGGTCTGTCTCTGCCTACCTCTGCCTGTCTCAGACTATCTCAGACTTCCTGTCTGTGTCTGTCTCTATCTATCTCGGTCTGTCTCTGTCTGTCTCTGTCTTCCTGCCAGGTCTGTCTCTGTCTGCGTCTGTCTGCATCCGTCTGTCTCAGTCTGTCTCTGTCTGTCTCTGTCTGTCTCTGTCTGTCCCTGTCTGTCTCTGTCTGTCTCTGTCTGTCTCTGTCTGTCTCTGTCTGTCTCTGTCTGTCTCTATCTATCTCTGTCTGTCTCTGTCTGTCTCTGTCTGTCTCTGTATTCCTGTCTTGCTCTGTCTCTGCCTCTCTCTGTCTGTATCTGTCTGTCTGTGTCTTCCTGTGTCAGTCTGTCTGCGTCTGCCTCAGTCTGTCTCTGTCTGTCTCTGTCTGCCTCTGTCTGTCTCTGTCTGTCTGTCTCTGTTGTCTCTGCCTGTCTCTGTCTGTCTCTGTCTGTCTCCGTTTTCCTGTCTTGGTCTGCCTCTGTCTGTCTCTATCTGCCTCCGTCTGTCTCTGCCTGTCTCTGTCTGTCTCTGTCTGTATCTGTCAGCCTCCGTCTGTCCCTATCTGTCTCTGTCTTTCTCTGTGGGTCTCGGTCTCTCTCTGTCTGTCTCTGTCTGTCTCTGCCTGTCTCTGTCTTCCTGCTAGGTCTGTCTCTGTCTGTGTCTGTCTGCATCCGTCTGTCTCAGTCTGTCTCTGTCTGTCTCTGTCTGTCTCTGTCTGTCTCTGTCTGTCTCTGTCTGTCTCTGTCTGTCTCTGTCTGTCTCTGTCTGCATCCGTCTGTCTCAGTCTGTCTCTGTCTGTCTCTGTCTGTCTCTGTCTTTCTCTGTTGGCCTCTGTCGGCCTCTGTCTCTCTCTGTCTGTCTCTGTCTGTCTCTGGCTGCCTCTGCCTGTCTCTGTCTGTCTCTGTCTTCCTGCTAGGTCTGTCTCTGTCTGTGTCTGTCTGCATCCGTCTGTCTCAGTCTGTCTCTGTCTGTCTCTGTCTGTCTCTGTCTGTCTCTGTCTGTCTCTGTCTGTCTCTGTCTGTCTCTGTCAGTCTCTGCCTGTATCTGTCAGCCTCCGTCTGTCCCTATCTGTCTCTGTCTTTCTCTGTCTGTCTCTGTCTCTCTCTGTCTGTCTCTGTCTGTCTCTGTCTGTCTCTGTCTGTATCTGTCTGTCTGTGTCTTCCTGTGTCAGTCTGTCTCCGTCTCCCTCAGTCTGTCTCTGTCTGTCTGTGTCTTCCTGTGTCAGCCTGTGTCTGTCTCTCTTTGCCTCTCTCTGTCTCTGTCTTCCTGTCTCTGCCTGTCTCTGCCTGTCTCAGTCTGTCTCAGTCGGTCTCTGTCTGTCTCTATCTGTCTCTGTCTTGGTCTGTCTCTGTCTGTCTCTGTCTATCTCTGTCTGTCTCTGTCTGTCTCTGTCTGTCTCTGTCTGTCTCTGTCTGTCTCTGTCTGTCTCTGTCTGTCTCGATCTGTCTCTGTCTTGGTCTGTCTCTGTCTGTCTCTGTCTATCTCTGTCTGTCTCTGTCTGTCTCTGTCTGTCTCTGTCTGTCTCTGTCTGTCTCTGTCTGTCTCTGTCTGTCTCTGTCTGTCTCTGTCTGTCTCTGTCAGTCTCTGCCTGTATCTGTCAGCCTCCGTCTGTCCCTATCTGTCTCTGTCTTTCTCTGTCTGTCTCTGTCTCTCTCTGTCTGGCTCTGTCTGTCTCTGTCTGTCTCTGGCTGCCTCTGCCTGTCTCTGTCTGTCTCTGTCTTCCTGTCTAGGTCTGTCTCTGTCTGTGTCTGTCTGCATCCGTCTGTCTCAGTCTGTCTCTGTCTGTCTCTGTCTGTCTCTGTCTGTCTCTGTCTGTCTCTGTCTGTCTCTGTCTGTCTCTATCTGTCTCTGTCTTGGTCTGTCTCTGTCTGTCTCTGTCTGTCTCTGCCTGTCTCTGTCTCTATCTGTCAGCCTCCGTCTGTCTCTGTCTGTCTCTGTATGTATCTGTCTGTCTGTGTCTTCCTGTGTCAGTCTGTCTTCGTCTTCCTCAGTCTGTCTCTGTCTGTCTCTGTCTGTCTCTGTCTGTATGTGTCTGTCTGTGTCTTCCTGTGTCAGTCTGTGTCTGTCTCTCTTTGCCTCTCTCTGTCTCTGTCTGTCTCTGTCTGTCTCTGTCTGTCTCTGACTGTCTCTGTCTGTATCTGTCAGCCTCTGTCTGTCTCTGTCTGTCTCTCTCTGTGTCATTCTGTCTGTGTCTGTCTCAGTCTGTCTCTGTCTGTCTCTGTCTGTCTCTGTCTGTCTCTCTCTGCCTCCGTCTGTCTCTGTCTGTCTGTTTGTGTCTATCTCTGTCGGTCTCTGTCTGTCTCTGTCTGTCTCTGTCTGTCTCTGTCTGTCTCTGTCTGTCTCTGTCAGTCTCTGCCTGTATCTGTCAGCCTCCGTCTGTCCCTATCTGTCTCTGTCTTTCTCTGTCTGTCTCTGTCTCTCTCTGTCTGGCTCTGTCTGTCTCTGTCTGTCTCTGGCTGCCTCTGCCTGTCTCTGTCTGTCTCTGTCTTCCTGCTAGGTCTGTCTCTGTCTGTGTCTGTCTGCATCCGTCTGTCTCAGTCTGTCTCTGTCTGTCTCTGTCTGTCTCTGTCTGTCTCTGTCTGTTCCTGTCTGTCTCTGTCTGTCTCTGTCTGTCTCTGTCTGTCTCTGTCTGTCTCTGCCTGCCTCTGTCTATCTCGGTCTGTCTCTGTCTCTCTTCGTGTGTCCCTCTTTGTCTCTGTCCGCCTCTGTCTAACTCTGTCTGTCTCAGCCTGTCTCTGCCTGTCTCTGCCTACCTCTGCCTGTCTCAGACTATCTCAGACTTCCTGTCTATGTCTGTCTCTATCTATGTCTGTCTGTCTCTGTCTGTCTCTGTCTTCCTGTCTTGGTCTGTCTCTGTCTCTCTCTGTCTGTCTCTGTCTGTCTCTGTCTATCTCTGTCTGTCTCTGTCTGTCTCTGTCTGCCTCTGTCTGTCTCTGTCTGTCTCTGTCTATCTCTGTCTGCCTCTCTCTGTCTCTGTGTTGCTGTGACAGTCTGTCTCCGTCTGTCTCAGTCAGTCTCTGTCTGTCTCTGTCTGTCTCTGTCTGTCTCTGTCTGTCTCTGTCTGTCTCTGTCTGTCTCTGTCTCTATCTGTCAGCCTCCGTCTGTCTCTGTGTGTCTCTGCATGTATCTGTCTCTCTCTGTCTGTCTCTGTATGTATCTGTCTGTCTCTGTCTGTCTCTGTCTGTCTCTGTCTGTCTCTGTCTGTCTCTGTCTGTCTCTGTCTGTGTCTGTCTGTCTCTGTCTGTCTCTGTCTGTCTCTGTCTGTCTCTCTCTGTGTCATTCTGTCTGTGTCTGTCTCAGTCTGTCTCTGTCTGTCTCTGTCTGTATGTGTCTGTCTGTGTCTTCCTGTGTCAGTCTGTGTCTGTCTCTCTTTGCCTCTCTCTGTCTCTGTCTGTCTCTGTCTGTCTCTGTCTGTCTCTGTCTGTCTCTGACTGTCTCTGTCTGTATCTGTCAGCCTCTGTCTGTCTCTGTCTGTCTCTCTCTGTGTCATTCTGTCTGTGTCTGTCTCAGTCTGTCTCTGTCTGTCTCTGTCTGTCTCTGTCTGTCTCTGTCTGTCTCTCTCTGCCTCTGTCTGTCTCTGTCTGTCTGTTTGTGTCTATCTCTGTCGGTCTCTGTCTGTCTCTGTCTGTCTCTGTCTGTCTCTGACTGTCTCTGTCTGTATCTGTCAGCCTCCGTCTGTCTCTGTCTGTCTCTCTCTGTGTCATTCTGTCTGTGTCTGTCTCTGTCTGTCTCTGTCTGTCTCTGTCTGCCTCCGCCTGTCTCAGTCTGTCTCAGTCTGTCTCAGTCTGTCTCTGTCTGTCTCTGTCTGTCTCTGTCTGTCTCTGTCTGTCTCTGTCTGTCTCTGCCTGCCTCTGTCTATCTCGGTCTGTCTCTGTCTCTCTTCGTGTGTCCCTCTTTGTCTCTGTCCGCCTCTGTCTAACTCTGTCTGTCTCAGACTGTCTCTGCCTGTCTCTGCCTACCTCTGCCTGTCTCAGACTATCTCAGACTTCCTGTCTATGTCTGTCTCTATCTATGTCTGTCTGTCTCTGTCTGTCTCTGTCTTCCTGTCTTGGTCTGTCTCTGTCTCTCTCTGTCTGTATCTGTCTGTCTGTGTCTTCCTGTGTCAGTCTGTCTGCGTCTGCCTCAGTCTGTCTCTGTCTGTCTCTGTCTGTCTCTGTATGTCTCTGTCTGTCTCTATCTATCTCTGTCTGCCTCTGTCTGTCTCTGTCTGTCTGCCTCTGTCTGTCTCTGCCTGTCTCTGTCTGTCTCTGTCTGTCTCCGTCTTCCTGTCATGGTCTGTCTCTGTCTCTTTCTGTCTGTATCTGTCTGTCTGTGTCTTCCTGTGTCAGTCTGTCTGCGTCTGCCTCAGTCTGTCTCTGTCTGTCTCTGTCTGTCTCAGTATGTCTCTGTCTGTCTCTATCTATCTCTGTCTGCCTCTGTCTGTCTCTGTCTGTATCTGTCAGCCTCCGTCTGTCCCTATCTGTCTCTGTCTTTCTCTGTCTGTCTCTGTCGTTCTCTGTCTCTCTCTGTCTGTCTCTGTCTGTCTCTGGCTGCCTCTGCCTGTCTCTGTCTGTCTCTGTCAGTCTCTGTCTGTATCTGTCTGTATCTGTCGGTCTCAGTCTGTCTCTGTCTGTCTCTGTCTGTCTCGGTCTGTATCTGTCTGTCTGTGTCTTCCTGTGTCAGTCTGTCTCCGTCTGCCTCAGTCTGTCTCTGTCTGTCTCTGTCTGTATCTGTGTGTCTGTGTCTTCCTGTGTCAGTCTGTGTCTGTCTCTCTTTGCCTCTCTCTGTCTTCCTGTCTCTGCCTGTCTCTGCCTGTCTCTGCCTGTCTCAGTCTGTCTCTGTCTGTCTCTGTCTGTCCCTGTCTGTCTCTGTCTGTCTCTGTCTGTCTCTGCCTGTCCCTATCTGTCTCTGTCTGTCTCTGTCTTCCTGTCTCTGTCTTCCTGTCTCTGTCTTCCTGTCTCTGTATGTCTCTATCTGTCTCCGTCTTCCTGTCTTGGTCCGTCTCTGTCTGTCTCTGTCTGTATCTGTCTGTCTCTGTCTGTCTCTGTCTGTCTCTGTCTGTCTCTGTCTGCCTCCGCCTGTCTCAGTCTGTCTCAGTCTGTCTCAGTCTGTCTCTGTCTGTCTCTGTCTGTCTCTGTCTGTCTCTGTCTGTCTCTGCCTGCCTCTGTCTATCTCGGTCTGTCTCTGTCTCTCTTCGTGTGTCCCTCTTTGTCTCTGTCCGCCTCTGTCTAACTCTGTCTGTCTCAGCCTGTCTCTGCCTGTCTCTGCCTACCTCTGCCTGTCTCAGACTATCTCAGACTTCCTGTCTATGTCTGTCTCTATCTATGTCTGTCTGTCTCTGTCTGTCTCTGTCTTCCTGTCTTGGTCTGTCTCTGTCTCTCTCTGTCTGTCTCTGTCTGTCTCTGTCTATCTCTGTCTGTCTCTGTCTGTCTCTGTCTGCCTCTGTCTGTCTCTGTCTGTCTCTGTCTATCTCTGTCTGCCTCTCTCTGTCTCTGTGTTGCTGTGACAGTCTGTCTCCGTCTGTCTCAGTCAGTCTCTGTCTGTCTCTGTCTGTCTCTGTCTGTCTCTGTCTGTCTCTGTCTGTCTCTGTCTGTCTCTGTCTGTCTCTGTCTCTATCTGTCAGCCTCCGTCTGTCTCTGTGTGTCTCTGCATGTATCTGTCTGTCTCTGTCTGTCTCTGTATGTATCTGTCTGTCTCTGTCTGTCTCTGTCTGTCTCTGTCTGTCTCTGTCTGTCTCTGTCTGTGTCTGTCTGTCTCTGTCTGTCTCTGTCTGTCTCTGTCTGTCTCTGCCTGTCTCTGTCTGTATCTGTCAGCCTCCGTCTGTCTCTGTGTTCCTGTGACAGTCTGTCTCTGTCTGTCTCTGTCTGTCTCTGTCTGTCTCTGTCTGTCTCTGTCTGTCTCTGTCTGTCTCTGTCTGTCTCTGCCTGTCCCTGTCTGTCTCTGTCTGTCTCCGTCTTCCTGTCATGGTCTGTCTCTGTATCTCTCTGTCTGTATCTGTCTGTCTGTGTCTTCCTGTGTCAGTCTGTCTGCGTCTGCCTCAGTCTGTCTTTGTCTGTCTCTGTCTGTCTCAGTATGTCTCTGTCTGTCTCTATCTATCTCTGTCTGCCTCTGTCTGTCTCTGTCTGTCTGTCTCTGTCTGTCTCTAGCTGTCTGTGTCTGCCTCTGTCTGTCTCCGTCTTGCTGTCTTGGTCTGTCTCTGTCTGTCTCTTTCTGCCTCCGTCTGTCTCTGTCTGTCTCTGTCTGTCTCTGTCTGTATCTGTCAGCCTCCGTCTGTCCCTATCTGTCTCTGTCTTTCTCTGTCAGTCTCTGTCTCTCTCTGTCTGTCTCTGTCTGTCTCTGTCTGTCTCTGTCTGTCTCTGTCTGTCACTGTCTGCCTCTGTCTGTCTCTGTCTGTCTCTGTCTATCTCTGTCTGCCTCTCTCTGTCTCTGTGTTCCTGTGACAGTCTGTCTCTGTCTGTCTCTGTCTGTCTCTGTCTGTCTCTGTCTGTCTCTGTCTGTCTCTGTCTGTCTCTGCCTGTCCCTGTCTGTCTCTGTCTGTCTCTGTCTTCCTGTCTCTGTATGTCTCTATCTGTCTCCGTCTTCCTGTCTTGGTCTGTCTCTGTCTGTCTCTATCTAACTCTGTCTGCCTCTGTCTGTCTCTGTCTGACTGTCTCTGTCGGTCTCTGCCTGTCTCTGTCTGTCTCTGTCTGTCTCTGCCTGCCTCTGTCTATCTCGGTCTGTCTGTGTCTCTCTTCGTGTGTCTCTCTTTGTCTCTGTCCGCCTCTGTCTAACTCTGTCTGTCTCTGCCTCTCTCTGCCTGTCTCTGCCTATCTCTGCCTGTCTCAGACTATCTCAGACTTCCTGTCCGTGTCTGTCTCTATCTATCTCTGTCTGCCTCTGTCTGTCTCTGTCTGTCTCTGTCTGCCTCTGTCTGTCTCTGTCTGTCTCTGTCTATCTCTGTCTGCCTCTCTCTGTCTCTGTGTTCCTGTGACAGTCTGTCTCCGTCTGTCTCAGTCTGTCTCTGTCTGTCTCTGTCTGTCTCTGTCTCTATCTGTCAGCCTCCGTCTGTCTCTGTGTGTCTCTGCATGTATCTGTCTGTCTCTGTCTGTCTCTGTATGTATCTGTCTGTCTGTGTCTGTCTCTGTCTATCTCTGTCTGCCTCTCTCTGTCTCTGTCTTCCTGTCTCTGTCTGTCTCTGTCTTCCTGTCTTGGTCTGTCTCTGTCTGTCTCTGTCTGTCTCTGTCTGTCTCTGTCTGTCTCTGTCTGCCTCCGTCTGTCTCAGTCTGCATCCGTCTGTCTCAGTCTGTCTCTGTCTGTCCCTATCTGTCTCTGTCTGCCTCTGCCTGTCTCAGTCAGTCTCTGTCTGTCTCTGTCTGTCTCTGACTGTCTCTGTCTGTATCTGTCAGCCTCTGTCTGTCTCTGTCTGTCTCTCTCTGTGTCATTCTGTCTGTGTCTGTCTCAGTCTGTCTCTGTCTGTCTCTGTCTGTCTCTGTCTGTCTCTCTCTGTCTCTCTCTGCCTCCGTCTGCCTCTGTCTGTCTCTGTCTGTATCTGTCAGCCTCCGTCTGTCTCTGTATGTATCTGTCTGTCTGTGTCTTCCTGTGTCAGTCTGTCTTCGTCTGCCTCAGTCTGTCTCTGTCTGTCTCTGTCTATCTTTGTCTGCCTCTCTCTGTCTCTGTGTTCCTGTGACAGTCTGTCTCTGTCTGTCTCTGTCTGTCTCTGTCTGTCTCTGTCTGTCTCTGTCTGTCTCTGTCTGTCTCTGTCTGTCTCTGCCTGTCTCTGTCTGTCTCTGTCTGTCTCCGTCTTCCTGTCATGGTCTGTCTCTGTCTCTCTCTGTCTGTATCTGTCTGTCTGTGTCTTCCTGTGTCAGTCTGTCTGCGTCTGCCTCAGTCTGTCTTTGTCTGTCTCTGTCTGTCTCAGTATGTCTCTGTCTGTCTCTATCTATCTCTGTCTGCCTCTGTCTGTCTCTGTCTGTCTGTCTCTGTCTGTCTCTAGCTGTCTGTGTCTGCCTCTGTCTGTCTCCGTCTTGCTGTCTTGGTCTGTCTCTGTCTGTCTCTTTCTGCCTCTGTCTCTCTCTGTCTGTCTCTGTCTGTCTCTGGCTGCCTCTGCCTGTCTCTGTCTGTCTCTGTCTTCCTGTTGGTCTGTCTCTGTCTGTGTCTGTCTGCATCCGTCTGTCTCAGTCTGTCTCTGTCTGTCTCTGTCTGTCTCTGTCTGTCTCTGTCTGTCTCTGTCTGTCCCTGCTGTCTCTGTCTGTCTCTGTCTGTCTCTGTCTGTATCTGTCTGTCTGTGTCTTCCTGTGTCAGTCTGTCTCCGTCTTCCTCAGTCTGTCTCTGTCTGTCTGTGTCTTCCTGTGTCAGCCTGTGTCTGTCTCTCTTTGCCTCTCTCTGTCTCTGTCTTCCTCTCTCTGCCTGTCTCTGCCTGTCTCAGTCTGTCTCAGTCTGTCTCTGTCTGTCTCTATCTGTCTCTGTCTTGGTCTGTCTCTGTCTGTCTCTGTCTATCTCTGTCTGTCTCTGTCTGTCTCTGTCTGTCTCTGTCTGTCTCTGTCTGTCTCTGTCTGTCTCTGTCTGTCTCTGTCTGTCTCTGTCAGTCTCTGCCTGTATCTGTCAGCCTCCGTCTGTCCCTATCTGTCTCTGTCTTTCTCTGTCTGTCTCTGTCTCTCTCTGTCTGGCTCTGTCTGTCTCTGTCTGTCTCTGGCTGCCTCTGCCTGTCTCTGTCTGTCTCTGTCTTCCTGTCTAGGTCTGTCTCTGTCTGTGTCTGTCTGCATCCGTCTGTCTCAGTCTGTCTCTGTCTGTCTCTGTCTGTCTCTGTCTGTCTCTGTCTGTCTCTGTCTGTCTCTGTCTGTGTCTGTCTGTCTCTGTCTGTCTCTGTCTGTCTCTGTCTGTCTCTGCCTGTCTCTGTCTCTATCTGTCAGCCTCCGTCTGTCTCTGTCTGTCTCTGTATGTATCTGTCTGTCTGTGTCTTCCTGTGTCAGTCTCTCTTCGTCTGCCTCAGTCTGTCTCAGTCTGTCTCTGTCTGTCTCTGTCTGTCTCTGTCTGTCTCTCTCTGTCTCTCTCTGCCTCCGTCTGTCTCTGTCTGTCTCTGTCTGTATCTGTCAGCCTCCGTCTGTCTCTGTATGTATCTGTCTGTCTGTGTCTTCCTGTGTCAGTCTGTCTTCGTCTGCCTCAGTCTGTCTCTGTCTGTCTCTGTCTATCTTTGTCTGCCTCTCTCTGTCTCTGTGTTCCTGTGACAGTCTGTCTCTGTCTGTCTCTGTCTGTCTCTGTCTGTCTCTGTCTGTCTCTGTCTGTCTCTGCCTGTCTCTGTCTGTCTCTGTCTGTCTCCGTCTTCCTGTCATGGTCTGTCTCTGTCTCTCTCTGTCTGTATCTGTCTGTCTGTGTCTTCCTGTGTCAGTCTGTCTGCGTCTGCCTCAGTCTGTCTTTGTCTGTCTCTGTCTGTCTCAGTATGTCTCTGTCTGTCTCTATCTATCTCTGTCTGCCTCTGTCTGTCTCTGTCTGTCTGTCTCTGTCTGTCTCTAGCTGTCTGTGTCTGCCTCTGTCTGTCTCCGTCTTGCTGTCTTGGTCTGTCTCTGTCTGTCTCTTTCTGCCTCTGTCTCTCTCTGTCTGTCTCTGTCTGTCTCTGGCTGCCTCTGCCTGTCTCTGTCTGTCTCTGTCTTCCTGCTAGGTCTGTCTCTGTCTGTGTCTGTCTGCATCCGTCTGTCTCAGTCTGTCTCTGTCTGTCTCTGTCTGTCTCTGTCTGTCTCTGTCTGTCCCTGTCTGTCTCTGTCTGTCTCTGTCTGTCTCTGTCTGTCTCTGTCTGTATCTGTCTGTCTGTGTCTTCCTGTGTCAGTCTGTCTCCGTCTCCCTCAGTCTGTCTCTGTCTGTCTGTGTCTTCCTGTGTCAGCCTGTGTCTGTCTCTCTTTGCCTCTCTCTGTCTCTGCCTTCCTGTCTCTGCCTGTCTCTGCCTGTCTCAGTCTGTCTCAGTCTGTCTCTGTCTGTCTCTATCTGTCTCTGTCTTGGTCTGTCTCTGTCTGTCTCTGTCTATCTCTGTCTGTCTCTGTCTGTCTCTGTCTGTCTCTGTCTGTCTCTGTCTGTCTCTGTCTGTCTCTGTCTGTCTCTGTCTGTCTCTGTCTGTCTCTGTCTGTCTCTGTCTGTCTCTGTCTGTCTCTGTCTGTCTCTGTCAGTCTCTGCCTGTATCTGTCAGCCTCCGTCTGTCCCTATCTGTCTCTGTCTTTCTCTGTCTGTCTCTGTCTCTCTCTGTCTGTCTCTGTCTGTCTCTGTCTGTCTCTGTCTGTATCTGTCTGTCTGTGTCTTCCTGTGTCAGTCTGTCTCCGTCTCCCTCAGTCTGTCTCTGTCTGTCTGTGTCTTCCTGTGTCAGCCTGTGTCTGTCTCTCTTTGCCTCTCTCTGTCTCTGCCTTCCTGTCTCTGCCTGTCTCTGCCTGTCTCAGTCTGTCTCTGTCTGTCTCTATCTGTCTCTGTCTTGGTCTGTCTCTGTCTGTCTCTGTCTGTCTCTGTCTATCTCTGTCTGTCTCTGTCTGTCTCTGTCTGTCTCTGTCTGTCTCTGTCTGTCTCTGTCTGTCTCTGTCTGTCTCTGTCTGTCTCTGTCTGTCTCTGTCTGTCTCTGTCTGTCTCTGTCTGTCTCTGTCTGTCTCTGTCAGTCTCTGCCTGTATCTGTCAGCCTCCGTCTGTCCCTATCTGTCTCTGTCTTTCTCTGTCTGTCTCTGTCTCTCTCTGTCTGTCTCTGTCTGTCTCTGTCTGTCTCTGTCTGTCTCTGTCTGTCTCTGTCTGTCCCTGTCTGTCTCTGTCTGTCTCTGTCTGTCTCTGTCTGTCTCTGTCTGTATCTGTCTGTCTGTGCCTTCCTGTGTCAGTCTGTCTCCGTCTCCCTCAGTCTGTCTCTGTCTGTCTGTGTCTTCCTGTGTCAGCCTGTGTCTGTCTCTCTTTGCCTCTCTCTGTCTCTGCCTTCCTGTCTCTGCCTGTCTCTGCCTGTCTCAGTCTGTCTCTGTCTGTCTCTATCTGTCTCTGTCTTGGTCTGTCTCTGTCTGTCTCTGTCTGTCTCTGTCTATCTCTGTCTGTCTCTGTCTGTCTCTGTCTGTCTCTGTCTGTCTCTGTCTGTCTCTGTCTGTCTCTGTCTGTCTCTGTCTGTCTCTGTCTGTCTCTGTCTGTCTCTGTCTGTCTCTGTCTGTCTCTGTCAGTCTCTGCCTGTATCTGTCAGCCTCCGTCTGTCCCTATCTGTCTCTGTCTTTCTCTGTCTGTCTCTGTCTCTCTCTGTCTGGCTCTGTCTGTCTCTGTCTGTCTCTGGCTGCCTCTGCCTGTCTCTGTCTGTCTCTGTCTTCCTGTCTAGGTCTGTCTCTGTCTGTGTCTGTCTGCATCCGTCTGTCTCAGTCTGTCTCTGTCTGTCTCTGTCTGTCTCTGCCTGTCTCTGTCTGTCTCTGTCTGTCTCCGTCTTCCTGTCATGGTCTGTCTCTGTCTCTCTCTGTCTGTATCTGTCTGTCTGTGTCTTCCTGTGTCAGTCTGTCTGCGTCTGCCTCAGTCTGTCTTTGTCTGTCTCTGTCTGTCTCAGTATGTCTCTGTCTGTCTCTATCTATCTCTGTCTGCCTCTGTCTGTCTCTGTCTGTCTGTCTCTGTCTGTCTCTAGCTGTCTGTGTCTGCCTCTGTCTGTCTCCGTCTTGCTGTCTTGGTCTGTCTCTGTCTGTCTCCTTCTGCCTCTGTCTCTCTCTGTCTGTCTCTGTCTGTCTCTGGCTGCCTCTGCCTGTCTCTGTCTGTCTCTGTCTTCCTGTTGGTCTGTCTCTGTCTGTGTCTGTCTGCATCCGTCTGTCTCAGTCTGTCTCTGTCTGTCTCTGTCTGTCTCTGTCTGTCTCTGTCTGTCTCTGTCTGTCCCTGCTGTCTCTGTCTGTCTCTGTCTGTCTCTGTCTGTATCTGTCTGTCTGTGTCTTCCTGTGTCAGTCTGTCTCCGTCTCCCTCAGTCTGTCTCTGTCTGTCTGTGTCTTCCTGTGTCAGCCTGTGTCTGTCTCTCTTTGCCTCTCTCTGTCTCTGTCTTCCTCTCTCTGCCTGTCTCTGCCTGTCTCAGTCTGTCTCAGTCTGTCTCTGTCTGTCTCTATCTGTCTCTGTCTTGGTCTGTCTCTGTCTGTCTCTGTCTATCTCTGTCTGTCTCTGTCTGTCTCTGTCTGTCTCTGTCTGTCTCTGTCTGTCTCTGTCTGTCTCTGTCTGTCTCTGTCTGTCTCTGTCAGTCTCTGCCTGTATCTGTCAGCCTCCGTCTGTCCCTATCTGTCTCTGTCTTTCTCTGTCTGTCTCTGTCTCTCTCTGTCTGGCTCTGTCTGTCTCTGTCTGTCTCTGGCTGCCTCTGCCTGTCTCTGTCTGTCTCTGTCTTCCTGTCTAGGTCTGTCTCTGTCTGTGTCTGTCTGCATCCGTCTGTCTCAGTCTGTCTCTGTCTGTCTCTGTCTGTCTCTGTCTGTCTCTGTCTGTCTCTGTCTGTCTCTGTCTGTGTCTGTCTGTCTCTGTCAGTCTCTGTCTGTCTCTGTCTGTCTCTGCCTGTCTCTGTCTCTATCTGTCAGCCTCCGTCTGTCTCTGTCTGTCTCTGTATGTATCTGTCTGTCTGTGTCTTCCTGTGTCAGTCTCTCTTCGTCTGCCTCAGTCTGTCTCAGTCTGTCTCTGTCTGTCTCTGTCTGTCTCTGTCTGTCTCTCTCTGTCTCTCTCTGCCTCCGTCTGTCTCTGTCTGTCTCTGTCTGTATCTGTCAGCCTCCGTCTGTCTCTGTATGTATCTGTCTGTCTGTGTCTTCCTGTGTCAGTCTGTCTTCGTCTGCCTCAGTCTGTCTCTGTCTGTCTCTGTCTATCTTTGTCTGCCTCTCTCTGTCTCTGTGTTCCTGTGACAGTCTGTCTCTGTCTGTCTCTGTCTGTCTCTGTCTGTCTCTCTCTGTCTCTCTCTGCCTCCGTCTGCCTCTGTCTGTCTCTGTCTGTATCTGTCAGCCTCCGTCTGTCTCTGTATGTATCTGTCTGTCTGTGTCTTCCTGTGTCAGTCTGTCTTCGTCTGCCTCAGTCTGTCTCTGTCTGTCTCTGTCTATCTTTGTCTGCCTCTCTCTGTCTCTGTGTTACTGTGACAGTCTGTCTCTGTCTGTCTCTGTCTGTCTCTGTCTGTCTCTGTCTGTCTCTGTCTGTCTCTGCCTGTCTCTGTCTGTCTCTGTCTGTCTCCGTCTTCCTGTCATGGTCTGTCTCTGTCTCTCTCTGTCTGTATCTGTCTGTCTGTGTCTTCCTGTGTCAGTCTGTCTGCGTCTGCCTCAGTCTGTCTTTGTCTGTCTCTGTCTGTCTCAGTATGTCTCTGTCTGTCTCTATCTATCTCTGTCTGCCTCTGTCTGTCTCTGTCTGTCTGTCTCTGTCTGTCTCTAGCTGTCTGTGTCTGCCTCTGTCTGTCTCCGTCTTGCTGTCTTGGTCTGTCTCTGTCTGTCTCTTTCTGCCTCTGTCTCTCTCTGTCTGTCTCTGTCTGTCTCTGGCTGCCTCTGCCTGTCTCTGTCTGTCTCTGTCTTCCTGCTAGGTCTGTCTCTGTCTGTGTCTGTCTGCATCCGTCTGTCTCAGTCTGTCTCTGTCTGTCTCTGTCTGTCTCTGTCTGTCTCTGTCTGTCCCTGTCTGTCTCTGTCTGTCTCTGTCTGTCTCTGTCTGTCTCTGTCTGTATCTGTCTGTCTGTGTCTTCCTGTGTCAGTCTGTCTCCGTCTCCCTCAGTCTGTCTCTGTCTGTCTGTGTCTTCCTGTGTCAGCCTGTGTCTGTCTCTCTTTGCCTCTCTCTGTCTCTGCCTTCCTGTCTCTGCCTGTCTCTGCCTGTCTCAGTCTGTCTCAGTCTGTCTCTGTCTGTCTCTATCTGTCTCTGTCTTGGTCTGTCTCTGTCTGTCTCTGTCTATCTCTGTCTGTCTCTGTCTGTCTCTGTCTGTCTCTGTCTGTCTCTGTCTGTCTCTGTCTGTCTCTGTCTGTCTCTGTCTGTCTCTGTCTGTCTCTGTCTGTCTCTGTCTGTCTCTGTCTGTCTCTGTCTGTCTCTGTCAGTCTCTGCCTGTATCTGTCAGCCTCCGTCTGTCCCTATCTGTCTCTGTCTTTCTCTGTCTGTCTCTGTCTCTCTCTGTCTGTCTCTGTCTGTCTCTGTCTGTCTCTGTCTGTATCTGTCTGTCTGTGTCTTCCTGTGTCAGTCTGTCTCCGTCTCCCTCAGTCTGTCTCTGTCTGTCTGTGTCTTCCTGTGTCAGCCTGTGTCTGTCTCTCTTTGCCTCTCTCTGTCTCTGCCTTCCTGTCTCTGCCTGTCTCTGCCTGTCTCAGTCTGTCTCTGTCTGTCTCTATCTGTCTCTGTCTTGGTCTGTCTCTGTCTGTCTCTGTCTATCTCTGTCTATCTCTGTCTGTCTCTGTCTGTCTCTGTCTGTCTCTGTCTGTCTCTGTCTGTCTCTGTCTGTCTCTGTCTGTCTCTGTCTGTCTCTGTCTGTCTCTGTCTGTCTCTGTCTGTCTCTGTCTGTCTCTGTCAGTCTCTGCCTGTATCTGTCAGCCTCCGTCTGTCCCTATCTGTCTCTGTCTTTCTCTGTCTGTCTCTGTCTCTCTCTGTCTGTCTCTGTCTGTCTCTGTCTGTCTCTGTCTGTCTCTGTCTGTCTCTGTCTGTCCCTGTCTGTCTCTGTCTGTCTCTGTCTGTCTCTGTCTGTCTCTGTCTGTATCTGTCTGTCTGTGCCTTCCTGTGTCAGTCTGTCTCCGTCTCCCTCAGTCTGTCTCTGTCTGTCTGTGTCTTCCTGTGTCAGCCTGTGTCTGTCTCTCTTTGCCTCTCTCTGTCTCTGCCTTCCTGTCTCTGCCTGTCTCTGCCTGTCTCAGTCTGTCTCTGTCTGTCTCTATCTGTCTCTGTCTTGGTCTGTCTCTGTCTGTCTCTGTCTGTCTCTGTCTATCTCTGTCTGTCTCTGTCTGTCTCTGTCTGTCTCTGTCTGTCTCTGTCTGTCTCTGTCTGTCTCTGTCTGTCTCTGTCTGTCTCTGTCTGTCTCTGTCTGTCTCTGTCTGTCTCTGTCTGTCTCTGTCTGTCTCTGTCTGTCTCTGTCAGTCTCTGCCTGTATCTGTCAGCCTCCGTCTGTCCCTATCTGTCTCTGTCTTTCTCTGTCTGTCTCTGTCTCTCTCTGTCTGGCTCTGTCTGTCTCTGTCTGTCTCTGGCTGCCTCTGCCTGTCTCTGTCTGTCTCTGTCTTCCTGTCTAGGTCTGTCTCTGTCTGTGTCTGTCTGCATCCGTCTGTCTCAGTCTGTCTCTGTCTGTCTCTGTCTGTCTCTGTCTGTCTCTGTCTGTCTCTGTCTGTCTCTGTCTGTGTCTGTCTGTCTCTGTCTGTCTCTGTCTGTCTCTGTCTGTCTCTGCCTGTCTCTGTCTCTATCTGTCAGCCTCCGTCTGTCTCTGTCTGTCTCTGTATGTATCTGTCTGTCTGTGTCTTCCTGTGTCAGTCTCTCTTCGTCTGCCTCAGTCTGTCTCAGTCTGTCTCTGTCTGTCTCTGTCTGTCTCTGTCTGTCTCTCTCTGTCTCTCTCTGCCTCCGTCTGTCTCTGTCTGTCTCTGTCTGTATCTGTCAGCCTCCGTCTGTCTCTGTATGTATCTGTCTGTCTGTGTCTTCCTGTGTCAGTCTGTCTTCGTCTGCCTCAGTCTGTCTCTGTCTGTCTCTGTCTATCTTTGTCTGCCTCTCTCTGTCTCTGTGCTCCTGTGACAGTCTGTCTCTGTCTGTCTCTGTCTGTCTCTGTCTGTCTCTGTCTGTCTCTGTCTGTCTCTGTCTGTCTCTGCCTGTCTCTGTCTGTCTCTGTCTGTCTCCGTCTTCCTGTCATGGTCTGTCTCTGTCTCTCTCTGTCTGTATCTGTCTGTCTGTGTCTTCCTGTGTCAGTCTGTCTGCGTCTGCCTCAGTCTGTCTTTGTCTGTCTCTGTCTGTCTCAGTATGTCTCTGTCTGTCTCTATCTATCTCTGTCTGCCTCTGTCTGTCTCTGTCTGTCTGTCTCTGTCTGTCTCTAGCTGTCTGTGTCTGCCTCTGTCTGTCTCCGTCTTGCTGTCTTGGTCTGTCTCTGTCTGTCTCTTTCTGCCTCCGTCTGTCTCTGTCTGTCTCTGTCTGTCTCTGTCTGTATCTGTCAGCCTCCGTCTGTCCCTATCTGTCTCTGTCTTTCTCTGTCAGTCTCTGTCTCTCTCTGTCTGTCTCTGTCTGTCTCTGTCTGTCTCTGTCTGTCTCTGTCTGTCCCTGTCTGTCTCTGTCTGTCTCTGTCTGTCTCTGTCTGTCTCTGTCTGTATCTGTCTGTCTGTGTCTTCCTGTGTCAGTCTGTCTCCGTCTCCCTCAGTCTGTCTCTGTCTGTCTGTGTCTTCCTGTGTCAGCCTGTGTCTGTCTCTCTTTGCCTCTCTCTGTCTCTGCCTTCCTGTCTCTGTCTGTCTCTGTCTGTCTCTGTCTGTCTCTG
Organism: Coelioxys conoideus; assembly: GCA_947623535.1. NCBI lineage: Eukaryota > Metazoa > Arthropoda > Insecta > Hymenoptera > Megachilidae > Coelioxys > Coelioxys conoideus. The sequence goes on along the minus strand of OX392457.1, from coordinate 4,339,213 downwards.
TCAGTCTCTGCCTGTATCTGTCAGCCTCCGTCTGTCCCTATCTGTCTCTGTCTTTCTCTGTCTGTCTCTGTCTCTCTCTGTCTGTCTCTGTCTGTCTCTGTCTGTCTCTGTCTGTATCTGTCTGTCTGTGTCTTCCTGTGTCAGTCTGTCTCCGTCTCCCTCAGTCTGTCTCTGTCTGTCTGTGTCTTCCTGTGTCAGCCTGTGTCTGTCTCTCTTTGCCTCTCTCTGTCTCTGTCTTCCTGTCTCTGCCTGTCTCTGCCTGTCTCAGTCTGTCTCAGTCTGTCTCTGTCTGTCTCTATCTGTCTCTGTCTTGGTCTGTCTCTGTCTATCTCTGTCTGTCTCTGTCTGTCTCTGTCTGTCTCTGTCTGTCTCTGTCTGTCTCTGTCTGTCTCTGTCTGTCTCTGTCTGTCTCTGTCAGTCTCTGCCTGTATCTGTCAGCCTCCGTCTGTCCCTATCTGTCTCTGTCTTTCTCTGTCTGTCTCTGTCTCTCTCTGTCTGGCTCTGTCTGTCTCTGTCTGTCTCTGGCTGCCTCTGCCTGTCTCTGTCTGTCTCTGTCTTCCTGTCTAGGTCTGTCTCTGTCTGTGTCTGTCTGCATCCGTCTGTCTCAGTCTGTCTCTGTCTGTCTCTGTCTGTCTCTGTCTGTCTCTGTCTGTCTCTGTCTGTCTCTGTCTGTCTCTGTCTGTGTCTGTCTGTCTCTGTCTGTCTCTGTCTGTCTCTGTCTGTCTCTGCCTGTCTCTGTCTCTATCTGTCAGCCTCCGTCTGTCTCTGTCTGTCTCTGTATGTATCTGTCTGTCTGTGTCTTCCTGTGTCAGTCTCTCTTCGTCTGCCTCAGTCTGTCTCAGTCTGTCTCTGTCTGTCTCTGTCTGTCTCTGTCTGTCTCTCTCTGTCTCTCTCTGCCTCCGTCTGTCTCTGTCTGTCTCTGTCTGTATCTGTCAGCCTCCGTCTGTCTCTGTATGTATCTGTCTGTCTGTGTCTTCCTGTGTCAGTCTGTCTTCGTCTGCCTCAGTCTGTCTCTGTCTGTCTCTGTCTATCTTTGTCTGCCTCTCTCTGTCTCTGTGTTCCTGTGACAGTCTGTCTCTGTCTGTCTCTGTCTGTCTCTGTCTGTCTCTGTCTGTCTCTGTCTGTCTCTGTCTGTCTCTGCCTGTCTCTGTCTGTCTCTGTCTGTCTCCGTCTACCTGTCATGGTCTGTCTCTGTCTCTCTCTGTCTGTATCTGTCTGTCTGTGTCTTCCTGTGTCAGTCTGTCTGCGTCTGCCTCAGTCTGTCTTTGTCTGTCTCTGTCTGTCTCAGTATGTCTCTGTCTGTCTCTATCTATCTCTGTCTGCCTCTGTCTGTCTCTGTCTGTCTGTCTCTGTCTGTCTCTAGCTGTCTGTGTCTGCCTCTGTCTGTCTCCGTCTTGCTGTCTTGGTCTGTCTCTGTCTGTCTCTTTCTGCCTCCGTCTGTCTCTGTCTGTCTCTGTCTGTCTCTGTCTGTATCTGTCAGCCTCCGTCTGTCCCTATCTGTCTCTGTCTTTCTCTGTCAGTCTCTGTCTCTCTCTGTCTGTCTCTGTCTGTCTCTGTCTGTCTCTGTCTGTCTCTGTCTGTCTCTGTCTGTCTCTGTCTGTCTCTGTCTGTGTCTGTCTGTCTCTGTCTGTCTCTGTCTGTCTCTGTCTGTCTCTGCCTGTCTCTGTCTCTATCTGTCAGCCTCCGTCTGTCTCTGTCTGTCTCTGTATGTATCTGTCTGTCTGTGTCTTCCTGTGTCAGTCTCTCTTCGTCTGTCTCTGTCTGTCTCTGTCTGTATCTGTCAGCCTCCGTCTGTCCCTATCTGTCTCTGTCTGTCTCTGTCTGTCTCTGTCTGTCTCTGTCTGTCTCTGTCTGTGTCTGTCTGTCTCTGTCTCTCTCTGTCTGTCTCTGTCTGTCTCTGCCTGTCTCTGTCTCTATCTGTCAGCCTCCGTCTGTCTCTGTCTGTCTCTGTATGTATCTGTCTGTCTGTGTCTTCCTGTGTCAGTCTGTCTTCGTCTGCCTCAGTCTGTCTCTGTCTGTCTCTGTCTGTCTCTGTCTGTATGTGTCTGTCTGTGTCTTCCTGTGTCAGTCTGTGTCTGTCTCTCTTTGCCTCTCTCTGTCTCTGTCTGTCTCTGTCTGTCTCTGTCTGTCTCTGCCTGTCTCTGTCTCTATCTGTCAGCCTCCGTCTGTCTCTGTCTGTCTCTGTATGTATCTGTCTGTCTGTGTCTTCCTGTGTCAGTCTGTCTTCGTCTGCCTCAGTCTGTCTCTGTCTGTCTCTGTCTATCTTTGTCTGCCTCTCTCTGTCTCTGTGCTCCTGTGACAGTCTGTCTCTGTCTGTCTCTGTCTGTCTCTGTCTGTCTCTGTCTGTCTCTGTCTGTCTCTGTCTGTCTCTGCCTGTCTCTGTCTGTCTCTGTCTGTCTCCGTCTTCCTGTCATGGTCTGTCTCTGTCTCTCTCTGTCTGTATCTGTCTGTCTGTGTCTTCCTGTGTCAGTCTGTCTGCGTCTGCCTCAGTCTGTCTTTGTCTGTCTCTGTCTGTCTCAGTATGTCTCTGTCTGTCTCTATCTATCTCTGTCTGCCTCTGTCTGTCTCTGTCTGTCTGTCTCTGTCTGTCTCTAGCTGTCTGTGTCTGCCTCTGTCTGTCTCCGTCTTGCTGTCTTGGTCTGTCTCTGTCTGTCTCTTTCTGCCTCCGTCTGTCTCTGTCTGTCTCTGTCTGTCTCTGTCTGTATCTGTCAGCCTCCGTCTGTCCCTATCTGTCTCTGTCTTTCTCTGTCAGTCTCTGTCTCTCTCTGTCTGTCTCTGTCTGTCTCTGTCTGTCTCTGTCTGTCTCTGTCTGTCCCTGTCTGTCTCTGTCTGTCTCTGTCTGTCTCTGTCTGTCTCTGTCTGTATCTGTCTGTCTGTGTCTTCCTGTGTCAGTCTGTCTCCGTCTCCCTCAGTCTGTCTCTGTCTGTCTGTGTCTTCCTGTGTCAGCCTGTGTCTGTCTCTCTTTGCCTCTCTCTGTCTCTGCCTTCCTGTCTCTGTCTGTCTCTGTCTGTCTCTGTCTGTCTCTGTCAGTCTCTGCCTGTATCTGTCAGCCTCCGTCTGTCCCTATCTGTCTCTGTCTTTCTCTGTCTGTCTCTGTCTCTCTCTGTCTGTCTCTGTCTGTCTCTGTCTGTCTCTGTCTGTATCTGTCTGTCTGTGTCTTCCTGTGTCAGTCTGTCTCCGTCTCCCTCAGTCTGTCTCTGTCTGTCTGTGTCTTCCTGTGTCAGCCTGTGTCTGTCTCTCTTTGCCTCTCTCTGTCTCTGTCTTCCTGTCTCTGCCTGTCTCTGCCTGTCTCAGTCTGTCTCAGTCTGTCTCTGTCTGTCTCTATCTGTCTCTGTCTTGGTCTGTCTCTGTCTATCTCTGTCTGTCTCTGTCTGTCTCTGTCTGTCTCTGTCTGTCTCTGTCTGTCTCTGTCTGTCTCTGTCTGTCTCTGTCTGTCTCTGTCTGTCTCTGTCAGTCTCTGCCTGTATCTGTCAGCCTCCGTCTGTCCCTATCTGTCTCTGTCTTTCTCTGTCTGTCTCTGTCTCTCTCTGTCTGGCTCTGTCTGTCTCTGTCTGTCTCTGGCTGCCTCTGCCTGTCTCTGTCTGTCTCTGTCTTCCTGTCTAGGTCTGTCTCTGTCTGTGTCTGTCTGCATCCGTCTGTCTCAGTCTGTCTCTGTCTGTCTCTGTCTGTCTCTGTCTGTCTCTGTCTGTCTCTGTCTGTCTCTGTCTGTGTCTGTCTGTCTCTGTCTGTCTCTGTCTGTCTCTGTCTGTCTCTGCCTGTCTCTGTCTCTATCTGTCAGCCTCCGTCTGTCTCTGTCTGTCTCTGTATGTATCTGTCTGTCTGTGTCTTCCTGTGTCAGTCTCTCTTCGTCTGCCTCAGTCTGTCTCAGTCTGTCTCTGTCTGTCTCTGTCTGTCTCTGTCTGTCTCTCTCTGTCTCTCTCTGCCTCCGTCTGTCTCTGTCTGTCTCTGTCTGTATCTGTCAGCCTCCGTCTGTCTCTGTATGTATCTGTCTGTCTGTGTCTTCCTGTGTCAGTCTGTCTTCGTCTGCCTCAGTCTGTCTCTGTCTGTCTCTGTCTATCTTTGTCTGCCTCTCTCTGTCTCTGTGTTCCTGTGACAGTCTGTCTCTGTCTGTCTCTGTCTGTCTCTGTCTGTCTCTGTCTGTCTCTGTCTGTCTCTGTCTGTCTCTGCCTGTCTCTGTCTGTCTCTGTCTGTCTCCGTCTACCTGTCATGGTCTGTCTCTGTCTCTCTCTGTCTGTATCTGTCTGTCTGTGTCTTCCTGTGTCAGTCTGTCTGCGTCTGCCTCAGTCTGTCTTTGTCTGTCTCTGTCTGTCTCAGTATGTCTCTGTCTGTCTCTATCTATCTCTGTCTGCCTCTGTCTGTCTCTGTCTGTCTGTCTCTGTCTGTCTCTAGCTGTCTGTGTCTGCCTCTGTCTGTCTCCGGCTTGCTGTCTTGGTCTGTCTCTGTCTGTCTCTTTCTGCCTCCGTCTGTCTCTGTCTGTCTCTGTCTGTCTCTGTCTGTATCTGTCAGCCTCCGTCTGTCCCTATCTGTCTCTGTCTTTCTCTGTCAGTCTCTGTCTCTCTCTGTCTGTCTCTGTCTGTCTCTGTCTGTCTCTGTCTGTCTCTGTCTGTCTCTGTCTGTCTCTGCCTGTCCCTGTCTGTCTCTGTCTTCCTGTCTCTGTATGTCTCTATCTGTCTCCGTCTTCCTGTCTTGGTCTGTCTCTGTCTGTCTCTATCTAACTCTGTCTGCCTCTGTCTGTCTCTGTCTGACTGTCTCTGTCGGTCTCTGCCTGTCTCTGTCTGTCTCTGTCTGTCTCTGCCTGCCTCTGTCTATCTCGGTCTGTCTGTGTCTCTCTTCGTGTGTCTCTCTTTGTCTCTGTCCGCCTCTGTCTAACTCTGTCTGTCTCTGCTTGTCTCTGCCTGTCTCTGCCTATCTCTGCCTGTCTCAGACTATCTCAGACTTCCTGTCCGTGTCTGTCTCTATCTATCTCTGTCTGCCTCTGTCTGTCTCTGTCTGTCTCTGTCTGTCTCTGTCTGTCTCTGTCTGTCTCTGTCTGTCTCTGTCTGTCTCTGTCTGCCTCCGTCTGTCTCTGTCTGTCTCAGTCTGTCTCTGTCTGTCTCGGTCTGTCTCTGTCAGTCTCTGCCTGTATCTGTCAGCCTCCGTCTGTCCCTATCTGTCTCTGTCTTTCTCTGTCTGTCTCTGTCTCTCTCTGTCTGGCTCTGTCTGTCTCTGTCTGTCTCTGGCTGCCTCTGCCTGTCTCTGTCTGTCTCTGTCTTCCTGCTAGGTCTGTCTCTGTCTGTGTCTGTCTGCATCCGTCTGTCTCAGTCTGTCTCTGTCTGTCTCTGTCTGTCTCTGTCTGTCTCTGTCTGTCCCTGTCTGTCTCTGTCTGTCTCTGTCTGTCTCTGTCTGTCTCTGTCTGTATCTGTCTGTCTGTGTCTTCCTGTGTCAGTCTGTCTCCGTCTCCCTCAGTCTGTCTCTGTCTGTCTGTGTCTTCCTGTGTCAGCCTGTGTCTGTCTCTCTTTGCCTCTCTCTGTCTCTGTCTTCCTGTCTCTGCCTGTCTCTGCCTGTCTCAGTCTGTCTCAGTCTGTCTCTGTCTGTCTCTATCTGTCTCTGTCTTGGTCTGTCTCTGTCTTGGTCTGTCTCTGTCTTGGTCTGTCTCTGTCTGTCTCTGTCTATCTCTGTCTGTCTCTGTCTGTCTCTGTCTGTCTCTGTCTGTCTCTGTCTGTCTCTGTCTGTCTCTGTCTGTCTCTGTCAGTCTCTGCCTGTATTTGTCAGCCTCCGTCTGTCCCTATTTGTCTCTGTCTTTCTCTGTCTGTCTCTGTCTCTCTCTGTCTGTCTCTGTCTGTCTCTGTCTGTCTCTGTCTGTCTCTGTCTGTCTCTGTCTGTATCTGTCTGTCTGTGTCTTCCTGTGTCAGTCTGTCTCCGTCTCCCTCAGTCTGTCTCTGTCTGTCTGTGTCTTCCTGTGTCAGCCTGTGTCTGTCTCTCCTTGCCTCTCTCTGTCTCTGTCTTCCTGTCTCTGCCTGTCTCTGCCTGTCTCAGTCTGTCTCAGTCTGTCTCTGTCTGTCTCTATCTGTCTCTGTCTTGGTCTGTCTCTGTCTGTCTCTGTCTATCTCTGTCTGTCTCTGTCTGTCTCTGTCTGTCTCTGTCTGTCTCTGTCTGTCTCTGTCTGTCTCTGTCTGTCTCTGTCTGTCTCTGTCAGTCTCTGCCTGTATCTGTCAGCCTCCGTCTGTCCCTATCTGTCTCTGTCTTTCTCTGTCTGTCTCTGTCTCTCTCTGTCTGGCTCTGTCTGTCTCTGTCTGTCTCTGGCTGCCTCTGCCTGTCTCTGTCTGTCTCTGTCTTCCTGTCTAGGTCTGTCTCTGTCTGTGTCTGTCTGCATCCGTCTGTCTCAGTCTGTCTCTGTCTGTCTCTGTCTGTCTCTGTCTGTCTCTGTCTGTCTCTGTCTGTCTCTGTCTGTCTCTGTCTGTGTCTGTCTGTCTCTGTCTCTCTCTGTCTGTCTCTGTCTGTCTCTGCCTGTCTCTGTCTCTATCTGTCAGCCTCCGTCTGTCTCTGTCTGTCTCTGTATGTATCTGTCTGTCTGTGTCTTCCTGTGTCAGTCTGTCTCCGTCTCCCTCAGTCTGTCTCTGTCTGTCTGTGTCTTCCTGTGTCAGCCTGTGTCTGTCTCTCTTTGCCTCTCTCTGTCTCTGTCTTCCTGTCTCTGCCTGTCTCTGCCTGTCTCAGTCTGTCTCTGTCTGTCTCTGTCTGTCTCTGTCTGTATGTGTCTGTCTGTGTCTTCCTGTGTCAGTCTGTGTCTGTCTCTCTTTGCCTCTCTCTGTCTCTGTCTGTCTCTGTCTGTCTCTGTCTGTCTCTGCCTGTCTCTGTCTGTATCTGTCAGTCTCTGCCTGTATCTGTCAGCCTCCGTCTGTCCCTATCTGTCTCTGTCTTTCTCTGTCTGTCTCTGTCTCTCTCTGTCTGCCTCTGTCTGTCTCTGTCTGTCTCTGTCTGTATCTGTCTGTCTGTGTCTTCCTGTGTCAGTCTGTCTCCGTCTCCCTCAGTCTGTCTCTGTCTGTCTGTGTCTTCCTGTGTCAGCCTGTGTCTGTCTCTCTTTGCCTCTCTCTGTCTCTGTCTTCCTGTCTCTGCCTGTCTCTGCCTGTCTCAGTCTGTCTCAGTCTGTCTCTGTCTGTCTCTATCTGTCTCTGTCTTGGTCTGTCTCTGTCTGTCTCTGTCTATCTCTGTCTGTTTGTGTCTATCTCTGTCGGTCTCTGTCTGTCTCTGTCTGTCTCTGTCTGTCTCTGTCTGTATCTGTCAGCCTCCGTCTGTCTCTGTCTGTCTCTCTCTGTGTCATTCTGTCTGTGTCTGTCTCTGTCTGTCTCTGTCTGTCTCTGTCTGTCTCTGTCTGTCTCTGTCTGTCTCTGTCTGTCTCTGTCTGTCTCTGTCTGTCTCTGTCTGTCTCTGTCTGTCTCTGTCTGTCTCTGTCTGTCTCTGTCTGTCTCTGTCAGTCTCTGCCTGTATTTGTCAGCCTCCGTCTGTCTCTGTCTGTCTCTCTCTGTGTCTGTCTCTGTCTGTCTCTGTCTGTCTCTGTCTGTCTCAGTCTGTCTCTGTCTGTCTCTGTCTGTCTCTGTCTGTCTCTGTCTGTCCCTGTCTGTCTCTGTCTGTCTCTGTCTGTCTCTGTCTGTCTCTGTCTGTATCTGTCTGTCTGTGTCTTCCTGTGTCAGTCTGTCTCCGTCTCCCTCAGTCTGTCTCTGTCTGTCTGTGTCTTCCTGTGTCAGCCTGTGTCTGTCTCTCTTTGCCTCTCTCTGTCTCTGTCTTCCTGTCTCTGCCTGTCTCTGCCTGTCTCAGTCTGTCTCAGTCTGTCTCTGTCTGTCTCTATCTGTCTCTGTCTTGGTCTGTCTCTGTCTTGGTCTGTCTCTGTCTGTCTCTGTCTATCTCTGTCTGTCTCTGTCTGTCTCTGTCTGTCTCTGTCTGTCTCTGTCTGTCTCTGTCTGTCTCCGTCTGTCTCTGTCAGTCTCTGCCTGTATTTGTCAGCCTCCGTCTGTCCCTATCTGTCTCTGTCTTTCTCTGTCTGTCTCTGTCTCTCTCTGTCTGTCTCTGTCTGTCTCTGTCTGTCTCTGTCTGTATCTGTCTGTCTGTGTCTTCCTGTGTCAGTCTGTCTCCGTCTCCCTCAGTCTGTCTCTGTCTGTCTGTGTCTTCCTGTGTCAGCCTGTGTCTGTCTCTCTTTGCCTCTCTCTGTCTCTGTCTTCCTGTCTCTGCCTGTCTCTGCCTGTCTCAGTCTGTCTCAGTCTGTCTCTGTCTGTCTCTATCTGTCTCTGTCTTGGTCTGTCTCTGTCTGTCTCTGTCTGTCTCTGTCTGTCTCTGTCTGTCTCTGTCTGTCTCTGTCTGTCTCTGTCTGTCTCTGTCTGTCTCTGTCTGTCTCTGTCTGTCTCTGTCAGTCTCTGCCTGTATCTGTCAGCCTCCGTCTGTCCCTATCTGTCTCTGTCTTTCTCTGTCTGTCTCTGTCTCTCTCTGTCTGGCTCTGTCTGTCTCTGTCTGTCTCTGGCTGCCTCTGCCTGTCTCTGTCTGTCTCTGTCTTCCTGTCTAGGTCTGTCTCTGTCTGTGTCTGTCTGCATCCGTCTGTCTCAGTCTGTCTCTGTCTGTCTCTGTCTGTCTCTGTCTGTCTCTGTCTGTCTCTGTCTGTCTCTGTCTGTGTCTGTCTGTCTCTGTCTGTCTCTGTCTGTCTCTGTCTGTCTCTGTCTGTCTCTGCCTGTCTCTGTCTCTATCTGTCAGCCTCCGTCTGTCTCTGTCAGTCTCTGTATGCATCTGTCTGTCTGTGTCTTCCTGTGTCAGTCTGTCTTCGTCTGCCTCAGTCTGTCTCTGTCTGTCTCTGTCTGTCTCTGTCTGTATGTGTCTGTCTGTGTCTTCCTGTGTCAGTCTGTGTCTGTCTCTCTTTGCCTCTCTCTGTCTCTGTCTGTCTCTGTCTGTCTCTGTCTGTCTCTGACTGTCTCTGTCTGTATCTGTCAGCCTCTGTCTGTCTCTGTCTGTCTCTCTCTGTGTCATTCTGTCTGTGTCTGTCTCAGTCTGTCTCTGTCTGTCTCTGTCTGTCTCTGTCTGTCTCTGTCTGTCTCTCTCTGCCTCCGTCTGTCTCTGTCTGTCTGTTTGTGTCTATCTCTGTCGGTCTCTGTCTGTCTCTGTCTGTCTCTGTCTGTCTCTGACTGTCTCTGTCTGTATCTGTCAGCCTCCGCCTGTCTCTGTCTGTCTCTCTCTGTGTCATTCTGTCTCTGTCTGTCTCTGTCTGTCTCTGTCTGTCTCTGTCTGTCTCTGTCTGTCTCTGTCTGTCTCTGTCTGTCTCTGTCTGTCTCTGTCTGTCTCTGTCTGTCTCTGTCAGTCTCTGCCTGTATCTGTCAGCCTCCGTCTGTCCCTATCTGTCTCTGTCTTTCTCTGTCTGTCTCTGTCTGTCTCTGTCTGTCTCTGTCTGTCTCTGTCTGTCTCTCTCTGCCTCCGTCTGTCTCTGTCTGTCTGTTTGTGTCTATCTCTGTCGGTCTCTGTCTGTCTCTGTCTGTCTCTGTCTGTCTCTGTCTGTATCTGTCAGCCTCCGTCTGTCCCTATCTGTCCCTATCTGTCTCTGTCTTTCTCTGTCAGTCTATGTCTCTCTCTGTCTGTCTCTGTCTGTCTCTGTCTGTCTCTGTCTGTCTCTGTCTGTCTCTCTCTGCCTCCGTCTGTCTCTGTCTGTCTGTTTGTGTCTATCTCTGTCGGTCTCTGTCTGTCTCTGTCTGTCTCTGTCTGTCTCTGTCTGTATCTGTCAGCCTCCGTCTGTCCCTATCTGTCCCTATCTGTCGCTGTCTTTCTCTGTCAGTCTATGTCTCTCTCTGTCTGTCTCTGTCTGTCTCTGTCTGTCTCTGTCTGTCTCTGTCTGCCTCTGTCTGTCTCTGTCTGTCTCTGTCTATCTCTGTCTGCCTCTCTCTGTCTCTGTGTTGCTGTGACAGTCTGTCTCCGTCTGTCTCAGTCAGTCTCTGTCTGTCTCTGTCTGTCTCTGTCTGTCTCTGTCTGTCTCTGTCTGCCTCTGTCTGTCTCTGTCTGTCTCTGTCTGTCTCTGTCTGTCTCTGTCAGTCTCTGCCTGTATTTGTCAGCCTCCGTCTGTCCCTATCTGTCTCTGTCTTTCTCTGTCTGTCTCTGTCTCTCTCTGTCTGTCTCTGTCTGTCTCTGTCTGTCTCTGTCTGTCTCTGTCTGTCTCTGTCTGTATCTGTCTGTCTGTGTCTTCCTGTGTCAGTCTGTCTCCGTCTCCCTCAGTCTGTCTCTGTCTGTCTGTGTCTTCCTGTGTCAGCCTGTGTCTGTCTCTCTTTGCCTCTCTCTGTCTCTGTCTTCCTGTCTCTGCCTGTCTCTGCCTGTCTCAGTCTGTCTCAGTCTGTCTCTGTCTGTCTCTATCTGTCTCTGTCTTGGTCTGTCTCTGTCTGTCTCTGTCTATCTCTGTCTGTCTCTGTCTGTCTCTGTCTGTCTCTGTCTGTCTCTGTCTGTCTCTGTCTGTCTCTGTCTGTCTCTGTCTGTCTCTGTCAGTCTCTGCCTGTATCTGTCAGCCTCCGTCTGTCCCTATCTGTCTCTGTCTTTCTCTGTCTGTCTCTGTCTCTCTCTGTCTGGCTCTGTCTGTCTCTGTCTGTCTCTGGCTGCCTCTGCCTGTCTCTGTCTGTCTCTGTCTTCCTGTCTAGGTCTGTCTCTGTCTGTGTCTGTCTGCATCCGTCTGTCTCAGTCTGTCTCTGTCTGTCTCTGTCTGTCTCTGTCTGTCTCTGTCTGTCTCTGTCTGTCTCTGTCTGTCTCTGTCTGTGTCTGTCTGTCTCTGTCTCTCTCTGTCTGTCTCTGTCTGTCTCTGCCTGTCTCTGTCTCTATCTGTCAGCCTCCGTCTGTCTCTGTCTGTCTCTGTATGTATCTGTCTGTCTGTGTCTTCCTGTGTCAGTCTGTCTTCGTCTGCCTCAGTCTGTCTCTGTCTGTCTCTGTCTGTCTCTGTCTGTATGTGTCTGTCTGTGTCTTCCTGTGTCAGTCTGTGTCTGTCTCTCTTTGCCTCTCTCTGTCTCTGTCTGTCTCTGTCTGTCTCTGTCTGTCTCTGACTGTCTCTGTCTGTATCTGTCAGCCTCTGTCTGTCTCTGTCTGTCTCTCTCTGTGTCATTCTGTCTGTGTCTGTCTCAGTCTGTCTCTGTCTGTCTCTGTCTGTCTCTGTCTGTCTCTGTCTGTCTCTCTCTGCCTCCGTCTGTCTCTGTCTGTCTGTTTGTGTCTATCTCTGTCGGTCTCTGTCTGTCTCTGTCTGTCTCTGTCTGTCTCTGACTGTCTCTGTCTGTATCTATCAGCCTCCGTCTGTCTCTGTCTGTCTCTCTCTGTGTCATTCTGTCTCTGTCTGTCTCTGTCTGTCTCTGTCTGTCTCTGTCTGTCTCTGTCTGTCTCTGTCTGTCTCTGTCTGTCTCTGTCTGTCTCTGTCTGTCTCTGTCTGTCTCTGTCTGTCTCTGTCTGTCTCTGTCTGTCTCTGTCTGTCTCTGTCAGTCTCTGCCTGTCTCTGTCTGTCTCTGTCTTCCTGCTAGGTCTGTCTCTGTCTGTGTCTGTCTGCATCCGTCTGTCTCAGTCTGTCTCTGTCTGTCTCTGTCTGTCTCTGTCTGTCTCTGTCTGTCCCTGTCTGTCTCTGTCTGTCTCTGTCTGTCTCTGTCTGTCTCTGTCTGTATCTGTCTGTCTGTGTCTTCCTGTGTCAGTCTGTCTCCGTCTCCCTCAGTCTGTCTCTGTCTGTCTGTGTCTTCCGGTGTCAGCCTGTGTCTGTCTCTCTTTGCCTCTCTCTGTCTCTGTCTTCCTGTCTCTGCCTGTCTCTGCCTGTCTCAGTCTGTCTCAGTCTGTCTCTGTCTGTCTCTATCTGTCTCTGTCTTGGTCTGTCTCTGTCTGTCTCTGTCTATCTCTGTCTGTCTCTGTCTGTCTCTGTCTGTCTCTGTCTGTCTCTGTCTGTCTCTGTCTGTCTCTGTCTGTCTCTGTCTGTCTCTGTCTGTATCTGTCTGTCTGTGTCTTCCTGTGTCAGTCTGTCTCCGTCTCCCTCAGTCTGTCTCTGTCTGTCTGTGTCTTCCTGTGTCAGCCTGTGTCTGTCTCTCTTTGCCTCTCTCTGTCTCTGTCTTCCTGTCTCTGCCTGTCTCTGCCTGTCTCAGTCTGTCTCAGTCTGTCTCTGTCTGTCTCTATCTGTCTCTGTCTTGGTCTGTCTCTGTCTATCTCTGTCTATCTCTGTCTGTCTCTGTCTGTCTCTGTCTGTCTCTGTCTGTCTCTGTCTGTCTCTGTCTGTCTCTGTCTGTCTCTGTCAGTCTCTGCCTGTATTTGTCAGCCTCCGTCTGTCCCTATCTGTCTCTGTCTTTCTCTGTCTGTCTCTGTCTCTCTCTGTCTGTCTCTGTCTGTCTCTGTCTGTCTCTGTCTGTCTCTGTCTGTCTCTGTCTGTATCTGTCTGTCTGTGTCTTCCTGTGTCAGTCTGTCTCCGTCTCCCTCAGTCTGTCTCTGTCTGTCTGTGTCTTCCTGTGTCAGCCTGTGTCTGTCTCTCTTTGCCTCTCTCTGTCTCTGTCTTCCTGTCTCTGCCTGTCTCTGCCTGTCTCAGTCTGTCTCAGTCTGTCTCTGTCTGTCTCTATCTGTCTCTGTCTTGGTCTGTCTCTGTCTGTCTCTGTCTATCTCTGTCTGTCTCTGTCTGTCTCTGTCTATCTCTGTCTGTCTCTGTCTGTCTCTGTCTGTCTCTGTCTGTCTCTGTCTGTCTCTGTCTGTCTCTGTCTGTCTCTGTCTGTCTCTGTCAGTCTCTGCCTGTATCTGTCAGCCTCCGTCTGTCCCTATCTGTCTCTGTCTTTCTCTGTCTGTCTCTGTCTCTCTCTGTCTGTCTCTGTCTGTCTCTGTCTGTCTCTGTCTGTCTCCGTCTGTCTCTGTCTGTCTCTGTCTGTGTCTGTCTGTCTCTGTCTCTCTCTGTCTGTCTCTGTCTGTCTCTGCCTGTCTCTGTCTCTATCTGTCAGCCTCCGTCTGTCTCTGTCTGTCTCTGTATGTATCTGTCTGTCTGTGTCTTCCTGTGTCAGTCTGTCTTCGTCTGCCTCAGTCTGTCTCTGTCTGTCTCTGTCTGTCTCTGTCTGTATGTGTCTGTCTGTGTCTTCCTGTGTCAGTCTGTGTCTGTCTCTCTTTGCCTCTCTCTGTCTCTGTCTGTCTCTGTCTGTCTCTGTCTGTCTCTGACTGTCTCTGTCTGTATCTGTCAGCCTCTGTCTGTCTCTGTCTGTCTCTCTCTGTGTCATTCTGTCTGTGTCTGTCTCAGTCTGTCTCTGTCTGTCTCTGTCTGTCTCTGTCTGTCTCTGTCTGTCTCTCTCTGCCTCCGTCTGTCTCTGTCTGTCTGTTTGTGTCTATCTCTGTCGGTCTCTGTCTGTCTCTGTCTGTCTCTGTCTGTCTCTGACTGTCTCTGTCTGTATCTATCAGCCTCCGTCTGTCTCTGTCTGTCTCTCTCTGTGTCATTCTGTCTCTGTCTGTCTCTGTCTGTCTCTGTCTGTCTCTGTCTGTCTCTGTCTGTCTCTGTCTGTCTCTGTCTGTCTCTGTCTGTCTCTGTCTGTCTCTGTCTGTCTCTGTCTGTCTCTGTCTGTCTCTGTCTGTCTCTGTCTGTCTCTGTCAGTCTCTGCCTGTCTCTGTCTGTCTCTGTCTTCCTGCTAGGTCTGTCTCTGTCTGTGTCTGTCTGCATCCGTCTGTCTCAGTCTGTCTCTGTCTGTCTCTGTCTGTCTCTGTCTGTCTCTGTCTGTCCCTGTCTGTCTCTGTCTGTCTCTGTCTGTCTCTGTCTGTCTCTGTCTGTATCTGTCTGTCTGTGTCTTCCTGTGTCAGTCTGTCTCCGTCTCCCTCAGTCTGTCTCTGTCTGTCTGTGTCTTCCGGTGTCAGCCTGTGTCTGTCTCTCTTTGCCTCTCTCTGTCTCTGTCTTCCTGTCTCTGCCTGTCTCTGCCTGTCTCAGTCTGTCTCAGTCTGTCTCTGTCTGTCTCTATCTGTCTCTGTCTTGGTCTGTCTCTGTCTGTCTCTGTCTATCTCTGTCTGTCTCTGTCTGTCTCTGTCTGTCTCTGTCTGTCTCTGTCTGTCTCTGTCTGTCTCTGTCTGTCTCTGTCTGTCTCTGTCTGTATCTGTCTGTCTGTGTCTTCCTGTGTCAGTCTGTCTCCGTCTCCCTCAGTCTGTCTCTGTCTGTCTGTGTCTTCCTGTGTCAGCCTGTGTCTGTCTCTCTTTGCCTCTCTCTGTCTCTGTCTTCCTGTCTCTGCCTGTCTCTGCCTGTCTCAGTCTGTCTCAGTCTGTCTCTGTCTGTCTCTATCTGTCTCTGTCTTGGTCTGTCTCTGTCTGTCTCTGTCTATCTCTGTCTGTCTCTGTCTGTCTCTGTCTGTCTCTGTCTGTCTCTGTCTGTCTCTGTCTGTCTCTGTCTGTCTCTGTCAGTCTCTGCCTGTATTTGTCAGCCTCCGTCTGTCCCTATCTGTCTCTGTCTTTCTCTGTCTGTCTCTGTCTCTCTCTGTCTGTCTCTGTCTGTCTCTGTCTGTCTCTGTCTGTCTCTGTCTGTCTCTGTCTGTATCTGTCTGTCTGTGTCTTCCTGTGTCAGTCTGTCTCCGTCTCCCTCAGTCTGTCTCTGTCTGTCTGTGTCTTCCTGTGTCAGCCTGTGTCTGTCTCTCTTTGCCTCTCTCTGTCTCTGTCTTCCTGTCTCTGCCTGTCTCTGCCTGTCTCAGTCTGTCTCAGTCTGTCTCTGTCTGTCTCTATCTGTCTCTGTCTTGGTCTGTCTCTGTCTGTCTCTGTCTATCTCTGTCTGTCTCTGTCTGTCTCTGTCTGTCTCTGTCTGTCTCTGTCTGTCTCTGTCTGTCTCTGTCTGTCTCTGTCTGTCTCTGTCAGTCTCTGCCTGTATCTGTCAGCCTCCGTCTGTCCCTATCTGTCTCTGTCTTTCTCTGTCTGTCTCTGTCTCTCTCTGTCTGGCTCTGTCTGTCTCTGTCTGTCTCTGGCTGCCTCTGCCTGTCTCTGTCTGTCTCTGTCTTCCTGTCTAGGTCTGTCTCTGTCTGTGTCTGTCTGCATCCGTCTGTCTCAGTCTGTCTCTGTCTGTCTCTGTCTTCTCTGTCTGTCTCTGTCTGTCTCTGTCTGTCTCTGTCTGTCTCTGTCTGTGTCTGTCTGTCTCTGTCTCTCTCTGTCTGTCTCTGTCTGTCTCTGCCTGTCTCTGTCTCTATCTGTCAGCCTCCGTCTGTCTCTGTCTGTCTCTGTATGTATCTGTCTGTCTGTGTCTTCCTGTGTCAGTCTGTCTTCGTCTGCCTCAGTCTGTCTCTGTCTGTCTCTGTCTGTCTCTGTCTGTATGTGTCTGTCTGTGTCTTCCTGTGTCAGTCTGTGTCTGTCTCTCTTTGCCTCTCTCTGTCTCTGTCTGTCTCTGTCTGTCTCTGTCTGTCTCTGACTGTCTCTGTCTGTATCTGTCAGTCTCTGCCTGTATCTGTCAGCCTCCGTCTGTCCCTATCTGTCTCTGTCTTTCTCTGTCTGTCTCTGTCTCTCTCTGTCTGCCTCTGTCTGTCTCTGTCTGTCTCTGTCTGTATCTGTCTGTCTGTGTCTTCCTGTGTCAGTCTGTCTCCGTCTCCCTCAGTCTGTCTCTGTCTGTCTGTGTCTTCCTGTGTCAGCCTGTGTCTGTCTCTCTTTGCCTCTCTCTGTCTCTGTCTTCCTGTCTCTGCCTGTCTCTGCCTGTCTCAGTCTGTCTCAGTCTGTCTCTGTCTGTCTCTATCTGTCTCTGTCTTGGTCTGTCTCTGTCTTGGTCTGTCTCTGTCTGTCTCTGTCTATCTCTGTCTGTTTGTGTCTATCTCTGTCGGTCTCTGTCTGTCTCTGTCTGTCTCTGTCTGTCTCTGTCTGTCTCTGTCTGTATCTGTCAGCCTCCGTCTGTCTCTGTCTGTCTCTCTCTGTGTCATTCTGTCTGTGTCTGTCTCTGTCTGTCTCTGTCTGTCTCTGTCTGTCTCTGTCTGTCTCTGTCTGTCTCTGTCTGTCTCTGTCTGTCTCTGTCTGTCTCTGTCTGTCTCTGTCTGTCTCTGTCTGTCTCTGTCTGTCTCTGTCTGTCTCTGTCAGTCTCTGCCTGTATTTGTCAGCCTCCGTCTGTCTCTGTCTGTCTCTCTCTGTGTCTGTCTCTGTCTGTCTCTGTCTGTCTCTGTCTGTCTCAGTCTGTCTCTGTCTGTCTCTGTCTGTCTCTGTCTGTCTCTGTCTGTCCCTGTCTGTCTCTGTCTGTCTCTGTCTGTCTCTGTCTGTCTCTGTCTGTATCTGTCTGTCTGTGTCTTCCTGTGTCAGTCTGTCTCCGTCTCCCTCAGTCTGTCTCTGTCTGTCTGTGTCTTCCTGTGTCAGCCTGTGTCTGTCTCTCTTTGCCTCTCTCTGTCTCTGTCTTCCTGTCTCTGCCTGTCTCTGCCTGTCTCAGTCTGTCTCAGTCTGTCTCTGTCTGTCTCTATCTGTCTCTGTCTTGGTCTGTCTCTGTCTTGGTCTGTCTCTGTCTGTCTCTGTCTATCTCTGTCTGTCTCTGTCTGTCTCTGTCTGTCTCTGTCTGTCTCTGTCTGTCTCTGTCTGTCTCTGTCTGTCTCTGTCAGTCTCTGCCTGTATTTGTCAGCCTCCGTCTGTCCCTATCTGTCTCTGTCTTTCTCTGTCTGTCTCTGTCTCTCTCTGTCTGTCTCTGTCTGTCTCTGTCTGTCTCTGTCTGTATCTGTCTGTCTGTGTCTTCCTGTGTCAGTCTGTCTCCGTCTCCCTCAGTCTGTCTCTGTCTGTCTGTGTCTTCCTGTGTCAGCCTGTGTCTGTCTCTCTTTGCCTCTCTCTGTCTCTGTCTTCCTGTCTCTGCCTGTCTCTGCCTGTCTCAGTCTGTCTCAGTCTGTCTCTGTCTGTCTCTATCTGTCTCTGTCTTGGTCTGTCTCTGTCTGTCTCTGTCTATCTCTGTCTGTCTCTGTCTGTCTCTGTCTGTCTCTGTCTGTCTCTGTCTGTCTCTGTCTGTCTCTGTCTGTCTCTGTCTGTCTCTGTCAGTCTCTGCCTGTATCTGTCAGCCTCCGTGTGTCCCTATCTGTCTCTGTCTTTCTCTGTCTGTCTCTGTCTCTCTCTGTCTGGCTCTGTCTGTCTCTGTCTGTCTCTGGCTGCCTCTGCCTGTCTCTGTCTGTCTCTGTCTTCCTGTCTAGGTCTGTCTCTGTCTGTGTCTGTCTGCATCCGTCTGTCTCAGTCTGTCTCTGTCTGTCTCTGTCTGTCTCTGTCTGTCTCTGTCTGTCTCTGTCTGTGTCTGTCTGTCTCTGTCTCTCTCTGTCTGTCTCTGTCTGTCTCTGCCTGTCTCTGTCTCTATCTGTCAGCCTCCGTCTGTCTCTGTCTGTCTCTGTATGTATCTGTCTGTCTGTGTCTTCCTGTGTCAGTCTGTCTTCGTCTGCCTCAGTCTGTCTCTGTCTGTCTCTGTCTGTCTCTGTCTGTATGTGTCTGTCTGTGTCTTCCTGTGTCAGTCTGTGTCTGTCTCTCTTTGCCTCTCTCTGTCTCTGTCTGTCTCTGTCTGTCTCTGCCTGTCTCTGTCTCTATCTGTCAGCCTCCGTCTGTCTCTGTCAGTCTCTGTATGCATCTGTCTGTCTGTGTCTTCCTGTGTCAGTCTGTCTTCGTCTGCCTCAGTCTGTCTCTGTCTGTCTCTGTCTGTCTCTGTCTGTATGTGTCTGTCTGTGTCTTCCTGTGTCAGTCTGTGTCTGTCTCTCTTTGCCTCTCTCTGTCTCTGTCTGTCTCTGTCTGTCTCTGTCTGTCTCTGACTGTCTCTGTCTGTATCTGTCAGCCTCTGTCTGTCTCTGTCTGTCTCTCTCTGTGTCATTCTGTCTGTGTCTGTCTCAGTCTGTCTCTGTCTGTCTCTGTCTGTCTCTGTCTGTCTCTGTCTGTCTCTCTCTGCCTCCGTCTGTCTCTGTCTGTCTGTTTGTGTCTATCTCTGTCGGTCTCTGTCTGTCTCTGTCTGTCTCTGTCTGTCTCTGACTGTCTCTGTCTGTATCTGTCAGCCTCCGTCTGTCTCTGTCTGTCTCTCTCTGTGTCATTCTGTCTCTGTCTGTCTCTGTCTGTCTCTGTCTGTCTCTGTCTGTCTCTGTCTGTCTCTGTCTGTCTCTGTCTGTCTCTGTCTGTCTCTGTCTGTCTCTGTCTGTCTCTGTCTGTCTCTGTCAGTCTCTGCCTGTATCTGTCAGCCTCCGTCTGTCCCTATCTGTCTCTGTCTTTCTCTGTCTGTCTCTGTCTGTCTCTGTCTGTCTCTGTCTGTCTCTGTCTGTCTCTCTCTGCCTCCGTCTGTCTCTGTCTGTCTGTTTGTGTCTATCTCTGTCGGTCTCTGTCTGTCTCTGTCTGTCTCTGTCTGTCTCTGTCTGTATCTGTCAGCCTCCGTCTGTCCCTATCTGTCCCTATCTGTCTCTGTCTTTCTCTGTCAGTCTATGTCTCTCTCTGTCTGTCTCTGTCTGTCTCTGTCTGTCTCTGTCTGTCTCTGTCTGTCTCTGTCTGTCTCTGTCTGTCTCTCTCTGCCTCCGTCTGTCTCTGTCTGTCTGTTTGTGTCTATCTCTGTCGGTCTCTGTCTGTCTCTGTCTGTCTCTGTCTGTCTCTGTCTGTATCTGTCAGCCTCCGTCTGTCCCTATCTGTCCCTATCTGTCTCTGTCTTTCTCTGTCAGTCTATGTCTCTCTCTGTCTGTCTCTGTCTGTCTCTGTCTGTCTCTGTCTGTCTCTGTCTGCCTCTGTCTGTCTCTGTCTGTCTCTGTCTATCTCTGTCTGCCTCTCTCTGTCTCTGTGTTGCTGTGACAGTCTGTCTCCGTCTGTCTCAGACAGTCTCTGTCTGTCTCTGTCTGTCTCTGTCTGTCTCTGTCTGTCTCTGTCTGCCTCTGTCTGTCTCTGTCTGTCTCTGTCTGTCTCTGTCTGTCTCTGTCAGTCTCTGCCTGTATTTGTCAGCCTCCGTCTGTCCCTATCTGTCTCTGTCTTTCTCTGTCTGTCTCTGTCTCTCTCTGTCTGTCTCTGTCTGTCTCTGTCTGTCTCTGTCTGTCTCTGTCCGTCTCTGTCTGTCTCTGTCTGTATCTGTCTGTCTGTGTCTTCCTGTGTCAGTCTCCCTCAGTCTGTCTCTGTCTGTCTGTGTCTTCCTGTGTCAGCCTGTGTCTGTCTCTCTTTGCCTCTCTCTGTCTCTGTCTTCCTGTCTCTGCCTGTCTCTGCCTGTCTCAGTCTGTCTCAGTCTGTCTCTGTCTGTCTCTATCTGTCTCTGTCTTGGTCTGTCTCTGTCTGTCTCTGTCTATCTCTGTCTGTCTCTGTCTGTCTCTGTCTGTCTCTGTCTGTCTCTGTCTGTCTCTGTCTGTCTCTGTCTGTCTCTGTCTGTCTCTGTCAGTCTCTGCCTGTATCTGTCAGCCTCCGTGTGTCCCTATCTGTCTCTGTCTTTCTCTGTCTGTCTCTGTCTCTCTCTGTCTGGCTCTGTCTGTCTCTGTCTGTCTCTGGCTGCCTCTGCCTGTCTCTGTCTGTCTCTGTCTTCCTGTCTAGGTCTGTCTCTGTCTGTGTCTGTCTGCATCCGTCTGTCTCAGTCTGTCTCTGTCTGTCTCTGTCTGTCTCTGTCTGTCTCTGTCTGTGTCTGTCTGTCTCTGTCTCTCTCTGTCTGTCTCTGTCTGTCTCTGCCTGTCTCTGTCTCTATCTGTCAGCCTCCGTCTGTCTCTGTCTGTCTCTGTATGTATCTGTCTGTCTGTGTCTTCCTGTGTCAGTCTGTCTTCGTCTGCCTCAGTCTGTCTCTGTCTGTCTCTGTCTGTCTCTGTCTGTATGTGTCTGTCTGTGTCTTCCTGTGTCAGTCTGTGTCTGTCTCTCTTTGCCTCTCTCTGTCTCTGTCTGTCTCTGTCTGTCTCTGCCTGTCTCTGTCTCTATCTGTCAGCCTCCGTCTGTCTCTGTCAGTCTCTGTATGCATCTGTCTGTCTGTGTCTTCCTGTGTCAGTCTGTCTTCGTCTGCCTCAGTCTGTCTCTGTCTGTCTCTGTCTGTCTCTGTCTGTATGTGTCTGTCTGTGTCTTCCTGTGTCAGTCTGTGTCTGTCTCTCTTTGCCTCTCTCTGTCTCTGTCTGTCTCTGTCTGTCTCTGTCTGTCTCTGACTGTCTCTGTCTGTATCTGTCAGCCTCTGTCTGTCTCTGTCTGTCTCTCTCTGTGTCATTCTGTCTGTGTCTGTCTCAGTCTGTCTCTGTCTGTCTCTGTCTGTCTCTGTCTGTCTCTGTCTGTCTCTCTCTGCCTCCGTCTGTCTCTGTCTGTCTGTTTGTGTCTATCTCTGTCGGTCTCTGTCTGTCTCTGTCTGTCTCTGTCTGTCTCTGACTGTCTCTGTCTGTATCTGTCAGCCTCCGTCTGTCTCTGTCTGTCTCTCTCTGTGTCATTCTGTCTCTGTCTGTCTCTGTCTGTCTCTGTCTGTCTCTGTCTGTCTCTGTCTGTCTCTGTCTGTCTCTGTCTGTCTCTGTCTGTCTCTGTCTGTCTCTGTCTGTCTCTGTCTGTCTCTGTCAGTCTCTGCCTGTATCTGTCAGCCTCCGTCTGTCCCTATCTGTCTCTGTCTTTCTCTGTCTGTCTCTGTCTGTCTCTGTCTGTCTCTGTCTGTCTCTGTCTGTCTCTCTCTGCCTCCGTCTGTCTCTGTCTGTCTGTTTGTGTCTATCTCTGTCGGTCTCTGTCTGTCTCTGTCTGTCTCTGTCTGTCTCTGTCTGTATCTGTCAGCCTCCGTCTGTCCCTATCTGTCCCTATCTGTCTCTGTCTTTCTCTGTCAGTCTATGTCTCTCTCTGTCTGTCTCTGTCTGTCTCTGTCTGTCTCTGTCTGTCTCTGTCTGTCTCTGTCTGTCTCTGTCTGTCTCTCTCTGCCTCCGTCTGTCTCTGTCTGTCTGTTTGTGTCTATCTCTGTCGGTCTCTGTCTGTCTCTGTCTGTCTCTGTCTGTCTCTGTCTGTATCTGTCAGCCTCCGTCTGTCCCTATCTGTCCCTATCTGTCTCTGTCTTTCTCTGTCAGTCTATGTCTCTCTCTGTCTGTCTCTGTCTGTCTCTGTCTGTCTCTGTCTGTCTCTGTCTGCCTCTGTCTGTCTCTGTCTGTCTCTGTCTATCTCTGTCTGCCTCTCTCTGTCTCTGTGTTGCTGTGACAGTCTGTCTCCGTCTGTCTCAGACAGTCTCTGTCTGTCTCTGTCTGTCTCTGTCTGTCTCTGTCTGTCTCTGTCTGCCTCTGTCTGTCTCTGTCTGTCTCTGTCTGTCTCTGTCTGTCTCTGTCAGTCTCTGCCTGTATTTGTCAGCCTCCGTCTGTCCCTATCTGTCTCTGTCTTTCTCTGTCTGTCTCTGTCTCTCTCTGTCTGTCTCTGTCTGTCTCTGTCTGTCTCTGTCTGTCTCTGTCTGTCTCTGTCTGTATCTGTCTGTCTGTGTCTTCCTGTGTCAGTCTGTCTCCGTCTCCCTCAGTCTGTCTCTGTCTGTCTGTGTCTTCCTGTGTCAGCCTGTGTCTGTCTCTCTTTGCCTCTCTCTGTCTCTGTCTTCCTGTCTCTGCCTGTCTCTGCCTGTCTCAGTCTGTCTCAGTCTGTCTCTGTCTGTCTCTATCTGTCTCTGTCTTGGTCTGTCTCTGTCTGTCTCTGTCTATCTCTGTCTGTCTCTGTCTGTCTCTGTCTGTCTCTGTCTGTCTCTGTCTGTCTCTGTCTGTCTCTGTCTGTCTCTGTCTGTCTCTGTCAGTCTCTGCCTGTATCTGTCAGCCTCCGTCTGTCCCTATCTGTCTCTGTCTTTCTCTGTCTGTCTCTGTCTCTCTCTGTCTGGCTCTGTCTGTCTCTGTCTGTCTCTGGCTGCCTCTGCCTGTCTCTGTCTGTCTCTGTCTTCCTGTCTAGGTCTGTCTCTGTCTGTGTCTGTCTGCATCCGTCTGTCTCAGTCTGTCTCTGTCTGTCTCTGTCTGTCTCTGTCTGTCTCTGTCTGTGTCTGTCTGTCTCTGTCTCTCTCTGTCTGTCTCTGTCTGTCTCTGCCTGTCTCTGTCTCTATCTGTCAGCCTCCGTCTGTCTCTGTCTGTCTCTGTATGTATCTGTCTGTCTGTGTCTTCCTGTGTCAGTCTGTCTTCGTCTGCCTCAGTCTGTCTCTGTCTGTCTCTGTCTGTCTCTGTCTGTATGTGTCTGTCTGTGTCTTCCTGTGTCAGTCTGTGTCTGTCTCTCTTTGCCTCTCTCTGTCTCTGTCTGTCTCTGTCTGTCTCTGCCTGTCTCTGTCTCTATCTGTCAGCCTCCGTCTGTCTCTGTCAGTCTCTGTATGCATCTGTCTGTCTGTGTCTTCCTGTGTCAGTCTGTCTTCGTCTGCCTCAGTCTGTCTCTGTCTGTCTCTGTCTGTCTCTGTCTGTATGTGTCTGTCTGTGTCTTCCTGTGTCAGTCTGTGTCTGTCTCTCTTTGCCTCTCTCTGTCTCTGTCTGTCTCTGTCTGTCTCTGTCTGTCTCTGACTGTCTCTGTCTGTATCTGTCAGCCTCTGTCTGTCTCTGTCTGTCTCTCTCTGTGTCATTCTGTCTGTGTCTGTCTCAGTCTGTCTCTGTCTGTCTCTGTCTGTCTCTGTCTGTCTCTGTCTGTCTCTCTCTGCCTCCGTCTGTCTCTGTCTGTCTGTTTGTGTCTATCTCTGTCGGTCTCTGTCTGTCTCTGTCTGTCTCTGTCTGTCTCTGACTGTCTCTGTCTGTATCTGTCAGCCTCCGTCTGTCTCTGTCTGTCTCTCTCTGTGTCATTCTGTCTCTGTCTGTCTCTGTCTGTCTCTGTCTGTCTCTGTCTGTCTCTGTCTGTCTCTGTCTGTCTCTGTCTGTCTCTGTCTGTCTCTGTCTGTCTCTGTCTGTCTCTGTCTGTCTCTGTCAGTCTCTGCCTGTATCTGTCAGCCTCCGTCTGTCCCTATCTGTCTCTGTCTTTCTCTGTCTGTCTCTGTCTGTCTCTGTCTGTCTCTGTCTGTCTCTGTCTGTCTCTCTCTGCCTCCGTCTGTCTCTGTCTGTCTGTTTGTGTCTATCTCTGTCGGTCTCTGTCTGTCTCTGTCTGTCTCTGTCTGTCTCTGTCTGTATCTGTCAGCCTCCGTCTGTCCCTATCTGTCCCTATCTGTCTCTGTCTTTCTCTGTCAGTCTATGTCTCTCTCTGTCTGTCTCTGTCTGTCTCTGTCTGTCTCTGTCTGTCTCTGTCTGTCTCTGTCTGTCTCTGTCTGTCTCTCTCTGCCTCCGTCTGTCTCTGTCTGTCTGTTTGTGTCTATCTCTGTCGGTCTCTGTCTGTCTCTGTCTGTCTCTGTCTGTCTCTGTCTGTATCTGTCAGCCTCCGTCTGTCCCTATCTGTCCCTATCTGTCTCTGTCTTTCTCTGTCAGTCTATGTCTCTCTCTGTCTGTCTCTGTCTGTCTCTGTCTGTCTCTGTCTGTCTCTGTCTGCCTCTGTCTGTCTCTGTCTGTCTCTGTCTATCTCTGTCTGCCTCTCTCTGTCTCTGTGTTGCTGTGACAGTCTGTCTCCGTCTGTCTCAGACAGTCTCTGTCTGTCTCTGTCTGTCTCTGTCTGTCTCTGTCTGTCTCTGTCTGCCTCTGTCTGTCTCTGTCTGTCTCTGTCTGTCTCTGTCTGTCTCTGTCAGTCTCTGCCTGTATTTGTCAGCCTCCGTCTGTCCCTATCTGTCTCTGTCTTTCTCTGTCTGTCTCTGTCTCTCTCTGTCTGTCTCTGTCTGTCTCTGTCTGTCTCTGTCTGTCTCTGTCTGTCTCTGTCTGTATCTGTCTGTCTGTGTCTTCCTGTGTCAGTCTGTCTCCGTCTCCCTCAGTCTGTCTCTGTCTGTCTGTGTCTTCCTGTGTCAGCCTGTGTCTGTCTCTCTTTGCCTCTCTCTGTCTCTGTCTTCCTGTCTCTGCCTGTCTCTGCCTGTCTCAGTCTGTCTCAGTCTGTCTCTGTCTGTCTCTATCTGTCTCTGTCTTGGTCTGTCTCTGTCTGTCTCTGTCTATCTCTGTCTGTCTCTGTCTGTCTCTGTCTGTCTCTGTCTGTCTCTGTCTGTCTCTGTCTGTCTCTGTCTGTCTCTGTCTGTCTCTGTCAGTCTCTGCCTGTATCTGTCAGCCTCCGTCTGTCCCTATCTGTCTCTGTCTTTCTCTGTCTGTCTCTGTCTCTCTCTGTCTGGCTCTGTCTGTCTCTGTCTGTCTCTGGCTGCCTCTGCCTGTCTCTGTCTGTCTCTGTCTTCCTGTCTAGGTCTGTCTCTGTCTGTGTCTGTCTGCATCCGTCTGTCGCAGTCTGTCTCTGTCTGTCTCTGTCTGTCTCTGTCTGTCTCTGTCTGTCTCTGTCTGTGTCTGTCTGTCTCTGTCTCTCTCTGTCTGTCTCTGTCTGTCTCTGCCTGTCTCTGTCTCTATCTGTCAGCCTCCGTCTGTCTCTGTCTGTCTCTGTATGTATCTGTCTGTCTGTGTCTTCCTGTGTCAGTCTGTCTTCGTCTGCCTCAGTCTGTCTCTGTCTGTCTCTGTCTGTCTCTGTCTGTATGTGTCTGTCTGTGTCTTCCTGTGTCAGTCTGTGTCTGTCTCTCTTTGCCTCTCTCTGTCTCTGTCTGTCTCTGTCTGTCTCTGTCTGTCTCTGACTGTCTCTGTCTGTATCTGTCAGCCTCTGTCTGTCTCTGTCTGTCTCTCTCTGTGTCATTCTGTCTGTGTCTGTCTCAGTCTGTCTCTGTCTGTCTCTGTCTGTCTCTGTCTGTCTCTGTCTGTCTCTCTCTGCCTCCGTCTGTCTCTGTCTGTCTGTTTGTGTCTATCTCTGTCGGTCTCTGTCTGTCTCTGTCTGTCTCTGTCTGTCTCTGACTGTCTCTGTCTGTATCTATCAGCCTCCGTCTGTCTCTGTCTGTCTCTCTCTGTGTCATTCTGTCTCTGTCTGTCTCTGTCTGTCTCTGTCTGTCTCTGTCTGTCTCTGTCTGTCTCTGTCTGTCTCTGTCTGTCTCTGTCTGTCTCTGTCTGTCTCTGTCTGTCTCTGTCTGTCTCTGTCTGTCTCTGTCAGTCTCTGCCTGTCTCTGTCTGTCTCTGTCTTCCTGCTAGGTCTGTCTCTGTCTGTGTCTGTCTGCATCCGTCTGTCTCAGTCTGTCTCTGTCTGTCTCTGTCTGTCTCTGTCTGTCTCTGTCTGTCCCTGTCTGTCTCTGTCTGTCTCTGTCTGTCTCTGTCTGTCTCTGTCTGTATCTGTCTGTCTGTGTCTTCCTGTGTCAGTCTGTCTCCGTCTCCCTCAGTCTGTCTCTGTCTGTCTGTGTCTTCCGGTGTCAGCCTGTGTCTGTCTCTCTTTGCCTCTCTCTGTCTCTGTCTTCCTGTCTCTGCCTGTCTCTGCCTGTCTCAGTCTGTCTCAGTCTGTCTCTGTCTGTCTCTATCTGTCTCTGTCTTGGTCTGTCTCTGTCTGTCTCTGTCTATCTCTGTCTGTCTCTGTCTGTCTCTGTCTGTCTCTGTCTGTCTCTGTCTGTCTCTGTCTGTCTCTGTCTGTCTCTGTCTGTATCTGTCTGTCTGTGTCTTCCTGTGTCAGTCTGTCTCCGTCTCCCTCAGTCTGTCTCTGTCTGTCTGTGTCTTCCTGTGTCAGCCTGTGTCTGTCTCTCTTTGCCTCTCTCTGTCTCTGTCTTCCTGTCTCTGCCTGTCTCTGCCTGTCTCAGTCTGTCTCAGTCTGTCTCTGTCTGTCTCTATCTGTCTCTGTCTTGGTCTGTCTCTGTCTGTCTCTGTCTATCTCTGTCTGTCTCTGTCTGTCTCTGTCTGTCTCTGTCTGTCTCTGTCTGTCTCTGTCTGTCTCTGTCTGTCTCTGTCAGTCTCTGCCTGTATTTGTCAGCCTCCGTCTGTCCCTATCTGTCTCTGTCTTTCTCTGTCTGTCTCTGTCTCTCTCTGTCTGTCTCTGTCTGTCTCTGTCTGTCTCTGTCTGTCTCTGTCTGTCTCTGTCTGTCTCTGTCTGTATCTGTCTGTCTGTGTCTTCCTGTGTCAGTCTGTCTCCGTCTCCCTCAGTCTGTCTCTGTCTGTCTGTGTCTTCCTGTGTCAGCCTGTGTCTGTCTCTCTTTGCCTCTCTCTGTCTCTGTCTTCCTGTCTCTGCCTGTCTCTGCCTGTCTCAGTCTGTCTCAGTCTGTCTCTGTCTGTCTCTATCTGTCTCTGTCTTGGTCTGTCTCTGTCTGTCTCTGTCTATCTCTGTCTGTCTCTGTCTGTCTCTGTCTGTCTCTGTCTGTCTCTGTCTGTCTCTGTCTGTCTCTGTCTGTCTCTGTCTGTCTCTGTCAGTCTCTGCCTGTATCTGTCAGCCTCCGTCTGTCCCTATCTGTCTCTGTCTTTCTCTGTCTGTCTCTGTCTCTCTCTGTCTGGCTCTGTCTGTCTCTGTCTTCCTGTCTAGGTCTGTCTCTGTCTGTGTCTGTCTGCATCCGTCTGTCTCAGTCTGTCTCTGTCTGTCTCTGTCTGTCTCTGTCTGTCTCTGTCTGTCTCTGTCTGTCTCTGTCTGTCTCTGTCTGTCTCTGTCTGTGTCTGTCTGTCTCTGTCTCTCTCTGTCTGTCTCTGTCTGTCTCTGCCTGTCTCTGTCTCTATCTGTCCGCCTCCGTCTGTCTCTGTCTGTCTCTGTATGTATCTGTCTGTCTGTGTCTTCCTGTGTCAGTCTGTCTTCGTCTGCCTCAGTCTGTCTCTGTCTGTCTCTGTCTGTCTCTGTCTGTATGTGTCTGTCTGTGTCTTCCTGTGTCAGTCTGTGTCTGTCTCTCTTTGCCTCTCTCTGTCTCTGTCTGTCTCTGTCTGTCTCTGTCTGTCTCTGACTGTCTCTGTCTGTATCTGTCAGTCTCTGCCTGTATCTGTCAGCCTCCGTCTGTCCCTATCTGTCTCTGTCTTTCTCTGTCTGTCTCTGTCTCTCTCTGTCTGCCTCTGTCTGTCTCTGTCTGTCTCTGTCTGTATCTGTCTGTCTGTGTCTTCCTGTGTCAGTCTGTCTCCGTCTCCCTCAGTCTGTCTCTGTCTGTCTGTGTCTTCCTGTGTCAGCCTGTGTCTGTCTCTCTTTGCCTCTCTCTGTCTCTGTCTTCCTGTCTCTGCCTGTCTCTGCCTGTCTCAGTCTGTCTCAGTCTGTCTCTGTCTGTCTCTATCTGTCTCTGTCTTGGTCTGTCTCTGTCTGTCTCTGTCTATCTCTGTCTGTTTGTGTCTATCTCTGTCGGTCTCTGTCTGTCTCTGTCTGTCTCTGTCTGTCTCTGTCTGTATCTGTCAGCCTCCGTCTGTCTCTGTCTGTCTCTCTCTGTGTCATTCTGTCTGTGTCTGTCTCTGTCTGTCTCTGTCTGTCTCTGTCTGTCTCTGTCTGTCTCTGTCTGTCTCTGTCTGTCTCTGTCTGTCTCTGTCTGTCTCTGTCTGTCTCTGTCTGTCTCTGTCTGTCTCTGTCTGTCTCTGTCTGTCTCTGTCAGTCTCTGCCTGTATTTGTCAGCCTCCGTCTGTCTCTGTCTGTCTCTCTCTGTGTCTGTCTCTGTCTGTCTCTGTCTGTCTCTGTCTGTCTCAGTCTGTCTCTGTCTGTCTCTGTCTGTCTCTGTCTGTCTCTGTCTGTCCCTGTCTGTCTCTGTCTGTCTCTGTCTGTCTCTGTCTGTCTCTGTCTGTATCTGTCTGTCTGTGTCTTCCTGTGTCAGTCTGTCTCCGTCTCCCTCAGTCTGTCTCTGTCTGTCTGTGTCTTCCTGTGTCAGCCTGTGTCTGTCTCTCTTTGCCTCTCTCTGTCTCTGTCTTCCTGTCTCTGCCTGTCTCTGCCTGTCTCAGTCTGTCTCAGTCTGTCTCTGTCTGTCTCTATCTGTCTCTGTCTTGGTCTGTCTCTGTCTTGGTCTGTCTCTGTCTGTCTCTGTCTATCTCTGTCTGTCTCTGTCTGTCTCTGTCTGTCTCTGTCTGTCTCTGTCTGTCTCTGTCTGTCTCTGTCTGTCTCTGTCAGTCTCTGCCTGTATTTGTCAGCCTCCGTCTGTCCCTATCTGTCTCTGTCTTTCTCTGTCTGTCTCTGTCTCTCTCTGTCTGTCTCTGTCTGTCTCTGTCTGTCTCTGTCTGTCTCTGTCTGTCTCTGTCTGTATCTGTCTGTCTGTGTCTTCCTGTGTCAGTCTGTCTCCGTCTCCCTCAGTCTGTCTCTGTCTGTCTGTGTCTTCCTGTGTCAGCCTGTGTCTGTCTCTCTTTGCCTCTCTCTGTCTCTGTCTTCCTGTCTCTGCCTGTCTCTGCCTGTCTCAGTCTGTCTCAGTCTGTCTCTGTCTGTCTCTATCTGTCTCTGTCTTGGTCTGTCTCTGTCTGTCTCTGTCTATCTCTGTCTGTCTCTGTCTGTCTCTGTCTGTCTCTGTCTGTCTCTGTCTGTCTCTGTCTGTCTCTGTCTGTCTCTGTCTGTCTCTGTCAGTCTCTGCCTGTATCTGTCAGCCTCCGTCTGTCCCTATCTGTCTCTGTCTTTCTCTGTCTGTCTCTGTCTCTCTCTGTCTGGCTCTGTCTGTCTCTGTCTGTCTCTGGCTGCCTCTGCCTGTCTCTGTCTGTCTCTGTCTTCCTGTCTAGGTCTGTCTCTGTCTGTGTCTGTCTGCATCCGTCTGTCTCAGTCTGTCTCTGTCTGTCTCTGTCTGTCTCTGTATGTATCTGTCTGTCTGTGTCTTCCTGTGTCAGTCTGTCTTCGTCTGCCTCAGTCTGTCTCTGTCTGTCTCTGTCTGTCTCTGTCTGTATGTGTCTGTCTGTGTCTTCCTGTGTCAGTCTGTGTCTGTCTCTCTTTGCCTCTCTCTGTCTCTGTCTGTCTCTGTCTGTCTCTGTCTGTCTCTGACTGTCTCTGTCTGTATCTGTCAGCCTCTGTCTGTCTCTGTCTGTCTCTCTCTGTGTCATTCTGTCTGTGTCTGTCTCAGTCTGTCTCTGTCTGTCTCTGTCTGTCTCTGTCTGTCTCTGTCTGTCTCTCTCTGCCTCCGTCTGTCTCTGTCTGTCTGTTTGTGTCTATCTCTGTCGGTCTCTGTCTGTCTCTGTCTGTCTCTGTCTGTCTCTGACTGTCTCTGTCTGTATCTGTCAGCCTCCGTCTGTCTCTGTCTGTCTCTCTCTGTGTCATTCTGTCTCTGTCTGTCTCTGTCTGTCTCTGTCTGTCTCTGTCTGTCTCTGTCTGTCTCTGTCTGTCTCTGTCTGTCTCTGTCTGTCTCTGTCTGTCTCTGTCTGTCTCTGTCTGTCTCTGTCAGTCTCTGCCTGTATCTGTCAGCCTCCGTCTGTCCCTATCTGTCTCTGTCTTTCTCTGTCTGTCTCTGTCTCTCTCTGTCTGGCTCTGTCTGTCTCTGTCTGTCTCTGGCTGCCTCTGCCTGTCTCTGTCTGTCTCTGTCTTCCTGTCTAGGTCTGTCTCTGTCTGTGTCTGTCTGCATCCGTCTGTCTCAGTCTGTCTCTGTCTGTCTCTGTCTGTCTCTGTCTGTCTCTGTCTGTCTCTGTCTGTCTCTGTCTGTGTCTGTCTGTCTCTGTCTGTCTCTGTCTGTCTCTGTCTGTCTCTGTCTGTCTCTGCCTGTCTCTGTCTCTATCTGTCAGCCTCCGTCTGTCTCTGTCAGTCTCTGTATGCATCTGTCTGTCTGTGTCTTCCTGTGTCAGTCTGTCTTCGTCTGCCTCAGTCTGTCTCTGTCTGTCTCTGTCTGTCTCTGTCTGTATGTGTCTGTCTGTGTCTTCCTGTGTCAGTCTGTGTCTGTCTCTCTTTGCCTCTCTCTGTCTCTGTCTGTCTCTGTCTGTCTCTGTCTGTCTCTGACTGTCTCTGTCTGTATCTGTCAGCCTCTGTCTGTCTCTGTCTGTCTCTCTCTGTGTCATTCTGTCTGTGTCTGTCTCAGTCTGTCTCTGTCTGTCTCTGTCTGTCTCTGTCTGTCTCTGTCTGTCTCTCTCTGCCTCCGTCTGTCTCTGTCTGTCTGTTTGTGTCTATCTCTGTCGGTCTCTGTCTGTCTCTGTCTGTCTCTGTCTGTCTCTGACTGTCTCTGTCTGTATCTGTCAGCCTCCGTCTGTCTCTGTCTGTCTCTCTCTGTGTCATTCTGTCTCTGTCTGTCTCTGTCTGTCTCTGTCTGTCTCTGTCTGTCTCTGTCTGTCTCTGTCTGTCTCTGTCTGTCTCTGTCTGTCTCTGTCTGTCTCTGTCTGTCTCTGTCTGTCTCTGTCTGTCTCTGTCAGTCTCTGCCTGTATCTGTCAGCCTCCGTCTGTCCCTATCTGTCTCTGTCTTTC
Organism: Coelioxys conoideus; assembly: GCA_947623535.1. Lineage (NCBI taxonomy): Eukaryota > Metazoa > Arthropoda > Insecta > Hymenoptera > Megachilidae > Coelioxys > Coelioxys conoideus. The sequence continues at coordinate 4,309,246 of OX392457.1, read as the reverse complement.
TCTGTCTGTCTCTGTCTGTCTCTGTCTGTCTCTGTCTGTCTCTGTCTGTCTCTCTCTGCCTCCGTCTGTCTCTGTCTGTCTGTTTGTGTCTATCTCTGTCGGTCTCTGTCTGTCTCTGTCTGTCTCTGTCTGTCTCTGTCTGTATCTGTCAGCCTCCGTCTGTCCCTATCTGTCCCTATCTGTCTCTGTCTTTCTCTGTCAGTCTATGTCTCTCTCTGTCTGTCTCTGTCTGTCTCTGTCTGTCTCTGTCTGTCTCTGTCTGTCTCTGTCTGTCTCTCTCTGCCTCCGTCTGTCTCTGTCTGTCTGTTTGTGTCTATCTCTGTCGGTCTCTGTCTGTCTCTGTCTGTCTCTGTCTGTCTCTGTCTGTATCTGTCAGCCTCCGTCTGTCCCTATCTGTCCCTATCTGTCTCTGTCTTTCTCTGTCAGTCTATGTCTCTCTCTGTCTGTCTCTGTCTGTCTCTGTCTGTCTCTGTCTGTCTCTGTCTGCCTCTGTCTGTCTCTGTCTGTCTCTGTCTATCTCTGTCTGCCTCTCTCTGTCTCTGTGTTGCTGTGACAGTCTGTCTCCGTCTGTCTCAGTCAGTCTCTGTCTGTCTCTGTCTGTCTCTGTCTGTCTCTGTCTGTCTCTGTCTGCCTCTGTCTGTCTCTGTCTGTCTCTGTCTATCTCTGTCTGCCTCTCTCTGTCTCTGTGTTGCTGTGACAGTCTGTCTCCGTCTGTCTCAGTCAGTCTCTGTCTGTCTCTGTCTGTCTCTGTCTGTCTCTGTCTGTCTCTGTCTGTCTCTGTCTGTCTCTGTCTGTCTCTGTCTGTCTCTGTCTGTATCTGTCAGCCTCCGTCTGTCTCTGTGTGTCTCTGCATGTATCTGTCTGTCTCTGTCTGTCTCTGTATGTATCTGTCTGTATCTGTCTGTCTCTGTCTGTCTCTGTCTGTCTCTGTCTGTCTCTGTCTGTCTCTGTCTGTCTCTGTCTGTCTCTGTCTGTGTCTGTCTGTCTCTGTCTGTCTCTGTCTGTCTCTGTCTGTCTCTGTCTGTCCCTGTCTGTCTCTGTCTGTCTCTGTCTGTCTCTGTCTGTATCTGTCTGTCTGTGTCTTCCTGTGTCAGTCTGTCTCCGTCTCCCTCAGTCTGTCTCTGTCTGTCTGTGTCTTCCTGTGTCAGCCTGTGTCTGTCTCTCTTTGCCTCTCTCTGTCTCTGTCTTCCTGTCTCAGCCTGTCTCTGCCTGTCTCAGTCTGTCTCAGTCTGTCTCAGTCTGTCTCAGTCTGTCTCTGTCTGTCTCTATCTGTCTCTGTCTTGGTCTGTCTCTGTCTGTCTCTGTCTATCTCTGTCTGTCTCTGTCTGTCTCTGTCTGTCTCTGTCTGTCTCTGTCTGTCTCTGTCTGTCTCTGTCTGTCTCTGTCTGTCTCTGTCAGTCTCTGCCTGTATTTGTCAGCCTCCGTCTGTCCCTATCTGTCTCTGTCTTTCTCTTGTCTCTGTCTCTCTCTGTCTGTCTCTGTCTGTCTCTGTCTGTCTCTGTCTGTCTCTGTCTGTCTCTGTCTGTATCTGTCTGTCTGTGTCTTCCTGTGTCAGTCTGTCTCCGTCTCCCTCAGTCTGTCTCTGTCTGTCTGTGTCTTCCTGTGTCAGCCTGTGTCTGTCTCTCTTTGCCTCTCTCTGTCTCTGTCTTCCTGTCTCTGCCTGTCTCTGCCTGTCTCAGTCTGTCTCAGTCTGTCTCAGTCTGTCTCTGTCTGTCTCTATCTGTCTCTGTCTTGGTCTGTCTCTGTCTGTCTCTGTCTATCTCTGTCTGTCTCTGTCTGTCTCTGTCTGTCTCTCTCTGTCTCTGTCTGTCTCTGTCTGTCTCTGTCTGTCTCTGTCTGTCTCTGTCAGTCTCTGCCTGTATTTGTCAGCCTCCGTCTGTCCCTATCTGTCTCTGTCTTTCTCTGTCTGTCTCTGTCTCTCTCTGTCTGTCTCTGTCTGTCTCTGTCTGTCTCTGTCTGTCTCTGTCTGTCTCTGTCTGTATCTGTCTGTCTGTGTCTTCCTGTGTCAGTCTGTCTCCGTCTCCCTCAGTCTGTCTCTGTCTGTCTGTGTCTTCCTGTGTCAGCCTGTGTCTGTCTCTCTTTGCCTCTCTCTGTCTCTGTCTTCCTGTCTCTGCCTGTCTCTGCCTGTCTCAGTCTGTCTCAGTCTGTCTCTGTCTGTCTCTATCTGTCTCTGTCTTGGTCTGTCTCTGTCTGTCTCTGTCTATCTCTGTCTGTCTCTGTCTGTCTCTGTCTGTCTCTGTCTGTCTCTGTCTGTCTCTGTCTGTCTGTGTCTGTCTCTGTCTGTCTCTGTCAGTCTCTGCCTGTATCTGTCAGCCTCCGTCTGTCCCTATCAGTCTCTGTCTTTCTCTGTCTGTCTCTGTCTCTCTCTGTCTGGCTCTGTCTGTCTCTGTCTGTCTCTGGCTGCCTCTGCCTGTCTCTGTCTGTCTCTGTCTTCCTGTCTAGGTCTGTCTCTGTCTGTGTCTGTCTGCATCCGTCTGTCTCAGTCTGTCTCTGTCTGTCTCTGTCTGTCTCTGTCTGTCTCTGTCTGTCTCTGTCTGTCTCTGTCTGTGTCTGTCTGTCTCTGTCTGTCTCTGTCTGTCTCTGTCTGTCTCTGTCTGTCTCTGCCTGTCTCTGTCTCTATCTGTCAGCCTCCGTCTGTCTCTGTCAGTCTCTGTATGCATCTGTCTGTCTGTGTCTTCCTGTGTCAGTCTGTCTTCGTCTGCCTCAGTCTGTCTCTGTCTGTCTCTGTCTGTCTCTGTCTGTATGTGTCTGTCTGTGTCTTCCTGTGTCAGTCTGTGTCTGTCTCTCTTTGCCTCTCTCTGTCTCTGTCTGTCTCTGTCTGTCTCTGTCTGTCTCTGACTGTCTCTGTCTGTATCTGTCAGCCTCTGTCTGTCTCTGTCTGTCTCTCTCTGTGTCATTCTGTCTGTGTCTGTCTCAGTCTGTCTCTGTCTGTCTCTGTCTGTCTCTGTCTGTCTCTGTCTGTCTCTCTCTGCCTCCGTCTGTCTCTGTCTGTCTGTTTGTGTCTATCTCTGTCGGTCTCTGTCTGTCTCTGTCTGTCTCTGTCTGTCTCTGACTGTCTCTGTCTGTATCTGTCAGCCTCCGTCTGTCTCTGTCTGTCTCTCTCTGTGTCATTCTGTCTCTGTCTGTCTCTGTCTGTCTCTGTCTGTCTCTGTCTGTCTCTGTCTGTCTCTGTCTGTCTCTGTCTGTCTCTGTCTGTCTCTGTCTGTCTCTGTCTGTCTCTGTCTGTCTCTGTCTGTCTCTGTCAGTCTCTGCCTGTATCTGTCAGCCTCCGTCTGTCCCTATCTGTCTCTGTCTTTCTCTGTCTGTCTCTGTCTGTCTCTGTCTGTCTCTGTCTGTCTCTGTCTGTCTCTCTCTGCCTCCGTCTGTCTCTGTCTGTCTGTTTGTGTCTATCTCTGTCGGTCTCTGTCTGTCTCTGTCTGTCTCTGTCTGTCTCTGTCTGTATCTGTCAGCCTCCGTCTGTCCCTATCTGTCCCTATCTGTCTCTGTCTTTCTCTGTCAGTCTATGTCTCTCTCTGTCTGTCTCTGTCTGTCTCTGTCTGTCTCTGTCTGTCTCTGTCTGTCTCTGTCTGTCTCTGTCTGTCTCTCTCTGCCTCCGTCTGTCTCTGTCTGTCTGTTTGTGTCTATCTCTGTCGGTCTCTGTCTGTCTCTGTCTGTCTCTGTCTGTCTCTGTCTGTATCTGTCAGCCTCCGTCTGTCCCTATCTGTCCCTATCTGTCTCTGTCTTTCTCTGTCAGTCTATGTCTCCCTCTGTCTGTCTCTGTCTGTCTCTGTCTGTCTCTGTCTGTCTCTGTCTGCCTCTGTCTGTCTCTGTCTGTCTCTGTCTATCTCTGTCTGCCTCTCTCTGTCTCTGTGTTGCTGTGACAGTCTGTCTCCGTCTGTCTCAGTCAGTCTCTGTCTGTCTCTGTCTGTCTCTGTCTGTCTCTGTCTGTCTCTGTCTGCCTCTGTCTGTCTCTGTCTGTCTCTGTCTATCTCTGTCTGCCTCTCTCTGTCTCTGTGTTGCTGTGACAGTCTGTCTCCGTCTGTCTCAGTCAGTCTCTGTCTGTCTCTGTCTGTCTCTGTCTGTCTCTGTCTGTCTCTGTCTGTCTCTGTCTGTCTCTGTCTGTCTCTGTCTGTATCTGTCAGCCTCCGTCTGTCTCTGTGTGTCTCTGCATGTATCTGTCTGTCTCTGTCTGTCTCTGTATGTATCTGTCTGTATCTGTCTGTCTCTGTCTGTCTCTGTCTGTCTCTGTCTGTCTCTGTCTGTCTCTGTCTGTCTCTGTCTGTCTCTGTCTGTGTCTGTCTGTCTCTGTCTGTCTCTGTCTGTCTCTGTCTGTCTCTGTCTGTCCCTGTCTGTCTCTGTCTGTCTCTGTCTGTCTCTGTCTGTATCTGTCTGTCTGTGTCTTCCTGTGTCAGTCTGTCTCCGTCTCCCTCAGTCTGTCTCTGTCTGTCTGTGTCTTCCTGTGTCAGCCTGTGTCTGTCTCTCTTTGCCTCTCTCTGTCTCTGTCTTCCTGTCTCAGCCTGTCTCTGCCTGTCTCAGTCTGTCTCAGTCTGTCTCAGTCTGTCTCTGTCTGTCTCTATCTGTCTCTGTCTTGGTCTGTCTCTGTCTGTCTCTGTCTATCTCTGTCTGTCTCTGTCTGTCTCTGTCTGTCTCTCTCTGTCTCTGTCTGTCTCTGTCTGTCTCTGTCTGTCTCTGTCTGTCTCTGTCAGTCTCTGCCTGTATTTGTCAGCCTCCGTCTGTCCCTATCTGTCTCTGTCTTTCTCTGTCTGTCTCTGTCTCTCTCTGTCTGTCTCTGTCTGTCTCTGTCTGTCTCTGTCTGTCTCTGTCTGTCTCTGTCTGTATCTGTCTGTCTGTGTCTTCCTGTGTCAGTCTGTCTCCGTCTCCCTCAGTCTGTCTCTGTCTGTCTGTGTCTTCCTGTGTCAGCCTGTGTCTGTCTCTCTTTGCCTCTCTCTGTCTCTGTCTTCCTGTCTCTGCCTGTCTCTGCCTGTCTCAGTCTGTCTCAGTCTGTCTCTGTCTGTCTCTATCTGTCTCTGTCTTGGTCTGTCTCTGTCTGTCTCTGTCTATCTCTGTCTGTCTCTGTCTGTCTGTGTCTGTCTCTGTCTGTCTCTGTCAGTCTCTGCCTGTATCTGTCAGCCTCCGTCTGTCCCTATCAGTCTCTGTCTTTCTCTGTCTGTCTCTGTCTCTCTCTGTCTGGCTCTGTCTGTCTCTGTCTGTCTCTGGCTGCCTCTGCCTGTCTCTGTCTGTCTCTGTCTTCCTGTCTAGGTCTGTCTCTGTCTGTGTCTGTCTGCATCCGTCTGTCTCAGTCTGTCTCTGTCTGTCTCTGTCTGTCTCTGTCTGTCTCTGTCTGTCTCTGTCTGTCTCTGTCTGTCTCTGTCTGTCTCTGTCTGTGTCTGTCTGTCTCTGTCTGTCTCTGTCTGTCTCTGTCTGTCTCTGCCTGTCTCTGTCTCTATCTGTCAGCTTCCGTCTGTCTCTGTCTGTCTCTGTATGTATCTGTCTGTCTGTGTCTTCCTGTGTCAGTCTGTCTTCGTCTGCCTCAGTCTGTCTCTGTCTGTCTCTGTCTGTCTCTGTCTGTATGTGTCTGTCTGTGTCTTCCTGTGTCAGTCTGTGTCTGTCTCTCTTTGCCTCTCTCTGTCTCTGTCTGTCTCTGTCTGTCTCTGTCTGTCTCTGACTGTCTCTGTCTGTATCTGTCAGCCTCTGTCTGTCTCTGTCTCTCTCTGTGTCATTCTGTCTGTGTCTGTCTCAGTCTGTCTCTGTCTGTCTCTGTCTGTCTCTGTCTGTCTCTGTCTGTCTCTCTCTGCCTCCGTCTGTCTCTGTCTGTCTGTTTGTGTCTATCTCTGTCGGTCTCTGTCTGTCTCTGTCTGTCTCTGACTGTCTCTGTCTGTATCTGTCAGCCTCCGTCTGTCTCTGTCTGTCTCTCTCTGTATCATTCTGTCTGTGTCTGTCTCTGTCTGTCTCTGTCTGTCTCTGTCTGTCTCTGTCTGTCTCTGTCTGTCTCTGTCTGTCTCTGTCTGTCTCTGTCTGTCTCTGTCTGTCTCTGTCTGTCTCTGTCTGTCTCTGTCTGTCTCTGTCTGTCTCTGTCTGTCTCTGTCTGTCTCTGTCTGTCTCTGTCAGTCTCTGCCTGTATCTGTCAGCCTCCGTCTGTCCCTATCTGTCTCTGCCTTTCTCTGTCTGTCTCTGTCTCTCTCTGTCTGGCTCTGTCTGTCTCTGTCTGTCTCTGGCTGCCTCTGCCTGTCTCTGTCTGTCTCTGTCTTCCTGTCTAGGTCTGTCTCTGTCTGTGTCTGTCTGCATCAGTCTGTCTCAGTCTGTCTCTGTCTGTCTCTGTCTGTCTCTGTCTGTCTCTGTCTGTCTCTGTCTGTCTCTGTCTGTGTCTGTCTGTCTCTGTCTGTCTCTGTCTGTCTCTGTCTGTCTCTGCCTGTCTCTGTCTCTATCTGTCAGCCTCCGTCTGTCTCTGTCAGTCTCTGTATGTATCTGTCTGTCTGTGTCTTCCTGTGTCAGTCTGTCTTCGTCTGCGCCAGTCTGTCTCTGTCTGTCTCTGTCTGTCTCTGTCTGTATGTGTCTGTCTGTGTCTTCCTGTGTCAGTCTGTGTCTGCCTCTCTTTGCCTCTCTCTGTCTCTGTCTGTCTCTGTCTGTCTCAGTCTGTCTCTGTCTGTCTCTGTCTGTCTCTGTCTGTCTCTGTCTGTCTCTGTCTGTCTCTGTCTGTCTCTCTCTGCCTCCGTCTGTCTCTGTCTGTCTGTTTGTGTCTATCTCTGTCGGTCTCTGTCTGTCTCTGTCTGTCTCTGTCTGTCTCTGTCTGTATCTGTCAGCCTCCGTCTGTCCCTATCTGTCTCTGTCTTTCTCTGTCAGTTTATGTCTGTCTCTGTCTGTCTCTGTCTGTCTCTGTCTGTCTCTGTCTGTCTCTGTCTGTCTCTGTCTGCCTCTGTCTGTCTCTGTCTGTCTCTGTCTATCTCTGTCTGCCTCTCTCTGTCTCTGTGTTGCTGTGACAGTCTGTCTCCGTCTGTCTCAGTCAGTCTCTGTCTGTCTCTGTCTGTCTCTGTCTGTCTCTGTCTGTCTCTGTCTGTCTCTGTCTGTCTCTGTCTGTCTCTGTCTGTATCTGTCAGCCTCCGTCTGTCTCTGTGTGTCTCTGCATGTATCTGTCTGTCTCTGTCTGTCTCTGTCTGTCTCTGTCTGTCTCTGTCTGTCTCTGTCTGTCTCTGTCTGTCTCTGCCTGTCTCTGTCTGTCTCTGTCTGTCTCCGTTTTCCTGTCATGGTCTGTCTCTGTCTCTCTCTGTCTGTATCTGTCTGTCTGTGTCTTCATGTGTCAGTCTGTCTGCGTCTGCCTCAGTCTGTCTCTGTCTGTCTCTGTCTGTCTCCGTTTTCCTGTCATGGTCTGTCTCTGTCTCTCTCTGTCTGTATCTGTCTGTCTGTGTCTTCATGTGTCAGTCTGTCTGCGTCTGCCTCAGTCTGTCTTTGTCTGTCTCTGTCTGTCTCAGTATGTCTCTGTCTGTCTCTATCTATCTCTGTCTGCCTCTGTCTGTCTCTGTCTGTCTGTCTCTGTCTGTCTCTAGCTGTCTGTGTCTGCCTCTGTCTGTCTCCGTCTTGCTGTCTTGGTCTGTCTCTGTCTGTCTCTTTCTGCCTCCGTCTGTCTCTGTCTGTCTCTGTCTGTCTCTGTCTGTATCTGTCAGCCTCCGTCTGTCCCTATCTGTCTCTGTCTTTCTCTGTCAGTCTCTGGCTCTCTCTGTCTGTCTCTGTCTGTCTCTGTCTGTCTCTGTCTGTCTCTGTCTGTCTCTGTCTGTCTCTGTCTGCCTCTGTCTGTCTCTGTCTGTCTCTGTCTATCTCTGTCTGCCTCTGTCTGTCTCTGTTTTCCTGTGACAGTCTGTCTCTGTCTGTCTCTGTCTGTCTCTGTCTGTCTCTGTCTGTCTCTGTCTGTCTCTGCCTGTCCCTGTCTGTCTCTGTCTGTCTCTGTCTTCCTGTCTCTGTATGTCTCTGTCTGTCTCCGTCTTCCTGTCTTGGTCTGTCTCTGTCTGTCTCTATCTAACTCTGTCTGCCTCTGTCTGTCTCTGTCTGACTGTCTCTGTCGGTCTCTGCCTGTCTCTGTCTGTCTCTGTCTATCTCTGTCTGCCTCTTTCTGTCTCTGTCTGTCTCTGTCTTCCTGTCTTGGTCTGTCTCTGTCTGTCTCTGTCTGTATCTGTCTGTCTCAGTCTGTCTCTGTCTGTCTCGGTCTGTCTCTGCCTACCTCTGCCTGTCTCAGACTATCTCAGACTTCCTGTCCGTGTCTGTCTCTATCTATCTCTGTCTGCCTCTGTCTGTCTCTGTCTGTCTCTGTCTGTCTCTGTCTGTCTCTGTCTGTCTCTATCTGTCTCTGTCTGCCTCCGTCTGTCTCTGTCTGTCTCAGTCTGTCTCTGTCTGTCTCGGTCTGTCTCTGCCTACCTCTGCCTGTCTCAGACTATCTCAGACTTCCTGTCTGTGTCTGTCTCTATCTATCTCGGTCTGTCTCTGTCTGTCTCTGTCTTCCTGTCTTGGTCTGTCTCTGTCTCTCTCTGTCTGTATCTGTCTGTGTTTCTTCCTGTGTCAGTCTGTCTGCGTATGCGTCAGTCTGTCTCTGTCTGTCTCTGTCTGTCTCTGTCTGTCTCTGTCTGTCTCTGTCTGTCTCTGTCTGTCTCTGTCTGTCTCCGTCTTCCTGTCTCTGTCTGTCTCTGTCTGTCTCTGTCTGTATCTGCCTGTCTGTGTCTTCCTGTGTCAGCCTGTCTCCGTCTGCCTCAGTCTGTCTCTGTCTGTCTCTGTCTGTATCTGTCTGTCTGTGTCTTCCTGTGTCAGTCTGTGTCTGTCTCTCTTTGCCTCTCTCTGTCTTCCTGTCTCTGCCTGTCTCTGCCTGTCTCTGCCTGTCTCAGTCTGTCTCTGTCTGTCTCTGCCTGTCTCTGCCTGTCTCTGTCTGTCTCTGCCTGTCCCTGTCAGTCTCTGTCTGTCTCTGTCTTCCTGTCTCTGTATGTCTCTATCTGTCTCTGTCTTCCTGTCTTGGTCTGTCTCTGTCTGTCTCTGTCTGTCTCTGTCTGTCTCTGTCTGTCTCTGCCTGCCTCTGTCTATCTCGGTCTGTCTGTGTCTCTCTTCGTGTGTCCCTCTTTGTCTCTGTCCGCCTCTGTCTAACTCTGTCTGTCTCTACCTGTCTCTGCCTGTCTCTGCCTACCTCTGCCTGTCTCAGACTATCTCAGACTTCCTGTCTGTGTCTGTCTCTATCTATCTCTGTCTGTCTCTGTCTGTCTCTGTCTTCCTGTCTTGGTCTGTCTCTGTCTCTCTCTGTCTGTATCTGTCTGTCTGTGTCTTCCTGTGTCAGTCTGTCTGCGTCTGCCTCAGTCAGTCTCTGTCTGTCTCTGTCTGTCTCTATCTATCTCTGTCTGCCTCTGTCTGTCTCTGTCTGTCTCTGTCTGTCTGTCTCTGTCTGTCTCTGCCTGTCTCGGTCTGTCCCTATCTGTCTCTGTCTTTCTCTGTCGGTCTCTGTCGCCCTCTGTCTGTCTCTGTCTTCCTGCTAGGTCTGTCTCTGTCTGTGTCTGTCTGCATCCGTCTGTCTCTGTCTGTCTCTGGCTGCCTCTGCCTGTCTCTGTCTGTCTCTGTCTTCCTGCTAGGTCTGTCTCTGTCTGTGTCTGTCTGCATCCGTCTGTCTCAGTCTGTCTCTGTCTGTCTCTGTCTGTCTCTGTCTGTCTCTGTCTGTCTCTGTCTGTCTCTGTCTGTCTCTGTCTGTCTCTGTCTGTCTCTGTCTGTCTCTGTCTGTCTCTGTCTGTCTCTGTCTGTCTCTGTCTGTCTCTGTCTGTCTCTGTCTGTCTCTGTCTGTGTCTGTCTGTCTCTGTCTGTCTCTGTCTGTCTCTGTCTGTCTCTGCCTGTCTCTGTCTGTATCAGTCAGCCTCCGTCTGTCTCTGCCTGTCTCTGTATGTATCTGTCTGTCTGTGTCTTCCTGTGTCAGTCTGTCTTCGTCTGCCTCAGTCTGTCTCTGTCTGTCTCTGTCTATCTCTGTCTGCCTCTCTCTGTCTCTGTGTTCCTGTGACAGTCTGTCTCTGTCTGTCTCTGTCTGCCTCTGTCTGTGTCTGTCTGTCTCTGTCTGTCTCTGTCTGTCTCTGTCTGTCTCTATCTGTCTCTGTCTGCCTCCGTCTGTCTCTGTCTGTCTCAGTCTGTCTTTGTCTGTCTCGGTCTGTCTCTGCCTACCTCTGCCTGTCTCAGACTATCTCAGACTTCCTGTCTGTGTCTGTCTCTATCTATCTCGGTCTGTCTCTGTCTGTCTCTGTCTTCCTGTCTTGGTCTGTCTCTGTCTCTCTCTGTCTGTATCTGTCTGTGTTTCTTCCTGTGTCAGTCTGTCTGCGTATGCGTCAGTCTGTCTCTGTCTGTCTCTGTCTGTCTCTGTATGTCTCTGTCTGTCTCTATCTATCTCTGTCTGCCTCTGTCTGCCTCTGTCTGTCTCTGTCTGTCTGTCTCTGTCTGTCTCTGCCTGTCTCTGTCTGTCTCTGTCTGTCTCTGTCTGTCTCTGTCTGTCTCTGTCTGTCTCTGTCTGTCTCTGTCTGTATCTGTCAGCCTCCGTCTGTCTCTGTGTGTCTCTGCATGTATCTGTCTGTCTCTGTCTATCTCTGTCTGCCTCTTTCTGTCTCTGTCTGTCTCTGTCTTCCTGTCTTGGTCTGTCTCTGTCTGTCTCTGTCTGTATCTGTCTGTCTCTGTCTGTCTCTGTCTGCCTCCGTCTGTCTCAGTCTGCATCCGTCTGTCTCAGTCTGTCTCTGTCTGTCCCTATCTGTCTCTGTCTGTCTCTGCCTGTCTCAGTCAGTCTCTGTCTGTCTCTGTCTGTCGCTGTCTGTCTCTGTCTGTCTCTGTCTGTCTCTGTCTGTCTCTGTCTGTCTGTGTCTGTCTCTGTCTATCTCTGCCTGCCTTTCTCTGTCTCTGTCTTCCTGTCTCTGTCTGTCTCTGTCTGTCTCTGTCTGTCTCTGTCTGTCTCTGTCTGTCTCTGTCAGTCTCTGTCTGTCTCTGTCTGTCTCTGTATGTCTCTGTATGTCTCTGTCTGTCTCTGTCGGTCTCTATCTGTCTCTGTCTTCCTGTCTCTCTCTGTCTCTGTCTGTCTCTGCCTTCCTGTCTTGGTCTGTCTCTGTCTGTCTCTGTCGCCCTCTGTCTGTCTCTGTCTGTCTCTGGCTGCCTCTGCCTGTCTCTGTCTGTCTCTGTCTTCCTGCTAGGTCTGTCTCTGTCTGTGCCTGTCTGCATCCGTCTGTCTCAGTCTGTCTCTGTCTGTCTCTGTCTGTCTCTGTCTGTCTCTGTCGGTCTCTGTCTCTCTCTGTCTGTCTCTGTCTGTCTCTGGCTGCCTCTGCCTGTCTCTGTCTGTCTCTGTCTCCGTCTGTCTCAGACTGTCTCTGTCTGTCTCTGTCTGTCTCTGTCTGTCCCTGTCTGTCTCTGCCTGTCTCTGTCTGTCTCTGTCTGTCTCTGTCTGTCTCTGTCTGTCTCTGTTTGTCTCTGTCTGTATCTGTCTGTCTCTGTCTGTATCTGTCTGTCTGTGTCTGCCTGTGTCAGTCTGTGTCTGTCTCTCTTTGCCTCTCTCTGTCTCTGTCTTCCTGTCTCTGCCTGTCTCTGCCTGTCTCAGTCTGTCTCTGTCTGTCTCTGTCTGTCTCTGTCTGTCTCTGACTGTCTCTGCCTGTCTCTGTCTGTCTCTGCCTGTCTCTGTCTGTGTCTGTCTGTCTCTGTATTCCTGTCTCTGTCTGTCTCTATCTGTCTCTGTCTTCCTGTCTTTGTCTGTCTCTGTCTGTCTCTGTCTGTCTCTGTCTGTCTCTGTCTGTCTCTGTCTGTCTCTGTCTGTCTCTGTCAGTCTCTGTCTGTCTCTGTCTGTCTCTGTATGTCTCTGTATGTCTCTGTCTGTCTCTGTCGGTCTCTATCTGTCTCTGTCTTCCTGTCTCTCTCTGTCTCTGTCTGTCTCTGCCTTCCTGTCTTGGTCTGTCTCTGTCTGTCTCTGTCGCCCTCTGTCTGTCTCTGTCTGTCTCTGGCTGCCTCTGCCTGTCTCTGTCTGTCTCTGTCTTCCTGCTAGGTCTGTCTCTGTCTGTGCCTGTCTGCATCCGTCTGTCTCAGTCTGTCTCTGTCTGTCTCTGTCTGTCTCTGTCTGTCTCTGTCGGTCTCTGTCTCTCTCTGCCTGTCTCTGCCTGTCTCAGTCTGTCTCTGTCTGTCTCTGTCTGTCTCTGTCTGTCTCTGACTGTCTCTGCCTGTCTCTGTCTGTCTCTGCCTGTCTCTGTCTGTGTCTGTCTGTCTCTGTATTCCTGTCTCTGTCTGTCTCTATCTGTCTCTGTCTTCCTGTCTTTGTCTGTCTCTGTCTGTCTCTGTCTGTCTCTGTCTGTCTCTGTCTGTCTCTGTCTGTCTCTATCTGTCTCTGTCTGCCTCCGTCTGTCTCCGTCTGCCTCAGTCTGTCTCTGTCTGTCTCTGTCTGTATCTGTCTGTCTGTCTCTGCCTGTGTCAGTCTGTGTCTGTCTCTCTTTGCCTCTCTCTGTCTCTGTCTTCCTGTCTCTGCCTGTCTCTGCCTGTCTCAGTCTGTCTCTGTCTGTCTCTGTCTGTCTCTGTCTGTCTCTGTCTGTCTCTGTCTGTCTCTGTCTGTCTCTGTCTGTCTCTGTCTGTCTCTGTCTGTCTCTGTCTGTCTCTGTCTGTCTCTGACTGTCTCTGCCTGTCTCTGTCTGTCTCTGCCTGTCTCTGTCTGTGTCTGTCTGTCTCTGTATTCCTGTCTCTGTCTGTCTCTATCTGTCTCTGTCTTCCTGTCTTGGTCTGTGTCTGTCTGTCTCTGTCTGTCTCTGTCTGTCTCTGTCTGTCTCTGTCTGTCTCTGTCTGCCTCTGTCTGTCTCTGTCTGCCTCCGTCTGTCTCAGTCTGTCTCAGTCTGTCTCTGTCTGTCTCTGTATGTCTCTGTCTGTCTTTATCTATCTCTGTCTGTCTCTATCTATCTCTGTCTGCCTCGGTCTGTCTCTGTCTGTCTTTATCTATCTCAGTCTGTCTCTATCTATCTCTGTCTGCCTCTGTCTGTCTCTGTCTGTCTGTCTCTGTCTGTCTCTGTCTGTCTCTGTCTGTATCTGTCAGCCTCCGTCTGTCCCTATCTGTCTCTGTCTTTCTCTGTCGGTCTCTGTCGCCCTCTGTCTGTCTCTGTCTGTCTCTGGCTGCCTCTGCCTGTCTCTGTCGGTCTCTATCTGTCTCTGTCTTCCTGTCTCTCTCTGTCTCTGTCTGTCTCTGCCTTCCTGTCTTGGTCTGTCTCTGTCTGTCTCTGTCGCCCTCTGTCTGTCTCTGTCTGTCTCTGGCTGCCTCTGCCTGTCTCTGTCTGTCTCTGTCTTCCTGCTAGGTCTGTCTCTGTCTGTGCCTGTCTGCATCCGTCTGTCTCAGTCTGTCTCTGTCTGTCTCTGTCTGTCTCTGTCTGTCTCTGTCGGTCTCTGTCTCTCTCTGTCTGTCTCTGTCTGTCTCTGGCTGCCTCTGCCTGTCTCTGTCTGTCTCTGTCTCCGTCTGTCTCAGACTGTCTCTGTCTGTCTCTGTCTGTCTCTGTCTGTCCCTGTCTGTCTCTGCCTGTCTCTGTCTGTCTCTGTCTGTCTCTGTCTGTCTCTGTCTGTCTCTGTTTGTCTCTGTCTGTATCTGTCTGTCTCTGTCTGTATCTGTCTGTCTGTGTCTGCCTGTGTCAGTCTGTGTCTGTCTCTCTTTGCCTCTCTCTGTCTCTGTCTTCCTGTCTCTGCCTGTCTCTGCCTGTCTCAGTCTGTCTCTGTCTGTCTCTGTCTGTCTCTGTCTGTCTCTGACTGTCTCTGCCTGTCTCTGTCTGTCTCTGCCTGTCTCTGTCTGTGTCTGTCTGTCTCTGTATTCCTGTCTCTGTCTGTCTCTATCTGTCTCTGTCTTCCTGTCTTTGTCTGTCTCTGTCTGTCTCTGTCTGTCTCTGTCTGTCTCTGTCTGTCTCTGTCTGTCTCTATCTGTCTCTGTCTGCCTCCGTCTGTCTCCGTCTGCCTCAGTCTGTCTCTGTCTGTCTCTGTCTGTATCTGTCTGTCTGTCTCTGCCTGTGTCAGTCTGTGTCTGTCTCTCTTTGCCTCTCTCTGTCTCTGTCTTCCTGTCTCTGCCTGTCTCTGCCTGTCTCAGTCTTTCTCTGTCTGTCTCTGTCTGTCTCTGTCTGTCTCTGTCTGTCTCTGTCTGTCTCTGTCTGTCTCTGTCTGTCTCTGTCTGTCTCTGTCTGTCTCTGTCTGTCTCTGTCTGTCTCTGTCTGTCTCTGTCTGTCTCTGACTGTCTCTGCCTGTCTCTGTCTGTCTCTGCCTGTCTCTGTCTGTGTCTGTCTGTCTCTGTATTCCTGTCTTGGTCTGTGTCTGTCTGTCTCTGTCTGTCTCTGTCTGTCTCTGTCTGTCTCTGTCTGTCTCTGTCTGCCTCTGTCTGTCTCTGTCTGCCTCCGTCTGTCTCAGTCTGTCTCAGTCTGGCTCTCTGTCTGTCTCTGTATGTCTCTGTCTGTCTTTATCTATCTCTGTCTGTCTCTATCTATCTCTGTCTGCCTCGGTCTGTCTCTGTCTGTCTTTATCTATCTCTGTCTGTCTCTATCTATCTCTGTCTGCCTCTGTCTGTCTCTGTCTGTCTGTCTCTGTCTGTCTCTGTCTGTCTCTGTCTGTATCTGTCAGCCTCCGTCTGTCCCTATCTGTCTCTGTCTTTCTCTGTCGGTCTCTGTCGCCCTCTGTCTGTCTCTGTCTGTCTCTGGCTGCCTCTGCCTGTCTCTGTCTGTCTCTGTCTTCCTGCTAGGTCTGTCTCTGTCTGTGTCTGTCTGCATCCGTCTGTCTCAGTCTGTCTCTGTCTGTCTCTGTCTGTCTCTGTATGTCTCTGTCTGTCTTTATCTATCTCTGTCTGTCTCTATCTATCTCTGTCTGCCTCTGTCTGTCTCTGTCTGTCTTTATCTATCTCTGTCTGTCTCTATCTATCTCTGTCTGCCTCTGTCTGTCTCTGTCTGTCTGTCTCTGTCTGTCTCTGTCTGTCTCTGTCTGTATCTGTCAGCCTCCGTCTGTCACTATCTGTCTCTGTCTTTCTCTGTCGGTCTCTGTCGCCCTCTGTCTGTCTCTGTCTGTCTCTGGCTGCCTCTGCCTGTCTCTGTCTGTCTC
The DNA here is from genome assembly GCA_947623535.1 of Coelioxys conoideus. Taxonomy (NCBI): domain Eukaryota; kingdom Metazoa; phylum Arthropoda; class Insecta; order Hymenoptera; family Megachilidae; genus Coelioxys; species Coelioxys conoideus. The sequence goes on along the minus strand of OX392457.1, from coordinate 4,294,201 downwards.
TGTCTTCCTGCTAGGTCTGTCTCTGTCTGTGTCTGTCTGCATCCGTCTGTCTCAGACTGTCTCTGTCTGTCTCTGTCTGTCTCTGTCTGTCCCTGTCTGTCTCTGTCTGTCTCTGTCTGTCTCTGTCTGTCTCTGTCTGTCTCTGTCTGTCTCTGTCTGTCTCTGTCTGTCTCTGTCTGTCTCCGTCTTCCTGTCTCTGTCTGTCTCTGTCTGTCTCTGTCTGTATCTGTCTGTCTGTGTCTTCCTGTGTCAGCCTGTCTCCGTCTGCCTCAGTCTGTCTCTGTCTGTCTCTGTCTGTATCTGTCTGTCTGTGTCTTCCTGTGTCAGTCTGTGTCTGTCTCTCTTTGCCTCTCTCTGTCTTCCTGTCTCTGCCTGTCTCTGCCTGTCTCTGCCTGTCTCAGTCTGTCTCTGTCTGTCTCTGCCTGTCTCTGCCTGTCTCTGTCTGTCTCTGCCTGTCCCTGTCAGTCTCTGTCTGTCTCTGTCTTCCTGTCTCTGTATGTCTCTATCTGTCTCTGTCTTCCTGTCTTGGTCTGTCTCTGTCTGTCTCTGTCTGTCTCTGTCTGTCTCTGTCTGTCTCTGCCTGCCTCTGTCTATCTCGGTCTGTCTGTGTCTCTCTTCGTGTGTCCCTCTTTGTCTCTGTCCGCCTCTGTCTAACTCTGTCTGTCTCTACCTGTCTCTGCCTGTCTCTGCCTACCTCTGCCTGTCTCAGACTATCTCAGACTTCCTGTCTGTGTCTGTCTCTATCTATCTCTGTCTGTCTCTGTCTGTCTCTGTCTTCCTGTCTTGGTCTGTCTCTGTCTCTCTCTGTCTGTATCTGTCTGTCTGTGTCTTCCTGTGTCAGTCTGTCTGCGTCTGCCTCAGTCAGTCTCTGTCTGTCTCTGTCTGTCTCTATCTATCTCTGTCTGCCTCTGTCTGTCTCTGTCTGTCTCTGTCTGTCTGTCTCTGTCTGTCTCTGCCTGTCTCGGTCTGTCCCTATCTGTCTCTGTCTTTCTCTGTCGGTCTCTGTCGCCCTCTGTCTGTCTCTGTCTTCCTGCTAGGTCTGTCTCTGTCTGTGTCTGTCTGCATCCGTCTGTCTCTGTCTGTCTCTGGCTGCCTCTGCCTGTCTCTGTCTGTCTCTGTCTTCCTGCTAGGTCTGTCTCTGTCTGTGTCTGTCTGCATCCGTCTGTCTCAGTCTGTCTCTGTCTGTCTCTGTCTGTCTCTGTCTGTCTCTGTCTGTCTCTGTCTGTCTCTGTCTGTCTCTGTCTGTCTCTGTCTGTCTCTGTCTGTCTCTGTCTGTCTCTGTCTGTCTCTGTCTGTCTCTGTCTGTCTCTGTCTGTCTCTGTCTGTCTCTGTCTGTCTCTGTCTGTCTCTGTCTGTGTCTGTCTGTCTCTGTCTGTCTCTGTCTGTCTCTGTCTGTCTCTGCCTGTCTCTGTCTGTATCAGTCAGCCTCCGTCTGTCTCTGTCTGTCTCTGTATGTATCTGTCTGTCTGTGTCTTCCTGTGTCAGTCTGTCTTCGTCTGCCTCAGTCTGTCTCTGTCTGTCTCTGTCTATCTCTGTCTGCCTCTCTCTGTCTCTGTGTTCCTGTGACAGTCTGTCTCTGTCTGTCTCTGTCTGTCTCTGTCTGTCTCTGTCTGTCTCTGTCTGTCTCTGTCTGTCTCTGCCTGTCTCTGTCTGTCTCTGTCTGTCTCCGTTTTCCTGTCATGGTCTGTCTCTGTCTCTCTCTGTCTGTATCTGTCTGTCTGTGTCTTCCTGTGTCAGTCTGTCTGCGTCTGCCTCAGTCTGTCTTTGTCTGTCTCTGTCTGTCTCAGTATGTCTCTGTCTGTCTCTATCTATCTCTGTCTGCCTCTGTCTGTCTCTGTCTGTCTGTCCCTGTCTGTCTCTAGCTGTCTGTGTCTGCCTCTGTCTGTCTCCGTCTTGCTGTCTTGGTCTGTCTCTGTCTGTCTCTTTCTGCCTCCGTCTGTCTCTGTCTGTCTCTGTCTGTCACTGTCTGTATCTGTCAGCCTCCGTCTGTCCCTATCTGTCTCTGTCTTTCTCTGTCAGTCTCTGGCTCTCTCTGTCTGTCTCTGTCTGTCTCTGTCTGTCTCTGTCTGTCTCTGTCTGTCTCTGTCTGTCTCTGTCTGCCTCTGTCTGTCTCTGTCTGTCTCTGTCTATCTCTGTCTGCCTCTGTCTGTCTCTGTGTTCCTGTGACAGTCTGTCTCTGTCTGTCTCTGTCTGTCTCTGTCTGTCTCTGTCTGTCTCTGTCTGTCTCTGCCTGTCCCTGTCTGTCTCTGTCTGTCTCTGTCTTCCTGTCTCTGTATGTCTCTATCTGTCTCCGTCTTCCTGTCTTGGTCTGTCTCTGTCTGTCTCTATCTAACTCTGTCTGCCTCTGTCTGTCTCTGTCTGACTGTCTCTGTCGGTCTCTGCCTGTCTCTGTCTGTCTCTGTCTGTCTCTGCCTGTCTCTATCTGTCTCTGTCTGCCTCCGTCTGTCTCTGTCTGTCTCAGTCTGTCTCTGTCTGTCTCGGTCTGTCTCTGCCTACCTCTGCCTGTCTCAGACTATCTCAGACTTCCTGTCTGTGTCTGTCTCTATCTATCTCGGTCTGTCTCTGTCTGTCTCTGTCTTCCTGTCTTGGTCTGTCTCTGTCTCTCTCTGTCTGTATCTGTCTGTGTTTCTTCCTGTGTCAGTCTGTCTGCGTCTGCCTCAGTCTGTCTCTGTCTGTCTCTGTCTGACTCTGTATGTCTCTGTCTGTCTCTATCTATCTCTGTCTGCCTCTGTCTGCCTCTGTCTGCCTCTGTCTGTCTGTATCTGTCTGTCTGTGTCTTCCTGTGTCAGTCTGTCTCCGTCTGCCTCAGTCTGTCTTGGTCTGTCTCTGTCTCTCTCTGTCTGTATCTGTCTGTCTGTGTCTTCCTGTGTCAGTCTGTCTGCGTCTGCCTCAGTCAGTCTCTGTCTGTCTCTGTCTGTCTCTATCTATCTCTGTCTGCCTCTGTCTGTCTCTGTCTGTCTCTGTCTGTCTGTCTCTGTCTGTCTCTGCCTGTCTCGGTCTGTCCCTATCTGTCTCTGTCTTTCTCTGTCGGTCTCTGTCGCCCTCTGTCTGTCTCTGTCTTCCTGCTAGGTCTGTCTCTGTCTGTGTCTGTCTGCATCCGTCTGTCTCTGTCTGTCTCTGGCTGCCTCTGCCTGTCTCTGTCTGTCTCTGTCTTCCTGCTAGGTCTGTCTCTGTCTGTGTCTGTCTGCATCCGTCTGTCTCAGTCTGTCTCTGTCTGTCTCTGTCTGTCTCTGTCTGTCTCTGTCTGTCTCTGTCTGTCTCTGTCTGTCTCTGTCTGTCTCTGTCTGTCTCTGTCTGTCTCTGTCTGTCTCTGTCTGTCTCTGTCTGTCTCTGTCTGTCTCTGTCTGTGTCTGTCTGTCTCTGTCTGTCTCTGTCTGTCTCTGTCTGTCTCTGCCTGTCTCTGTCTGTATCAGTCAGCCTCCGTCTGTCTCTGTCTGTCTCTGTATGTATCTGTCTGTCTGTGTCTTCCTGTGTCAGTCTGTCTTCGTCTGCCTCAGTCTGTCTCTGTCTGTCTCTGTCTATCTCTGTCTGCCTCTCTCTGTCTCTGTGTTCCTGTGACAGTCTGTCTCTGTCTGTCTCTGTCTGTCTCTGTCTGTCTCTGTCTGTCTCTGTCTGTCTCTGTCTGTCTCTGCCTGTCTCTGTCTGTCTCTGTCTGTCTCCGTTTTCCTGTCATGGTCTGTCTCTGTCTCTCTCTGTCTGTATCTGTCTGTCTGTGTCTTCCTGTGTCAGTCTGTCTGCGTCTGCCTCAGTCTGTCTTTGTCTGTCTCTGTCTGTCTCAGTATGTCTCTGTCTGTCTCTATCTATCTCTGTCTGCCTCTGTCTGTCTCTGTCTGTCTGTCTCTGTCTGTCTCTAGCTGTCTGTGTCTGCCTCTGTCTGTCTCCGTCTTGCTGTCTTGGTCTGTCTCTGTCTGTCTCTTTCTGCCTCCGTCTGTCTCTGTCTGTCTCTGTCTGTCTCTGTCTGTATCTGTCAGCCTCCGTCTGTCCCTATCTGTCTCTGTCTTTCTCTGTCAGTCTCTGGCTCTCTCTGTCTGTCTCTGTCTGTCTCTGTCTGTCTCTGTCTGTCTCTGTCTGTCTCTGTCTGTCTCTGTCTGCCTCTGTCTGTCTCTGTCTGTCTCTGTCTATCTCTGTCTGCCTCTGTCTGTCTCTGTGTTCCTGTGACAGTCTGTCTCTGTCTGTCTCTGTCTGTCTCTGTCTGTCTCTGTCTGTCTCTGTCTGTCTCTGCCTGTCCCTGTCTGTCTCTGTCTGTCTCTGTCTTCCTGTCTCTGTATGTCTCTATCTGTCTCCGTCTTCCTGTCTTGGTCTGTCTCTGTCTGTCTCTATCTAACTCTGTCTGCCTCTGTCTGTCTCTGTCTGACTGTCTCTGTCGGTCTCTGCCTGTCTCTGTCTGTCTCTGTCTGTCTCTGCCTGTCTCTATCTGTCTCTGTCTGCCTCCGTCTGTCTCTGTCTGTCTCAGTCTGTCTCTGTCTGTCTCGGTCTGTCTCTGCCTACCTCTGCCTGTCTCAGACTATCTCAGACTTCCTGTCTGTGTCTGTCTCTATCTATCTCGGTCTGTCTCTGTCTGTCTCTGTCTTCCTGTCTTGGTCTGTCTCTGTCTCTCTCTGTCTGTATCTGTCTGTGTTTCTTCCTGTGTCAGTCTGTCTGCGTCTGCCTCAGTCTGTCTCTGTCTGTCTCTGTCTGTCTCTGTATGTCTCTGTCTGTCTCTATCTATCTCTGTCTGCCTCTGTCTGCCTCTGTCTGCCTCTGTCTGTCTGTATCTGTCTGTCTGTGTCTTCCTGTGTCAGTCTGTCTCCGTCTGCCTCAGTCTGTCTCTGTCTGTCTCTGTCTGTCTCTGTCTGTATCTGTCTGTCTGTGTCTGCCTGTGTCAGTCTGTGTCTGTCTCTCTTTGCCTCTCTCTGTCTCTGTCTTCCTGTCTCTGCCTGTCTCTGCCTGTCTCAGTCTGTCTCTGTCTGTCTCTGTCTGTCTCTGTCTGTCTCTGACTGTCTCTGCCTGTCTCTGTCTGTCTCTGCCTGTCTCTGTCTGTGTCTGTCTGTCTCTGTCTTCCTGTCTCTGTCTGTCTCTATCTGTCTCTGTCTTCCTGTCTTTGTCTGTCTCTGTCTGTCTCTGTCTGTCTCTGTCTGTCTCTGTCTGTCTCTGTCTGTCTCTATCTGTCTCTGTCTGCCTCCGTCTGTCTCCGTCTGCCTCAGTCTGTCTCTGTCTGTCTCTGTCTGTATCTGTCTGTCTGTCTCTGCCTGTGTCAGTCTGTGTCTGTCTCTCTTTGCCTCTCTCTGTCTCTGTCTTCCTGTCTCTGCCTGTCTCTGCCTGTCTCAGTCTGTCTCTGTCTGTCTCTGTCTGTCTCTGTCTGTCTCTGACTGTCTCTGCCTGTCTCTGTCTGTCTCTGCCTGTCTCTGCCTGTGTCTGTCTGTCTCTGTCTTCCTGTCTCTGTCTGTCTCTATCTGTCTCTGTCTTCCTGTCTTGGTCTGTGTCTGTCTGTCTCTGTCTGTCTCTGTCTGTCTCTGTCTGTCTCTGTCTGTCTCTGTCTGCCTCTGTCTGTCTCTGTCTGCCTCCGTCTGTCTCAGTCTGTCTCAGTCTGTCTCTGTCTGTCTCTGTATGTCTCTGTCTGTCTTTATCTATCTCTGTCTGTCTCTATCTATCTCTGTCTGCCTCGGTCTGTCTCTGTCTGTCTTTATCTATCTCTGTCTGTCTCTATCTATCTCTGTCTGCCTCTGTCTGTCTCTGTCTGTCTGTCTCTGTCTGTCTCTGTCTGTCTCTGTCTGTATCTGTCAGCCTCCGTCTGTCCCTATCTGTCTCTGTCTTTCTCTGTCGGTCTCTGTCGCCCTCTGTCTGTCTCTGTCTGTCTCTGGCTGCCTCTGCCTGTCTCTGTCTATCTCTGTCTTCCTGCTAGGTCTGTCTCTGTCTGTGTCTGTCTGCATCCGTCTGTCTCAGTCTGTCTCTGTCTGTCTCTGTATGTCTCTGTCTGTCTTTATCTATCTCTGTCTGTCTCTATCTATCTCTGTCTGCCTCTGTCTGTCTCTGTCTGTCTTTATCTATCTCTGTCTGTCTCTATCTATCTCTGTCTGCCTCTGTCTGTCTCTGTCTGTCTGTCTCTGTCTGTCTCTGTCTGTCTCTGTCTGTATCTGTCAGCCTCCGTCTGTCACTATCTGTCTCTGTCTTTCTCTGTCGGTCTCTGTCGCCCTCTGTCTGTCTCTGTCTGTCTCTGGCTGCCTCTGCCTGTCTCTGTCTGTCTCTGTCTTCCTGCTAGGTCTGTCTCTGTCTGTGTCTGTCTGCATCCGTCTGTCTCAGACTGTCTCTGTCTGTCTCTGTCTGTCTCTGTCTGTCTCTGTCTGTCTCTGTCTGTCTCTGTCTGTCTCTGTCTGTCTCTGTCTGTCTCTGTCTGTCTCTGTCTGTCTCTGTCTGTCTCTGTCTGTCTCTGTCTGTCTCTGTCTGTCTCTGTCTGTCTCTGTCTGTGTCTGTCTGTCTCTGTCTGTCTCTGTCTGTCTCTGTCTGTCTCTGCCTGTCTCTGTCTGTATCAGTCAGCCTCCGTCTGTCTCTGTCTGTCTCTGTATGTATCTGTCTGTCTGTGTCTTCCTGTGTCAGTCTGTCTTCGTCTGCCTCAGTCTGTCTCTGTCTGTCTCTGTCTATCTCTGTCTGCCTCTCTCTGTCTCTGTGTTCCTGTGGCAGTCTGTCTCTGTCTGTCTCTGTCTGTCTCTGTCTGTCTCTGTCTGTCTCTGTCTGTCTCTGTCTGTCTCTGCCTGTCTCTGTCTGTCTCTGTCTGTCTCCGTTTTCCTGTCATGGTCTGTCTCTGTCTCTCTCTGTCTGTATCTGTCTGTCTGTGTCTTCCTGTGTCAGTCTGTCTGCGTCTGCCTCAGTCTGTCTTTGTCTGTCTCTGTCTGTCTCAGTATGTCTCTGTCTGTCTCTATCTATCTCTGTCTGCCTCTGTCTGTCTCTGTCTGTCTGTCTCTGTCTGTCTCTAGCTGTCTGTGTCTGCCTCTGTCTGTCTCCGTCTTGCTGTCTTGGTCTGTCTCTGTCTGTCTCTTTCTGCCTCCGTCTGTCTCTGTCTGTCTCTGTCTGTCTCTGTCTGTATCTGTCAGCCTCCGTCTGTCCCTATCTGTCTCTGTCTTTCTCTGTCAGTCTCTGGCTCTCTCTGTCTGTCTCTGTCTGTCTCTGTCTGTCTCTGTCTGTCTCTGTCTGTCTCTGTCTGTCTCTGTCTGCCTCTGTCTGTCTCTGTCTGTCTCTGTCTATCTCTGTCTGCCTCTGTCTGTCTCTGTGTTCCTGTGACAGTCTGTCTCTGTCTGTCTCTGTCTGTCTCTGTCTGTCTCTGTCTGTCTCTGTCTGTCTCTGCCTGTCCCTGTCTGTCTCTGTCTGTCTCTGTCTTCCTGTCTCTGTATGTCTCTATCTGTCTCCGTCTTCCTGTCTTGGTCTGTCTCTGTCTGTCTCTATCTAACTCTGTCTGCCTCTGTCTGTCTCTGTCTGACTGTCTCTGTCGGTCTCTGCCTGTCTCTGTCTGTCTCTGTCTGTCTCTGCCTGCCTCTGTCTATCTCGGTCTGTCTGTGTCTCTCTTCGTGTGTCTCTCTTTGTCTCCGTCCGCCTGTGTCTAACTCTGTCTGTCTCTGCCTGTCTCTGCCTGTCTCTGCCTATCTCTGCCTGTCTCAGACTATCTCAGGCTTCCTGTCCGTGTCTGTCTCTATCTATCTCTGTCTGCCTCTGTCTGTCTCTGTCTGTCTCTGTCTGTCTCTGTCTGTCTCTGTCTGTCTCTATCTGTCTCTGTCTGCCTCCGTCTGTCTCTGTCTGTCTCAGTCTGTCTCAGTCTGTCTCTGTCTCTCTCTGTCTGTATCTGTCTGTGTTTCTTCCTGTGTCAGTCTGTCTGCGTCTGCCTCAGTCTACCTCTGTCTGCCTCTGTCTGTCTCTGTATGTCTCTGTCTGTCTCTATCTATCTCTGTCTGCCTCTGTCTGCCTCTGTCTGTCTCTGTCTGTCTGTATCTGTCTGTCTGTGTCTTCCTGTGTCAGTCTGTCTCCGTCTGCCTCAGTCTGTCTCTGTCTGTCTCTGTCTGTCTCTGTCTGTATCTGTCTGTCTGTGTCTGCCTGTGTCAGTCTGTGTCTGTCTCTCTTTGCCTGTCTCTGCCTGTCTCAGTCTGTTTCTGTCTGTCTCTGTCTGTCTCTGTCTGTCTCTGACTGTCTCTGCCTGTCTCTGTGTGTCTCTGCCTGTCTCTGTCTGTGTCTGTCTGTCTCTGTCTTCCTGTCTCTGTCTGTCTCTATCTGTCTCTGTCTTCCTGTCTTTGTCTGTCTCTGTCTGTCTCTGTCTGTCTCTGTCTGTCTCTGTCTGTCTCTATCTGTCTCTGTCTGCCTCCGTCTGTCTCCGTCTGCCTCAGTCTGTCTCTGTCTGTCTCTGTCTGTATCTGTCTGTCTGTCTCTGCCTGTGTCAGTCTGTGTCTGTCTCTCTTTGCCTCTCTCTGTCTCTGTCTTCCTGTCTCTGCCTGTCTCTGCCTGTCTCAGTCTGTCTCTGTCTGTCTCTGTCTGTCTCTGTCTGTCTCTGACTGTCTCTGCCTGTCTCTGTCTGTCTCTGCCTGTCTCTGCCTGTGTCTGTCTGTCTCTGTCTTCCTGTCTCTGTCTGTCTCTATCTGTCTCTGTCTTCCTGTCTTGGTCTGTGTCTGTCTGTCTCTGTCTGTCTCTGTCTGTCTCTGTCTGTCTCTGTCTGCCTCTGTCTGTCTCTGTCTGCCTCCGTCTGTCTCAGTCTGTCTCAGTCTGTCTCTGTCTGTCTCTGTATGTCTCTGTCTGTCTTTATCTATCTCTGTCTGTCTCTATCTATCTCTGTCTGCCTCGGTCTGTCTCTGTCTGTCTTTATCTATCTCTGTCTGTCTCTATCTATCTCTGTCTGCCTCTGTCTGTCTCTGTCTGTCTGTCTCTGTCTGTCTCTGTCTGTCTCTGTCTGTATCTGTCAGCCTCCGTCTGTCCCTATCTGTCTCTGTCTTTCTCTGTCGGTCTCTGTCGCCCTCTGTCTGTCTATGTCTGTCTCTGGCTGCCTCTGCCTGTCTCTGTCTATCTCTGTCTTCCTGCTAGGTCTGTCTCTGTCTGTGTCTGTCTGCATCCGTCTGTCTCAGTCTGTCTCTGTCTGTCTCTGTATGTCTCTGTCTGTCTTTATCTATCTCTGTCTGTCTCTATCTATCTCTGTCTGCCTCTGTCTGTCTCTGTCTGTCTGTCTCTGTCTGTCTCTGGCTGCCTCTGTCTATCTCGGTCTGTCTGTGTCTCTCTTCGTGTGTCCCTCTTTGTCTCTGTGCGCCTCTGTCTAACTCTGTCTGTCTATGCCTGTCTCTGCCTGTCTCTGCCTACCTCTGCCTGTCTCAGACTATCTCAGACTTCCTGTCTGTGTCTGTCTCTGTCTATCTCTGTCTGTTTCTGTCTGTCTCTGTCTTCCTGTCTTGGTCTGTCTCTGTCTCTCTCTGTCTGTATCTGTCTGTCTGTGTCTTCCTGTGTCAGTCTGTCTGCGTCTGCCTCAGTCAGTCTCTGTCTGTCTCTGTCTGTCTCTATCTATCTCTGTCTGCCTCTGTCTGTCTCTGTCTGTCTCTGTCTGTCTGTCTCTGTCTGTCTCTGCCTGTCTCGGTCTGTCCCTATCTGTCTCTGTCTTTCTCTGTCGGTCTCTGTCGCCCTCTGTCTGTCTCTATCTTCCTGCTAGGTCTGTCTCTATCTGTGTCTGTCTGCATCCGTCTGTCTCAGTCTGTCTCTGTCTGTCTCTGTCTGTCTCTGTCTGTCTCTGTATGTCTCTGTCTGTCTCCGTCTTCCTGTCTCTGACTGTGTCTGTCTGTCTCTGTCTGTATCTGTCTGTCTGTGTCTTCCTGTGTCAGTCTGTGTCTGTCTCTCTTTGCCTCTCTCTGTCTCTGTCTGCCTGTCTCTGCCTGTCTCTGCCTGTCTCAGTCTGTCTCTGTCTGTCTCTGTCTGTCTCTGTCTGTCTCTGCCTGTCTCTGTCTGTCTCTGTCTGTCTCTGCCTGTCTCTGCCTGTCTCTGTCTGTCTCTGTCTGTCTCTGCCTTCCTGTCTCTGTCTGTCTCTATCTGTCTCTGTCTTCCTGTCTTGGTCTGTCTCTGTCTGTCTCTGTCTGTCTCTGTCTGTCTCTGTCTCTCTCTGTCTGTCTCTGTCTGTCTCTGTCTGTCTCTGTCAGTCTCTGTCTGTATCTGTCAGCCTCCGTCTGTCCCTATCTGTCTCTGTCTTTCTCTGTCTGTCTCTGTCTCTCTCTGTCTGTCTCTGTCTGTCTCTGTCTGTCTCTGGCTGCCTCTGCCTGTCTCTGTCTGTCTCTGTCTTCCTGTCTAGGTCTGTCCCTGTCTGTCTCTGTATGTATCTGTCTGTCTGTGTCTTCCTGTGTCAGTCTGTCTCCGTCTGCCTCAGTCTGTCTCTGTCTGTCTCTGTCTGTATGTGTCTGTCTGTGTCTTCCTGCGTCAGTCTGTGTCTGTCTCTCTTTGCCTCTCTCTGTCTCTGTCTGTCTCTGTCTGTCTCTGTCTGTCTCTGTCTGTCTCTGTCTGTCTCTGTCTGTCTCTGTCTGTCTCTGTCTGTCTCTGACTGTCTCTGTCTGTATCTGTCAGCCTCCCTCTGTCTCTGTCTGTCTCTGTCTGTGTCATTCTGTCTGTGTCTGTCTATATCTATCTCTGCCTGCCTCTCTCTGTATCCGTCTTCCTGTGTCAGCCTCTCTCCGTCTGTCTCCGTCTGTTTCAGTTTGTCTGTGTCTTTCTCTGTCTGTCTCTGTCTCTCTCTGTCTGTCTCTGTCTGTCTCTGGCTGCCTCTGCCTGTCTCTGTCTGTCTCTGTCTTCCTGTCTAGGTCTGTCTCTGTCTGTGTCTGTCTACATCCGTCTGTCTCAGTCTGTCTCTGTCTGTCTCTGTCTGTCTCTGTCTGTCTCTGTCTGTCTCTGTCTGTCTCTGTCTGTATCTGTCAGCCTCCGTCTGTCTCTGTCTGTCTCTGTATGTATCTGTCAGTCTCTGTCTGTCTCTGTATGTATCTGTCTGTCTGTGTCTGTCTCTGTCTATCTCTGTCTGCCTCTCTCTGTCTCTGTCTTCCTGTCTCTGCCTGTCTCTGCCTGTCTCAGTCTGTCTCTGTCTGTCTCTCTCTGTCTCTGTCTGTCTCTGTCTGTCTCTGTATGTCTCTGTCTGTCTCTGCCTGTCTCTGTCTGTCTCTGTCTGTCTCTGTCTGTCTCTGTCTTCCTGTCTCTGTCTGTCTCTGTCTGTCTCTGTCTTCCTGTCTCTGTCTGTCTCTGTCTTCCTGTCTCTGTCTGTCTCTGTCTGTCTCTGTCTTCCTGTCTCTGCCTGTCTCTGCCTACCTCTGCCTGTCTCAGACTATCTCAGACTTCCTGTCTGTGTCTGTCTCTATCTATGTCTGTCTGTCTCTGTCTGTCTCTGTCTTCCTGTCTTGGTCTGTCTCTGTCTCTCTCTGTCTGTATCTGTCTGTCTGTGTCTTCCTGTGTCAGTCTGTCTGCGTCTGCCTCAGTCTGTCTCTGTCTGTCTCTGTCTGTCTCTGTATGTCTCTGTCTGTCTCTATCTATCTCTGTCTGTCTCTGTCTGTCTGTCTCTGTCTGTCTCTGCCTGTCTCTGTCTGTCTCTGTCTGTCTCCGTCCTCCTGTCTTGGTCTGTCTCTGTCTGTCTCTCTCTGGCTCCGTCTGTCTTTGCCTGTCTCTGTCTGTCTCTGTCTGTATCTGTCGGCCTCCGTCTGTCCCTATCTGTCTCTGTCTTTCTCTGTCTGTCTCTGTCTCTCTCTGTCTGTCTCTGTCTGTCTCTGTCTGTCTCTGGCTGCCTCTGCCTGTCTCTGTCTGTCTCCGTCTTCATGTCTTGGTCTGTCTCTGTCTGTCTCTCTCTGCCTCCGTCTGTCTCTGTCTGTCTCTGTCTGTATCTGTCTGTCTGTGTCTTCCTGTGTCAGTCTGTGTGTGTCTCTCTTTGCCTCTCTCTGTCTTCCTGTCTCTGGCTGTCTCTGCCTGTCTCTGCCTGTCTCAGTCTGTCTCTGCCTGTCTCTGTCTGTCTCTGCCTGTCCCTGTCTGTCTCTGTCTGTCTCTGTCTGTCTCTGTCTGCCTCTGTCCGTCTCTGCCTGCCTCTGTCTATCTCGGTCTGTCTGTGTCTCTCTTCGTGTGTCCCTCATTGTCTCTGTCCGCCTCTGTCTAACTCTGTCTGTCTCAGCCTGTCTCTGCTTGTCTCTGCCTACCTCTGCCTGTCTCAGACTATCTCAGACTTCCTGTCTGTGTCTGTCTCTATCTATCTCTGTCTGTCTCTGTCTGTCTCTGTCTTCCTGTCTTGGTCTGTCTCTGTCTCTCTCTGTCTGTATCTGTCTGTCTGTGTCTTCCTGTGTCAATCTGTCTGCGTCTGCCTCAGTCTGTCTCTGTCTGTCTCTGTCTGTCTCTGTCTGTCTCTGTCTGCTTCCGCCTTCCTGTCTTGGTCTGTCTCTGTCTGTCTCTCTCTGCCTCCGTCTGTCTTTGTCTGTCTCTGTCTGTCTCTGTCTATCTCTGTCTGTATCTGTCTGTCTCTGTCTGTCTCTGTCTGTTTCTGTATGTCTCTGTCTGTCTCTATCTATCTCTGTCTGTCTGTCTCTGTCTGCCTCAGTCTGTCTCTGTCTGTCTCTGTCTGTCTCTGTCTGTCTCTGTCTGTCTCTGTCTGTCTCTGTATGTCTCTGTCTGTCTCTATCTATCTCTGTCTGTCTGTCTCTGTCTGTCTCTGTCTGTCTCCGTCTTCCTGTCTTGGTCTGTCTCTGTCTGTCACTCTCTGCCTCCGTCTGTCTTTGTCTGTCTCTATCTGTCTCTGTCTGTATCTGTCAGCCTCCGTCTGTCCCTATCTGTCTCTGTCTTTCTCTGTCTGTCTCTGTCTCTCTCTGTCTGTCTCTGTCTGTCTCTGCCTGTCTCTGTCTGTCTCTGTCTGTCTCCGTCTTCATGTCTTGGTCTGTCTCTGTCTGTCTCTCTCTGCCTCCGTCTGTCTCTGTCTGTCTCTGTCTGTCTTTGTCTGTCTCTATCTGTCTCTGTCTGTATCTGTCAGCCTCCGTCTGTCTCTATCTGTCTCTGTCTTTCTCTGTCTGTCTCTGTCTCTCTCTGTCTGTCTCTGTCTGTCTCTGCCTGTCTCTGTCTGTCTCTGTCTGTCTCCGTCTTCATGTCTTGGTCTGTCTCTGTCTGTCTCTCTCTGCCTCCGTCTGTCTCTGTCTGTCTCTGTCTGTCTCTGTCTGTATCTGTCTGTCTGTGTCTTCCTGTGTCAGTCTGTCTCCGTCTGCCTCAGTCTGTCTCTGTCTGTCTGTGTCTTCCTGTGTCAGTCTGTGTCTGTCTCTCTTTGCCTCTCTCTGTCTCTGTCTTCCTGTCTCTGCCTGTCTCTGCCTGTCTCAGTCTGTCTCTGTCTGTCTCTGTCTGTCTCTGTCTGTCTCTGCCTGTCTCTGTCTGTCTCTGTCTGTCTCTGCCTGTCTCTACCTGTCTCTGTCTGTCTCTGTCTGTCTCTGTCTGTCTCTGCCTTCCTGTCTCTGTCTGTCTCTATCTGTCTCTGTCTTCCTGTCTTGGTCTGTCTCTGTCTGTCTCTGTCTGTCTCTGTCTGTCCCTGTCTCTCTCTGTCTGTCTCTGTCTGTCTCTGTCTGTCTCTGTCAGTCTCTGTCTGTATCTGTCAGCCCCCGTCTGTCCCTATCTGTCTCTGTCTTTCTCTGTCTGTCTCTGTCTCTCTCTGTCTGTCTCTGTCTGTCTCTGTCTGTCTCTGTCTGTCTCTGTCTGTCTCTGGCTGCCTCTGCCTGTCTCTGTCTGTCTCTGTCTTCCTGTCTAGGTCTGTCTCTGTCTGTCTCTGTATGTATCTGTCTGTCTGTGTCTTCCTGTGTCAGTCTGTCTCCGTCTGCCTCAGTCTGTCTCTGTCTGTCTCTGTCTGTATGTGTCTGTCTGTGTCTTCCTGCGTCAGTCTGTGTCTGTCTCTCTTTGCCTCTCTTTGTCTCTGTCTGTCTCTGTCTGTCTCTGTCTGTCTCTGTCTGTCTCTGTCTGTATCTGTCAGCCTCCGTCTGTCCCTATCTGTCGCTGTCTTTCTCTGTCTGTCTCTGTCGGTCTCTGTCTCTCTCTGTCTGTCTCTGTCTGTCTCTGGCTGCCTCTGTCTGTCTCTGTCTGTCTCTGTCTGTATCTGTCTGTCTCTGTCTGTCTCTGGCTGTCTCTGTCTGTCTCTGTCTGTCTCTGTCTGTCCCTGTCTGTCTCCGTCTGTCTCTGTCTGTCTCTGTCTGTCTCTGTCTGTCTCTCTCTGCCTCCGTCTGTCTCAGTCTGTCTCTGTCTGGCTCTGTCTGCATCTGTCAGCCTCCGTCTGTCTCCGTCTGTCTCTGTCTGTGTCATTCTGTCTGTGTCTGTCTATGTCTATCTCTGCCTGCCTCTCTCTGTCTCCGTCTTCCTGTGTCAGCCTGTCTCCGTCTGTCTCCGTCTGTTTCAGTTTGTCTCTGTCTTTCTCTGTCTGTCTCAGTCTCTCTCTGTCTGTCTCTGTCAGTCTCCGTCTGTCTCTGTCTGTCTCTGTCTGTCTCTGTCTGTATCTGCCTATCTGTGGCTGTCGGTTTCAGACCGTGTCAGTCTCTCTCAGTCTGTCTCAGTCTGTCTCAGTCTGTCTCTGTCTGACTCTGTCTGTCTCTGTCCGTTTCTGTCTGTCTCTGTCTGTCTCTGCCTGCCTCTGTCTATTTCGGTCTGTCTGTGTCTCTCTTCGTGTGTCTCTCTTTGTCTCTGTCCGCCTCTGTCTAACGCTGTCTGTCTCTGACTGTCTCTGCCTGTCTCTGCCTGTCTCTGTCTGTCTCTGCCTATCTCTGCCTGTCTCAGACTATATCAGACTTCCTGTCAGTGTCTGTCTCTATCGATCTCTGTCTGTCTCTGTCTGTCTCAGTCTGTCTCTGGCTGCCTCTGCCTGTCTCTGTCTGTCTCTGTCTTCCTGTCGAGGTCTGTGACTGTCTGTGTCTGTCTGCATCCGTCTGTCTCAGTCTGTCTCTGTCTGTCTCTCTCTGCCTCCGTCTGTCTCTGTCTGTCTGTCTGTGTCTATCTCTGTCGGTCTCCGTCTGTCTCTGTCTGTCTCTGTCTGTCTCTGACTGTCTCTGTCTGTATCTGTCAGCCTCCGTCTGTCTCTGTCTGTCTCTGTCTGTCTCTGGCTGCCTCCGCCTCTCTCTGCCTGTCTCTATCTGTCTCTGTCTGTCTCTGTCTGTCTCTGCCTGCCTCTGTCTTCCTGTCTAGGTCTGTCTCAGTCTGTGTCTGTCTGCATCCGTCTGTCTCAGTCTGTCTCTGTCTGTCTCTGTCTGTCTCTGTCTGTCTCTGTCTGTCTCTGGCTGCCTCTGCCTGCCTCTGTCTGCCTCTGTCTTCCTGTCTAGGTCTGTCTCAGTCTGTGTCTGTCTGCATCCGTCTGTCTCAGTCTGTCTCTGTCTGTCTCTGTCTGTCTCTGTCTGTCTCTGTCTGTCTCTGTCTGTCTCTGTCTGTCTCTGTCTGTCTCGGTCTGTCTCTGTATGTCTCTGTCTGTCTCTGCCTGTCTCTGTCTGTCTCTGTCTGTCTCTGTCTTCCTGTCTCTGTCTGTCTCAGTCTGTCTCTGTCTTCCTGTCTCTGTCTGTATCTGTCTGTCTGTGTCTTCCTGTGTCAGTCTGTCACCGTCTGCCTCAGTCTGTCTATGTGTGTCTCTGTCTGTCTCTATCTATCTCTGTCTGCCTCTGTCTGTCTCTGTCTTCCTGTGTCAGTCTGTCTCCGTCTGTCTCTATCTGTCTCTGTCTGTCTCTGGCTGCCTCTGCCTGCCTCTGTCTGCCTCTGTCTGTATCTGTCAGCCTCTGTCTGCCTCTGTCTTCCTGTCTAGGTCTGTCTCAGTCTGTGTCTGTCTGCATCCGTCTGTCTCAGTCTGTCTCTGTCTGTCTCTGTCTGTCTCTGTCTGTCTCGGTCTGTCTGTGTCTGTCTCTGTCTGTCTCTGTCTGTCTCTGCCTGCCTCTCTCTGTCTCTATCTATCTCTGTCTGCCTCTGTCTGTCTCTGTCTTCCTGTGTCAGTCTGTCTCTGTCTGTCTCTGTCTGTCTCTGTCTGTCTCAGTCTGTCTCTGTCTGTGTCTATCTATCTCTATCTATCTCTGTCTGTCTCTGTTTGTCTCTGTCTGTCTGTGTCTGTCTCTGTCTGTCTCTGTCTGTCTCTGCCTGCCTCTCTCTGTCTCTATCTATCTCTGTCTGCCTCTGTCTGTCTCTGTCTTCCTGTGTCAGTCTGTCTCTGTCTGTCTCAGTCTGTGTCTGTCTGCATCCGTCTGTCTCAGTCTGTCTCTGTCTGTCTCTGTCTGTCTCTGTCTGTCTCTGTCTGTCTCTGTCTGTCTCTGCCTGTCTCTATCTGTCTCTGTCTGTCTCTGTCTGTCTCTGCCTGCCTCTGTCTTCCTGTCTAGGTCTGTCTCAGTCTGTGTCTGTCTGCATCCGTCTGTCTCAGTCTGTCTCTGTCTGTCTCTGTCTGTCTCTGTCTGTCTCTGTCTGTCTCTGGCTGCCTCTGCCTGCCTCTGTCTGCCTCTGTCTTCCTGTCTAGGTCTGTCTCAGTCTGTGTCTGTCTGCATCCGTCTGTCTCAGTCTGTCTCTGTCTGTCTCTGTCTGTCTCTGTCTGTCTCTGTCTGTCTGTGTCTGTCTCTGTCTGTCTCTGTCTGTCTCTGCCTGCCTCTCTCTGTCTCTATCTATCTCTGTCTGCCTCTGTCTGTCTCTGTCTTCCTGTGTCAGTCTGTCTCCGTCTGTCTCTATCTGTCTCTGTCTGTCTCTGTCTTCCTGTCTGTCTGTGTCTGTCTCTGTCTGTCTCTGTCTGTCTCTGCCTGCCTCTCTCTGTCTCTGTCTGTCTCTGTCTGTCTCCGTCTGTCTCTGTCTGCCTCCGTCTGTCTCTGTCTGTCTCTGTCTGCATCTGTCTGTCTGTGTCTTCCTCTGTCAGTCTGTCTCTGTCTGTCTCTGTCTGTCTCTGTCTGTATTTGTCTGTCTCTGTATGTCTCTCTCTGCCTCCGTCTGTCTCTGTCTGTCTCTGTCTGTCTCTGTCTGTATCTGTCAGCCTCCGCCTCTCTCTGCCTGTCTCTATCTGTCTCTGTCTGTCTCTGTCTTCCTGTCTTGGTCTGTCTCTGTCTGTCTCTGACTGTCTCTGACTGTCTCTGACTGTCTCTGTCTTCCTGTCTTGGTCTGTCTCTGTCTGTCTCTGACTGTCTCTGACTGTCTCTGACTGTCTCTGTCTTCCTGTCTTGGTCTGTCTCTGTCTGTCTCTGACTGTCTCTGACTGTCTCTGACTGTCTCTGTCTGTGTCTGTCTGCATGCGTCTGTCTCAGTCTGTCTCTGTCTGTCTCTGTCTGTCTCTGTCTGTCTCTGCCTGCCTCTCTCTGTCTCTGTCTGTCTCTGTCTGTCTCCGTCTGTCTCTGTCTGCCTCCGTCTGTATCTGTCTGTCTCTGTCTATCTCTGTCTCTGTCTCTATCTGTCTCTGTTTCTGACTGTCTCTGTCTCTGTCTGCCTCTGTCTCTCTCTGCCTCTGTCTCTATCTGTCTCTGTCTCTGTCTCTGGCTCTGTCTCTGTCTCTGCCTGTCTCTGTCTCTGTCTGTCTCTGTCTGTCTCTGTCTGTCTCTGTCTGTCTCTGTCTCTGTCTGTCTCTGTCTGTCTCTGTCTCTGTCTCTGTCTGTCTCTGTCTCTGTCTGTCTCTGGCTGCCTCTGCCTGCCTCTGTCTGCCTCTGTCTTCCTGTCTAGGTCTGTCTCAGTCTGTGTCTGTCTGCATCCGTCTGTCTCAGTCTGTCTCTGTCTGTCTCTGTCTGTCTCTGTCTGTCTCTGTCTGTCTCTGTCTGTCTCTGTCTGTCTCTGTCTGTCTCTGTATGTCTCTGTCTGTCTCTGCCTGTCTCTGTCTGTCTCTGTCTGTCTCTGTCTTCCTGTCTCTGTCTGTCTCAGTCTGTCTCTGTCTTCCTGTCTCTGTCTGTATCTGTCTGTCTGTGTCTTCCTGTGTCAGTCTGTCACCGTCTGCCTCAGTCTGTCTCTGTGTGTCTCTGTCTGTCTCTATCTATCTCTGTCTGCCTCTGTCTGTCTCTCTCGGTCTCTCTCTGTCTCTGTCTGTCTCTGCCTGTCTCTGTCTGTCTCTGCCTATCTCTGCCTGTCTCAGACTATCTTAGACTTCCTGTCAGTGTCTGTCTCTATCGATCTCTGTCTGTCTCTGTCTGTCTCTGTCTGTCTCTGTCTGTCTCTGGCTGCCTCTGCCTGTCTCTGTCTGTCTCTGTCTGTCTCTGGCTGCCTCTGCCTGTCTCTGTCTGTCTCTGTCTTCCTGTCTAGGTCTGTGACTGTCTGTGTCTGTCTGCATCCGTCTGTCTCAGTCTGTCTCTGTCTGTCCCTATCTGTCTCTGTCTTTCTCTGTCTGTCTCTGACTACCTCTCTCTGCCTCTGTCTGTCTCCGTCTGTCTCAGTCTGTGTCTGTGTGTCTGTGTCTGTCTCTGTCAGTCTCTGTCTGTCTCTGTCTGTCTCTGTCTGTCTCTGCCTGTCTCTGTCTGTCTCGGCCTGTCTCTGTCTGTCTCTGTCTTCCTGTCTTGGTCTGTCTCTGTCTGTCTCTGTCTGTCTCTGTCTGTCTCTGTCTGTCTCTGGCTGTCTCTGGCTGTCTCTGTCTGTATCTGTCAGTCTCCGTCTGTCTCTGTCTGTCTCTGTATGTATCTGTCTGTCTGTGTCTTCCTGTGTCAGTCTGTCTCCGTCTGCCTCAGTCTGTCTCTGTCTGTCTCTGTCTGTATGTGTCTGTCTGTGTCTTCCTGTGTCAGTCTTTGTCTGTCTCTCTTTGCCTCTCTCTGTCTCTGTCTGTCTCTGTCTGCCTCTGTCTGTCTCTGTCTGCCTCTGTCTGTCTCTGTCTGTCTCTGTCTGTCTCTGTCTGTCTCTGACTGTCTCTGTCTGTGTCTGTCAGCCTCCGTCTGTCTCTGTCTGTCTCTGTCTGTGTCATTCTGTCTGTGTCTGTCTCAGCCTGTATGTGTCTGTCTGTGTCTTCCTGTGTCAGTCTTTGTCTGTCTCTCTTTGCCTCTCTCTGTCTCTGTCTGTCTCTGTCTGTCTCTGTCTGTCTCTGTCTGTCTCTGTCTGTCTCTGTCTGTCTCTGTCTGTCTCTGCCTGTGTCTGTCTGTCTCTGTCTGTCTCTGTCTGTCTCTGTCTGTCTCTGGCTGTCTCTGTCTGTATCTGTCAGCCTCCGTCTGTCTCTGTCTGTCTCTGTATGTATCTGTCTGTCTGTGTCTTCCTGTGTCAGTCTGTCCCCGTCTGCCTCAGTCTGTCTCTGTCTGTCTCTGTCTGTATGTGTCTGTCTGTGTCTTCCTGTGTCAGTCTTTGTCTGTCTCTCTTTGCCTCTCTCTGTCTTCCTGTCTCTGCCTGTCTCTGCCTGACTCTGCCTGTCTCAGTCTGTCTCTGTCTGTCTCTGTCTGCCTCTGTCTGTCTCTGCCTGTCTCTGTCTGTCTCTGCCTGTCCCTGTCTGTCTCTGTCTGTCTCTGTCTTCCTGTCTCTGTATGTCTCTATCTGTCTCCGTCTTCCTGTCTTGGTCTGTCTCTGTCTGTCTCTGTCTGTCTCTGACTACCTCTCTCTGCCTCTGTCTGTCTCCGTCTGTCTCAGTCTGTGTCTGTGTGTCTGTGTCTGTCTCTGTCAGTCTCTGTCTGTCTCTGTCTGTCTCTGTCTGTCTCTGCCTGTCCCTGTCTGTCTCTGCCTGTCTCTGTCAGTCTCTGTCTTCCTGTCTTGGTCTGTCTCTGTCTGTCTCTGTCTGTGTCTGTCTGTCTGTGTCTGTCTCTGTCTGTCTCTGTCTGTCTCTGGCTGTCTCTGGCTGTCTCTGTCTGTCTCTGTCTGTCTCTGTCTGTCTCTGTCTGTCTGTGTCTGTCTCTCTCTGCCTCCGTCTGTCTCTGTCTGTCTGTCTGTGTCTATCTCTGTCTGCCTCTCTCTGTCTCTGTCTTCCTGTCTCTGACTACCTCTCTCTGCCTCTGTCTGTCTCCGTCTGTCTCAGTCTGTGTCTGTGTGTCTGTGTCTGTCTCTGTCAGTCTCTGTCTGTCTCTGTCTGTCTCTGTCTGTCTCTGCCTGTCTCTGTCTGTCTCTGCCTGTCTCTGTCTGTCTCTGTCTTCCTGTCTTGGTCTGTCTCTGTCTGTCTCTGTCTGTGTCTGTCTGTCTCTGTCTGTCTCTGTCTGTCTCTGTCTGTCTCTGTCTGTCTCTGGCTGTCTCTGTCTGTATCTGTCAGCCTCCGTCTGTCTCTGTCTGTCTCTGTATGTATCTGTCTGTCTGTGTCTTCCTGTGTCAGTCTGTCTCCGTCTGCCTCAGTCTGTCTCTGTCTGTCTCTGTCTGTATGTGTCTGTCTGTGTCTTCCTGTGTCAGTCTTTGTCTGTCTCTCTTTGCCTCTCTCTGTCTTCCTGTCTCTGCCTGTCTCTGCCTGACTCTGCCTGTCTCAGTCCGTCTCTGTCTGTCCCTGTCTGTCTCTGTCTGTCTCTGCCTGTCTCTGTCTGTCTCTGCCTGTCCCTGTCTGTCTCTGTCTGTCTCTGTCTTCCTGTCTCTGTATGTCTCTATCTGTCTCCGTCTTCCTGTCTTGGTCTGTCTCTGTCTGTCTCTGTCTGTCTCTGACTACCACTCTCTGCCTCTGTCTGTCTCCGTCTGTCTCAGTCTGTGTCTGTGTGTCTGTGTCTGTCTCTGTCAGTCTCTGTCTGTCTCTGTCTGTCTCTGTCTGTCTCTGCCTGTCCCTGTCTGTCTCTGCCTGTCTCTGTCAGTCTCTGTCTTCCTGTCTTGGTCTGTCTCTGTCTGTCTCTGTCTGTGTCTGTCTGTCTCTGTCTGTCTCTGTCTGTCTCTGTCTGTCTCTGGCTGTCTCTGGCTGTCTCTGTCTGTATCTGTCTGTCTCAGTCTGTCTCTGTCTTCCTGTCTCTGTCTGTATCTGTCTGTCTGTGTCTTCCTGTGTCAGTCTGTCACCGTCTGCCTCAGTCTGTCTCTGTGTGTCTCTGTCTGTCCCTATCTATCTCTGTCTGCCTCTGTCTGTCTCTCTCTGTCTCTCTCTGTCTCTGTCTGTCTCTGTCTGTCTCTGTCTGTATCTGCCTATCTGTGGCTGTCGGTTTCAGAATGTGTCAGTCTCTCTCAGTCTGTCTCAGTCTGTCTCAGTCTGTCTCTGTCTGTCTCTGTCTGTCTCTGTCCGTTTCTGTCTGTCTCTGTCTGTCTCTGCCTGCCTCTGTCTATTTCGGTCTGCCTGTGTCTCTCTTCGTGTGTCTCTCTTTGTCTCTGTCCGCCTCTGTCTAACTCTGTCTGTCTCTGCCTGTCTCTGCCTGTCTCTGCCTGTCTCTGTCTGTCTCTGCCTATCTCTGCCTGTCTCAGACTATCTCAGGCTTCCTGTCAGTGTCTGTCTCTATCGATCTCTGTCTGTCTCTGTCTGTCTCTGTCTGTCTCTGACTGTCTCTGTCTGTATCTGTCAGCCTCCGTCTGTCTCTGTCTGTCTCAGTCTGTCTCTGTCTGTCTCTGTCTGTCTCTGGCTGCCTCTGCCTGTCTCTGTCTGTCTCTGTCTGTCTCTGTCTGTCCCTGTCTGTCTCCGTCTGTCTCAGTCTGTCTCTGTCTGCCTCTGTCTGTCTCTGTCTGTCTCTGCCTGTCTCTGTCTGTCTCAGTCTGTCTCTGTCTGTCTCTGTCTGTCTCTGTCTGTCTCTGTCTGTCTCTGTCTGTCTCTGTCTGTATCTGTCTGTATCTGTCTGTCTCTGTCTGTCTCTGTCTGTCCCTGTCTGTCTCTGTCTGTCTCTGTCTGTATCTGTCTGTATCTGTCTGTCTCTGTCTGTCTCTGTCTGTCTCTGTCTGTCTCTGTCTGTCTCTGTCTGTCTCTGTCTGTCTCTGTCTGTCTCTGTCTGTCTCTGTCTGTCTCTGTCTGTCTCTGTCTGTCTTTGTCTGTCTCTATCTGTCTCTGTCTGTATCTGTCAGCCTCCGTCTGTCTCTACCTGTCTCTGTCTTTCTCTCTCTGTCTGTCTCTGTCTGTCTCTGCCTGTCTCTGTCTGTCTCTGTCTGTCTCTGTCTGTATCTGTCTGTCTGTGTCTTCCTGTGTCAGTCTGTCTCCGTCTGCCTCAGTCTGTCTCTGTCTGTCTGTGTCTTCCTGTGTCAGTCTTTGTCTGTCTCTCTTTGCCTCTCTCTGTCTCTGTCTGTCTCTGTCTGTCTCTGTCTGTCTCTGTCTGTCTCTGTCTGTCTCTGTGTGTCTCCGTCTTCCTGTCTCCGTCTTCCTGTCTCCGTCTGTCTCTGTCTGTCTCTGCCTGTCTCTGTCAGTCTCTGTCTTCCTGTCTTGGTCTGTCTCTGTCTGTCTCTGTCTGTGTCTGTCTGTCTCTGTCTGTCTCTGTCTGTCTCTGTCTGTCTCTGGCTGTCTCTGGCTGTCTCTGTCTGTATCTGTCTGTCTCAGTCTGTCTCTGTCTTCCTGTCTCTGTCTGTATCTGTCTGTCTGTGTCTTCCTGTGTCAGTCTGTCACCGTCTGCCTCAGTCTGTCTCTGTGTGTCTCTGTCTGTCCCTATCTATCTCTGTCTGCCTCTGTCTGTCTCTCTCTGTCTCTCTCTGTCTCTGTCTGTCTCTGTCTGTCTCTGTCTGTATCTGCCTATCTGTGGCTGTCGGTTTCAGAATGTGTCAGTCTCTCTCAGTCTGTCTCAGTCTGTCTCAGTCTGTCTCTGTCTGTCTCTGTCTGTCTCTGTCCGTTTCTGTCTGTCTCTGTCTGTCTCTGCCTGCCTCTGTCTATTTCGGTCTGCCTGTGTCTCTCTTCGTGTGTCTCTCTTTGTCTCTGTCCGCCTCTGTCTAACTCTGTCTGTCTCTGCCTGTCTCTGCCTGTCTCTGCCTGTCTCTGTCTGTCTCTGCCTATCTCTGCCTGTCTCAGACTATCTCAGGCTTCCTGTCAGTGTCTGTCTCTATCGATCTCTGTCTGTCTCTGTCTGTCTCTGTCTGTCTCTGACTGTCTCTGTCTGTATCTGTCAGCCTCCGTCTGTCTCTGTCTGTCTCAGTCTGTCTCTGTCTGTCTCTGTCTGTCTCTGGCTGCCTCTGCCTGTCTCTGTCTGTCTCTGTCTGTCTCTGTCTGTCCCTGTCTGTCTCCGTCTGTCTCAGTCTGTCTCTGTCTGCCTCTGTCTGTCTCTGTCTGTCTCTGCCTGTCTCTGTCTGTCTCAGTCTGTCTCTGTCTGTCTCTGTCTGTCTCTGTCTGTCTCTGTCTGTCTCTGTCTGTCTCTGTCTGTATCTGTCTGTATCTGTCTGTCTCTGTCTGTCTCTGTCTGTCCCTGTCTGTCTCTGTCTGTCTCTGTCTGTATCTGTCTGTATCTGTCTGTCTCTGTCTGTCTCTGTCTGTCTCTGTCTGTCTCTGTCTGTCTCTGTCTGTCTCTGTCTGTCTCTGTCTGTCTCTGTCTGTCTCTGTCTGTCTCTGTCTGTCTCTGTCTGTCTTTGTCTGTCTCTATCTGTCTCTGTCTGTATCTGTCAGCCTCCGTCTGTCTCTACCTGTCTCTGTCTTTCTCTCTCTGTCTGTCTCTGTCTGTCTCTGCCTGTCTCTGTCTGTCTCTGTCTGTCTCTGTCTGTATCTGTCTGTCTGTGTCTTCCTGTGTCAGTCTGTCTCCGTCTGCCTCAGTCTGTCTCTGTCTGTCTGTGTCTTCCTGTGTCAGTCTTTGTCTGTCTCTCTTTGCCTCTCTCTGTCTCTGTCTGTCTCTGTCTGTCTCTGTCTGTCTCTGTCTGTCTCTGTCTGTCTCTGTGTGTCTCCGTCTTCCTGTCTCCGTCTTCCTGTCTCCGTCTGTCTCTGTCTGTCTCTGTCTGTATCTGTCTGTCTGTGTCTTCCTGTGTCAGTCTGTCTCCGTCTGCCTCAGTCTGTCTCTGTCTGTCTCTGTCTGTCTCTGTCTGTATCTGTCTGTTTGTCTCTTCCTGTGTCAGTCTGTGTCTGTCTCTCTTTGCCTCTCTCTGTCTTCCTGTCTCTGTCTGTCTCTGTCTGTCTCTGTCTGTCTCTGTCTGTCTCCGTCTGTCTCTGTCTGTCTCTGTCTGTCTCTGTCTGTCTCTGTCTGTGTTTGTCTGTCTCTATCTGTCTCTGTCTGTATCTGTCAGCCTCCGTCTGTCTCTACCTGTCTCTGTCTTTCTCTCTCTGTCTCTGTCTCTCTCTGTCTGTCTCTGTCTGTCTCTGCCTGTCTCTGTCTGTCTCTGTCTGTCTCTGTCTGTATCTGTCTGTCTGTGTCTTCCTGTGTCAGTCTGTCTCCGTCTGCCTCAGTCTGTCTCTGTCTGTCTGTGTCTTCCTGTGTCAGTCTTTGTCTGTCTCTCTTTGCCTCTCTCTGTCTCTGTCTGTCTCTGTCTGTCTCTGTCTGTCTCTGTCTGTCTCTGTCTGTCTCTGTGTGTCTCCGTCTTCCTGTCTCCGTCTTCCTGTCTCCGTCTGTCTCTGTCTGTCTCTGTCTGTATCTGTCTGTCTGTGTCTTCCTGTGTCAGTCTGTCTCCGTCTGCCTCAGTCTGTCTCTGTCTGTCTCTGTCTGTATCTGTCTGTTTGTCTCTTCCTGTGTCAGTCTGTGTCTGTCTCTCTTTGCCTCTCTCTGTCTTCCTGTCTCTGCCTGTCTCTGCCTGTCTCTGCCTGTCTCAGTCTGTCTCTGTCTGTCTCTGTCTGTCTCTGTCTGTCTCTGCCTGTCTCTGTCTGTCTCTGCCTGTCCCTGTCTGTCTCTGTCTGTCTCTGTCTTCCTGTCTCTGTATGTCTCTATCTGTCTCCGTCTTCCTGTCTTGGTCTGTCTCTGTCTCTCTCTGTCTGTATCTGTCTGTCTGTGTCTTCCTGTGTCAGTCTGTCTGCGTCTGCCTCAGTCTGTCTCTGTCTGTCTCTGTCTGTGTCTGTCTGTCTCTGTATGTCTCTGTCTGTCTCTATCTATCTCTGTCTGTCTGTCTCTGTCTGTCTCTGCCTGTCTCTGTCTGTCTCAGTCTGTCTCCGTCTTCCTGTCTTGGTCTGTCTCTGTCTGTCACTCGCTGCCTCCGTCTGTCTTTGTCTGTCTCTATCTGTCTCTGTCTGTATCTGTCAGCCTCCGTCTGTCCCTATCTGTCTCTGTCTTTCTCTGTCTGTCTCTGTCTCTCTCTGCCTGTCTCTGTCTGTCTCTGCCTGTCTCTGTCTGTCTCTGTCTGTCTCCGTCCTCATGTCTTGGTCTGTCTCTGTCCGTCTCTCTCTGCCTCCGTCTGTCTCTGTCTGTCTCTGTCTGTCTTTGTCTGTCTCTATCTGTCTCTGTCTGTATCTGTCAGCCTCCGTCTGTCTCTACCTGTCTCTGTCTTTCTCTCTCTGTCTCTGTCTCTCTCTGTCTGTCTCTGTCTGTCTCTGCCTGTCTCTGTCTGTCTCTGTCTGTCTCCGTCTTCATGTCTTGGTCTGTCTCTGTCTGTCTCTCTCTGCCTCCGTCTGTCTCTGTCTGTCTCTGTCTGTCTCTGTCTGTATCTGTCTGTCTGTGTCTTCCTGTGTCAGTCTGTCTCCGTCTGCCTCAGTCTGTCTCTGTCTGTCTGTGTCTTCCTGTGTCAGTCTTTGTCTGTCTCTCTTTGCCTCTCTCTGTCTCTGTCGGTCTCTGACTGTCTCTGTCTGTCTCTGTCTGTCTCTGTCTGTCTCTGTCTGTCTCTGTCTGTCTCTGCCTGTCTCTGTCTGTCTCTGCCTGTCTCTGTCTGTCTCTGTCTTCCTGCCTTGGTCTGTCTCTGTCTGTCTCTGTCTGTGTCTGTCTGTCTCTGTCTTCCTGTCTCTGTATGTCTCTATCTGTCTCCGTCTTCCTGTCTTGGTCTGTCTCTGTCTGTCTCTGCCTGCCTCTGTCTGTCTCTGCCTGTCTCTGTCTGTCTCTGTCATCCTGTCTTGGTCTGTCTCTGTCTGTCTCTGTCTGTGTCTGTCTGTCTCTGTCTGTCTCTGTCTGTCTCTGTCTGTCTCTGGCTGTCTCTGTCTGTATCTGTCAGCCTCCGTCTGTCTCTGTCTGTCTCTGTATGTATCTGTCTGTCTGTGTCTTCCTGTGTCAGTCTGTCTCCGTCTGCCTCAGTCTGTCTCTGTCTGTCTCTGTCTGTATGTGTCTGTCTGTGTCTTCCTGTGTCAGTCTTTGTCTGTCTCTCTTTGCCTCTCTCTGTCTTCCTGTCTCTGCCTGTCTCTGCCTGTCTCTGCCTGTCTCAGTCTGTCTCTGTCTGTCTCTGTCTGTCTCTGTCTGTCTCTGTCTGTCTCTGTCTGTCTCTGCCTGTATCTGTCTGTCTATGCCTGTCCCTGTCTGTCTCTGTCTGTCTCTGTCTTCCTGTCTCTGTATGTCTCTATCTGTCTCCGTCTTCCTGTCTTGGTCTGTCTCTGTCTGTCTCTGTCTGTATCTGTCTGTCTCTATCTGTCTCTGTCTGTCTCTGTCTGTCTCTGTCTGCCTCCGCCTGTCTCAGTCTGTCTCAGTCTGTCTTAGTCTGTCTCTGTCTGTCTCTGTCTGTCTCTGTCTGTCTCTGTCTGCCTCTGCCTGCCTCTGTCTATCTCGGTCTGTCTGTGTCTCTCTTCGTGTGTCCCTCTTTGTCTCTGTCCGCCTCTGTCTAACTCTGTCTGTCTCAGCCTGTCTCTGCCTGTCTCTGCCTACCTCTGCCTGTCTCAGACTATCTCAGACTTCCTGTCTGTGTCTGTCTCTATCTATCTCTGTCTGTCTCTGTCTGTCTCTGTCTTCCTGTCTTGGTCTGTCTCTGTCTCTCTCTGTCTGTATCTGTCTGTCTGTGTCTTCCTGTGTCAGTCTGTCTGCGTCTGCCTCAGTC
Source organism: Coelioxys conoideus (assembly GCA_947623535.1). NCBI lineage: Eukaryota > Metazoa > Arthropoda > Insecta > Hymenoptera > Megachilidae > Coelioxys > Coelioxys conoideus. The sequence goes on along the minus strand of OX392457.1, from coordinate 4,267,624 downwards.
TGTCTCTGTCTGTCTGTGTCTTCCTGTGTCAGTCTTTGTCTGTCTCTCTTTGCCTCTCTCTGTCTCTGTCTGTCTCTGACTGTCTCTGTCTGTCTCTGTCTGTCTCTGTCTGTCTCTGTCTGTCTCTGTCTGTCTCTGCCTGTCTCTGTCTGTCTCTGCCTGTCTCTGTCTGTCTCTGTCTTCCTGCCTTGGTCTGTCTCTGTCTGTCTCTGTCTGTGTCTGTCTGTCTCTGTCTTCCTGTCTCTGTATGTCTCTATCTGTCTCCGTCTTCCTGTCTTGGTCTGTCTCTGTCTGTCTCTGTCTGTCTCTGTCTGTCTCTGTCTGTCTCTGTCTGTGTCTGTCTGTCTCTGTCAGTCTCTGTCTGTCTCTGTCTGTCTCTGTCTGTCTCTGCCTGTCTCTGTCTGTCTCTGCCTGTCTCAGTCTGTCTCTGTCTTCCTGTCTTGGTCTGTCTCTGTCTGTCTCTGTCTGTGTCTGTCTGTCTCCGTCTGTCTCAGTCTGTGTCTGTGTGTCTGTGTCTGTCTCTGTCAGTCTCTGTCTGTCTCTGTCTGTCTCTGTCTGTCTCTGCCTGCCTCTGTCTGTCTCTGCCTGTCTCTGTCTGTCTCTGTCATCCTGTCTTGGTCTGTCTCTGTCTGTCTCTGTCTGTGTCTGTCTGTCTCTGTCTGTCTCTGTCTGTCTCTGTCTGTCTCTGGCTGTCTCTGTCTGTATCTGTCAGCCTCCGTCTGTCTCTGTCTGTCTCTGTATGTATCTGTCTGTCTGTGTCTTCCTGTTCAGTCTGTCTCCGTCTGCCTCAGTCTGTCTCTGTCTGTCTCTGTCTGTATGTGTCTGTCTGTGTCTTCCTGTGTCAGTCTTTGTCTGTCTCTCTTTGCCTCTCTCTGTCTCTGTCTGTCTCTGTCTGTCTCTGTCTGTCTCTGTCTGTCTCTGTCTGTCTCTGCCTGTCTCTGTCTGTCTCTGCCTGTCTCTGTCTGTCTCAGTCTTCCTGCCTTGGTCTGTCTCTGTCTGTCTCTGTCTGTGGCTGTCTGTCTCTGTCTTCCTGTCTCTGTATGTCTCTATCTGTCTCCGTCTTCCTGTCTTGGTCTGTCTCTGTCTGTCTCTGTCTGTCTCTGTCTGTCTCTGTCTGTCTCTGTCTGTCTCTGTCTGTGTCTGTCTGTCTCTGTCTGTATCTGTCAGCCTCCGTCTGTCTCTGTCTGTCTCTGTATGTATCTGTCTGTCTGTGTCCTCCTGTGTCAGTCTGTCTCCGTCTGCCTCAGTCTGTCTCTGTCTGTCTCTGTCTGTATGTGTCTGTCTGTGTCTTCCTGTGTCAGTCTTTGTCTGTCTCTCTTTGCCTCTCTCTGTCTTCCTGTCTCTGCCTGTCTCTGCCTGTCTCTGCCTGTCTCAGTCTGTCTCTGTCTGTCTCTGTCTGTCTCTGTCAGTCTCTGTCTGTCTCTGTCTGTCTCTGTCTGTCTCTGCCTGTCTCTGTCTGTCTCTGCCTGTCTCTGTCTGTCTCTGTCATCCTGTCTTGGTCTGTCTCTGTCTGTCTCTGTCTGTGTCTGTCGGTCTCTGTCTGTCTCTGTCTGTCTCTGTCTGTCTCTGTCTGTCTCTGGCTGTCTCTGTCTGTATCTGTCAGCCTCCGTCTGTCTCTGTCTGTCTCTGTATGTATCTGTCTGTCTGTGTCTTCCTGTCTCCGTCTGCCTCAGTCTGTCTCTGTCTGTCTCTGTCTGTATGTGTCTGTCTGTGTCTTCCTGTGTCAGTCTGTCTCCGTCTGCCTCAGTCTGTCTCTGTCTGTCTGTGTCTTCCTGTGTCAGTCTTTGTCTGTCTCTCTTTGCCTCTCTCTGTCTCTGTCTGTCTCTGACTGTCTCTGTCTGTCTCTGTCTGTCTCTGTCTGTCTCTGTCTGTCTCTGTCTGTCTCTGTCTGTCTCTGCCTGTCTCTGTCTGTCTCTGCCTGTCTCTGTCTGTCTCTGTCTTCCTGCCTTGGTCTGTCTCTGTCTGTCTCTGTCTGTGTCTGTCTGTCTCTGTCTTCCTGTCTCTGTATGTCTCTATCTGTCTCCGTCTTCCTGTCTTGGTCTGTCTCTGTCTGTCTCTGCCTGCCTCTGTCTGTCTCTGCCTGTCTCTGTCTGTCTCTGTCATCCTGTCTTGGTCTGTCTCTGTCTGTCTCTGTCTGTGTCTGTCTGTCTCTGTCTGTCTCTGTCTGTCTCTGTCTGTCTCTGGCTGTCTCTGTCTGTATCTGTCAGCCTCCGTCTGTCTCTGTCTGTCTCTGTATGTATCTGTCTGTCTGTGTCTTCCTGTGTCAGTCTGTCTCCGTCTGCCTCAGTCTGTCTCTGTCTGTCTCTGTCTGTATGTGTCTGTCTGTGTCTTCCTGTGTCAGTCTTTGTCTGTCTCTCTTTGCCTCTCTCTGTCTCTGTCTGTCTCTGTCTGTCTCTGTCTGTCTCTGTCTGTCTCTGTCTGTCTCTGCCTGTCTCTGTCTGTCTCTGCCTGTCTCTGTCTGTCTCAGTCTTCCTGCCTTGGTCTGTCTCTGTCTGTCTCTGTCTGTGGCTGTCTGTCTCTGTCTTCCTGTCTCTGTATGTCTCTATCTGTCTCCGTCTTCCTGTCTTGGTCTGTCTCTGTCTGTCTCTGTCTGTCTCTGTCTGTCTCTGTCTGTGTCTGTCTGTCTCTGTCTGTCTCTGTCTGTCTCTGTCTGTCTCTGGCTGTCTCTGTCTGTATCTGTCAGCCTCCGTCTGTCTCTGTCTGTCTCTGTATGTATCTGTCTGTCTGTGTCTTCCTGTGTCAGTCTGTCTCCGTCTGCCTCAGTCTGTCTCTGTCTGTCTCTGTCTGTATGTGTCTGTCTGTGTCTTCCTGTGTCAGTCTTTGTCTGTCTCTCTTTGCCTCTCTCTGTCTTCCTGTCTCTGCCTGTCTCTGCCTGTCTCTGCCTGTCTCAGTCTGTCTCTGTCTGTCTCTGTCTGTCTCTGTCTGTCTCTGTCTGTCTCTGTCTGTCTCTGCCTGTATCTGTCTGTCTATGCCTGTCCCTGTCTGTCTCTGTCTGTCTCTGTCTTCCTGTCTCTGTATGTCTCTATCTGTCTCCGTCTTCCTGTCTTGGTCTGTCTCTGTCTGTCTCTGTCTGTATCTGTCTGTCTCTATCTGTCTCTGTCTGTCTCTGTCTGTCTCTGTCTGCCTCCGCCTGTCTCAGTCTGTCTCAGTCTGTCTTAGTCTGTCTCTGTCTGTCTCTGTCTGTCTCTGTCTGTCTCTGTCTGTCTCTGCCTGCCTCTGTCTATCTCGGTCTGTCTGTGTCTCTCTTCGTGTGTCCCTCTTTGTCTCTGTCCGCCTCTGTCTAACTCTGTCTGTCTCAGCCTGTCTCTGCCTGTCTCTGCCTACCTCTGCCTGTCTCAGACTATCTCAGACTTCCTGCCTGTGTCTGTCTCTATCTATCTCTGTCTGTCTCTGTCTGTCTCTGTCTTCCTGTCTTGGTCTGTCTCTGTCTCTCTCTGTCTGTATCTGTCTGTCTGTGTCTTCCTGTGTCAGTCTGTCTGCGTCTGCCTCAGTCTGTCTCTGTCTGCCTCTGTCTGTCTCTGTCTGTCTCTGTATGTCTCTGTCTGTCTCTATCTATCTCTGTCTGTCTGTCTCTGTCTGTCTCTGTCTGTCTCTGCCTGTCTCTATCTGTCTCTGTCTGTATCTGTCAGCCTCCGTCTGTCCCTATCTGTCTCTGTCTTTCTCTGTCTGTCTCTGTCTCTCTCTGTCTGTCTCTGTCTGTCTCTGCCTGTCTCTGTCTGGCTCCGTCTGTCTCTGTCTGTCTCTGTCTGTCTCTCTCTGCCTCCGTCTGTCTCTGTCTGTCTCTGTCTGTCTTTGTCTGTCTCTATCTGTCTCTGTCTGTATCTGTCAGCCTCCGTCTGTCTCTACCTGTCTCTGTCTTTCTCTCTCTGTCTCTGTCTCTCTCTGTCTGTCTCTGTCTGTCTCTGCCTGTCTCTGTCTGTCTCTGTCTGTCTCCGTCTTCATGTCTTGGTCTGTCTCTGTCTGTCTCTCTCTGCCTCCGTCTGTCTCTGTCTGTCTCTGTCTGTCTCTGTCTGTATCTGTCTGTCTGTGTCTTCCTGTGTCAGTCTGTCTCCGTCTGCCTCAGTCTGTCTCTGTCTGTCTGTGTCTTCCTGTGTCAGTCTTTGTCTGTCTCTCTTTGCCTCTCTCTGTCTCTGTCGGTCTCTGACTGTCTCTGTCTGTCTCTGTCTGTCTCTGTCTGTCTCTGTCTGTCTCTGTCTGTCTCTGCCTGTCTCTGTCTGTCTCTGCCTGTCTCTGTCTGTCTCTGTCTTCCTGCCTTGGTCTGTCTCTGTCTGTCTCTGTCTGTGTCTGTCTGTCTCTGTCTTCCTGTCTCTGTATGTCTCTATCTGTCTCCGTCTTCCTGTCTTGGTCTGTCTCTGTCTGTCTCTGCCTGCCTCTGTCTGTCTCTGCCTGTCTCTGTCTGTCTCTGTCATCCTGTCTTGGTCTGTCTCTGTCTGTCTCTGTCTGTGTCTGTCTGTCTCTGTCTGTCTCTGTCTGTCTCTGTCTGTCTCTGGCTGTCTCTGTCTGTATCTGTCAGCCTCCGTCTGTCTCTGTCTGTCTCTGTATGTATCTGTCTGTCTGTGTCTTCCTGTGTCAGTCTGTCTCCGTCTGCCTCAGTCTGTCTCTGTCTGTCTCTGTCTGTATGTGTCTGTCTGTGTCTTCCTGTGTCAGTCTTTGTCTGTCTCTCTTTGCCTCTCTCTGTCTTCCTGTCTCTGCCTGTCTCTGCCTGTCTCTGCCTGTCTCAGTCTGTCTCTGTCTGTCTCTGTCTGTCTCTGTCTGTCTCTGTCTGTCTCTGTCTGTCTCTGCCTGTATCTGTCTGTCTATGCCTGTCCCTGTCTGTCTCTGTCTGTCTCTGTCTTCCTGTCTCTGTATGTCTCTATCTGTCTCCGTCTTCCTGTCTTGGTCTGTCTCTGTCTGTCTCTGTCTGTATCTGTCTGTCTCTATCTGTCTCTGTCTGTCTCTGTCTGTCTCTGTCTGCCTCCGCCTGTCTCAGTCTGTCTCAGTCTGTCTTAGTCTGTCTCTGTCTGTCTCTGTCTGTCTCTGTCTGTCTCTGTCTGCCTCTGCCTGCCTCTGTCTATCTCGGTCTGTCTGTGTCTCTCTTCGTGTGTCCCTCTTTGTCTCTGTCCGCCTCTGTCTAACTCTGTCTGTCTCAGCCTGTCTCTGCCTGTCTCTGCCTACCTCTGCCTGTCTCAGACTATCTCAGACTTCCTGTCTGTGTCTGTCTCTATCTATCTCTGTCTGTCTCTGTCTGTCTCTGTCTTCCTGTCTTGGTCTGTCTCTGTCTCTCTCTGTCTGTATCTGTCTGTCTGTGTCTTCCTGTGTCAGTCTGTCTGCGTCTGCCTCAGTCTGTCTCTGTCTGTCTGTGTCTTCCTGTGTCAGTCTTTGTCTGTCTCTCTTTGCCTCTCTCTGTCTCTGTCTGTCTCTGACTGTCTCTGTCTGTCTCTGTCTGTCTCTGTCTGTCTCTGTCTGTCTCTGTCTGTCTCTGCCTGTCTCTGTCTGTCTCTGCCTGTCTCTGTCTGTCTCTGTCTTCCTGCCTTGGTCTGTCTCTGTCTGTCTCTGTCTGTGTCTGTCTGTCTCTGTCTTCCTGTCTCTGTATGTCTCTATCTGTCTCCGTCTTCCTGTCTTGGTCTGTCTCTGTCTGTCTCTGTCTGTCTCTGTCTGTCTCTGTCTGTCTCTGTCTGTGTCTGTCTGTCTCTGTCAGTCTCTGTCTGTCTCTGTCTGTCTCTGTCTGTCTCTGCCTGTCTCTGTCTGTCTCTGCCTGTCTCAGTCTGTCTCTGTCTTCCTGTCTTGGTCTGTCTCTGTCTGTCTCTGTCTGTGTCTGTCTGTCTCCGTCTGTCTCAGTCTGTGTCTGTGTGTCTGTGTCTGTCTCTGTCAGTCTCTGTCTGTCTCTGTCTGTCTCTGTCTGTCTCTGCCTGCCTCTGTCTGTCTCTGCCTGTCTCTGTCTGTCTCTGTCATCCTGTCTTGGTCTGTCTCTGTCTGTCTCTGTCTGTGTCTGTCTGTCTCTGTCTGTCTCTGTCTGTCTCTGTCTGTCTCTGGCTGTCTCTGTCTGTATCTGTCAGCCTCCGTCTGTCTCTGTCTGTCTCTGTATGTATCTGTCTGTCTGTGTCTTCCTGTTCAGTCTGTCTCCGTCTGCCTCAGTCTGTCTCTGTCTGTCTCTGTCTGTATGTGTCTGTCTGTGTCTTCCTGTGTCAGTCTTTGTCTGTCTCTCTTTGCCTCTCTCTGTCTCTGTCTGTCTCTGTCTGTCTCTGTCTGTCTCTGTCTGTCTCTGTCTGTCTCTGCCTGTCTCTGTCTGTCTCTGCCTGTCTCTGTCTGTCTCAGTCTTCCTGCCTTGGTCTGTCTCTGTCTGTCTCTGTCTGTGGCTGTCTGTCTCTGTCTTCCTGTCTCTGTATGTCTCTATCTGTCTCCGTCTTCCTGTCTTGGTCTGTCTCTGTCTGTCTCTGTCTGTCTCTGTCTGTCTCTGTCTGTCTCTGTCTGTCTCTGTCTGTGTCTGTCTGTCTCTGTCTGTATCTGTCAGCCTCCGTCTGTCTCTGTCTGTCTCTGTATGTATCTGTCTGTCTGTGTCCTCCTGTGTCAGTCTGTCTCCGTCTGCCTCAGTCTGTCTCTGTCTGTCTCTGTCTGTATGTGTCTGTCTGTGTCTTCCTGTGTCAGTCTTTGTCTGTCTCTCTTTGCCTCTCTCTGTCTTCCTGTCTCTGCCTGTCTCTGCCTGTCTCTGCCTGTCTCAGTCTGTCTCTGTCTGTCTCTGTCTGTCTCTGTCAGTCTCTGTCTGTCTCTGTCTGTCTCTGTCTGTCTCTGCCTGTCTCTGTCTGTCTCTGCCTGTCTCTGTCTGTCTCTGTCATCCTGTCTTGGTCTGTCTCTGTCTGTCTCTGTCTGTGTCTGTCGGTCTCTGTCTGTCTCTGTCTGTCTCTGTCTGTCTCTGTCTGTCTCTGGCTGTCTCTGTCTGTATCTGTCAGCCTCCGTCTGTCTCTGTCTGTCTCTGTATGTATCTGTCTGTCTGTGTCTTCCTGTCTCCGTCTGCCTCAGTCTGTCTCTGTCTGTCTCTGTCTGTATGTGTCTGTCTGTGTCTTCCTGTGTCAGTCTGTCTCCGTCTGCCTCAGTCTGTCTCTGTCTGTCTGTGTCTTCCTGTGTCAGTCTTTGTCTGTCTCTCTTTGCCTCTCTCTGTCTCTGTCTGTCTCTGACTGTCTCTGTCTGTCTCTGTCTGTCTCTGTCTGTCTCTGTCTGTCTCTGTCTGTCTCTGTCTGTCTCTGCCTGTCTCTGTCTGTCTCTGCCTGTCTCTGTCTGTCTCTGTCTTCCTGCCTTGGTCTGTCTCTGTCTGTCTCTGTCTGTGTCTGTCTGTCTCTGTCTTCCTGTCTCTGTATGTCTCTATCTGTCTCCGTCTTCCTGTCTTGGTCTGTCTCTGTCTGTCTCTGCCTGCCTCTGTCTGTCTCTGCCTGTCTCTGTCTGTCTCTGTCATCCTGTCTTGGTCTGTCTCTGTCTGTCTCTGTCTGTGTCTGTCTGTCTCTGTCTGTCTCTGTCTGTCTCTGTCTGTCTCTGGCTGTCTCTGTCTGTATCTGTCAGCCTCCGTCTGTCTCTGTCTGTCTCTGTATGTATCTGTCTGTCTGTGTCTTCCTGTGTCAGTCTGTCTCCGTCTGCCTCAGTCTGTCTCTGTCTGTCTCTGTCTGTATGTGTCTGTCTGTGTCTTCCTGTGTCAGTCTTTGTCTGTCTCTCTTTGCCTCTCTCTGTCTCTGTCTGTCTCTGTCTGTCTCTGTCTGTCTCTGTCTGTCTCTGTCTGTCTCTGCCTGTCTCTGTCTGTCTCTGCCTGTCTCTGTCTGTCTCAGTCTTCCTGCCTTGGTCTGTCTCTGTCTGTCTCTGTCTGTGGCTGTCTGTCTCTGTCTTCCTGTCTCTGTATGTCTCTATCTGTCTCCGTCTTCCTGTCTTGGTCTGTCTCTGTCTGTCTCTGTCTGTCTCTGTCTGTCTCTGTCTGTGTCTGTCTGTCTCTGTCTGTCTCTGTCTGTCTCTGTCTGTCTCTGGCTGTCTCTGTCTGTATCTGTCAGCCTCCGTCTGTCTCTGTCTGTCTCTGTATGTATCTGTCTGTCTGTGTCTTCCTGTGTCAGTCTGTCTCCGTCTGCCTCAGTCTGTCTCTGTCTGTCTCTGTCTGTATGTGTCTGTCTGTGTCTTCCTGTGTCAGTCTTTGTCTGTCTCTCTTTGCCTCTCTCTGTCTTCCTGTCTCTGCCTGTCTCTGCCTGTCTCTGCCTGTCTCAGTCTGTCTCTGTCTGTCTCTGTCTGTCTCTGTCTGTCTCTGTCTGTCTCTGTCTGTCTCTGCCTGTATCTGTCTGTCTATGCCTGTCCCTGTCTGTCTCTGTCTGTCTCTGTCTTCCTGTCTCTGTATGTCTCTATCTGTCTCCGTCTTCCTGTCTTGGTCTGTCTCTGTCTGTCTCTGTCTGTATCTGTCTGTCTCTATCTGTCTCTGTCTGTCTCTGTCTGTCTCTGTCTGCCTCCGCCTGTCTCAGTCTGTCTCAGTCTGTCTTAGTCTGTCTCTGTCTGTCTCTGTCTGTCTCTGTCTGTCTCTGTCTGTCTCTGCCTGCCTCTGTCTATCTCGGTCTGTCTGTGTCTCTCTTCGTGTGTCCCTCTTTGTCTCTGTCCGCCTCTGTCTAACTCTGTCTGTCTCAGCCTGTCTCTGCCTGTCTCTGCCTACCTCTGCCTGTCTCAGACTATCTCAGACTTCCTGCCTGTGTCTGTCTCTATCTATCTCTGTCTGTCTCTGTCTGTCTCTGTCTTCCTGTCTTGGTCTGTCTCTGTCTCTCTCTGTCTGTATCTGTCTGTCTGTGTCTTCCTGTGTCAGTCTGTCTGCGTCTGCCTCAGTCTGTCTCTGTCTGCCTCTGTCTGTCTCTGTCTGTCTCTGTATGTCTCTGTCTGTCTCTATCTATCTCTGTCTGTCTGTCTCTGTCTGTCTCTGTCTGTCTCTGCCTGTCTCTATCTGTCTCTGTCTGTATCTGTCAGCCTCCGTCTGTCCCTATCTGTCTCTGTCTTTCTCTGTCTGTCTCTGTCTCTCTCTGTCTGTCTCTGTCTGTCTCTGCCTGTCTCTGTCTGGCTCCGTCTGTCTCTGTCTGTCTCTGTCTGTCTCTCTCTGCCTCCGTCTGTCTCTGTCTGTCTGTCTGTGTCTATCTCTGTCTGCCTCTCTCTGTCTCTGTCTTCCTGTCTCTGACTACCTCTCTCTGCCTATGTCTGTCTCCGTCTGTCTCAGTCTGTGTCTGTGTGTCTGTGTCTGTCTCTGTCAGTCTCTGTCTGTCTCTGTCTGTCTCTGTCTGTCTCTGCCTGTCTCTGTCTGTCTCTGCCTGTCTCTGTCTGTCTCTGTCATCCTGTCTTGGTCTGTCTCTGTCTGTCTCTGTCTGTCTCTGTCTGTGTCTGTCTGTCTCTGTCTGTCTCTGTCTGTCTCTGTCTGTCTCTGGCTGTCTCTGTCTGTATCTGTCAGCCTCCGTCTGTCTCTGTCTGTCTCTGTCTGTCTCTGTCTGTCTCTGTCTGTCTCTGTCTGTCTCTGCCTGTATCTGTCTGTCTATGCCTGTCCCTGTCTGTCTCTGTCTGTCTCTGTCTTCCTGTCTCTGTATGTCTCTATCTGTCTCCGTCTTCCTGTCTTGGTCTGTCTCTGTCTGTCTCTGTCTGTATCTGTCTGTCTCTATCTGTCTCTGTCCGTCTCTGTCTGTCTCTGTCTGCCTCCGCCTGTCTCAGTCTGTCTCAGTCTGTCTTAGTCTGTCTCTGTCTGTCTCTGTCTGTCTCTGTCTGTCTCTGTCTGTCTCTGCCTGCCTCTGTCTATCTCGGTCTGTCTGTGTCTCTCTTCGTGTGTCCCTCTTTGTCTCTGTCCGCCTCTGTCTAACTCTGTCTGTCTCAGCCTGTCTCTGCCTGTCTCTGCCTACCTCTGCCTGTCTCAGACTATCTCAGACTTCCTGTCTGTCTCTGTCTCTATCTATCTCTGTCTGTCTCTGTCTGTCTCTGTCTTCCTGTCTTGGTCTGTCTCTGTCTCTCTCTGTTTGTATCTGTCTGTCTGTGTCTTCCTGTGTCAGTCTGTCTGCGTCTGCCTCAGTCTGTCTCTGTCTGTCTCTGTCTGTCTCTGCCTACCTCTGCCTGTCTCAGACTATCTCAGGCTTCCTGTCAGTGTCTGTCTCTATCGATCTCTGTCTGTCTCTGTCTGTCTCTGTCTGTCTCTGACTGTCTCTGTCTGTCTCTGTCTGTCTCTGTCTGTCTCTGTCTGTATCTGTCTGTATCTGTCTGTCTCTGTCTGTCTCTGTCTGTCTCTGTCTGTCTCTGTCTGTCTCTGTCTGTCTCTGTCTGTCTCTGTCTGTCTCTGTCTGTCTCTGTCTGTCTCTGTCTGTCTCTGTCTGTCTCTGTCTGTCTCCGTCTTCCTGTCTCCGTCTGTCTCTGTCTGTCTCTGTCTGTATCTGTCTGTCTGTGTCTTCCTGTGTCAGTCTGTCTCCGTCTGCCCCAGTCTGTCTCTGTCTGTCTCTGTCTGTATCTGTCTGTTTGTCTCTTCCTGTGTCAGTCTGTGTCTGTCTCTTTTTGCCTCTCTCTGTCTTCCTGTCTCTGCCTGTCTCTTCCTGTCTCTGCCTGTCTCAGTCTGTCTCTGTCTGTCTCTGTCTGTCTCTGTCTGTCTCTGCCTGTCTCTGTCTGTCTCCGTCTTCATGTCTTGGTCTGTCTCTGTCTGTCTCTCTCTGCCTCCGTCTGTCTCTGTCTGTCTCTGTCTGTCTTTGTCTGTCTCTATCTGTCTCTGTCTGTATCTGTCAGCCTCCGTCTGTCTCTACCTGTCTCTGTCTTTCTCTCTCTGTCTCTGTCTCTCTCTGTCTGTCTCTGTCTGTCTCTGCCTGTCTCTGTCTGTCTCTGTCTGTCTCCGTCTTCATGTCTTGGTCTGTCTCTGTCTGTCTCTCTCTGCCTCCGTCTGTCTCTGTCTGTCTCTGTCTGTCTCTGTCTGTATCTGTCTGTCTGTGTCTTCCTGTGTCAGTCTGTCTCCGTCTGCCTCAGTCTGTCTCTGTCTGTCTGTGTCTTCCTGTGTCAGTCTGTGTCTGTCTCTCTTTGCCTCTCTCTGTCTCTGTCTTCCTGTCTCTGCCTGTCTCTGCCTGTCTCAGTCTGTCTCTGTCTGTCTCTGTCTGTCTCTGTCTGTCTCTGTCTGTCTCTGCCTGTCTCTGTCTGTCTCTGTCTTCCTGTCTTGGTCTGTCTCTGTCTGTCTCTGTCTGTGTCTGTCTGTCTCTGTCTGTCTCTGTCTGTCTCTGTCTGTCTCTGTCTGTCTCTGTCTGTCTCTCTCTGTCTCTGTCTGTCTCTGCCTGTCTCTGTCTGTCTCTGTCTTCCTGTCTTGGTCTGTCTCTGTCTGTCTCTGTCTGTGTCTGTCTGTCTCTGTCTGTCTCTGTCTGTCTCTGTCTGTCTCTGGCTGTCTCTGGCTGTCTCTGTCTGTATCTGTCAGCCTCCGTCTGTCTCTGTCTGTCTCTGTATGTATCTGTCTGTCTGTGTCTTCCTGTGTCAGTCTGTCTCCGTCTGCCTCAGTCTGTCTCTGTCTGTCTCTGTCTGTATGTGTCTGTCTGTGTCTTCCTGTGTCAGTCTTTGTCTGTCTCTCTTTGCCTCTCTCTGTCTCTGTCTGTCTCTGTCTGCCTCTGTCTGTCTCTGTCTGTCTCTGTCTGTCTCTGTCTGTCTCTGTCTGTCTCTCTCTGCCTCCGTCTGTCTCTGTCTGTCTGTCTGTGTCTATCTCTGTCTGCCTCTCTCTGTCTCTGTCTTCCTGTCTCTGACTACCTCTCTCTGCCTCTGTCTGTCTCCGTCTGTCTCAGTCTGTGTCTGTGTGTCTGTGTCTGTCTCTGTCAGTCTCTGTCTGTCTCTGTCTGTCTCTGTCTGTCTCTGCCTGTCTCTGCCTGTCTCTTCCTGTCTCTGTCTGTCTCAGTCTGTCTCTGTCTGTCTCTGTCTGTATGTGTCTGTCTGTGTCTTCCTGTGTCAGTCTTTGTCTGTCTCTCTTTGCCTCTCTCTGTCTCTGTCTGTCTCTGTCTGTCTCTGCCTGTCCCTGTCTGTCTCTGCCTGTCTCTGTCAGTCTCTGTCTTCCTGTCTTGGTCTGTCTCTGTCTGTCTCTGTCTGTGTCTGTCTGTCTCTGTCTGTCTCTGTCTGTCTCTGTCTGTCTCTGGCTGTCTCTGGCTGTCTCTGTCTGTATCTGTCTGTCTCAGTCTGTCTCTGTCTTCCTGTCTCTGTCTGTATCTGTCTGTCTGTGTCTTCCTGTGTCAGTCTGTCACCGTCTGCCTCAGTCTGTCTCTGTGTGTCTCTGTCTGTCCCTATCTATCTCTGTCTGCCTCTGTCTGTCTCTCTCTGTCTCTCTCTGTCTCTGTCTGTCTCTGTCTGTCTCTGTCTGTATCTGCCTATCTGTGGCTGTCGGTTTCAGAATGTGTCAGTCTCTCTCAGTCTGTCTCAGTCTGTCTCAGTCTGTCTCTGTCTGTCTCTGTCTGTCTCTGTCCGTTTCTGTCTGTCTCTGTCTGTCTCTGCCTGCCTCTGTCTATTTCGGTCTGCCTGTGTCTCTCTTCGTGTGTCTCTCTTTGTCTCTGTCCGCCTCTGTCTAACTCTGTCTGTCTCTGCCTGTCTCTGCCTGTCTCTGCCTGTCTCTGTCTGTCTCTGCCTATCTCTGCCTGTCTCAGACTATCTCAGGCTTCCTGTCAGTGTCTGTCTCTATCGATCTCTGTCTGTCTCTGTCTGTCTCTGTCTGTCTCTGACTGTCTCTGTCTGTATCTGTCAGCCTCCGTCTGTCTCTGTCTGTCTCAGTCTGTCTCTGTCTGTCTCTGTCTGTCTCTGGCTGCCTCTGCCTGTCTCTGTCTGTCTCTGTCTGTCTCTGTCTGTCCCTGTCTGTCTCCGTCTGTCTCAGTCTGTCTCTGTCTGCCTCTGTCTGTCTCTGTCTGTCTCTGCCTGTCTCTGTCTGTCTCAGTCTGTCTCTGTCTGTCTCTGTCTGTCTCTGTCTGTCTCTGTCTGTCTCTGTCTGTCTCTGTCTGTATCTGTCTGTATCTGTCTGTCTCTGTCTGTCTCTGTCTGTCCCTGTCTGTCTCTGTCTGTCTCTGTCTGTATCTGTCTGTATCTGTCTGTCTCTGTCTGTCTCTGTCTGTCTCTGTCTGTCTCTGTCTGTCTCTGTCTGTCTCTGTCTGTCTCTGTCTGTCTCTGTCTGTCTCTGTCTGTCTCTGTCTGTCTCTGTCTGTCTTTGTCTGTCTCTATCTGTCTCTGTCTGTATCTGTCAGCCTCCGTCTGTCTCTACCTGTCTCTGTCTTTCTCTCTCTGTCTGTCTCTGTCTGTCTCTGCCTGTCTCTGTCTGTCTCTGTCTGTCTCTGTCTGTATCTGTCTGTCTGTGTCTTCCTGTGTCAGTCTGTCTCCGTCTGCCTCAGTCTGTCTCTGTCTGTCTGTGTCTTCCTGTGTCAGTCTTTGTCTGTCTCTCTTTGCCTCTCTCTGTCTCTGTCTGTCTCTGTCTGTCTCTGTCTGTCTCTGTCTGTCTCTGTCTGTCTCTGTGTGTCTCCGTCTTCCTGTCTCCGTCTTCCTGTCTCCGTCTGTCTCTGTCTGTCTCTGTCTGTATCTGTCTGTCTGTGTCTTCCTGTGTCAGTCTGTCTCCGTCTGCCTCAGTCTGTCTCTGTCTGTCTCTGTCTGTCTCTGTCTGTATCTGTCTGTTTGTCTCTTCCTGTGTCAGTCTGTGTCTGTCTCTCTTTGCCTCTCTCTGTCTTCCTGTCTCTGTCTGTCTCTGTCTGTCTCTGTCTGTCTCTGTCTGTCTCTGTCTGTCTCTGTCTGTCTCTGTCTGTCTCTGTCTGTCTCTGTCTGTGTTTGTCTGTCTCTATCTGTCTCTGTCTGTATCTGTCAGCCTCCGTCTGTCTCTACCTGTCTCTGTCTTTCTCTCTCTGTCTCTGTCTCTCTCTGTCTGTCTCTGTCTGTCTCTGCCTGTCTCTGTCTGTCTCTGTCTGTCTCTGTCTGTATCTGTCTGTCTGTGTCTTCCTGTGTCAGTCTGTCTCCGTCTGCCTCAGTCTGTCTCTGTCTGTCTGTGTCTTCCTGTGTCAGTCTTTGTCTGTCTCTCTTTGCCTCTCTCTGTCTCTGTCTGTCTCTGTCTGTCTCTGTCTGTCTCTGTCTGTCTCTGTCTGTCTCTGTGTGTCTCCGTCTTCCTGTCTCCGTCTTCCTGTCTCCGTCTGTCTCTGTCTGTCTCTGTCTGTATCTGTCTGTCTGTGTCTTCCTGTGTCAGTCTGTCTCCGTCTGCCTCAGTCTGTCTCTGTCTGTCTCTGTCTGTATCTGTCTGTTTGTCTCTTCCTGTGTCAGTCTGTGTCTGTCTCTCTTTGCCTCTCTCTGTCTTCCTGTCTCTGCCTGTCTCTGCCTGTCTCTGCCTGTCTCAGTCTGTCTCTGTCTGTCTCTGTCTGTCTCTGTCTGTCTCTGCCTGTCTCTGTCTGTCTCTGCCTGTCCCTGTCTGTCTCTGTCTGTCTCTGTCTTCCTGTCTCTGTATGTCTCTATCTGTCTCCGTCTTCCTGTCTTGGTCTGTCTCTGTCTCTCTCTGTCTGTATCTGTCTGTCTGTGTCTTCCTGTGTCAGTCTGTCTGCGTCTGCCTCAGTCTGTCTCTGTCTGTCTCTGTCTGTGTCTGTCTGTCTCTGTATGTCTCTGTCTGTCTCTATCTATCTCTGTCTGTCTGTCTCTGTCTGTCTCTGCCTGTCTCTGTCTGTCTCAGTCTGTCTCCGTCTTCCTGTCTTGGTCTGTCTCTGTCTGTCACTCGCTGCCTCCGTCTGTCTTTGTCTGTCTCTATCTGTCTCTGTCTGTATCTGTCAGCCTCCGTCTGTCCCTATCTGTCTCTGTCTTTCTCTGTCTGTCTCTGTCTCTCTCTGCCTGTCTCTGTCTGTCTCTGCCTGTCTCTGTCTGTCTCTGTCTGTCTCCGTCCTCATGTCTTGGTCTGTCTCTGTCCGTCTCTCTCTGCCTCCGTCTGTCTCTGTCTGTCTCTGTCTGTCTTTGTCTGTCTCTATCTGTCTCTGTCTGTATCTGTCAGCCTCCGTCTGTCTCTACCTGTCTCTGTCTTTCTCTCTCTGTCTCTGTCTCTCTCTGTCTGTCTCTGTCTGTCTCTGCCTGTCTCTGTCTGTCTCTGTCTGTCTCCGTCTTCATGTCTTGGTCTGTCTCTGTCTGTCTCTCTCTGCCTCCGTCTGTCTCTGTCTGTCTCTGTCTGTCTCTGTCTGTATCTGTCTGTCTGTGTCTTCCTGTGTCAGTCTGTCTCCGTCTGCCTCAGTCTGTCTCTGTCTGTCTGTGTCTTCCTGTGTCAGTCTTTGTCTGTCTCTCTTTGCCTCTCTCTGTCTCTGTCGGTCTCTGACTGTCTCTGTCTGTCTCTGTCTGTCTCTGTCTGTCTCTGTCTGTCTCTGTCTGTCTCTGCCTGTCTCTGTCTGTCTCTGCCTGTCTCTGTCTGTCTCTGTCTTCCTGCCTTGGTCTGTCTCTGTCTGTCTCTGTCTGTGTCTGTCTGTCTCTGTCTTCCTGTCTCTGTATGTCTCTATCTGTCTCCGTCTTCCTGTCTTGGTCTGTCTCTGTCTGTCTCTGCCTGCCTCTGTCTGTCTCTGCCTGTCTCTGTCTGTCTCTGTCATCCTGTCTTGGTCTGTCTCTGTCTGTCTCTGTCTGTGTCTGTCTGTCTCTGTCTGTCTCTGTCTGTCTCTGTCTGTCTCTGGCTGTCTCTGTCTGTATCTGTCAGCCTCCGTCTGTCTCTGTCTGTCTCTGTATGTATCTGTCTGTCTGTGTCTTCCTGTGTCAGTCTGTCTCCGTCTGCCTCAGTCTGTCTCTGTCTGTCTCTGTCTGTATGTGTCTGTCTGTGTCTTCCTGTGTCAGTCTTTGTCTGTCTCTCTTTGCCTCTCTCTGTCTTCCTGTCTCTGCCTGTCTCTGCCTGTCTCTGCCTGTCTCAGTCTGTCTCTGTCTGTCTCTGTCTGTCTCTGTCTGTCTCTGTCTGTCTCTGTCTGTCTCTGCCTGTATCTGTCTGTCTATGCCTGTCCCTGTCTGTCTCTGTCTGTCTCTGTCTTCCTGTCTCTGTATGTCTCTATCTGTCTCCGTCTTCCTGTCTTGGTCTGTCTCTGTCTGTCTCTGTCTGTATCTGTCTGTCTCTATCTGTCTCTGTCTGTCTCTGTCTGTCTCTGTCTGCCTCCGCCTGTCTCAGTCTGTCTCAGTCTGTCTTAGTCTGTCTCTGTCTGTCTCTGTCTGTCTCTGTCTGTCTCTGTCTGCCTCTGCCTGCCTCTGTCTATCTCGGTCTGTCTGTGTCTCTCTTCGTGTGTCCCTCTTTGTCTCTGTCCGCCTCTGTCTAACTCTGTCTGTCTCAGCCTGTCTCTGCCTGTCTCTGCCTACCTCTGCCTGTCTCAGACTATCTCAGACTTCCTGTCTGTGTCTGTCTCTATCTATCTCTGTCTGTCTCTGTCTGTCTCTGTCTTCCTGTCTTGGTCTGTCTCTGTCTCTCTCTGTCTGTATCTGTCTGTCTGTGTCTTCCTGTGTCAGTCTGTCTGCGTCTGCCTCAGTCTGTCTCTGTCTGTCTGTGTCTTCCTGTGTCAGTCTTTGTCTGTCTCTCTTTGCCTCTCTCTGTCTCTGTCTGTCTCTGACTGTCTCTGTCTGTCTCTGTCTGTCTCTGTCTGTCTCTGTCTGTCTCTGTCTGTCTCTGCCTGTCTCTGTCTGTCTCTGCCTGTCTCTGTCTGTCTCTGTCTTCCTGCCTTGGTCTGTCTCTGTCTGTCTCTGTCTGTGTCTGTCTGTCTCTGTCTTCCTGTCTCTGTATGTCTCTATCTGTCTCCGTCTTCCTGTCTTGGTCTGTCTCTGTCTGTCTCTGTCTGTCTCTGTCTGTCTCTGTCTGTCTCTGTCTGTGTCTGTCTGTCTCTGTCAGTCTCTGTCTGTCTCTGTCTGTCTCTGTCTGTCTCTGCCTGTCTCTGTCTGTCTCTGCCTGTCTCAGTCTGTCTCTGTCTTCCTGTCTTGGTCTGTCTCTGTCTGTCTCTGTCTGTGTCTGTCTGTCTCCGTCTGTCTCAGTCTGTGTCTGTGTGTCTGTGTCTGTCTCTGTCAGTCTCTGTCTGTCTCTGTCTGTCTCTGTCTGTCTCTGCCTGCCTCTGTCTGTCTCTGCCTGTCTCTGTCTGTCTCTGTCATCCTGTCTTGGTCTGTCTCTGTCTGTCTCTGTCTGTGTCTGTCTGTCTCTGTCTGTCTCTGTCTGTCTCTGTCTGTCTCTGGCTGTCTCTGTCTGTATCTGTCAGCCTCCGTCTGTCTCTGTCTGTCTCTGTATGTATCTGTCTGTCTGTGTCTTCCTGTGTCAGTCTGTCTCCGTCTGCCTCAGTCTGTCTCTGTCTGTCTCTGTCTGTATGTGTCTGTCTGTGTCTTCCTGTGTCAGTCTTTGTCTGTCTCTCTTTGCCTCTCTCTGTCTCTGTCTGTCTCTGTCTGTCTCTGTCTGTCTCTGTCTGTCTCTGTCTGTCTCTGCCTGTCTCTGTCTGTCTCTGCCTGTCTCTGTCTGTCTCAGTCTTCCTGCCTTGGTCTGTCTCTGTCTGTCTCTGTCTGTGGCTGTCTGTCTCTGTCTTCCTGTCTCTGTATGTCTCTATCTGTCTCCGTCTTCCTGTCTTGGTCTGTCTCTGTCTGTCTCTGTCTGTCTCTGTCTGTCTCTGTCTGTCTCTGTCTGTCTCTGTCTGTGTCTGTCTGTCTCTGTCTGTATCTGTCAGCCTCCGTCTGTCTCTGTCTGTCTCTGTATGTATCTGTCTGTCTGTGTCCTCCTGTGTCAGTCTGTCTCCGTCTGCCTCAGTCTGTCTCTGTCTGTCTCTGTCTGTATGTGTCTGTCTGTGTCTTCCTGTGTCAGTCTTTGTCTGTCTCTCTTTGCCTCTCTCTGTCTTCCTGTCTCTGCCTGTCTCTGCCTGTCTCTGCCTGTCTCAGTCTGTCTCTGTCTGTCTCTGTCTGTCTCTGTCAGTCTCTGTCTGTCTCTGTCTGTCTCTGTCTGTCTCTGCCTGTCTCTGTCTGTCTCTGCCTGTCTCTGTCTGTCTCTGTCATCCTGTGTTGGTCTGTCTCTGTCTGTCTCTGTCTGTGTCTGTCGGTCTCTGTCTGTCTCTGTCTGTCTCTGTCTGTCTCTGTCTGTCTCTGGCTGTCTCTGTCTGTATCTGTCAGCCTCCGTCTGTCTCTGTCTGTCTCTGTATGTATCTGTCTGTCTGTGTCTTCCTGTCTCCGTCTGCCTCAGTCTGTCTCTGTCTGTCTCTGTCTGTATGTGTCTGTCTGTGTCTTCCTGTGTCAGTCTGTCTCCGTCTGCCTCAGTCTGTCTCTGTCTGTCTGTGTCTTCCTGTGTCAGTCTTTGTCTGTCTCTCTTTGCCTCTCTCTGTCTCTGTCTGTCTCTGACTGTCTCTGTCTGTCTCTGTCTGTCTCTGTCTGTCTCTGTCTGTCTCTGTCTGTCTCTGTCTGTCTCTGCCTGTCTCTGTCTGTCTCTGCCTGTCTCTGTCTGTCTCTGTCTTCCTGCCTTGGTCTGTCTCTGTCTGTCTCTGTCTGTGTCTGTCTGTCTCTGTCTTCCTGTCTCTGTATGTCTCTATCTGTCTCCGTCTTCCTGTCTTGGTCTGTCTCTGTCTGTCTCTGCCTGCCTCTGTCTGTCTCTGCCTGTCTCTGTCTGTCTCTGTCATCCTGTCTTGGTCTGTCTCTGTCTGTCTCTGTCTGTGTCTGTCTGTCTCTGTCTGTCTCTGTCTGTCTCTGTCTGTCTCTGGCTGTCTCTGTCTGTATCTGTCAGCCTCCGTCTGTCTCTGTCTGTCTCTGTATGTATCTGTCTGTCTGTGTCTTCCTGTGTCAGTCTGTCTCCGTCTGCCTCAGTCTGTCTCTGTCTGTCTCTGTCTGTATGTGTCTGTCTGTGTCTTCCTGTGTCAGTCTTTGTCTGTCTCTCTTTGCCTCTCTCTGTCTCTGTCTGTCTCTGTCTGTCTCTGTCTGTCTCTGTCTGTCTCTGTCTGTCTCTGCCTGTCTCTGTCTGTCTCTGCCTGTCTCTGTCTGTCTCAGTCTTCCTGCCTTGGTCTGTCTCTGTCTGTCTCTGTCTGTGGCTGTCTGTCTCTGTCTTCCTGTCTCTGTATGTCTCTATCTGTCTCCGTCTTCCTGTCTTGGTCTGTCTCTGTCTGTCTCTGTCTGTCTCTGTCTGTCTCTGTCTGTGTCTGTCTGTCTCTGTCTGTCTCTGTCTGTCTCTGTCTGTCTCTGGCTGTCTCTGTCTGTATCTGTCAGCCTCCGTCTGTCTCTGTCTGTCTCTGTATGTATCTGTCTGTCTGTGTCTTCCTGTGTCAGTCTGTCTCCGTCTGCCTCAGTCTGTCTCTGTCTGTCTCTGTCTGTATGTGTCTGTCTGTGTCTTCCTGTGTCAGTCTTTGTCTGTCTCTCTTTGCCTCTCTCTGTCTTCCTGTCTCTGCCTGTCTCTGCCTGTCTCTGCCTGTCTCAGTCTGTCTCTGTCTGTCTCTGTCTGTCTCTGTCTGTCTCTGTCTGTCTCTGTCTGTCTCTGCCTGTATCTGTCTGTCTATGCCTGTCCCTGTCTGTCTCTGTCTGTCTCTGTCTTCCTGTCTCTGTATGTCTCTATCTGTCTCCGTCTTCCTGTCTTGGTCTGTCTCTGTCTGTCTCTGTCTGTATCTGTCTGTCTCTATCTGTCTCTGTCTGTCTCTGTCTGTCTCTGTCTGCCTCCGCCTGTCTCAGTCTGTCTCAGTCTGTCTTAGTCTGTCTCTGTCTGTCTCTGTCTGTCTCTGTCTGTCTCTGTCTGTCTCTGCCTGCCTCTGTCTATCTCGGTCTGTCTGTGTCTCTCTTCGTGTGTCCCTCTTTGTCTCTGTCCGCCTCTGTCTAACTCTGTCTGTCTCAGCCTGTCTCTGCCTGTCTCTGCCTACCTCTGCCTGTCTCAGACTATCTCAGACTTCCTGCCTGTGTCTGTCTCTATCTATCTCTGTCTGTCTCTGTCTGTCTCTGTCTTCCTGTCTTGGTCTGTCTCTGTCTCTCTCTGTCTGTATCTGTCTGTCTGTGTCTTCCTGTGTCAGTCTGTCTGCGTCTGCCTCAGTCTGTCTCTGTCTGCCTCTGTCTGTCTCTGTCTGTCTCTGTATGTCTCTGTCTGTCTCTATCTATCTCTGTCTGTCTGTCTCTGTCTGTCTCTGTCTGTCTCTGCCTGTCTCTATCTGTCTCTGTCTGTATCTGTCAGCCTCCGTCTGTCCCTATCTGTCTCTGTCTTTCTCTGTCTGTCTCTGTCTCTCTCTGTCTGTCTCTGTCTGTCTCTGCCTGTCTCTGTCTGGCTCCGTCTGTCTCTGTCTGTCTCTGTCTGTCTCTCTCTGCCTCCGTCTGTCTCTGTCTGTCTGTCTGTGTCTATCTCTGTCTGCCTCTCTCTGTCTCTGTCTTCCTGTCTCTGACTACCTCTCTCTGCCTATGTCTGTCTCCGTCTGTCTCAGTCTGTGTCTGTGTGTCTGTGTCTGTCTCTGTCAGTCTCTGTCTGTCTCTGTCTGTCTCTGTCTGTCTCTGCCTGTCTCTGTCTGTCTCTGCCTGTCTCTGTCTGTCTCTGTCATCCTGTCTTGGTCTGTCTCTGTCTGTCTCTGTCTGTCTCTGTCTGTGTCTGTCTGTCTCTGTCTGTCTCTGTCTGTCTCTGTCTGTCTCTGGCTGTCTCTGTCTGTATCTGTCAGCCTCCGTCTGTCTCTGTCTGTCTCTGTCTGTCTCTGTCTGTCTCTGTCTGTCTCTGTCTGTCTCTGCCTGTATCTGTCTGTCTATGCCTGTCCCTGTCTGTCTCTGTCTGTCTCTGTCTTCCTGTCTCTGTATGTCTCTATCTGTCTCCGTCTTCCTGTCTTGGTCTGTCTCTGTCTGTCTCTGTCTGTATCTGTCTGTCTCTATCTGTCTCTGTCTGTCTCTGTCTGTCTCTGTCTGCCTCCGCCTGTCTCAGTCTGTCTCAGTCTGTCTTAGTCTGTCTCTGTCTGTCTCTGTCTGTCTCTGTCTGTCTCTGTCTGTCTCTGCCTGCCTCTGTCTATCTCGGTCTGTCTGTGTCTCTCTTCGTGTGTCCCTCTTTGTCTCTGTCCGCCTCTGTCTAACTCTGTCTGTCTCAGCCTGTCTCTGCCTGTCTCTGCCTACCTCTGCCTGTCTCAGACTATCTCAGACTTCCTGTCTGTCTCTGTCTCTATCTATCTCTGTCTGTCTCTGTCTGTCTCTGTCTTCCTGTCTTGGTCTGTCTCTGTCTCTCTCTGTTTGTATCTGTCTGTCTGTGTCTTCCTGTGTCAGTCTGTCTGCGTCTGCCTCAGTCTGTCTCTGTCTGTCTCTGTCTGTCTCTGCCTACCTCTGCCTG
The DNA here is from genome assembly GCA_947623535.1 of Coelioxys conoideus. NCBI lineage: Eukaryota > Metazoa > Arthropoda > Insecta > Hymenoptera > Megachilidae > Coelioxys > Coelioxys conoideus. The sequence goes on along the minus strand of OX392457.1, from coordinate 4,246,422 downwards.
TCTCAGACTATCTCAGGCTTCCTGTCAGTGTCTGTCTCTATCGATCTCTGTCTGTCTCTGTCTGTCTCTGTCTGTCTCTGACTGTCTCTGTCTGTCTCTGTCTGTCTCTGTCTGTCTCTGTCTGTATCTGTCTGTATCTGTCTGTCTCTGTCTGTCTCTGTCTGTCTCTGTCTGTCTCTGTCTGTCTCTGTCTGTCTCTGTCTGTCTCTGTCTGTCTCTGTCTGTCTCTGTCTGTCTCTGTCTGTCTCTGTCTGTCTCTGTCTGTCTCCGTCTTCCTGTCTCCGTCTGTCTCTGTCTGTCTCTGTCTGTATCTGTCTGTCTGTGTCTTCCTGTGTCAGTCTGTCTCCGTCTGCCCCAGTCTGTCTCTGTCTGTCTCTGTCTGTATCTGTCTGTTTGTCTCTTCCTGTGTCAGTCTGTGTCTGTCTCTTTTTGCCTCTCTCTGTCTTCCTGTCTCTGCCTGTCTCTGCCTGTCTCTGCCTGTCTCAGTCTGTCTCTGTCTGTCTCTGTCTGTCTCTGTCTGTCTCTGCCTGTCTCTGTCTGTCTCCGTCTTCATGTCTTGGTCTGTCTCTGTCTGTCTCTCTCTGCCTCCGTCTGTCTCTGTCTGTCTCTGTCTGTCTTTGTCTGTCTCTATCTGTCTCTGTCTGTATCTGTCAGCCTCCGTCTGTCTCTACCTGTCTCTGTCTTTCTCTCTCTGTCTCTGTCTCTCTCTGTCTGTCTCTGTCTGTCTCTGCCTGTCTCTGTCTGTCTCTGTCTGTCTCCGTCTTCATGTCTTGGTCTGTCTCTGTCTGTCTCTCTCTGCCTCCGTCTGTCTCTGTCTGTCTCTGTCTGTCTCTGTCTGTATCTGTCTGTCTGTGTCTTCCTGTGTCAGTCTGTCTCCGTCTGCCTCAGTCTGTCTCTGTCTGTCTGTGTCTTCCTGTGTCAGTCTGTGTCTGTCTCTCTTTGCCTCTCTCTGTCTCTGTCTTCCTGTCTCTGCCTGTCTCTGCCTGTCTCAGTCTGTCTCTGTCTGTCTCTGTCTGTCTCTGTCTGTCTCTGTCTGTCTCTGCCTGTCTCTGTCTGTCTCTGTCTTCCTGTCTTGGTCTGTCTCTGTCTGTCTCTGTCTGTGTCTGTCTGTCTCTGTCTGTCTCTGTCTGTCTCTGTCTGTCTCTGTCTGTCTCTGTCTGTCTCTCTCTGTCTCTGTCTGTCTCTGCCTGTCTCTGTCTGTCTCTGTCTTCCTGTCTTGGTCTGTCTCTGTCTGTCTCTGTCTGTGTCTGTCTGTCTCTGTCTGTCTCTGTCTGTCTCTGTCTGTCTCTGGCTGTCTCTGGCTGTCTCTGTCTGTATCTGTCAGCCTCCGTCTGTCTCTGTCTGTCTCTGTATGTATCTGTCTGTCTGTGTCTTCCTGTGTCAGTCTGTCTCCGTCTGCCTCAGTCTGTCTCTGTCTGTCTCTGTCTGTATGTGTCTGTCTGTGTCTTCCTGTGTCAGTCTTTGTCTGTCTCTCTTTGCCTCTCTCTGTCTCTGTCTGTCTCTGTCTGCCTCTGTCTGTCTCTGTCTGTCTCTGTCTGTCTCTGTCTGTCTCTGTCTGTCTCTCTCTGCCTCCGTCTGTCTCTGTCTGTCTGTCTGTGTCTATCTCTGTCTGCCTCTCTCTGTCTCTGTCTTCCTGTCTCTGACTACCTCTCTCTGCCTCTGTCTGTCTCCGTCTGTCTCAGTCTGTGTCTGTGTGTCTGTGTCTGTCTCTGTCAGTCTCTGTCTGTCTCTGTCTGTCTCTGTCTGTCTCTGCCTGTCTCTGTCTGTCTCTGCCTGTCTCTGTCTGTCTGTGTCTTCCTGTCTTGGTCTGTCTCTGTCTGTCTCTGTCTGTGTCTGTCTGTCTCTGTCTGTCTCTGTCTGTCTCTGTCTGTCTCTCTCTGCCTCCGTCTGTCTCTGTCTGTCTGTGTGTGTCTATCTCTGTCTGCCTCTCTCTGTCTCTGTCTTCCTGTCTCTGACTACCTCTCTCTGCCTCTGTCTGTCTCCGTCTGTCTCAGTCTGTGTCTGTGTGTCTGTGTCTGTCTCTGTCAGTCTCTGTCTGTCTCTGTCTGTCTCTGTCTGTCTCTGCCTGTCTCTGTCTGTCTCTGCCTGTCTCTGTCTGTCTGTGTCTTCCTGTCTTGGTCTGTCTCTGTCTGTCTCTGTCTGTGTCTGTCTGTCTCTGTCTGTCTCTGTCTGTCTCTGTCTGTCTCTGTCTGTCTCTGGCTGTCTCTGTCTGTATCTGTCAGCCTCCGTCTGTCTCTGTCTGTCTCTGTATGTATCTGTCTGTCTGTGTCTTCCTGTGTCAGTCTTTGTCTGTCTCTCTTTGCCTCTCTCTGTCTCTGTCTTCCTGTCTCTGCCTGTCTCTGCCTGTCTCAGTCTGTCTCTGTCTGTCTCTGTCTGTCTCTGTCTGTCTCTGTCTGTCTCTGCCTGTCTCTGTCTGTCTCTGTCTTCCTGTCTTGGTCTGTCTCTGTCTGTCTCTGTCTGTGTCTGTCTGTCTCTGTCTGTCTCTGTCTGTCTCTGTCTGTCTCTGTCTGTCTCTGTCTGTCTCTGTCTGTCTCTGTCTGTCTCCGTCTTCATGTCTTGGTCTGTCTCTGTCTGTCTCTCTCTGCCTCCGTCTGTCTCTGTCTGTCTCTGTCTGTCTCTGTCTGTATCTGTCTGTCTGTGTCTTCCTGTGTCAGTCTGTCTCCGTCTGCCTCAGTCTGTCTCTGTCTGTCTGTGTCTTCCTGTGTCAGTCTGTGTCTGTCTCTCTTTGCCTCTCTCTGTCTCTGTCTTCCTGTCTCTGCCTGTCTCTGCCTGTCTCAGTCTGTCTCTGTCTGTCTCTGTCTGTCTCTGTCTGTCTCTGTCTGTCTCTGCCTGTCTCTGTCTGTCTCTGTCTTCCTGTCTTGGTCTGTCTCTGTCTGTCTCTGTCTGTGTCTGTCTGTCTCTGTCTGTCTCTGTCTGTCTCTGTCTGTCTCTGTCTGTCTCTGTCTGTCTCTGCCTGTCTCTGTCTGTCTCTGCCTGTCTCTGTCTGTCTCTGTCTTCCTGCCTTGGTCTGTCTCTGTCTGTCTCTGTCTGTGGCTGTCTGTCTCTGTCTTCCTGTCACTGTATGTCTCTATCTGTCTCCGTCTTCCTGTCTTGGTCTGTCTCTGTCTGTCTCTGTCTGTCTCTGTCTGTCTCTGTCTGTCTCTGTCTGTCTCTGTCTGTCTCTGTCTGTCTCTGTCTGTCTCTGTCTGTCTCTGCCTGTCTCTGTCTGTCTCTGTCTGTCTCTGTCTGTCTCTGTCTGTCTCTGTCTGTCTCTGTCTGTCTCTGTCTGTCTCTGTCTTCCTGTCTCTGTCTGTCTCAGTCTGTCTCTGTCTGTCTCTGTCTGTATGTGTCTGTCTGTGTCTTCCTGTGTCAGTCTTTGTCTGTCTCTCTTTGCCTCTCTCTGTCTCTGTCTGTCTCTGTCTGTCTCTGTCTGTCTCTGTCTGTCTCTGTCTGTCTCTGCCTGTCTCTGTCTGTCTCTGCCTGTCTCTGTCTGTCTCTGTCTTCCTGCCTAGGTCTGTCTCTGTCTGTCTCTGTCTGTGGCTGTCTGTCTCTGTCTTCCTGTCTCTGTATGTCTCTATCTGTCTCCGTCTTCCTGTCTTGGTCTGTCTCTGTCTGTCTCTGTCTGTCTCTGTCTGTCTCTGTCTGTCTCTGTCTGTCTCTGTCTGTGTCTGTCTGTCTCTGTCTGTCTCTGTCTGTCTCTGTCTGTCTCTGGCTGTCTCTGTCTGTATCTGTCAGCCTCCGTCTGTCTCTGTCTGTCTCTGTATGTATCTGTCTGTCTGTGTCTTCCTGTGTCAGTCTGTCTCCGTCTGCCTCAGTCTGTCTCTGTCTGTCTCTGTCTGTATGTGTCTGTCTGTGTCTTCCTGTGTCAGTCTTTGTCTGTCTCTCTTTGCCTCTCTCTGTCTTCCTGTCTCTGCCTGTCTCTGCCTGTCTCTGCCTGTCTCAGTCTGTCTCTGTCTGTCTCTGTCTGTCTCTGTCTGTCTCTGTCTGTCTCTGTCTGTCTCTGCCTGTATCTGTCTGTCTATGCCTGTCCCTGTCTGTCTCTGTCTGTCTCTGTCTTCCTGTCTCTGTATGTCTCTATCTGTCTCCGTCTTCCTGTCTTGGTCTGTCTCTGTCTGTCTCTGTCTGTATCTGTCTGTCTCTATCTGTCTCTGTCTGTCTCTGTCTGTCTCTGTCTGCCTCCGCCTGTCTCAGTCTGTCTCAGTCTGTCTTAGTCTGTCTCTGTCTGTCTCTGTCTGTCTCTGTCTGTCTCTGTCTGTCTCTGCCTGCCTCTGTCTATCTCGGTCTGTCTGTGTCTCTCTTCGTGTGTCCCTCTTTGTCTCTGTCCGCCTCTGTCTAACTCTGTCTGTCTCAGCCTGTCTCTGCCTGTCTCTGCCTACCTCTGCCTGTCTCAGACTATCTCAGACTTCCTGTCTGTCTCTGTCTCTATCTATCTCTGTCTGTCTCTGTCTGTCTCTGTCTTCCTGTCTTGGTCTGTCTCTGTCTCTCTCTGTCTGTATCTGTCTGTCTGTGTCTTCCTGTGTCAGTCTGTCTGCGTCTGCCTCAGTCTGTCTCTGTCTGTCTCTGTCTGTCTCTGCCTACCTCTGCCTGTCTCAGACTATCTCAGGCTTCCTGTCAGTGTCTGTCTCTATCGATCTCTGTCTGTCTCTGTCTGTCTCTGTCTGTCTCTGACTGTCTCTGTCTGTCTCTGTCTGTCTCTGTCTGTCTCTGTCTGTATCTGTCTGTATCTGTCTGTCTCTGTCTGTCTCTGTCTGTCTCTGTCTGTCTCTGTCTGTCTCTGTCTGTCTCTGTCTGTCTCTGTCTGTCTCTGTCTGTCTCTGTCTGTCTCTGTCTGTCTCTGTCTGTCTCTGTCTGTCTCCGTCTTCCTGTCTCCGTCTGTCTCTGTCTGTCTCTGTCTGTATCTGTCTGTCTGTGTCTTCCTGTGTCAGTCTGTCTCCGTCTGCCCCAGTCTGTCTCTGTCTGTCTCTGTCTGTATCTGTCTGTTTGTCTCTTCCTGTGTCAGTCTGTGTCTGTCTCTTTTTGCCTCTCTCTGTCTTCCTGTCTCTGCCTGTCTCTGCCTGTCTCTGCCTGTCTCAGTCTGTCTCTGTCTGTCTCTGTCTGTCTCTGTCTGTCTCTGCCTGTCTCTGTCTGTCTCCGTCTTCATGTCTTGGTCTGTCTCTGTCTGTCTCTCTCTGCCTCCGTCTGTCTCTGTCTGTCTCTGTCTGTCTTTGTCTGTCTCTATCTGTCTCTGTCTGTATCTGTCAGCCTCCGTCTGTCTCTACCTGTCTCTGTCTTTCTCTCTCTGTCTCTGTCTCTCTCTGTCTGTCTCTGTCTGTCTCTGCCTGTCTCTGTCTGTCTCTGTCTGTCTCCGTCTTCATGTCTTGGTCTGTCTCTGTCTGTCTCTCTCTGCCTCCGTCTGTCTCTGTCTGTCTCTGTCTGTCTCTGTCTGTATCTGTCTGTCTGTGTCTTCCTGTGTCAGTCTGTCTCCGTCTGCCTCAGTCTGTCTCTGTCTGTCTGTGTCTTCCTGTGTCAGTCTGTGTCTGTCTCTCTTTGCCTCTCTCTGTCTCTGTCTTCCTGTCTCTGCCTGTCTCTGCCTGTCTCAGTCTGTCTCTGTCTGTCTCTGTCTGTCTCTGTCTGTCTCTGTCTGTCTCTGCCTGTCTCTGTCTGTCTCTGTCTTCCTGTCTTGGTCTGTCTCTGTCTGTCTCTGTCTGTGTCTGTCTGTCTCTGTCTGTCTCTGTCTGTCTCTGTCTGTCTCTGTCTGTCTCTGTCTGTCTCTGTCTGTCTCTGTCTGTCTCTGCCTGTCTCTGTCTGTCTCTGTCTTCCTGTCTTGGTCTGTCTCTGTCTGTCTCTGTCTGTGTCTGTCTGTCTCTGTCTGTCTCTGTCTGTCTCTGTCTGTCTCTGGCTGTCTCTGGCTGTCTCTGTCTGTATCTGTCAGCCTCCGTCTGTCTCTGTCTGTCTCTGTATGTATCTGTCTGTCTGTGTCTTCCTGTGTCAGTCTGTCTCCGTCTGCCTCAGTCTGTCTCTGTCTGTCTCTGTCTGTATGTGTCTGTCTGTGTCTTCCTGTGTCAGTCTTTGTCTGTCTCTCTTTGCCTCTCTCTGTCTCTGTCTGTCTCTGTCTGCCTCTGTCTGTCTCTGTCTGTCTCTGTCTGTCTCTGTCTGTCTCTGTCTGTCTCTCTCTGCCTCCGTCTGTCTCTGTCTGTCTGTCTGTGTCTATCTCTGTCTGCCTCTCTCTGTCTCTGTCTTCCTGTCTCTGACTACCTCTCTCTGCCTCTGTCTGTCTCCGTCTGTCTCAGTCTGTGTCTGTGTGTCTGTGTCTGTCTCTGTCAGTCTCTGTCTGTCTCTGTCTGTCTCTGTCTGTCTCTGCCTGTCTCTGTCTGTCTCTGCCTGTCTCTGTCTGTCTGTGTCTTCCTGTCTTGGTCTGTCTCTGTCTGTCTCTGTCTGTGTCTGTCTGTCTCTGTCTGTCTCTGTCTGTCTCTGTCTGTCTCTCTCTGCCTCCGTCTGTCTCTGTCTGTCTGTCTGTGTCTATCTCTGTCTGCCTCTCTCTGTCTCTGTCTTCCTGTCTCTGACTACCTCTCTCTGCCTCTGTCTGTCTCCGTCTGTCTCAGTCTGTGTCTGTGTGTCTGTGTCTGTCTCTGTCAGTCTCTGTCTGTCTCTGTCTGTCTCTGTCTGTCTCTGCCTGTCTCTGTCTGTCTCTGCCTGTCTCTGTCTGTCTGTGTCTTCCTGTCTTGGTCTGTCTCTGTCTGTCTCTGTCTGTGTCTGTCTGTCTCTGTCTGTCTCTGTCTGTCTCTGTCTGTCTCTGTCTGTCTCTGGCTGTCTCTGTCTGTATCTGTCAGCCTCCGTCTGTCTCTGTCTGTCTCTGTATGTATCTGTCTGTCTGTGTCTTCCTGTGTCAGTCTGTCTCCGTCTGCCTCAGTCTGTCTCTGTCTGTCTCTGTCTGTATGTGTCTGTCTGTGTCTTCCTGTGTCAGTCTTTGTCTGTCTCTCTTTGCCGCTCTCTGTCTCTGTCTGTCTCTGTCTGTCTCTGTCTGTCTCTGTCTGTCTCTGTCTGTCTCTGTCTGTCTCTGTCTGTCTCTGTCTGTCTCTGTCTGTCTCTGCCTGTGTCTGTCTGTCTCTGTCTGTCTCTGTCTGTCTCTGTCTGTCTCTGGCTGTCTCTGTCTGTATCTGTCAGCCTCCGTCTGTCTCTGTCTGTCTCTGTATGTATCTGTCTGTCTGTGTCTTCCTGTGTCAGTCTGTCTCCGTCTGCCTCAGTCTGTCTCTGTCTGTCTCTGTCTGTATGTGTCTGTCTGTGTCTTCCTGTGTCAGTCTTTGTCTGTCTCTCTTTGCCTCTCTCTGTCTTCCTGTCTCTGCCTGTCTCTGCCTGTCTCTGCCTGTCTCAGTCTGTCTCTATCTGTCTCTGTCTGTCTCTGTCTGTCTCTGCCTGTCTCTGTCTGTCTCTGCCTGTCCCTGTCTGTCTCTGTCTGTCTCTGTCTTCCTGTCTCTGTATGTCTCTATCTGTCTCCGTCTTCCTGTCTTGGTCTGTCTCTGTCTGTCTCTGTCTGTATCTGTCTGTCTCTGTCTGTCTCTGTCTGTCTCTGTCTGTCTCTGTCTGCCTCCGCCTGTCTCAGTCTATCTCGGTCTGTCTGTGTCTCTCTTCGTGTGTCCCTCTTTGTCTCTGTCCGCCTCTGTCTAACTCTGTCTGTCTCAGCCTGTCTCTGCCTGTCTCTGCCTACCTCTGCCTGTCTCAGACTATCTCAGACTTCCTGTCTGCGTCTGTCTCTATCTATCTCTGTCTGTCTCTGTCTGTCTCTGTCTTCCTGTCTTGGTCTGTCCCTGTCTCTCTCTGTCTGTATCTGTCTGTCTGTGTCTTCCTGTGTCAGTCTGTCTGCGTCTGCCTCAGTCTGTCTCTGTCTGCCTCTGTCTGTCTCTGTCTGTCTCTGTATGTCTCTGTCTGTCTCTATCTATCTCTGTCTGTCTGTCTCTGTCTGTCTCTGTCTGTCTCTGCCTGTCTCTATCTGTCTCTGTCTGTATCTGTCAGCCTCCGTCTGTCCCTATCTGTCTCTGTCTTTCTCTGTCTGTCTCTGTCTCTCTCTGTCTGTCTCTGTCTGTCTCTGCCTGTCTCTGTCTGGCTCCGTCTGTCTCTGTCTGTCTCTGTCTGTCTCTCTCTGCCTCCGTCTGTCTCTGTCTGTCTGTCTGTGTCTATCTCTGTCTGCCTCTCTCTGTCTCTGTCTTCCTGTCTCTGACTACCTCTCTCTGCCTCTGTCTGTCTCCGTCTGTCTCAGTCTGTGTCTGTGTGTCTGTGTCTGTCTCTGTCAGTCTCTGTCTGTCTCTGTCTGTCTCTGTCTGTCTCTGCCTGTCTCTGTCTGTCTCTGCCTGTCTCTGTCTGTCTCTGTCATCCTGTCTTGGTCTGTCTCTGTCTGTCTCTGTCTGTGTCTGTCTGTCTCTGTCTGTCTCTGTCTGTCTCTGTCTGTCTCTGGCTGTCTCAGTCTGTATCTGTCAGCCTCCGTCTGTCTCTGTCTGTCTCTGTATGTATCTGTCTGTCTGTGTCTTCCTGTCTCCGTCTGCCTCAGTCTGTCTCTGTCTGTCTCTGTCTGTATGTGTCTGTCTGTGTCTTCCTGTGTCAGTCTTTGTCTGTCTCTCTTTGCCTCTCTCTGTCTCTGTCTGTCTCTGTCTGTCTCTGTCTGTCTCTGTCTGTCTCTGTCTGTCTCTGTCTGTCTCTGTCTGTCTCTGCCTGTCTCTGTCTGTCTCTGCCTGTCTCTGTCTGTCTCTGTCTTCCTGCCTTGGTCTGTCCCTGTCTGTCTCTGTCTGTGTCTGTCTGTCTCTGTCTTCCTGTCTCTGTATGTCTCTATCTGTCTCCGTCTTCCTGTCTTGGTCTGTCTCTGTCTGTCTCTGTCTGTCTCAGTCTGTCTCTGTGTGTCTCTGTCTGTCTCTATCTATCTCTGTCTGCCTCTGTCTGTCTCTCTCTGTCTCTCTCTGTCTCTGTCTGTCTCTGCCTGTCTCTGTCTGTATCTGCCTATCTGTGGCTGTCGGTTTCAGACCGTGTCAGTCTCTCTCAGTCTGTCTCAGTCTGTCTCAGTCTGTCTCTGTCTGTCTCTGTCTGTCTCTGTCCGTTTCTGTCTGTCTCTGTCTGTCTCTGCCTGCCTCTGTCCATTTCGGTCTGTCTGTGTCTCTCTTCGTGTGTCTCTCTTTGTCTCTGTCCGCCTCTGTCTAACTCTGTCTGTCTCTGCCTGTCTCTGCCTGTCTCTGCCTGTCTCTGTCTGTCTCTGCCTACCTCTGCCTGTCTCAGACTATCTCAGACTTCCTGTCAGTGTCTGTCTCTATCGATCTCTGTCTGTCTCTGTCTGTCTCTGTCTGTCTCTGACTGTCTCTGTCTGTATCTGTCAGCCTCCGTCTGTCTCTGTCTGTCTCTGTCTGTGTCTGTCTCAGTCTGTCTCTGTCTGTCTCTGTCTGTCTCTGGCTGCCTCTGCCTGTCTCTGTCTGTCTCTGTCTGTCTCTGTCTGTCCCTGTCTGTCTCCGTCTGTCTCAGTCTGTCTCTGTCTGCCTCTGTCTGTCTCTGTCTGTCTCTGTCTGTCTCTGTCTGTCTCCGTCTTCCTGTCTCCGTCTGTCTCTGTCTGTCTCTGTCTGTCTCTGTCTGTGTCTGTCTGTCTCTGTCTGTCTCTGTCTGTCTCTGTCTGTCTCTGGCTGTCTCAGTCTGTATCTGTCAGCCTCCGTCTGTCTCTGTCTGTCTCTGTATGTATCTGTCTGTCTGTGTCTTCCTGTCTCCGTCTGCCTCAGTCTGTCTCTGTCTGTCTCTGTCTGTATGTGTCTGTCTGTGTCTTCCTGTGTCAGTCTTTGTCTGTCTCTCTTTGCCTCTCTCTGTCTCTGTCTGTCTCTGTCTGTCTCTGTCTGTCTCTGTCTGTCTCTGTCTGTCTCTGTCTGTCTCTGTCTGTCTCTGCCTGTCTCTGTCTGTCTCTGTCTTCCTGCCTTGGTCTGTCCCTGTCTGTCTCTGTCTGTGTCTGTCTGTCTCTGTCTTCCTGTCTCTGTATGTCTCTATCTGTCTCCGTCTTCCTGTCTTGGTCTGTCTCTGTCTGTCTCTGTCTGTCTCTGTCTGTCTCTGTCTGTCTCTGTCTGCCTCCGCCTGTCTCAGTCTGTCTCAGTCTGTCTTAGTCTGTCTCTGTCTGTCTCTGTCTGTCTCTGTCTGTCTCTGTCTGTCTCTGCCTGCCTCTGTCTATCTCGGTCTGTCTGTGTCTCTCTTCGTGTGTCCCTCTTTGTCTCTGTCCGCCTCTGTCTAACTCTGTCTGTCTCAGCCTGTCTCTGCCTGTCTCTGCCTACCTCTGCCTGTCTCAGACTATCTCAGACTTCCTGTCTGCGTCTGTCTCTATCTATCTCTGTCTGTCTCTGTCTGTCTCTGTCTTCCTGTCTTGGTCTGTCCCTGTCTCTCTCTGTCTGTATCTGTCTGTCTGTGTCTTCCTGTGTCAGTCTGTCTGCGTCTGCCTCAGTCTGTCTCTGTCTGCCTCTGTCTGTCTCTGTCTGTCTCTGTATGTCTCTGTCTGTCTCTATCTATCTCTGTCTGTCTGTCTCTGTCTGTCTCTGTCTGTCTCTGCCTGTCTCTATCTGTCTCTGTCTGTATCTGTCAGCCTCCGTCTGTCCCTATCTGTCTCTGTCTTTCTCTGTCTGTCTCTGTCTCTCTCTGTCTGTCTCTGTCTGTCTCTGCCTGTCTCTGTCTGGCTCCGTCTGTCTCTGTCTGTCTCTGTCTGTCTCTCTCTGCCTCCGTCTGTCTCTGTCTGTCTGTCTGTGTCTATCTCTGTCTGCCTCTCTCTGTCTCTGTCTTCCTGTCTCTGACTACCTCTCTCTGCCTCTGTCTGTCTCCGTCTGTCTCAGTCTGTGTCTGTGTGTCTGTGTCTGTCTCTGTCAGTCTCTGTCTGTCTCTGTCTGTCTCTGTCTGTCTCTGCCTGTCTCTGTCTGTCTCTGCCTGTCTCTGTCTGTCTCTGTCATCCTGTCTTGGTCTGTCTCTGTCTGTCTCTGTCTGTGTCTGTCTGTCTCTGTCTGTCTCTGTCTGTCTCTGTCTGTCTCTGGCTGTCTCAGTCTGTATCTGTCAGCCTCCGTCTGTCTCTGTCTGTCTCTGTATGTATCTGTCTGTCTGTGTCTTCCTGTCTCCGTCTGCCTCAGTCTGTCTCTGTCTGTCTCTGTCTGTATGTGTCTGTCTGTGTCTTCCTGTGTCAGTCTTTGTCTGTCTCTCTTTGCCTCTCTCTGTCTCTGTCTGTCTCTGTCTGTCTCTGTCTGTCTCTGTCTGTCTCTGTCTGTCTCTGTCTGTCTCTGTCTGTCTCTGCCTGTCTCTGTCTGTCTCTGCCTGTCTCTGTCTGTCTCTGTCTTCCTGCCTTGGTCTGTCCCTGTCTGTCTCTGTCTGTCTCTGTCTGTCTCTGTCTGTCTCTGTCTGTCTCTGTCTGTCTCTGTCTGCCTCTGTATGTCTCTGTCTGTCTGTCTCTGTCTGTCTCTGTCTGTCTCTGTCTGTCTCTGTATGTCTCTGTCTGTCTCTGCCTGTCTCTGTCTGTCTCTGTCTGTCTCTGTCTTCCTGTCTCTGTCTGTCTCAGTCTGTCTCTGTCTTCCTGTCTCTGTCTGTATCTGTCTGTCTGTGTCTTCCTGTGTCAGTCTGTCACCGTCTGCCTCAGTCTGTCTCTGTGTGTCTCTGTCTGTCTCTATCTATCTCTGTCTGCCTCTGTCTGTCTCTCTCTGTCTCTCTCTGTCTCTGTCTGTCTCTGTCTGTCTCTGTCTGTATCTGCCTATCTGTGGCTGTCGGTTTCAGACCGTGTCAGTCTCTCTCAGTCTGTCTCAGTCTGTCTCAGTCTGTCTCTGTCTGTCTCTGTCTGTCTCTGTCCGTTTCTGTCTGTCTCTGTCTGTCTCTGCCTGCCTCTGTCCATTTCGGTCTGTCTGTGTCTCTCTTCGTGTGTCTCTCTTTGTCTCTGTCCGCCTCTGTCTAACTCTGTCTGTCTCTGCCTGTCTCTGCCTGTCTCTGCCTGTCTCTGTCTGTCTCTGCCTACCTCTGCCTGTCTCAGACTATCTCAGACTTCCTGTCAGTGTCTGTCTCTATCGATCTCTGTCTGTCTCTGTCTGTCTCTGTCTGTCTCTGACTGTCTCTGTCTGTATCTGTCAGCCTCCGTCTGTCTCTGTCTGTCTCTGTCTGTGTCTGTCTCAGTCTGTCTCTGTCTGTCTCTGTCTGTCTCTGGCTGCCTCTGCCTGTCTCTGTCTGTCTCTGTCTGTCTCTGTCTGTCCCTGTCTGTCTCCGTCTGTCTCAGTCTGTCTCTGTCTGCCTCTGTCTGTCTCTGTCTGTCTCTGTCTGTCTCTGTCTGTCTCCGTCTTCCTGTCTCCGTCTGTCTCTGTCTGTCTCTGTCTGTATCTGTCTGTCTGTGTCTTCCTGTGTCAGTCTGTCTCCGTCTGCCTCAGTCTGTCTCTGTCTGTCTCTGTCTGTATCTGTCTGTTTGTGTCTTCCTGTGTCAGTCTGTGTCTGTCTCTCTTTGCCTCTCTCTGTCTTCCTGTCTCTGCCTGTCTCTGCCTGTCTCTGCCTGTCTAAGTCTGTCTCTGTCTGTCTCTGTCTGTATCTGTCTGTCTGTGTCTTCCTGTGTCAGTCTGTCTCCGTCTGCCTCAGTCTGTCTCTGTCTGTCTCTGTCTGTATCTGTCTGTTTGTCTCTTCCTGTGTCAGTCTGTGTCTGTCTCTCTTTGCCTCTCTCTGTCTTCCTGTCTCTGCCTGTCTCTGCCTGTCTCTGCCTGTCTCAGTCTGTCTCTGTCTGTCTCTGTCTGTCTCTGTCTGTCTCTGCCTGTCTCTGTCTGTCTCTGCCTGTCCCTGTCTGTCTCTGTCTGTCTCTGTCTTCCTGTCTCTGTATGTCTCTATCTGTCTCGGTCTTCCTGTCTTGGTCTGTCTCTGTCTGTCTCTGTCTGTCTCTGTCTGTATCTGTCTGTCTCTGTCTGTCTCTGTCTGTCTCTGTCTGTCTCTGTCTGCCTCCGCCTGTCTCAGTCTGTCTCAGTCTGTCTTAGTCTGTCTCTGTCTGTCTCAGCCTGTCTCTGTCTGTCTCTGTCTGTCTCTGCCTGCCTCTGTCTATCTCGGTCTGTCTGCGTCTCTCTTCGTGTGTCCCTCTTTGTCTCTGTCCGCCTCTGCCTAACTCTGTCTGTCTCAGCCTGTCTCTGCCTGTCTCTGCCTACCTCTGCCTGTCTCAGACTATCTCAGACTTCCTGTCTGTGTCTGTCTCTATCTATCTCTGTCTGTCTCTGTCTGTCTCTGTCTTCCTGTCTTGGTCTGTCTCTGTCTCTCTCTGTCTGTATCTGTCTGTCTGTGTCTTCCTGTGTCAGTCTGTCTGCGTCTGCCTCAGTCTGTCTCTGTCTGTCTCTGTCTGTGTCTGTCTGTCTCTGTATGTCTCTGTCTGTCTCTATCTATCTCTGTCTGTCTGTCTCTGTCTGTCTGTCTCTGTCTGTCTCTGCCTGTCTCTGTCTGTCTCAGTCTGTCTCCGTCTTCCTGTCTTGGTCTGTCTCTGTCTGTCACTCGCTGCCTCCGTCTGTCTTTGTCTGTCTCTATCTGTCTCTGTCTGTATCTGTCAGCCTCCGTCTGTCCCTATCTGTCTCTGTCTTTCTCTGTCTGTCTCTGTCTCTCTCTGCCTGTATCTGTCTGTCTCTGCCTGTCTCTGTCTGTCTCTGTCTGTCTCCGTCTTCATGTCTTGGTCTGTCTCTGTCTGTCTCTCTCTGCCTCCGTCTGTCTCTGTCTGTCTCTGTCTGTCTTTGTCTGTCTCTATCTGTCTCTGTCTGTATCTGTCAGCCTCCGTCTGTCTCTACCTGTCTCTGTCTTTCTCTCTCTGTCTCTGTCTCTCTCTGTCTGTCTCTGTCTGTCTCTGCCTGTCTCTGTCTGTCTCTGTCTGTCTCCGTCTTCATGTCTTGGTCTGTCTCTGTCTGTCTCTCTCTGCCTCCGTCTGTCTCTGTCTGTCTCTGTCTGTCTCTGTCTGTATCTGTCTGTCTGTGTCTTCCTGTGTCAGTCTGTCTCCGTCTGCCTCAGTCTGTCTCTGTCTGTCTGTGTCTTCCTGTGTCAGTCTGTGTCTGTCTCTCTTTGCCTCTCTCTGTCTCTGTCTTCCTGTCTCTGCCTGTCTCTGCCTGTCTCAGTCTGTCTCTGTCTGTCTCTGTCTGTCTCTGTATGTCTCTGTCTGTCTCTGCCTGTCTCTGTCTGTCTCTGTCTGTCTCTGTCTTCCTGTCTCTGTCTGTCTCTGTCTGTCTCTGTCTGTCTCTGTCTGTCTCTGTCTGTCCCTGTCTGTCTCCGTCTGTCTCTGTCTGTCTCTGTCTGTCTCTGTCTGTCTCTCTCTGCCTCCGTCTGTCTCAGTCTGTCTCTGTCTGGCTCTGTCTGCATCTGTCAGCCTCCGTCTGTCTCCGTCTGGCTCAGTCTGTGTCATTCTGTCTGTGTCTGTCAATGTCTATCTCTGCCTGCCTCTCTCTGTCTCCGTCTTCCTGTGTCAGCCTGTCTCCGTCTGTCTCCGTCTGTTTCAGTTTGTCTCTGTCGTTCTCTGTCTGTCTCAGTATCTCTCTGTCTGTCTCTGTCTGTCTCTGTCTGTCTCTGTCTATCTCTGGCTGCCTCTGCCTGCCTCTGTCTGCCTCTGTCTTCCTGTCTAGGTCTGTGTCAGTCTGTGTGTGTCTGCATCCGTCTGTCTCAGTCTGTCTCTGTCTGTCTCTGTCTGTCTCTGTCTGTCTCTGTCTGTCTCTGTCTGTCTCTGTATGTCTCTGTCTGCCTCTGCCTGTCTCTGTCTGTCTCTGTCTGTCTTTGTCTTCCTGTCTCTGTCTGTCTCAGTCTGTCTCTGTCTTCCTGTCTCTGTCTGTATCTGTCTGTCTGTGTCTTCCTGTGTCAGTCTGTCACCGTCTGCCTCAGTCTGTCTCTGTGTGTCTCTGTCTGTCTCTATCTATCTCTGTCTGCCTCTGTCTGTCTCTGTCTTCCTGTGTCAGTCTGTCTCCGTCTGTCTCAGTCTGTCTCTATCTGTCTCTGTCTGTCTCTGTCTGACTCTGCCTGCCTCTCTCTGTCTCTGTCTGTCTCTGTCAGTCTCCGTCTGTCTCCGTCTGCCTCCGTCTGTCTCTGTCTGTCTCTGTCTATCTCTGTCTCTGTCTCTATCTGTCTCTGTTTCTGTCTGTCTCTGTCTCTGTCTGCCTCTGTCTCTCTCTGCCTCTGTCTCTATCTGTCTCTGTCTCTGTCTCTGTCTCTGTCTCTGTCTCTGTCTCTGTTTCTGTCTCTGCCTGTCTCTGTCTCTGTCTGTCTCTGTCTGTCTCTGTCTCTGTCTGTCTCTGTCTGTCTCTGTCTCTGTCTGTCTCTGTCTCTGTCTGTCTCTGTCTCTGTCTGTCTCTGTCTCTGTCTGTCCCTGGCTCTGTCTGCCTCTGTCTCCGTCTTCCTGTCTTGGTCTGTCTCTGTATGTCTCTCTCTGCCTCCGTCTGTCTCTGTCTGTCTCCGTCTGTCTCGGTCTGTCTCTCTCTGTCTCTGTCTGTCTCTGTCTGTCTCTGTCTGTATCTGCCTATCTGTGGCTGTCGGTTTCAGACCGTGTCAGTCTCTCTCAGTCTGTCTCAGTCTGTCTCAGTCTGTCTCTGTCTGTCTCTGTCTGTCTCTGTCTGTCTCTGTCTGTCTCTGTCCGTTTCTGTCTGTCTCTGTCTGTCTCTGCCTGCCTCTGTCTATTTCGGTCTGTCTGTGTCTCTCTTCGTGTGTCTCTCTTTGTCTCTGTCCGCCTCTGTCTAACTCTGTCTGTCTCTGCCTGTCTCTGCCTGTCTCTGCCTGTCTCTGCCTGTCTCTGTCTGTCTCTGCCTATCTCTGCCTGTCTCAGACTATCTTAGTCTTCCTGTCAGTGTCTGTCTCTATCGATCTCTGTCTGTCTCTGTCTGTCTCTGTCTGTCTCTGTCTGTCTCTGGCTGCCTCTGCCTGTTTCTGTCTGTCTCTGTCTCTCTCTGGCTGCCTCTGCCTGTCTCTGTCTGTCTCTGTCTTCCTGTCTAGGTCTGTGACTGTCTGTGTCTGTCTGCATCCGTCTGTCTCAGTCTGTCTCTGTCTGTCCCTATCTGTCTCTGTCTTTCTCTGTCTGCATCCGTCTGTCTCAGTCTGTCTCTGTCTGTCCCTATCTGTCTCTGTCTGTGTCTGTCTGTCTCTGTCTGTCTCTGTCTGTCTCTGTCTGTCTCTGTCTGTCTCTGTCTGTCTCTGTCTTCCTCTCTCTGTCTGTCCCTATCTGTCTCTGTCTTCCTGTCTTGGTCTGTCTCTGTCTGTCTCTGTCTGTCTCTGTCTGTCTCTGTCTGTCTCTGTCTGTCTCTGTATGTCTCTGTCTGTCTCTGCCTGTCTCTGTCTGTCTCTGTCCGTCTCTGTCTTCCTGTCTCTGTCTGTCTCAGTCTGTCTCTGTCTTCCTGTCTCTGTCTGTATCTGTCTGTCTGTGTCTTCCTGTGTCAGTCTGTCACCGTCTGCCTCAGTCTGTCTCTGTGTGTCTCTGTCTGTCTCTATCTATCTCTGTCTGCCTCTGTCTGTCTCTGTCTTCCTGTGTCAGTCTGTCTCCGTCTGTCTCAGTCTGTCTCTGTTTGCCTCTGTCTCTCTCTGCCTCTGTCTCTATCTGTCTCTGTCTCTGTCTCTGTCTCTGTCTCTGTCTCTGTCTCTGTCTCTGTCTCTGCCTGTCTCTGTCTCTGTCTGTCTCTGTCTGTCTCTGTCTCTGTCTGTCTCTGTCTGTCTCTGTCTCTGTCTGTCTCTGTCTCTGTCTGTCTCTGTCTCTGTCTGTCTCTGTCTCTGTCTGTCTCTGTCTCTGTCTGTCTCTGTCTCTGTCTGTCCCTGGCTCTGTCTGCCTCTGTCTCCGTCTTCCTGTCTTGGTCTGTCTCTGTATGTCTCTCTCTGCCTCCGTCTGTCTCTGTCTGTCTCCGTCTGTCTCGGTCTGTCTCTCTCTGTCTCTGTCTATCTCTGTCTGTCTCTGTCTGTATCTGCCTATCTGTGGCTGCCGGTTTCAGACCGTGTCAGTCTCTCTCAGTCTGTCTCAGTCTGTCTCAGTCTGTCTCTGTCTGTCTCTGTCTGTCTCTGTCTGTCTCTGTCCGTTTCTGTCTGTCTCTGTCTGTCTCTGCCTGCCTCTGTCTATTTCGGTCTGTCTGTGTCTCTGTTCGTGTGTCTCTCTTTGTCTCTGTCCGCCTCTGTCTAACTCTGTCTGTCTCTGCCTGTCTCTGCCTGTCTCTGCCTGTCTCTGTCTGTCTCTGCCTATCTCTGCCTGTCTCAGACTATCTTAGTCTTCCTGTCAGTGTCTGTCTCTATCGATCTCTGTCTGTCTCTGTCTCTCTCTGGCTGCCTCTGCCTGTCTCTGTCTGTCTCTGTCTTCCTGTCTAGGTCTGTGACTGTCTGTGTCTGTCTGCATCCGTCTGTCTCAGTCTGTCTCTGTCTGTCCCTATCTGTCTCTGTCTTTCTCTGTCTGCATCCGTCTGTCTCAGTCTGTCTCTGTCTGTCCCTATCTGTCTCTGTCTGTGTCTGTCTGTCTCTGTCTGTCTCTGTCTGTCTCTGTCTGTCTCTGGCTGTCTCTGTCTGTATCTGTCAGCCTCCGTCTGTCTCTGTCTGTCTCTGTATGTATCTGTCTGTCTGTGTCTTCCTGTGTCAGTCTGTCTCCGTCTGCCTCAGTCTGTCTCTGTCTGTCTCTGTCTGTATGTGTCTGTCTGTGTCTTCCTGTGTCAGTCTTTGTCTGTCTCTCTTTGCCTCTCTCTGTCTTCCTGTCTCTGCCTGTCTCTGCCTGTCTCTGCCTGTCTCTGCCTGTCTCAGTCTGTCTCTGTCTGTCCCTGTCTGTCTCTGTCTGTCTCTGCCTGTCTCTGTCTGTCTCTGCCTGTCCCTGTCTGTCTCTGTCTGTCTCTGTCTTCCCGTCTCTGTATGTCTCTATCTGTCTCTGTCTGTCTCTGTCTGTATCTGTCTGTCTCTGTCTGTCTCTGTCTGTCTCTGTCTGTCTCTGTCTGCCTCCGCCTGTCTCAGTCTGTCTCAGTCTGTCTTAGTCTGTCTCTGTCTGTCTCTGTCTGTCTCTGTCTGTCTCTGTCTGTCTCTGCCTGCCTCTGTCTATCTCGGTCTGTCTGTGTCTCTCTTCGTGTGTCCCTCTTTGTCTCTGTCCGCCTCTGTCTAACTCTGTCTGTCTCAGCCTGTCTCTGCCTGTCTCTGCCTACCTCTGCCTGTCTCAGACTATCTCAGACTTCCTGTCTGTGTCTGTCTCTATCTATCTCTGTCTGTCTCTGTCTGTCTCTGTCTTCCTGTCTTGGTCTGTCTCTGTCTCTCTCTGTCTGTATCTGTCTGTCTGTGTCTTCCTGTGTCAGTCTGTCTGCGTCTGCCTCAGTCTGTCTCAGTCTGTCTCTGTCTGTCCCTATCTGTCTCTGTCTTTCTCTGTCTGCATCCGTCTGTCTCAGTCTGTCTCTGTCTGTCCCTATCTGTCTCTGTCTGTGTCTGCCTGTCTCAGTCTGTCTCTGTCTGTCCCTGTCTGTCTCTGTCTGTCTCTGCCTGTCTCTGTCTGTCTCTGCCTGTCCCTGTCTGTCTCTGTCTGTCTCTGTCTTCCTGTCTCTGTATGTCTCTATCTGTCTCCGTCTTCCTGTCTTGGTCTGTCTCTGTCTGTCTCTGTCTGTATCTGTCTGTCTCTGTCTGTCTCTGTCTGTCTCTGTCTGTCTCTGTCTGCCTCCGCCTGTCTCAGTCTGTCTCAGTCTGTCTCTGTCTGTCTGTGTCTTCCTGTGTCAGTCTGTGTCTGTCTCTCTTTGCCTCTCTCTGTCTCTGTCTTCCTGTCTCTGCCTGTCTCTGCCTGTCTCAGTCTGTCTCTGTCTGTCTCTGTCTGTCTCTGTCTGTCTCTGCCTGTCTCTGTCTGTCTCTGTCTGTCTCTGCCTGTCTCTGCCTGTCTCAGCCTGTCTCTGTCTGTCTCTGTCTGTCTCTGCCTGTCTCTGTCTGTCTCTATCTGTCTCTGTCTGTCTCTGTCTGTCTCTGTCTGTATCTGTCTGTCTCTGTCTGTCTCTGTCTGTCTCTGTCTGTCTCTGTCTGCCTCCGCCTGTCTCAGTCTGTCTCAGTCTGTCTTAGTCTGTCTCTGTCTGTCTCTGTCTGTCTCTGTCTGTCTCTGTCTGTCTCTGCCTGCCTCTGTCTATCTCGGTCTGTCTGTGTCTCTCTTCGTGTGTCCCTCTTTGTCTCTGTCCGCCTCTGTCTAACTCTGTCTGTCTCAGCCTGTCTCTGCCTGTCTCTGCCTACCTCTGCCTGTCTCAGACTATCTCAGACTTCCTGTCTGTGTCTGTCTCTATCTATCTCTGTCTGTCTCTGTCTGTCTCTGTCTTCCTGTCTTGGTCTGTCTCTGTCTCTCTCTGTCTGTATCTGTCTGTCTGTGTCTTCCTGTGTCAGTCTGTCTGCGTCTGCCTCAGTCTGTCTCAGTCTGTCTCTGTCTGTCCCTATCTGTCTCTGTCTTTCTCTGTCTGCATCCGTCTGTCTCAGTCTGTCTCTGTCTGTCCCTATCTGTCTCTGTCTGTGTCTGCCTGTCTCAGTCTGTCTCTGTCTGTCCCTGTCTGTCTCTGTCTGTCTCTGCCTGTCTCTGTCTGTCTCTGCCTGTCCCTGTCTGTCTCTGTCTGTCTCTGTCTTCCTGTCTCTGTATGTCTCTATCTGTCTCCGTCTTCCTGTCTTGGTCTGTCTCTGTCTGTCTCTGTCTGTATCTGTCTGTCTCTGTCTGTCTCTGTCTGTCTCTGTCTGTCTCTGTCTGCCTCCGCCTGTCTCAGTCGGTCTCAGTCTGTCTCTGTCTGTCTGTGTCTTCCTGTGTCAGTCTGTGTCTGTCTCTCTTTGCCTCTCTCTGTCTCTGTCTTCCTGTCTCTGCCTGTCTCTGCCTGTCTCAGTCTGTCTCTGTCTGTCTCTGTCTGTCTCTGTCTGTCTCTGCCTGTCTCTGTCTGTCTCTGTCTGTCTCTGCCTGTCTCTGCCTGTCTCAGCCTGTCTCTGTCTGTCTCTGTCTGTCTCTGCCTGTCTCTGTCTGTCTCTGTCTGTCTCTGTCTGTCTCTGTCTGTCTCTGTCTGTCTCTGTCTGTCTCTGTCTGTCTCTGTATGTCTCTGTCTGCCTCTGCCTGTCCCTGTCTGTCTCCGTCTGTCTCTGTCTGTGTCTGTCTGTCTATGTCTGTCTCTCTCTGCCTCCGTTTGTCTCAGTCTGTCTCTGTCTGGCTCTGTCTGCATCTGTCAGCCTCCGTCTGTCTCCGTCTGTCTCTGTATGTGTCATTCTGTCTGTGTCTGTCTATGTCTATCTCTGCCTGCCTCTCTCTGTCTCCGTCTTCCTGTGTCAGCCTGTCTCCGTCTGTCTCCGTCTGTTTCAGTTTGTCTCTGCCTGCCTCTGTCTGTCTCAGTCTCTCTCTGTCTGGCTCTGTCTGTCTCTGTCTGTCTCTGTCTGTCTCTGGCTGCCTCTGCCTGCCTCTGTCTGCCTCTGTCTTCCTGTCTAGGTCTGTCTCAGTCTGTGTCTGTCTGCATCCGTCTGTCTCAGTCTGTCTCTGTCTGTCTCTGTCTGTCTCAGTCTGTCTCTGTCTGTCTCTGTCTGTCTCTGTCTGTCTCTGTCTGTCTCTGTATGTCTCTGTCTGTCTCTGCCTGTCTCTGTCTGCCTCTGTCTATCTCTCTCTTCCTGTGCTAGTCTGCCTCCGTCTGTCTCAGTCTGTCTCTATCTGTCTCTGTCTGTCTCTGTCTTCCTATCTCTGCCTGTCTCTGCCTGTCTCAGTCTGTCTCTGTCTGTCTCTGTCTGTCTCTGTCTTCCTGTCTTGGTCTGTCTCTGTCTGTCTCTGTCTGTCTCTGTCTGTCTCTGTCTGTCTCTGTCTGTCTCTGTCTGTCTCTGTCTGTCTCTGCCTGTCTCAGTCTGTCTCTGTCTGTCTCTGTCTGTCTCTGTCTTCCTGTCTTGGTCTGTCTCTGTCTGTATCTGTCTGTCCCTGTCTGTCTCTTTCTGTCTCTGTCTGTCTCTGTCTGCCTCCGCCTGTCTCAGCCTGTCTCCGTCTGTCTCCGTCTGTTTCAGTTTGTCTCTGTCTTTCTCTGTCTGTCTCTGTCTCTCTCTGTCTGTCTCTGTCTGTCTCTGTCTGTCTCTGTCTGTCTCTGTCTGCCTCTGTCTGTCTCTGTCTGTCTCTGTCTGTATCTGTCAGCCTCCGTCTGTCTCTGTCTGCCTCTGTATGTATCTGTCAGTCTCTGTCTGTCTCTGTATGTATCTGTCTGTCTGTGTCTGTCTCTGTCTATCTCTGTCTGCCTCTCTCTGTCTCTGTCTTCCTGTCTCTGCCTGTCTCTGCCTGTCTCAGTCTGTCTCTGTCTGTCTCTCTCTGTCTCTGTCTGTCTCTGTCTGTCTCTGTATGTCTCTGTATGTCTCTGTGTGTCTCTGCCTGTCTCTGTCTGTCTCTGTCTGTCTCTGTCTTCCTGTCTCTGTCTGTCTCTGTCTGTCTCTGTCTTCCTGTCTCTGTCTGTCTCTATCTATCTCTGTCTGCCTCTGTCTGTCTCTGTCTTCCTGTGCCAGTCTGCCTCCGTCTGTCTCAGTCTGTCTCTATCTGTCTCTGTCTGTCTCAGTCTTCCTGTCTCTGCCTGTCTCTGCCTGTCTCTGTCTGTGTCTGTCTGCATGCGTCTGTCTCAGTCTGTCTCTGTCTGTCTCTGTCTGTCTCTGTCTGTCTCTGCCTGCCTCTCTCTGTCTCTGTCTGTCTCTGTCTTCCTGTCTTGGTCTGTCTCTGTCTGTCTCTGACTGTCTCTGACTGTCTCTGACTGTCTCTGTCTGTGTCTGTCTGTATCTGTCAGCCTCCGCCTCTCTCTGCCTGTCTCGATCTGTCTCTGTCTGACTCTGTCTTCCTGTCTTGGTCTGTCTCTGTCTGTCTCTGCCTGCCTCTCTCTGTCTCTGTCTGTCTCTGTCTTCCTGTCTTGGTCTGTCTCTGTCTGTCTCTGCCTGTCTCTGTCTGTCTCTGTCTGTCTCTGTCTTCCTGTCTCTGTCTGTCTCTGTCTGTCTCTGTCTTCCTGTCTTGGTCTGTCTCTGTCTGTCTCTGTCTGTCTCTGTCTGTCTCTGTCTGTCTCTGTCTGTCTGCGTCTGTCTCTGTCTGTCTCTGTCTGTCTCTGCCTGCCTCTCTCTGTCTCTGTCTGTCTCTGTCTGTCTCCGTCTGTCTCTGTCTGCCTCCGTCTGTCTCTGTCTGTCTCTGTCTGTCTCTGTCTGTCTCTGTCTGTATTTGTCTGTCTCTGTATGTCTCTCTCTGCCTCCGTCTGTCTCTGTCTGTCTCTGTCTGTCTCTGTCTGTATCTGTCAGCCTCCGCCTCTCTCTGCCTGTCTCGATCTGTCTCTGTCTGACTCTGTCTTCCTGTCTTGGTCTGTCTCTGTCTGTCTCTGACTGTCTCTGACTGTCTCTGACTGTCTCTGTCTTCCTGTCTTGGTCTGTCTCTGTCTGTCTCTGACTGTCTCTGACTGTCTCTGACTGTCTCTGTCTGTGTCTGTCTGCATGCGTCTGTCTCAGTCTGTCTCTGTCTGTCTCTGTCTGTCTCTGTCTGTCTCTGCCTGCCTCTCTCTGTCTCTGTCTGTCTGTGTCTGTCTCTGTCTGTCTCTGTCTGTCTCTGCCTGCCTCTGTCTGTCTCCGTCTGTCTCTGTCTGCCTCCGTCTGTCTCTGTCTGTCTCTGTCTGTCTCTGTCTGTCTCTGTCTGTATTTGTCTGTCTCTGTATGTCTCTCTCTGCCTCCGTCTGTCTCTGTCTGTCTCTGTCTGTCTCTGTCTGTATCTGTCAGCCTCCGCCTCTCTCTGCCTGTCTCTATCTGTCTCTGTCTGTCTCTGTCTTCCTGTCTTGGTCTGTCTCTGTCTGCCTCCGTCTGTCTCTGTCTGTCTCTGTCTAACTCTGTCTCTGTCTCTATCTGTCTCTGTTTCTGTCTGTCTCTGTCTCTGTCTGCCTCTGTCTCTCTCTGCGTCTGTCTCTATCTGTCTCTGTCTCTGTCTCTGTCTCTGTCTCTGTCTCTGTCTCTGTCTCTGTCTCTGTCTCTGTCTCTGTCTGTCTCTCTCTCTGTCTGTCTCTGTCTGTCTCTGTCTCTGTCTGTCTCTGTCTCTGTCTGTCTCTGTCTCTGTCTGTCTCTGGCTCTGTCTGCCTCTGTCTCCGTCTTCCTGTCTTGGTCTGTCTCTGTCTGTCTCTCTCTGCCTCCGTCTGTCTCTGTCTGTCTCCGTCTGTCTCTGTCTGTCTCACTCCGTTTCTGTCTGTCTCTGTCTGTCTCTGCCTGCCTCTGTCTATTTCGGTCTGTCTGTGTCTCTCTTCGTGTGTCTCTCTTTGTCTCTGTCCGCCTCTGTCTAACTCTGTCTGTCTCTGCCTGTCTCTGCCTGCCTCCGCCTGTCTCTGTCTGTCTCTGCCTATCTCTGCCTGTCTCAGACTATCTCAGACTTCCTGTCAGTGTCTGTCTCTATCGATCTCTGTCTGTCTCTGTCTGTCTCTGCCTGCCTCTCTCTGTCTCTGTCTGTCTCTGTCTGTCTCCGTCTGTCTCTGTCTGCCTCCGTCTGTCTCTGTCTGTCTCTGTCTGTCTCTGTCTGTCTCTGTCTGTCTCTGTCTGTATTTGTCTGTCTCTGTATGTCTCTCTCTGCCTCCGTCTGTCTCTGTCTGTCTCTGTCTGTCTCTGTCTGTATCTGTCAGCCTCCGCCTCTCTCTGCCTGTCTCTATCTGTCTCTGTCTGTCTCTGTCTTCCTGTCTTGGTCTGTCTCTGTCTGCCTCCGTCTGTCTCTGTCTGTCTCTGTCTGTCTCTGTCTGTCTCTGTCTGTATTTGTCTGTCTCTGTATGTCTCTCTCTGCCTCCGTCTGTCTCTGTCTGTCTCTGTCTGTCTCTGTCTGTATCTGTCAGCCTCCGCCTCTCTCTGCCTGTCTCTATCTGTCTCTGTCTGTCTCTGTCTTCCTGTCTTGGTCTGTCTCTGTCTGCCTCCGTCTGTCTCTGTCTGTCTCTGTCTAACTCTGTCTCTGTCTCTGTCTCTGTCTCTGTCTCTGTCTCTGTCTCTGTCTCTGTCTCTGTCTCTGTCTCTGTCTGTCTCTCTCTCTGTCTGTCTCTGTCTGTCTCTGTCTCTGTCTGTCTCTGTCTCTGTCTGTCTCTGTCTCTGTCTGTCTCTGGCTCTGTCTGCCTCTGTCTCCGTCTTCCTGTCTTGGTCTGTCTCTGTCTGTCTCTCTCTGCCTCCGTCTGTCTCAGTCTGTCTCCGTCTGTCTCTGTCTGTCTCACTCCGTTTCTGTCTGTCTCTGTCTGTCTCTGCCTGCCTCTGTCTATTTCGGTCTGTCTGTGTCTCTCTTCGTGTGTCTCTCTTTGTCTCTGTCCGCCTCTGTCTAACTCTGTCTGTCTCTGCCTGTCTCTGCCTGCCTCCGCCTGTCTCTGTCTGTCTCTGCCTATCTCTGCCTGTCTCAGACTATCTCAGACTTCCTGTCAGTGTCTGTCTCTATCGATCTCTGTCTGTCTCTGTCTGTCTCTGTCTGTCTCTGGCTGCCTCTGCCTGTCTCTGTCTGTCTCTGTCTTCCTGTCTAGGTCTGTGACTGTCTGTGTCTGTCTGCATCCGTCTGTCTCAGTCTGTCTCTGTCTGTCCCTATCTGTCTCTGTCTTTCTCTGTCTGTCTCTGACTACCTCTCTCTGCCTCTGTCTGTCTCCGTCTGTCTCAGTCTGTGTCTGTGTTTCTGTGTCTGTCTCTGTCAGTCTCTGTCTGTCTCTGTCTGTCTCTGTCTGTCTCTGCCTGTCTCTGTCTGTCTCTGCCTGTCTCTGTCTGTCTCTGTCTTCCTGTCTTGGTCTGTCTCTGTCTGTCTCTGTCTGTGTCTGTGCGTCTCTGTCTGTCTCTGTCTGTCTCTGGCTGTCTCTGCCTGTCTCTGCCTGCCTCCGCCTGTCTCTGTCTGTCTCTGCCTATCTCTGCCTGTCTCAGACTATCTCAGACTTCCTGTCAGTGTCTGTCTCTATCGATCTCTGTCTGTCTCTGTCTGTCTCTGTCTGTCTCTGGCTGCCTCTGCCTGTCTCTGTCTGTCTCTGTCTTCCTGTCTAGGTCTGTGACTGTCTGTGTCTGTCTGCATCCGTCTGTCTCTGTCTGTCTCTGTCTGTCTCTGTCTGTCTCTGTCTGTCTCTGTCTGTCTCTGTCTGTCTCTGTATGTCTCTGTCTGTCTCTGCCTGTCTCTGTCTGTCTCTGTCTGTCTCTGTCTTCCTGTCTCTGTCTTCCTGTCTCTGTCTGTCTCTGTCTGTCTCTGTCTTCCTGTCTCTGTCTGTCTCTGTCTGTCTCTGTCTGTCTCTGTCTGTCTCTGTCTGTCTGTGTCTGTATCTGTCAGCCTCCGTCTGTCCCTATCTGTCTCTGTCTTTCTCTGTCTGTCTCTGTCGGTCTCTGTCTCTCTCTGTCTGTCTCTGTCTGTCTCTGGCTGCCTCTGCCAGTCTCTGTCTGTCTCTGTCTTCCTGCTAGGTCTGTCTCTGTCTGCATCAGTCTGTCTGTGTCTGCATCAGTCTCTCTCAGTCTGTCTCCGTCTGTATCTGCCTATTTGTCTCTGTCTATCTCTGTCTGTCTCTGTCTGTCTGTGTCTGTCTCTCTGTGTTTCTGTCTGTCTCTGTCTGCCTCTCTCTGTCTCTGTCTTCCTGTCTCTGTCTGTCTCTGTCTTTCTCTGTCTGTCTCTGTCTGTCCCTGCCTGTCTCTGTCTGTCTCTGTCTTCCTGTCTAGGTCTGTCTCTGTCTGCATCCGTCTGTCTCAGTCTGTCTCAGTCTGTCTCAGTCTGTCTCAGTCTGTCTCTGTCTGTCTCTGTCTGTCTCTGTCTGTCCCTGTCTGTCTCTGTCTGTCTCTGTCTGTGTCTGTCTACATCCGTCTGTCTCAGTCTGTCTCTGTCTGTCTCTGTCTGTCTCTGTCTGTCTCTCTCTGTCTCTGTCTGTCTCTGTCTGTCTCTGTCTGTCTCTGTCTGTCTCTGCCTGTCTCTGTCCGTCACTGTCTGTATCTGTCAGCCTCCGTCTGTGTCTGTCTGTCTCTGTATGTATCTATCTGTCTCTGTCTGTCTCTGTCTGTCTCTGCCTGCCTCTCTCTGTCTCTGTCTGTCTCTGTCTGTCTCTGTCTGTCTCTGTCTGTCTCTGCCTGTCTCTGTCTTCCTGTCTTGGTCTGTCTCTGTCTGTCTCTGTCTGTCTGTGTCTGTCTGCATCCGTCTGTCTCAGTCTGTCTCTGTCTGTCTCTGTCTGTCTCTGTCTGTCTCTGCCTGTCTCTGTCTTCCTGTCTTGGTCTGTCTCTGTCTGTCTCTGTCCGTCTCTGTCTGTCTGTGTCTGTCTCTGTCTGTCTCTGACTGTCTCTGTCTGTGTCTGTCTGCATCCGTCTGTCTCAGTCTGTCTCTGTCTGTATCTGTCAGCCTCCGTCTGTCTCTGTCTGTCTCTGTATGTATCTGTCTGTCTCTGTCTGTCTCTGTCTGTCTCTGTCTGGCTCCGTCTGTCTCTGTCTGTCTCTGACTGTCTCTGTCTGTGTCTGTCTGCATCCGTCTGTCTCAGTCTGTCTCTGTCTGTCTCTGTCTGTCTCTGTCTGTCTCTGGCTGCCTCTGTCTGTCTCTGGCTGTCTCTGTCTGTCTCTGTCTGCCTCTGTCTTCCTGTCTAGGTCTGTCTCAGTCTGTGTCTGTCTGCATCCGTCTGTCTCAGTCTGTCTCTGTCTGTCTCTGTCTGTCTCTGTCTGTCTCTGTCTGTCTCTGTCTTCCTGTCTCTGTGTGTCTCTGTCTGTCTCTGTCTGTCTCTGTCTGTATCTGTCTGTCTGTGTCTTCCTGTGTCAGTCTGTCTCCGTCTGCCTCAGTCTGTCTCTGTCTGCCTCTGTCTGTCTCTGCCTGTCTCTGTCTGTCTCTGTCCGTCACTGTCTGTATCTGTCAGCCTCCGTCTGTGTCTGTCTGTCTCTGTATGTATCTATCTGTCTCTGTCTGTCTCTGTATGTATCTGTCTGTCTGTGTCTGTCTCTGTCTATCTCTGTCTCAGTCTCTATCTGTCTCTGTTTCTGTCTGTCTCTGTCTCTGTCTGGCTCTGTCTCTCTCTGTCTCTGTCTCTATCTGGCTCCGTCTCTGTCTCTGTCTGTATCTGTCTCTGTCGGTCTCTGTCTCTGTCTGTCTCTGTCTGTCTCTGTCTCTGTCTGTCTCTGGCTCTGTCTGCCTCTGTCTGTCTCTCTCTGCCTCCGTCTGTCTCTGTCTGTCTCCGTCTGTCTCTGTCTGTCTCTCTCTGTCTCTGTCTGTGTCTGTCTGTCTCTGTCTGTATCTGCCTACCTGTGGCTGTCGGTCTCAGACCGTGTCAGTCTCTCTCAGTCTGTCTCTGCCTGTCTCTGCCTGTCTCTGCCTGTCTCTGTCTGTCTCTGGCTGCCTCTGCCTGTCTCTGCCTGTCTCTGTCTGTCTCTGTCTTCCTGTCTAGGTCTGTCACTGTCTGTGTCTGTCTGCATCCCTCTGTCTCAGTCTGTCTCTGTCTGTCCTTATCTGTCTCTGTCTTTCTCTGTCTGTCTCTGACTATCTCTGTCTGCCTCTGTCTGTCTCCGTCTGTCTCAACTGTGTCTGTCTGTCTGTGTTTGTCTCAGTCTGTGTCTGTCTGTCTGTGTTTGTCTCTGTCAGTCTCTGTCTGTCTCTGTCTGTCTCTGTCTGTCTCTGCCTGTCTCTGTCTGTCTCTGCCTGTCTCTGTCTGTGTCTGTCTGCATCCGTCTGTCTCAGTCTGTCTCTGTCTGTCTCTGTCTGTCTCTGTCTGTCTGTGTCTGTCTCTGTCTGTCTCTGCCTGTCTCTGCCTGTCTCTGTCTGCCTCCGTCCGTCTCTGTCTGTCTCCGTCTGTATCTGTCTGTCTGTGTCTTCCTCTGTCAGTCTGTCTCTGTCTGTCTCTGTCTGTCTCTGTCTGTCTCTGTCTGTCTCTGTCTGTCTCTGCCTGTCTCTGTCTGTCTCTGTCTGTCTCTGTCTTCCTGTCTAGGTCTGTGACTGTCTGTGTCTGTCTGCATCCGTCTGTCTCAGTCTGTCTCTGTCTGTCCCTATCTGTCTCTGTCTTTCTCCGTCTGTCTCTGACTACCTCTCTCTGCCTCTGTCTGTCTCCGTCTGTCTCTGTCTGTCTCTCTCTGTGTCATTCTGTCTGTGTCTGTCTCAGTCTGTCTCGGTCTGTCTCTGTCTGTCTCTGTCTGTCTCTCACTGTCTCTGTCTGTCTCTCTCTGCCTCCGTCTGTCTCTGTCTGTCTGTCTGTGTCTATCTCTGTCGGTCTCTGTCTGTGTCATTCTGTCTGTGTCTGTCTGAGTCTGTCTCTGTCTGTCTCTGTCTGTCTCTGTCTGTCTCTGTCTGTATCTGTCTGTATCTGTCTGTCACTGTCTGTCTCTGTCTGTCTCTGTCTGTCTCTGTCTGTATCTGTCTGTCTGTGTCTTCCTGTGTCAGTGTGTCTCCGTCTGCCTCAGTCTGTCTCTGTCTGTCTCTGTCTGTATGTGTCTGTCTGTGTCTTCCTGTGTCAGTCTGTGTCTGTCTCTCTTTGCCTCTCTCGGTCTCTGTCTGTCTCTGTCTGTCTCAGTCTGTCTCTGTCTGTCTCTGTGTGTCTCTGTCTGTCTCTGCCTGTCTCTGTCTTCCTGTCTTGGTCTGTCTCTGTCTGTCTCTGTCTGTCTCTGTCTGTCTGTGTCTGTCTCTGTCCGTCACTGTCTGTATCTGTCAGCCTCCGTCTGTCTCTGTCTGTCTCTGTATGTATCTGTCTGTCTCTGTCTGTCTCTGTCTGTCTCTGTCCGTCACTGTCTGTATCTGTCAGCCTCCGTCTGTGTCTGGCTGCCTCTGTCTGTCTCTGGCTGTCTCTGTCTGTCTCTGTCTGCCTCTGTCTTCCTGTCTAGGTCTGTCTCAGTCTGTGTCTGTCTGCATCCGTCTGTCTCTGTCTGTCTCTGTCTGTCTCTGTCTGTCTCTGTCTGTCTCTGTCTGTATCTGTCTGTCTGTGTCTTCCTGTGTCAGTGTGTCTCCGTCTGCCTCAGTCTGTCTCTGTCTGTCTCTGTCTGTATGTGTCTGTCTGTGTCTTCCTGTGTCAGTCTGTGTCTGTCTCTCTTTGCCTCTCTCGGTCTCTGTCTGTCTCTGTCTGCCTCTGTCTGTCTCTGTCTGTCTCTGTCTATCTCTGTCTGTCTCTGACTGTCTCTGTCTGTCTCTGTCTGTCCCTGTCTGTCTCTCTCTGCCTCCGTCCGTCTCTGTCTGTCTGTCTGTGTCTATCTCTGTCTGCCTCTCTCTGTCTCTGTCTTCCTGTCTCTGCCTGTCTCAGCCTGTCTCGGTCTGTCTCTGTCTGTCTCTGTCTGTCTCTGTCTGTCTCTGTCTGTCTCTGTCTGTCTCTGCCTGTTTCTGTCTGTCTCTGTCTGTCTCTGTCTTCCTGTCTCTGTCTGTCTCTGTCTGTCTCTGTCTTCCTGTCTCAGTCTCTGTCTGTCTGTCTGTGTCTATCTCTGTCAGTCTCTGTCTGTCTCTGTCTGTCTCTGTCTGTCTCTGTCTGTCTCTGCCTGCCTCTCTCTGTCTCTGTCTGTCTCTTTCTGTCTCTGTCTGTCTCTGTCTGTCTCTGTCTGTCTCTGCCTGTCTCTGTCTCCCTGTCTTGGTCTGTCTCTGTCTGTCTCTGTCTGTCTCTGTCTGTCTGTGTCTGTCTGCATCCGTCTGTCTCAGTCTGTCTCTGTCTGTCTCTGTGTGTCTCTGTCTGTCTCTGCCTGTCTCTGTCTTCCTGTCTTGGTCTGTCTCTGTCTGTCTTTGTCTGTCTCTGTCTGTCTGTGTCTGTCTCTGTCCGTCACTGTCTGTATCTGTCAGCCTCCGTCTGTCTCTGTCTGTCTCTGTATGTATCTGTCTGTCTCTGTCTGTCTCTGTCTGTCTCTGTCCGTCACTGTCTGTATCTGTCAGCCTCCGTCTGTGTCTGGCTGCCTCTGTCTGTCTCTGGCTGTCTCTGTCTGTCTCTGTCTGCCTCTGTCTTCCTGTCTAGGTCTGTCTCAGTCTGTGTCTGTCTGCATCCGTCTGTCTCAGTCTGTCTCTGTCTGTCTCTGTCTGTCTCTGTCTGTCTCTGTCTGCCTCTGTCTGTCTCTGTCTGTCTCTGTCTGTCTCTGTATGTCTCTGTCTGTCTCTGCCTGTCTCTGTCTGTCTCTGTCTGTCTCTGTCTGTCCCTGTCTGTCTCTGGCTGTCTCTGTCTATCTCTGTCTGCCTCTCTCTGTCTCTGTCTGC
This sequence comes from Coelioxys conoideus, assembly GCA_947623535.1. NCBI lineage: Eukaryota > Metazoa > Arthropoda > Insecta > Hymenoptera > Megachilidae > Coelioxys > Coelioxys conoideus. Next base: position 4,216,439 of record OX392457.1, on the reverse strand, counting down.
CTGTATCAGTCTGTCTCAGTCTGTCTCTGTCTCTGTCTGTCTCTGTCTGTCTCTGTCTGTCTCTGTCTGTCTCTGTCTGTCTCTTCTGCCTCTGTCTCTGTCTGTCTCTGTCTCTGTCTGCCTCTGTCTCCGTCTTCCTGTCTTGGTCTGACTCTGTCTGTCTCTGTCTCTGTCTGTCTCTGTCTCTGTCTGCCTCTGTCTCCGTCTTTTTGTCTGTATCTGTCAGCCTCCGTCTGTCTCTGTCTGTCTCTGTCTGTGTCATTCTGTCTCTGTCTGTCTCTGTCTATCTCTGTCTGTTTCTGTCTGTCTCTGTCGGTCTCTGTCTCTGTCTGTCTCTGTCTGTCTCTGTCTCTGTCTGTCTCTGCCTCTGTCTGTCTCTGTCTGCCTCTGTCTCTGTCTGTCTCTGTCTCTGTCTGTCTCTGTCTCTGTCTGCCTCTGTCTCTCACTGTCTCAGTCTCTATCTGTCTCTGTCTCTGTCTCTGTCTGTCTCTGTCTCTGTCTGCCTCTGTCTCCGTCTTCCTGTCTTGGTCTGTCTTTGTCTGTCTTTGTCTGTCTCTGTCTGTCTCAGTCTGTGTCTGTCTTCCAGTGTCAGTCTGCCTCCGTCTGTCTCTGTCCGTCTCTGTCTGTCTCTGTCTGTCTGTGCCTGCCTCTGTCTATCTCGGTCTGTCTGTGTCTCTCTTCCTGTGTCTCTCTTTGTCTCTGTCCGCCTCTGTCTATCTCTGTCTGTCTCTGCCTGTCTCTACCTGTCTCTGCCTGTCTCTGCCTATCTCTGCCTGTCCCAGTCTGTCTCTGTCTGTCTCCGTCTGTTTCTGTCTGTCTCTGTCTGTCTCTGCCTGCCTCCGTCTGTCTCTGTCTGTCTCTGTCTGTCTCTGCCTGTCTCTGCCTCTCTCGGTCTGTCTCTGTCTGTCTCTGTCTGTCTGTGTCTGTCTCTGTCTGTCTCTGTCTGTCTCTGTCTGTCTCTGTCTGTCACTGTCTGTCTCTGTCTGTCCCTGCCTGTCTCTGTCTGTCTCTGGCTTCATGTCTCAGTCTTCCTGGCTCTGTCTGTCTCTGTGTGTCTCTGTCTGCCTCCGTCGGTCTCTGTCTGTCTCTGTCTGCCTCCGTCTGTCTCTGTCTGTCTCTGTCTGTGTCATTCTGTCTCTGTCTGTCTCTGTCTATCTCTGTCTGTTTCTGTCTGTCTCTGTCGGTCTCTGTCTCTGTCTGTCTCTGTCTGTCACTGTCTCTGTCTGTCTCTGCCTCTGTCTGTCTCTGTCTGCCTCTGTCTCTGTCTGTCTCTGTCTCTGTCTGTCTCTGTCTGTCTCTGTCTGTCTCTTCTGCCTCTGTCTCTGTCTGTCTCTGTCTCTGTCTGTCTCTGTCTCTGTCTGCCTCTGTCTCCGTCTTCCTGTCTTGGTCTGTCTCTGTCTGTCTCTGTCTCTGTCTGTCTCTGTCTCTGTCTGCCTCTGTCTCCGTCTTCCTGTCTGTATCTGTCAGCCTCCGTCTGTCTCTGTCTGTCTCTGTCTGTGTCATTCTGTCTCTGTCTGTCTCTCTCTATCTCTGTCTGTTTCTGTCTGTCTCTGTCTGTCTCTGCCTGCCTCTGTCTATTGCGGTCTGTCTGTGTCTCTCTTCGTGTGTCTCTCTTTGTCTCTGTCCGCCTCTGTCTAACTCTGTCTGTCTCTGCCTGTCTCTGCCTGTCTCTGCCTGCCTCTGCCTGTCTCTGCCTATCTCTGCCTGTCACAGACTATCTCAGACTTTCTGACTGTATCTGTCTCTATCTATCTCTGTCTGCCTCTACCTGTCTCTGTCTGCCTCTGTCTGTCTCAGTCTGTCTCTGTCTGTCTCTGTCTGTCTCTGTCTGTCTCCGTCTGTTTCTGTCTGTCTCTGTCTGTCTCTGCCTGCCTCCGTCTGTCTCTGCCTGCCTCCGTCTGTCTCTGTCTGTCTCTGTCTTCCTGTGTCAGTCTGTCTCCGTCTGTCTCTGTCGGTCGCTGTCTGTCTCTGTCTGTCTCTGCATATCTCTGCCTGTCTGTGTCTGTCTCTGTCTGTCTCCGTCTGTCTCAGGCTGTGTCTGTCTGTCTCTGTCTGTCTCTGTCTACTCTGTCTGTCTCTGACAGTCTCTGTCTGTCTCTGTCTGTCACTGTCTGTCTCTGTCTGTCTCTGTCTGTCTCTGCCTGTCTCTGCCTGTCTCTGTCTGTCTCTGTCTGTCTCTGTCTGTCTGTGTCTGTCTCTGTCTGTCTCTGTCTGTCTCTGTCTGTCTCTGTCTGTCACTTTCTGTCTCTGTCTGTCCCTGCCTGTCTCTGTCTGTCTCTGGCTTCATGTCTCAGTCTTCCTGGCTCTGTCTGTCTCTGTGTGTCTCTGTCTGCCTCCGTCGGTCTCTGTCTGTCTCTGTCTGCCTCCGTCTATCTCTGTCTGTCTCTGTCTGTCTCTGTCTGAATCTGTCTGTCTCAGTCTGTCTCGGTCTGTCTCTGTCTGTCTGTGTCTGCCCCTCTCTGTCTCTGTCTTCCTGTGTCAGCCTGTCTCCGTCTGTATCAGTCTGTCTCAGTCTGTCTCAGTCTGTCTCTGTCTGTCTCTGTCTGTATCTCTCTGTCTCTGTCTGTCTCTGTCTGTCTCTGTCTGTCTCTGCATATCTCTGCCTGTCTGTGTCTGTCTCTGTCTGTCTCCGTCTGTCTCAGTCTGTGTCTGTCTCTGTCAGTCTCTGTCTGTCTCTGTCTGTCTCTGTCTGTCTCTGCCTGTCTCTGCCTGTCTCTGTCTGTCTCTGTCTGTCTCTGTCTGTCTGTGTCTGTCTCTGTCTGTCTCTGTCTGTATCTGTCTGTCTCTGTCGGTCTCTGTCTGTCTCTGTCTGCCTCCGTCTATCTCTGTCTGTCTCTGTCTGTCTCTGTCTGAATCTGTCTGTCTCAGTCTGTCTCGGTCTGTCTCTGTCTGTCTGTGTCTGCCCCTCTCTGTCTCTGTCTTCCTGTGTCAGTCTGGCTCCGTCTGTCTCAGTCTGTGTCTGTCTGCCTGTGTCTGTCTGCCTGTGTCTGTCTCTGTCTGTCTCTGTCTGTCTCTGCCTGTCTCTGTCTGTCTCTGCCTGTCTCTGTCTGTCTCTGTCTTCCTGTCTTGGTCTGTCTCTGTCTGTCTCTGCCCGTCTCTGTCTGCCTCTGTCTGTCTCAGTCTGTGTCTGTCTGCCTGTGTCTGTCTGCCTGTGTCTGTCTCTGTCTGTCTCTGTCTGTCTCTGAATGTCTCTGTCTGTCCCTGCCTGTCTCTGTCTGTCTCTGTCTTCATGTCTCTGTCTTCCTGTCTCTGTCTGTCTCTGTCTGTCTCTGTCTGCCTCCGTCTGTCTCTGTCTGTCTCTGTCTGTCTCTGTCTGAATCTGTCTGTCTCAGTCTGTCTCGGTCTGTCTCTGTCTGTCTGTGTCTGACCCTCTCTGGCTCTGTCTTCCGGTGTCAGCCTGTCTCCGTCTGTATCAGTCTGTCTCAGTCTGTCTCTGTCTGTCTCTGTCTGCCTCTGTCTCTGTCTGTCTCTGTCTCTGTCGGTCTCTGTCTCTGTCTGCCTCTGTCTCTCACTGGCTCAGTCTCTATCTGTCTCTGTCTCTGTCTCTGTCTGTCTCTGTCTCTGTCTGCCTCTGTCTCTCACTGGCTCAGTCTCTATCTGTCTCTGTCTCTGTATCTGTCTGTCTCTGTCTCTGCCTGCCTCTGTCTATCTCGGACTGTCTGTGTCTCTCTTCCTGTGTCTCTCTTTGTCTCTGTCCGCCTCTGTCTAACTCTGTCTGTCTCTGCCTGTCTCTGCCTGTCTCTGCCTGTCGCTGCCTATCTCTGCCTGTCCCAGACTATCTCAGACTTCCTGCCTGTGTCTGTCTCTATCTATCTCTGTCTGCCTCTGTCTGTCTCTGTCTGTCTCTGCCTGTCTCAGTCTGTCTCTGTCTGTCTCTGTCTGTCTCTGTCTGTCTCTGCCAGTATCTGCCGATCTGTCTCTGTCTGTCTCGCCATGTCTCTGTCTGCATCTGTCTGTATGTGTCTGTATCAGTCTCTCTCAGTCTGTCTCCGTCTGTATCTGCCTATCTGTCTCTGTCTATCTCTGTCTGTCTCTGTCTGTTTCAGTTTGTCTCTGTCTGTCTCTGTCTGTCTCTGTCTGTCTCTGTCTGTCTCTGTCTGTCTCTGTCTGTCTCTGTCTTCCTGTGTCAGTCTGTCTCCGTCTGTCTCTGTCTGTCTCTGTCTGCCTCCGTCTGTCTCAGTCTGTCTCTGTCGGTCTCTGTCTGTCTCTGTCTACTCTGTCTGTCTCTGTCTGTCTCTGCCTGTGTCTGTCTGTCTGTGTCTGTCTCTGTCTGTCTCCGTCTCTATCAGTCTGTGTCAGTATGTCTCTGTCTGTCTCCGTCTGTCTCCGTCTGCCTCAGTCTGCCTCAGTCTGTCTCCGTCTGTCTCTGCCTGCCTTCGTCTGTCTCTGTCTGTCTCCGTCTGTCTCCGTCTGCCTCAGTCTGTCTCTGTCTGTCTCTATCTGTCTCTGTCTGTCTCTGTCTGTCTCTGTCTGTCTCTGTCTGTCTCTGTCTGTCTCTGTCTTCCTGTCTTGGTCTGTCTCTGTCTGCCTCTGACTGTCTCTGTCTGCCTCTGACTGTCTCTGTCTGTATCTGTCAGCCTCCGTCTGTCTCTGTCTGTCTCTGTCTGTGTTATTCTGTCTGTGTCTGTCTCAGTCTGTCTCTGTCTGTCTCTGTCTGTCTCTGTCTGCCTCTCTCTGTCTCTGTCTTCCTGTGTCAGTCTGTCTCCGTATGCCTCAGTCTGTCTCTGTCTGTCCCTGTCTTCCTGTGTCAGTCTGTCTCCGTCTGCCTCAGTCTGTCTCTGTCTGTCTCCGTCTGTCTCTGTCGGTCGCTGTCTGTCTCTGTCTACTCTGTCTGTCTCTGTCTGTCTCTGCCTGTCCTTGTCTGTCTGTGTCTGTCTCTGTCTGTCTCCGTCTGTATCAGTCTGTGTCAGTCTGCCTCTGTCTGTCTCTGTCTGTCTCTGTCTGTCTCTGTCTGTCTCTGTCTGTCTCTGTCTGTCTCTGTCTGTCTCTGTCTGTCTCTGTCTGTCTCCGTCTGTCTCAGTCTGTTTCAGTTTGTCTCTGTCTGTCTCTGTCTGTCTCTGTCTGTCTCTGTCTGTCTCTGTCTGTCTCTGTCTGTCTCTGTCTGTCTCTGTCCGTCTCTGTCTTCCTGTGTCTGTCTGTCTCTGTCTTCCTGTGTCAGTCTGTCTCCGTCTGTCTCTATCTGTCTCTGTCTGCCTCCGTCTGTCTCAGTCTGTCTCTGTCGGTCTCTGTCTGTCTCTGTCTACTCTGTCTGTCTCTGTCTGTCTCTGTCTGTCTCTGTCCGTCTCTGTCTGTCTCTGTCTTCCTGTGTCAGTCTATCTCCGTCTCTCTCTGTCTGTCTCTGTCTGCCTCCGTCTGTCTCAGTCTGTCTCTGTCGGTCTCTGTCTGTCTCTGTCTACTCTGTCTGTCTCTGACAGTCTCTGTCTGTCTCTGTCTGTCTCTGTCTGTCTCAGTCTCTCTCTGTCTGTCTCTGTCTGTCTCTGTCTGTCTCTGTCTGTCTCTGTCTGTCTCTGTCTACTCTGTCTGTCTCTGTCTTTCTCTGTCTGTCTCTGTCTGTCTCTGTCTGTCTCTGTCTGTCTCTGTCTGTCTCTGTCTGTCTCAGTCTGTCTCTGTCTGTCTCTGTCTGTCTCTGTCTGTCTCTGTCTGTCTCTGTCGGTCTCTGTCTGTCTCTGTCTACTCTGTCTGTCTCTGTCTGTCTCTGCCTGTGTCTGTCTGTCTGTGTCTGTCTCTGTCTGTCTCCGTCTCTATCAGTCTGTGTCAGTATGTCTCTGTCTGTCTCCGTCTGTCTCCGTCTGCCTCAGTCTGCCTCAGTCTGTCTCCGTCTGTCTCTGCCTGCCTTCGTCTGTCTCTGTCTGTCTCTGTCTTCCTGTGTCAGTCTGTCTCCGTCTGTCTCCGTCTGCCTCAGTCTGTCTGTGTCTGTCTCTATCTGTCTCTGTCTGTCTCTGTCTGTCTCTGTCTGTCTCTGTCTGTCTCTGTCTTCCTGTCTTGGTCTGTCTCTGTCTGCCTCTGACTGTCTCTGTCTGCCTCTGACTGTCTCTGTCTGTATCTGTCAGCCTCCGTCTGTCTCTGTCTGTCTCTGTCTGTGTTATTCTGTCTGTGTCTGTCTCAGTCTGTCTCTGTCTGTCTCTGTCTGTCTGTGTCTGCCTCTCTCTGTCTCTGTCTTCCTGTGTCAGTCTGTCTCCGTATGCCTCAGTCTGTCTCTGTCTGTCCCTGTCTTCCTGTGTCAGTCTGTCTCCGTCTGCCTCAGTCTGTCTCTGTCTGTCTCCGTCTGTCTCTGTCGGTCGCTGTCTGTCTCTGTCTACTCTGTCTGTCTCTGTCTGTCTCTGCCTGTCTTTGTCTGTCTGTGTCTGTCTCTGTCTGTCTCCGTCTGTATCAGTCTGTGTCAGTCTGCCTCTGTCTGTCTCTGTCTGTCTCTGTCTGTCTCTGTCTGTCTCTGATGTCTCTGCCTGTCTCTGTCTGTCTCAGTCTGTCTCTGTCTTCCTGTCTTGGTCTGTTTCTGTCAGTCTCTGACAGTCTCTGTCTGTCTCTGTCTGTCTCTGTCTGTCTCTGTCCGTCTCTGTCTGTCTCTGTCTTCCTGTGTCAGTCTGTCTACGTCTCTCTCTGTCTGTCTCTGTCTGCCTCCGTCTGTCTCAGTCTGTCTCTGTCGGTCTCTGTCTGTCTCTGTCGGTCTCTGTCTGTCTCTGTCTACTCTGCCTGTCTCTGTCTGTCTGTGTCTGTCTCTGTCTGTCTCCCTCTGTATCAGTCTGTGTCAGTCTGTCTCTGTCTGTCTCTGTCTGTCTCTGTCGGTCTCTGTCTGTCTCAGTCTGTCTCTGTCTTCCTGTCTTGGTCTGTTTCTGTCAGTCTCTGACAGTCTCTGTCTGTCTCTGTCTGTCTCTGTCTGTCTCTGTCCGTCTCTGTCTGTCTCTGTCTTCCTGTGTCAGTCTGTCTCCGTCTCTCTCTGTCTGTCTCTGTCTGCCTCCGTCTGTCTCAGTCTGTCTCTGTCGGTCTCTGTCTGTCTCTGTCGGTCTCTGTCTGTCTCTGTCTACTCTGCCTGTCTCTGTCTGTCTGTGTCTGTCTCTGTCTGTCTCCCTCTGTATCAGTCTGTGTCAGTCTGTCTCTGTCTGTCTCTGTCTGTCTCTGTCGGTCTCTGTCTGTCTCTGTCTACTCTGTCTGTCTCTGTCTGTCTCTGCCTGCCTCAGTCTGTCTCTGTCTGTCTCCGTCTGTCTCTGTCGGTCGCTGTCTGTCTCTGTCTACTCTGTCTATCTCTGTCTGTCTCTGGCTGTCTTTGTCTGTCTGTGTCTGTCTCTGTCTGTCTCCGTCTGTATCAGTCTGTGTCAGTCTGTCTCTGTCTGTCTCTGTCTGTCTCTGCCTGTCTCTGTCTGTCTCTGTCTGTCTCTGTCTGTCTCTGTCTGTCTCTGTCTGTCTCTGTCTGTCTCTGTCTGTCTCCGTCTGCCTCAGTCTGTCTCTGTCTGTCTCTGTCTGTCTCTGTCTGTCTCTCTCTTCCTGTGTCAGTCTGTCTCCGTCTGTCTCTGTCTGTCTCTGTCTGTCTCTGTCTGTCTCTGTCTGCCTCTCTCTGTCTCTGTCTTCCTGTGTCAGTCTGTCTCCGTATGCCTCAGTCTGTCTCTGTCTGTCCCTGTCTTCCTGTGTCAGTCTGTCTCCGTCTGCCTCAGTCTGTCTCTGTCTGTCTCCGTCTGTCTCTGTCGGTCGCTGTCTGTCTCTGTCTACTCTGTCTGTCTCTGTCTGTCTCTGCCTGTCTTTGTCTGTCTGTGTCTGTCTCTGTCTGTCTCCGTCTGTATCAGTCTGTGTCAGTCTGTCTCTGTCTGTCTCTGTCTGTCTCTGTCTGTCTCTGTCTGTCTCTGTCTGTCTCTGTCTGTCTCTGTCTGTCTCTGTCTGTCTCTGTCTGTCTCTGTCTGTCTCTGTCTACTCTGTCTGTCTCTGTCTTTCTCTGTCTGTCTCTGTCTGTCTCTGTCTGTCTCTGTCTGTCTCTGTCTGTCTCAGTCTGTCTCTGTCTGTCTCTGTCTGTCTCTGTCTGTCTCTGTCTGTCTCTGTCGGTCTCTGTCTGTCTCTGTCTACTCTGTCTGTCTCTGTCTGTCTCTGCCTGTGTCTGTCTGTCTGTGTCTGTCTCTGTCTGTCTCCGTCTCTATCAGTCTGTGTCAGTATGTCTCTGTCTGTCTCCGTCTGTCTCCGCCTGCCTCAGTCTGCCTCAGTCTGTCTCCGTCTGTCTCTGCCTGCCTTCGTCTGTCTCTGTCTGTCTCTGTCTTCCTGTGTCAGTCTGTCTCCGTCTGTCTCCGTCTGCCTCAGTCTGTCTCTGTCTGTCTCTATCTGTCTCTGTCTGTCTCTGTCTGTCTCTGTCTGTCTCTGTCTGTCTCTGTCTGTCTCTGTCTTCCTGTCTTGGTCTGTCTCTGTCTGCCTCTGACTGTCTCTGTCTGCCTCTGACTGTCTCTGTCTGTATCTGTCAGCCTCCGTCTGTCTCTGTCTGTCTCTGTCTGTGTTATTCTGTCTGTGTCTGTCTCAGTTTGTCTCTGTCTGTCTCTGTCTGTCTCTGTCTGCCTCTCTCTGTCTCTGTCTTCCTGTGTCAGTCTGTCTCCGTATGCCTCAGTCTGTCTCTGTCTGTCCCTGTCTTCCTGTGTCAGTCTGTCTCCGTCTGCCTCAGTCTGTCTCTGTCTGTCTCCGTCTGTCTCTGTCGGTCGCTGTCTGTCTCTGTCTACTCTGTCTGTCTCTGTCTGTCTCTGCCTGTCTTTGTCTGTCTGTGTCTGTCTCTGTCTGTCTCCGTCTGTATCAGTCTGTGTCAGTCTGCCTCTGTCTGTCTCTGTCTGTCTCTGTCTGTCTCTGTCTGTCTCTGTCTGTCTCTGTCTGTCTCTGTCTGTCTCTGTCTGTCTCCGTCTGTCTCAGTCTGTTTCAGTTTGTCTCTGTCTGTCTCTGTCTGTCTCTGTCTGTCTCTGTCTGTCTCTGTCTGTCTCTGTCTGTCTCTGTCTGTCTCTGTCTTCCTGTGTCTGTCTGTCTCTGTCTTCCTGTGTCAGTCTGTCTCCGTCTGTCTCTATCTGTCTCTGTCTGCCTCCGTCTGTCTCAGTCTGTCTCTGTCGGTCTCTGTCTGTCTCTGTCTACTCTGTCTGTCTCTGTCTGTCTCTGTCTATCTCTGTCTGTCTCTGTCTATCTCTGTCTGCCTCTGTCTGTCTCAGTCTTCCTGTGTCAGCCGGTCTCCGTCTGCCTCAGTCTGTCTCTGTCTGTCTCAGTCTGTCTCTGCCTGTCTCTGTCTGTCTCTGATGTCTCTGCCTGTCTCTGTCTGTCTCAGTCTATCTCTGTCTTCCTGTCTTGGTCTGTTTCTGTCAGTCTCTGACAGTCTCTGTCTGTCTCTGTCTGTCTCTGTCTGTCTCTGTCCGTCTCTGTCTGTCTCTGTCTTCCTGTGTCAGTCTGTCTCCGTCTCTCTCTGTCTGTCTCTGTCTGCCTCCGTCTGTCTCAGTCTGTCTCTGTCGGTCTCTGTCTGTCTCTGTCTACTCTGTCTGTCTCTGACAGTCTCTGTCTGTCTCTGTCTGTCTCTGTCTGTCTCTGTCTGTCTCAGTCTTCCTGTGTCAGTCTGTCTCCGTCTGTCTCTGTCAGTCTCTGTCTGCCTCCGTCTGTCTCAGTCTGTCTCTGTCGGTCTCTGTCTGTCTCTGTCTACTCTGTCTGTCTCTGTCTGTCTCTGCCTGTCTCTGTCTGTCTGTGTCTGTCTCTGTCTGTCTCCGTCTGTATCAGTCTGTGTCAGTCTGTCTCTGTCTGTCTCTGTCTGTCTCTGTCGGTCTCTGTCTGTCTCTGTCTACTCTGTCTGTCTCTGTCTGTCTCTGCCTGTCTCTGTCTGTCTCTGTCTGTCTCTGTCTGTCTCTGTCTGTCTCTGTCTGTCTCTGTCTGTCTCAGTCTGTCTCTGTCTGTCTCTGTCTGTCTCTGTCTGTCTCTGTCTGTCTCTGTCTGTCTCTGTCTGTCTCTGTCTATCTCTGTCTGCCTCGGTCTGTCTCAGTCTTCCTGTGTCAGCCTGTCTCCGTCTGCCTCAGTCTGTCTCTGTCTGTCTCAGTCTGTCTCTGTCTGTCTCTGTCTGTCTCTGTCGGTCTCTGTCGGTCTCTGTCTGTCTCTGTCTACTCTGTCTGTCTCTGTCTTCCTGTGTCAGCCTGTCTCCGTCTGCCTCAGTCTGTCTCTGTCTGTCTCAGTCTGTCTCTGTCTGTCTCTGTCTGTCTCTGTCGGTCTCTGTCTGTCTCTGTCTACTCTGTCTGTCTCTGTCTGTCTCTGCCTGTCTCTGTCTGTCTCTGTCTGTCTCTGTCTGTCTCTGTCTGTCTCTGTCTGTCTCTGTCTGTCTCTGCCTGTCTCTGTCTGTCTCTGTCTGTATCTGTCAGCCTCCGTCTGTCTCTGTCTGTCTCTGTCGGTCTCTGTCTGTCTCTGTCTACTCTGTCTGTCTCTGTCTGTCTCTGCCTGTCTCTGTCTGTCTCTGTCTGTCTCTGTCTGTCTCTGTCTGTCTCTGTCTGTCTCTGTCTGTCTCCGTCTGCCTCAGTCTGTCTCTGTCTGTCTCTGTCTGTCTCTGTCTGTCTCTCTCTTCCTGTGTCAGTCTGTCTCCGTCTGTCTCTGTCTGTCTCTGTCTGTCTCTGTCTGTCTCTGTCTGTCTCTGTCTGCCTCTCTCTGTCTCTGTCTTCCTGTGTCAGTCTGTCTCCGTCTGCCTCAGTCTGTCTCTGTCTGTCTCTGTCTGTCTCTGTCTGTCTCTGTCTGTCTCCGTCTGTCTCAGTCTGTTTCAGTTTGTCTCTGTCTGTCTCTGTCTGTCTCTGCCTGTCTTTGTCTGTCTGTGTCTGTCTCTGTCTGTCTCCGTCTGTATCAGTCTGTGTCAGTCTGCCTCTGTCTGTCTCTGTCTGTCTCTGTCTGTCTCTGTCTGTCTCTGTCTGTCTCCGTCTGTCTCAGTCTGTCTCAGTCTGTCTCTGCCTGTCTCTGTCTGTCTCTGATGTCTCTGCCTGTCTCTGTCTGTCTCCGTCTGCCTCAGTCTGTCTCTGTCTGTCTCTGTCTGCCTCTGACTGTCTCTGTCTGTATCTGTCAGCCTCCGTCTGTCTCTGTCTGTCTCTGTCGGTCTCTGTCTGTCTCTGTCTACTCTGTCTGTCTCTGTCTGTCTCTGTCTGTCTCTGTCTGTCTCTGTCTGTCTCTGTCTGTCTCTGTCTGTCTCTGTCTGTCTCTGTCTGTCTCTGTCTGTCTCCGTCTGCCTTAGTCTGTCTCTGTCTGTCTCTGTCTGTCTCTGTCTGTCTCTGTCTTCCTGTGTCAGTCTGTCTCCGTCTGTCTCTGTCTGTCTCTGTCTGTCTCTGTCTGTCTCTGTCTGTCTCTGTCTACTCTGTCTGTCTCTGTCTTTCTCTGTCTGTCTCTGTCTGTCTCTGTCTATCTCTGTCTGCCTCTGTCTGTCTCAGTCTTCCTGTGTCAGCCTGTCTCCGTCTGCCTCAGTCTGTCTCTGTCTGTCTCAGTCTGTCTCTGATGTCTCTGCCTGTCTCTGTCTGTCTCCGTCTGCCTCAGTCTGTCTCTGTCTATCTCTGTCTGCCTCTGTCTGTCTCAGTCTTCCTGTGTCAGCCTGTCTCCGTCTGCCTCAGTCTGTCTCTGTCTGTCTCTGTCTGTCTCTGTCTGTCTCTGTCTTCCTGTGTCAGTCTGTCTCCGTCTGTCTCTGTCTGTCTCTGTCTGTCTCTGTCTGTCTCTGTCTGTCTCTGTCTATCTCTGTCTGCCTCTGTCTCTCTCAGTCTTCCTGTGTCAGTCTGTCTCCGTCTGCCTCAGTCTGCCTCAGTCTGTCTCCGTCTGTCTCTGCCTGCCTTCGTCTGTCTCTGTCTGTCTCTGTCTTCCTGTGTCAGTCTGTCTCCGTCTGTCTCCGTCTGCCTCAGTCTGTCTCTGTCTGTCTCTGTCTGTCTCTGTCTGTGTCATTCTGTCTGTGTCTGTCTCAGTCTGTCTCTGTCTGTCTCTGTCTGTCTCTGTCTGCCTCTCTCTGTCTCTGTCTTCCTGTGTCAGCCTGTCTCCGTCTGTCTCAGTCTGTCTCTGTCTGCCTCTGTCTGTCTCTGTCTGTATCAGTCTATCAGTGTCTTCCTGTGTCAGTCTGTCTCCGTATGCCTCAGTCTGTCTCTGTCTGTCCCTGTCTTCCTGTGTCAGTCTGTCTCCGTCTGTCTCCGTCTGTCTCTGTCGGTCGCTGTCTGTCTCTGTCTACTCTGTCTGTCTCTGTCTGTCTCTGCCTATCTCTGCCTGTCTGTGTCTGTCTCTGTCTGTCTCCGTCTGTCTCAGTCTGTGTCTGTCTCTGTCAGTCTCTGTCTGTCTCTGTCTGTCTCTGTCTGTCTCTGCCTGTCTTTGTCTGTCTGTGTCTGTCTCTGTCTGTCTCCGTCTGTATCAGTCTGTGTCAGTCTGCCTCTGTCTGTCTCTGTCTGTCTCTGTCTGTCTCTGTCTGTCTCTGTCTGTCTCCGTCTGTCTCAGTCTGTCTCAGTCTGTCTCTGCCTGTCTCTGTCTGTCTCTGATGTCTCTGCCTGTCTCTGTCTGTCTCCGTCTGCCTCAGTCTGTCTCTGTCTGTCTCTGTCTGCCTCTGACTGTCTCTGTCTGTCTCTGTCTATCTCTGTCTGCCTCTGTCTCTCTCAGTCTTCCTGTGTCAGTCTGTCTCCGTCTGCCTCAGTCTGCCTCAGTCTGTCTCCGTCTGTCTCTGCCTGCCTTCGTCTGTCTCTGTCTGTCTCTGTCTTCCTGTGTCAGTCTGTCTCCGTCTGTCTCCGTCTGCCTCAGTCTGTCTCTGTCTGTCTCTGTCTGTGTCATTCTGTCTGTGTCTGTCTCAGTCTGTCTCTGTCTGTCTCTGTCTGTATCTGTCTGCCTCTCTCTGTCTCTGTCTTCCTGTGTCAGCCTGTCTCCGTCTGTCTCAGTCTGTCTCTGTCTGCCTCTGTCTGTCTCTGTCTGTATCAGTCTATCAGTGTCTTCCTGTGTCAGTCTGTCTCCGTATGCCTCAGTCTGTCTCTGTCTGTCCCTGTCTTCCTGTGTCAGTCTGTCTCCGTCTGTCTCCGTCTGTCTCTGTCGGTCGCTGTCTGTCTCTGTCTACTCTGTCTGTCTCTGTCTGTCTCTGCCTATCTCTGCCTGTCTGTGTCTGTCTCTGTCTGTCTCCGTCTGTCTCAGTCTGTGTCTGTCTCTGTCAGTCTCTGTCTGTCTCTGTCTGTCTCTGTCTGTCTCTGCCTGTCTTTGTCTGTCTGTGTCTGTCTCTGTCTGTCTCCGTCTGTATCAGTCTGTGTCAGTCTGCCTCTGTCTGTCTCTGTCTGTCTCTGTCTGTCTCTGTCTGTCTCTGTCTGTCTCCGTCTGTCTCAGTCTGTCTCAGTCTGTCTCTGCCTGTCTCTGTCTGTCTCTGATGTCTCTGCCTGTCTCTGTCTGTCTCCGTCTGCCTCAGTCTGTCTCTGTCTGTCTCTGTCTGCCTCTGACTGTCTCTGTCTGTATCTGTCAGCCTCCGTCTGTCTCTGTCTGTCTCTGTCGGTCTCTGTCTGTCTCTGTCTACTCTGTCTGTCTCTGTCTGTCTCTGTCTGTCTCTGTCTGTCTCTGTCTGTCTCTGTCTGTCTCTGTCTGTCTCTGTCTGTCTCTGTCTGTCTCCGTCTGCCTTAGTCTGTCTCTGTCTGTCTCTGTCTGTCTCTGTCTGTCTCTGTCTTCCTGTGTCAGTCTGTCTCCGTCTGTCTCTGTCTGTCTCTGTCTGTCTCTGTCTGTCTCTGTCTATCTCTGTCTGCCTCTGTCTGTCTCAGTCTTCCTGTGTCAGCCGGTCTCCGTCTGCCTCAGTCTGTCTCTGTCTGTCTCAGTCTGTCTCTGCCTGTCTCTGTCTGTCTCTGATGTCTCTGCCTGTCTCTGTCTGTCTCCGTCTGCCTCAGTCTGTCTCTGTCTGTCTCTGTCTGCCTCTGACTGTCTCTGTCTGTATCTGTCAGCCTCCGTCTGTCTCTGTCTGTCTCTGTCGGTCTCTGTCTGTCTCTGTCTACTCTGACTGTCTCTGTCTGTCTCTGCCTGTCTCTGTCTGTCTCTGTCTGTCTCTGTCTGTCTCTGTCTGTCTCCGTCTGCCTCAGTCTGTCTCTGTCTGTCTCTGTCCGTCTCTGTCTGTCTCTGTCTTCCTGTGTCAGTCTGTCTCCGTCTGTCTCTGTCTGTCTCTGTCTGCCTCCGTCTGTCTCAGTCTGTCTCTATCGGTCTCTGTCTGTCTCTGTCTACTCTGTCTGTCTCTGTCTGTCTCTGTCTGTCTCTGTCTGTCTCTGTCTATCTCTGTCTGCCTCTGTCTGTCTGAGTCTTCCTGTGTCAGCCGGTCTCCGTCTGCCTCAGTCTGTCTCCGTCTGCCTCAGTCTGTCTCTGTCTGTCTCAGTCTGTCTCTGCCTGTCTCTGTCTGTCTCTGATGTCTCTGCCTGCCTCAGTCTGTCTCTGTCTGTCTCTCTCTGTCTCTGTCTCTATCGGCCTATCTGTGGCTGTCGGTCTCAGTCTGTCTCTGTCTGTCTCTGTCTGTCTCTGTCTGTCTCTGTCTGTCTCTGTCTGTCTCTGCCTGTCTTTGTCTGTCTGTGTCTGTCTCTGTCTGTCTCCGTCTGTATCAGTCTGTCTCTATCTGTCTCTGTCTGCCTCCGTCTGTCTCAGTCTGTCTCTGTCGGTCTCTGTCTGCCTCTGTCTACTCTGTCTGTCTCTGTCTGTCTCTGTCTGTCTCTGTCTGTCTCTGTCTATCTCTGTCTGCCTCTGTCTGTCTCAGTCTTCCTGTGTCAGCCGGTCTCCGTCTGCCTCAGTCTGTCTCTGTCTGTCTCAGTCTGTCTCTGCCTGTCTCTGTCTGTCTCTGATGTCTCTGCCTGTCTCTGTCTGTCTCCGTCTGCCTCAGTCTGTCTCTGTCTGTCTCTGTCTGCCTCTGACTGTCTCTGTCTGTATCTGTCAGCCTCCGTCTGTCTCTGTCTGTCTCTGTCGGTCTCTGTCTGTCTCTGTCTACTCTGACTGTCTCTGTCTGTCTCTGCCTGTCTCTGTCTGTCTCTGTCTGTCTCTGTCTGTCTCTGTCTGTCTCCGTCTGCCTCAGTCTGTCTCTGTCTGTCTCTGTCCGTCTCTGTCTGTCTCTGTCTTCCTGTGTCAGTCTGTCTCCGTCTGTCTCTGTCTGTCTCTGTCTGCCTCCGTCTGTCTCAGTCTGTCTCTATCGGTCTCTGTCTGTCTCTGTCTATCTCTGTCTGCCTCTGTCTGTCTGAGTCTTCCTGTGTCAGCCGGTCTCCGTCTGCCTCAGTCTGTCTCCGTCTGCCTCAGTCTGTCTCTGTCTGTCTCAGTCTGTCTCTGCCTGTCTCTGTCTGTCTCTGATGTCTCTGCCTGCCTCAGTCTGTCTCTGTCTGTCTCTCTCTGTCTCTGTCTCTATCGGCCTATCTGTGGCTGTCGGTCTCAGTCGGTCTCTGTCTGTCTCTGTCTACTCTGACTGTCTCTGTCTGTCTCTGCCTGTCTCTGTCTGTCTCTGTCTGTCTCTGTCTGTCTCTGTCTGTCTCCGTCTGCCTCAGTCTGTCTCTGTCTGTCTCTGTCTGTCTCTGTCTGTCTCCGTCTGTATCAGTCTGTGTCAGTCTGTCTCTGTCTGTCTCTGTCTGTCTCTGTCTGTCTCTGTCTGTCTCTGTCTGTCTCTGTCTGTCTCTGTCTGTCTCTGTCTGTCTCTGTCTGTCTCCGTCTGTCTCAGTCTGTTTCAGTTTGTCTCTGTCTGTCTCTGTCTGTCTCTGTCTGTCTCTGTCTGTCTCTGTCTGTCTCTGTCTTCCTGTGTCAGTCTGTCTCCGTCTGTCTCTATCTGTCTCTGTCTGCCTCCGTCTGTCTCAGTCTGTCTCTGTCGGTCTCTGTCTGTCTCTGTCTACTCTGTCTGTCTCTGTCTGTCTCTGTCTGTCTCTGTCTGTCTCTGTCTATCTCTGTCTGCCTCTGTCTGTCTGAGTCTTCCTGTGTCAGCCGGTCTCCGTCTGCCTCAGTCTGTCTCCGTCTGCCTCAGTCTGTCTCTGTCTGTCTCAGTCTGTCTCTGCCTGTCTCTGTCTGTCTCTGATGTCTCTGCCTGCCTCAGTCTGTCTCTGTCTGTCTCTCTCTGTCTCTGTCTCTATCGGCCTATCTGTGGCTGTCGGTCTCAGTCTGTCTCTGTCTGTCTCTGTCTGTCTCTGTCTGTCTCTGTCTGTCTCTGTCTGTCTCTGTCTGTCTCTGCCTGTCTTTGTCTGTCTGTGTCTGTCTCTGTCTGTCTCCGTCTGTATCAGTCTGTCTCTATCTGTCTCTGTCTGCCTCCGTCTGTCTCAGTCTGTCTCTGTCGGTCGCTGTCTGTCTCTGTCTACTCTGTCTGTCTCTGTCTGTCTCTGCCTATCTCTGCCTGTCTGTGTCTGTCTCTGTCTGTCTCCGTCTGTCTCAGTCTGTGTCTGTCTCTGTCAGTCTCTGTCTGTCTCTGTCTGTCTCTGTCTGTCTCTGCCTGTCTTTGTCTGTCTGTGTCTGTCTCTGTCTGTCTCCGTCTGTATCAGTCTGTGTCAGTCTGCCTCTGTCTGTCTCTGTCTGTCTCTGTCTGTCTCTGTCTGTCTCTGTCTGTCTCCGTCTGTCTCAGTCTGTCTCAGTCTGTCTCTGCCTGTCTCTGTCTGTCTCTGATGTCTCTGCCTGTCTCTGTCTGTCTCCGTCTGCCTCAGTCTGTCTCTGTCTGTCTCTGTCTGCCTCTGACTGTCTCTGTCTGTCTCTGTCTATCTCTGTCTGCCTCTGTCTCTCTCAGTCTTCCTGTGTCAGTCTGTCTCCGTCTGCCTCAGTCTGCCTCAGTCTGTCTCCGTCTGTCTCTGCCTGCCTTCGTCTGTCTCTGTCTGTCTCTGTCTTCCTGTGTCAGTCTGTCTCCGTCTGTCTCCGTCTGCCTCAGTCTGTCTCTGTCTGTCTCTGTCTGTGTCATTCTGTCTGTGTCTGTCTCAGTCTGTCTCTGTCTGTCTCTGTCTGTATCTGTCTGCCTCTCTCTGTCTCTGTCTTCCTGTGTCAGCCTGTCTCCGTCTGTCTCAGTCTGTCTCTGTCTGCCTCTGTCTGTCTCTGTCTGTATCAGTCTATCAGTGTCTTCCTGTGTCAGTCTGTCTCCGTATGCCTCAGTCTGTCTCTGTCTGTCCCTGTCTTCCTGTGTCAGTCTGTCTCCGTCTGTCTCCGTCTGTCTCTGTCGGTCGCTGTCTGTCTCTGTCTACTCTGTCTGTCTCTGTCTGTCTCTGCCTATCTCTGCCTGTCTGTGTCTGTCTCTGTCTGTCTCCGTCTGTCTCAGTCTGTGTCTGTCTCTGTCAGTCTCTGTCTGTCTCTGTCTGTCTCTGTCTGTCTCTGCCTGTCTTTGTCTGTCTGTGTCTGTCTCTGTCTGTCTCCGTCTGTATCAGTCTGTGTCAGTCTGCCTCTGTCTGTCTCTGTCTGTCTCTGTCTGTCTCTGTCTGTCTCTGTCTGTCTCCGTCTGTCTCAGTCTGTCTCAGTCTGTCTCTGCCTGTCTCTGTCTGTCTCTGATGTCTCTGCCTGTCTCTGTCTGTCTCCGTCTGCCTCAGTCTGTCTCTGTCTGTCTCTGTCTGCCTCTGACTGTCTCTGTCTGTATCTGTCAGCCTCCGTCTGTCTCTGTCTGTCTCTGTCGGTCTCTGTCTGTCTCTGTCTACTCTGTCTGTCTCTGTCTGTCTCTGTCTGTCTCTGTCTGTCTCTGTCTGTCTCTGTCTGTCTCTGTCTGTCTCTGTCTGTCTCTGTCTGTCTCCGTCTGCCTTAGTCTGTCTCTGTCTGTCTCTGTCTGTCTCTGTCTGTCTCTGTCTTCCTGTGTCAGTCTGTCTCCGTCTGTCTCTGTCTGTCTCTGTCTGTCTCTGTCTGTCTCTGTCTATCTCTGTCTGCCTCTGTCTGTCTCAGTCTTCCTGTGTCAGCCGGTCTCCGTCTGCCTCAGTCTGTCTCTGTCTGTCTCAGTCTGTCTCTGCCTGTCTCTGTCTGTCTCTGATGTCTCTGCCTGTCTCTGTCTGTCTCCGTCTGCCTCAGTCTGTCTCTGTCTGTCTCTGTCTGCCTCTGACTGTCTCTGTCTGTATCTGTCAGCCTCCGTCTGTCTCTGTCTGTCTCTGTCGGTCTCTGTCTGTCTCTGTCTACTCTGACTGTCTCTGTCTGTCTCTGCCTGTCTCTGTCTGTCTCTGTCTGTCTCTGTCTGTCTCTGTCTGTCTCCGTCTGCCTCAGTCTGTCTCTGTCTGTCTCTGTCCGTCTCTGTCTGTCTCTGTCTTCCTGTGTCAGTCTGTCTCCGTCTGTCTCTGTCTGTCTCTGTCTGCCTCCGTCTGTCTCAGTCTGTCTCTATCGGTCTCTGTCTGTCTCTGTCTACTCTGTCTGTCTCTGTCTGTCTCTGTCTGTCTCTGTCTGTCTCTGTCTATCTCTGTCTGCCTCTGTCTGTCTGAGTCTTCCTGTGTCAGCCGGTCTCCGTCTGCCTCAGTCTGTCTCCGTCTGCCTCAGTCTGTCTCTGTCTGTCTCAGTCTGTCTCTGCCTGTCTCTGTCTGTCTCTGATGTCTCTGCCTGCCTCAGTCTGTCTCTGTCTGTCTCTCTCTGTCTCTGTCTCTATCGGCCTATCTGTGGCTGTCGGTCTCAGTCTGTCTCTGTCTGTCTCTGTCTGTCTCTGTCTGTCTCTGTCTGTCTCTGTCTGTCTCTGTCTGTCTCTGTCTGTCTCTGCCTGTCTTTGTCTGTCTGTGTCTGTCTCTGTCTGTCTCCGTCTGTATCAGTCTGTCTCTATCTGTCTCTGTCTGCCTCCGTCTGTCTCAGTCTGTCTCTGTCGGTCTCTGTCTGCCTCTGTCTACTCTGTCTGTCTCTGTCTGTCTCTGTCTGTCTCTGTCTGTCTCTGTCTATCTCTGTCTGCCTCTGTCTGTCTCAGTCTTCCTGTGTCAGCCGGTCTCCGTCTGCCTCAGTCTGTCTCTGTCTGTCTCAGTCTGTCTCTGCCTGTCTCTGTCTGTCTCTGATGTCTCTGCCTGTCTCTGTCTGTCTCCGTCTGCCTCAGTCTGTCTCTGTCTGTCTCTGTCTGCCTCTGACTGTCTCTGTCTGTATCTGTCAGCCTCCGTCTGTCTCTGTCTGTCTCTGTCGGTCTCTGTCTGTCTCTGTCTACTCTGACTGTCTCTGTCTGTCTCTGCCTGTCTCTGTCTGTCTCTGTCTGTCTCTGTCTGTCTCTGTCTGTCTCCGTCTGCCTCAGTCTGTCTCTGTCTGTCTCTGTCCGTCTCTGTCTGTCTCTGTCTTCCTGTGTCAGTCTGTCTCCGTCTGTCTCTGTCTGTCTCTGTCTGCCTCCGTCTGTCTCAGTCTGTCTCTATCGGTCTCTGTCTGTCTCTGTCTATCTCTGTCTGCCTCTGTCTGTCTGAGTCTTCCTGTGTCAGCCGGTCTCCGTCTGCCTCAGTCTGTCTCCGTCTGCCTCAGTCTGTCTCTGTCTGTCTCAGTCTGTCTCTGCCTGTCTCTGTCTGTCTCTGATGTCTCTGCCTGCCTCAGTCTGTCTCTGTCTGTCTCTCTCTGTCTCTGTCTCTATCGGCCTATCTGTGGCTGTCGGTCTCAGTCTGTCTCTGTCTGTCTCTGTCTGTCTCTGTCTGTCTCTGTCTGTCTCTGTCTGTCTCTGTCTGTCTCTGCCTGTCTTTGTCTGTCTGTGTCTGTCTCTGTCTGTCTCCGTCTGTATCAGTCTGTGTCAGTCTGTCTCTGTCTGTCTCTGTCTGTCTCTGTCTGTCTCTGTCTGTCTCTGTCTGTCTCTGTCTGTCTCTGTCTGTCTCTGTCTGTCTCTGTCTGTCTCCGTCTGTCTCAGTCTGTTTCAGTTTGTCTCTGTCTGTCTCTGTCTGTCTCTGTCTGTCTCTGTCTGTCTCTGTCTGTCTCTGTCTTCCTGTGTCAGTCTGTCTCCGTCTGTCTCTATCTGTCTCTGTCTGCCTCCGTCTGTCTCAGTCTGTCTCTGTCGGTCTCTGTCTGTCTCTGTCTACTCTGTCTGTCTCTGTCTGTCTCTGTCTGTCTCTGTCTGTCTCTGTCTATCTCTGTCTGCCTCTGTCTGTCTGAGTCTTCCTGTGTCAGCCGGTCTCCGTCTGCCTCAGTCTGTCTCCGTCTGCCTCAGTCTGTCTCTGTCTGTCTCAGTCTGTCTCTGCCTGTCTCTGTCTGTCTCTGATGTCTCTGCCTGCCTCAGTCTGTCTCTGTCTGTCTCTCTCTGTCTCTGTCTCTATCGGCCTATCTGTGGCTGTCGGTCTCAGTCTGTCTCTGTCTGTCTCTGTCTGTCTCTGTCTGTCTCTGTCTGTCTCTGTCTGTCTCTGTCTGTCTCTGCCTGTCTTTGTCTGTCTGTGTCTGTCTCTGTCTGTCTCCGTCTGTATCAGTCTGTCTCTATCTGTCTCTGTCTGCCTCCGTCTGTCTCAGTCTGTCTCTGTCGGTCTCTGTCTGTCTCTGTCTACTCTGTCTGTCTCTGTCTGTCTCTGTCTGTCTCTGTCTGTCTCTGTCTATCTCTGTCTGCCTCTGTCTGTCTCAGTCTTCCTGTGTCAGCCGGTCTCCGTCTGCCTCAGTCTGTCTCTGTCTGTCTCAGTCTGTCTCTGCCTGTCTCTGTCTGTCTCCGTCTGCCTCAGTCTGTCTCTGTCTGTCTCTGTCTGCCTCTGACTGTCTCTGTCTGTATCTGTCAGCCTCCGTCTGTCTCTGTCTGTCTCTGTCGGTCTCTGTCTGTCTCTGTCTACTCTGACTGTCTCTGTCTGTCTCTGCCTGTCTCTGTCTGTCTCTGTCTGTCTCTGTCTGTCTCTGTCTGTCTCCGTCTGCCTCAGTCTGTCTCTGTCTGTCTCTGTCCGTCTCTGTCTGTCTCTGTCTTCCTGTGTCAGTCTGTCTCCGTCTGTCTCTGTCTGTCTCTGTCTGCCTCCGTCTGTCTCAGTCTGTCTCTATCGGTCTCTGTCTGTCTCTGTCTATCTCTGTCTGCCTCTGTCTGTCTGAGTCTTCCTGTGTCAGCCGGTCTCCGTCTGCCTCAGTCTGTCTCCGTCTGCCTCAGTCTGTCTCTGTCTGTCTCAGTCTGTCTCTGCCTGTCTCTGTCTGTCTCTGATGTCTCTGCCTGCCTCAGTCTGTCTCTGTCTGTCTCTCTCTGTCTCTGTCTCTATCGGCCTATCTGTGGCTGTCGGTCTCAGTCTGTCTCTGTCTGTCTCTGTCTGTCTCTGTCTGTCTCTGTCTGTCTCTGTCTGTCTCTGTCTGTCTCTGCCTGTCTTTGTCTGTCTGTGTCTGTCTCTGTCTGTCTCCGTCTGTATCAGTCTGTGTCAGTCTGTCTCTGTCTGTCTCTGTCTGTCTCTGTCTGTCTCTGTCTGTCTCTGTCTGTCTCTGTCTGTCTCTGTCTGTCTCTGTCTGTCTCCGTCTGTCTCAGTCTGTTTCAGTTTGTCTCTGTCTGTCTCTGTCTGTCTCTGTCTGTCTCTGTCTGTCTCTGTCTGTCTCTGTCTTCCTGTGTCAGTCTGTCTCCGTCTGTCTCTATCTGTCTCTGTCTGCCTCCGTCTGTCTCAGTCTGTCTCTGTCGGTCTCTGTCTGTCTCTGTCTACTCTGTCTGTCTCTGTCTGTCTCTGTCTGTCTCTGTCTGTCTCTGTCTATCTCTGTCTGCCTCTGTCTGTCTCAGTCTTCCTGTGTCAGCCGGTCTCCGTCTGCCTCAGTCTGTCTCTGTCTGTCTCAGTCTGTCTCTGCCTGTCTCTGTCTGTCTCTGATGTCTCTGCCTGTCTCTGTCTGTCTCAGTCTGTCTCTGTCTTCCTGTCTTGGTCTGTTTCTGTCAGTCTCTGACAGTCTCTGTCTGTCTCTGTCTGTCTCTGTCTGTCTCTGTCTGTCTCTGTCTGTCTCAGTCTGTCTCCGTCTGTATCAGTCTGTGTCAGTCTGTCTCTGTCTGTCTCTGTCTGTCTCTGTCTGTCTCTGTCTGTCTCTGTCTGTCTCTGTCTGTCTCTGTCTGTCTCTGTCTGTCTCTGTCTGTCTCTGTCTGTCTCCGTCTGTCTCAGTCTGTTTCAGTTTGTCTCTGTCTGTCTCTGTCTGTCTCTGTCTGTCTCTGTCTGTCTCTGTCTGTCTCTGTCTGTCTCTGTCTGTCTCTGTCTGTCTCTGTCTGTCTCTGTCTTCCTGTGTCTGTCTGTCTCTGTCTTCCTGTGTCAGTCTGTCTCCGTCTGTCTCTATCTGTCTCTGTCTGCCTCCGTCTGTCTCAGTCTGTCTCTGTCGGTCTCTGTCTGTCTCTGTCTACTCTGTCTGTCTCTGTCTGTCTCTGTCTGTCTCTGTCTGTCTCTGTCTATCTCTGTCTGCCTCTGTCTGTCTCAGTCTTCCTGTGTCAGCCGGTCTCCGTCTGCCTCAGTCTGTCTCTGTCTGTCTCAGTCTGTCTCTGCCTGTCTCTGTCTGTCTCTGATGTCTCTGCCTGTCTCTGTCTGTCTCAGTCTGTCTCTGTCTTCCTGTCTTGGTCTGTTTCTGTCAGTCTCTGACAGTCTCTGTCTGTCTCTGTCTGTCTCTGTCTGTCTCTGTCTGTCTCTGTCTGTCTCTGTCTGTCTCTGTCTGTCTCTGTCTTCCTGTGTCAGTCTGTCTCCGTCTGTCTCTGTCAGTCTCTGTCTGCCTCCGTCTGTCTCAGTCTGTCTCTGTCGGTCTCTGTCTGTCTCTGTCTACTCTGTCTACTCTGTCTGTCTCTGTCTGTCTCTGCCTGTCTCTGTCTGTCTGTGTCTGTCTCTGTCTGTCTCCCTCTGTATCAGTCTGTGTCAGTCTGTCTCTGTCTGTCTCAGTCTGTCTCTGTCGGTCTCTGGCTGTCTCTGTCTACTCTGTCTGTCTCTGTCTGTCTCTGTCTGTCTCTGTCTGCCTCAGTCTGTCTCTGTCTGTCTCTGTCTGTCTCTGTCTGTCTCTGTCTGCCTCTGTCTGTCTCTGTCTACTCTGTCTGTCTCTGTCTGTCTCTGTCTGTCTCTGTCTGTCTCTGTCTATCTCTGTCTGCCTCTGTCTGTCTCAGTCTTCCTGTGTCAGCCTGTCTCCGTCTGCCTCAGTCTGTCTCTGTCTGTCTCAGTCTACTCTGCCTGTCTCTGTCTGTCTCTGATGTCTCTGCCTGTCTCTGTCTGTCTCCGTCTGCCTCAGTCTGTCTCTGTCTGTCTCTGTCTGCCTCTGACTGTCTCTGTCTGTATCTGTCAGCCTCCGTCTGTCTCTGTCTGTCTCTGTCGGTCTCTGTCTGTCTCTGTCTACTCTGTCTGTCTCTGTCTGTCTCTGCCTGTCTCTGTCTGTCTCTGTCTGTCTCTGTCTGTCTCTGTCTGTCTCTGTCTGTCTCTGTCTGTCTCCGTCTGCCTCAGTCTGTCTCTGTCTGTCTCTGTCTGTCTCTGTCTGTCTCTGTCTTCCTGTGTCAGTCGGTCTCCGTCTGTCTCTGTCTGTCTCTGTCTGTCTCTGTCTGTCTCTGTCTGTCTCTGTCTGTCTCTGTCTGTCTCTGCCTGTCTCTGTCTGTCTCTGTCTGTCTCTGTCTGTCTCTGTCTGTCTCTGCCTGTCTCTGTCTGTCTCTCCCTGTCTCTGTCTGTCTCTGTCTTCCTGTCTTGGTCTGTCTCTGTCTGTCTCTGTCTGTATCTGTCTGTATCTGTCTGTCTGTGTCTTCCTGTGTCAGTCTGTCTCCGTCTGTCTCCGTCTTATTCAGTCTGTCTCTGTCTGTCTCTGTCTGTCTCTGAATGTCTCTGTCTGTCCCTGCCTGTCTCTGTCTGTCCCTGCCTGTCTCTGTCTGTCTCTGTCTTCATGTCTCTGTCTTCCTGTCTCTGTCTGTCTCTGTCTGTCTCTGTCTGCCTCCGTCTGTCTCTGTCTGTCTCTGTCTGTCTCTGTCTGAATCTGTCTGTCTCAGTCTGTCTCGGTCTGTCTCTGTCTGTCTGTGTCTGACCCTCTCTGTCTCTGTCTTCCGGTGTCAGCCTGTCTCCGTCTGTATCAGTCTGTCTCAGTCTGTCTCTGTCTGCCTCTGTCTCCGTCTTCCTGTCTTGGTCTGACTCTGTCTGCCTCTCTCTGCCTCCGTCTGTCTCTGTCTGTCTCTGTCTGGCTCTGTCTGTATCTGTCAGCCTCCGTCTGTCTCTGCCTGTCTCTGTCTGTGTCATTCTGTCTGTGTCTGTCTCTGTCAATCTCTGCCTGCCTCTCTCTGCCTCCGTCTGTCACTGTCCGTCTCTGTCTGTCTCTGTCTGTCTCTGCCAGCCTCTGTCTATCTCGGACTGTCTGTGTCTCTCTTCCTGTGTCTCTCTTTGTCTCTGTCCGCCTCTGTCTAACTCTGTCTGTCTCTGCCTGTCTCTGCCTGTCTCTGCCTGTCGCTGCCTATCTCTGCCTGTCCCAGACTATATCAGACTTCCTGTCTGTGTCTGTCTCTATCTATCTCTGTCCGCCTCTGTCTGTCTCTGTCTGTCTCTGCCTGTCTCAGTCTGTCTCTGTCTGTCTCTGTCTGTCTCTGTCTGTCTCTGCCTGTATCTGCCGATCTGTCTCTGTCTGTCTCGCCATGTCTCTGTCTGCATCTGTCTGTATGTGTCTGTATCAGTCTCTCTCAGTCCGTCTCCGTCTGTATCTGCCTATCTGTCTCTGTCTATCTCTGTCTGTCTCTGTCTATCTGTGTCTGTCTCTCTGTGTCTCTGTCTGTCTCTGTCTGTCTCTGACTGTCTCTGTGTGTATCTGTCAGGCTCCGTCTGTCTCTGTCTGTCTCTGTCTGTGTCAATCTGTCTGTGTCAATCTGTCTGTGTCTGTCTCTGTCTGTCTCTGTCTGTCTCGGTCTGTCTCGGTCTGTCTCTGTCTGTCTCTGTCCGTCTCTGTCTATCTCTGTCTGCCTCTGTCTGTCTCAGTCTTCCTGTGTCACCCTGTCTCGGTCTGCCTCAGTCTGTCTCTGTCTGTCTCTCTCTGTCTCTGTCTCTATCGGCCTATCTGTGGCTGTCGGTCTCAGACTTTGTCAGTCTGTCTCTGTCTGTCTCTGTCTGTCTCTGTCTGTCTCTGTCTGTCTCTGTCTGTCTCTGTCTGTCTCTGTCTGTCTCTGTCTGTCTCCGTCTGTCTCAGTCTGTTTCAGTTTGTCTCTGTCTGTCTCTGTCTGTCTCTGTCTGTCTCTGTCTGTCTCTGTCTTCCTGTGTCAGTCTGTCTCCGTCTGTCTCTGTCTGTCTCTGTCTGCCTCCATCTGTCTCAGTCTGTCTCTATCGGTCTCTGTCTGTCTCTGTCTACTCTGTCTGTCTCTGTCTGTCTCTGTCTGTCTCTGTCTGTCTCTGTCTATCTCTGTCTGCCTCTGTCTGTCTCAGTCTTCCTGTGTCAGCCGGTCTCCGTCTGCCTCAGTCTGTCTCCTTCTGCCTCAGTCTGTCTCTGTCTGTCTCAGTCTGTCTCTGCCTGTCTCTGTCTGTCTCTGATGTCTCTGCCTGCCTCAGTCTGTCTCTGTCTGTCTCTCTCTGTCTCTGTCTCTATCGGCCTATCTGTGGCTGTCGGTCTCAGACTTTGTCAGTCTGTCTCTGTCTGTCTCTGTCTGTCTCTGTCTGTCTCTGTCTGTCTCTGTCTGTCTCTGCCTGTCTTTGTCTGTCTGTGTCTGTCTCTGTCTGTCTCCGTCTGTATCAGTCTGTGTCAGTCTGTCTCTGTCTGTCTCTGTCTGTCTCTGTCTGTCTCTGTCTGTCTCTGTCTGTCTCTGTCTGTCTCTGTCGGTCTCTGTCTGTCTCTGTCTACTCTGTCTGTCTCTGTCTGTCTCCGTCTGTCTCAGTCTGTTTCAGTTTGTCTCTGTCTGTCTCTGTCTGTCTCTGTCTGTCTCTGTCTGTCTCTGTCTGTCTCTGTCTGTCTCTGTCTGTCTCTGTCTTCCTGTGTCTGTCTGTCTCTGTCTTCCTGTGTCAGTCTGTCTCCGTCTGTCTCTATCTGTCTCTGTCTGCCTCCGTCTGTCTCAGTCTGTCTCTGTCGGTCTCTGTCTGTCTCTGTCTACTCTGTCTGTCTCTGTCTGTCTCTGTCTGTCTCTGTCTGTCTCTGTCTATCTCTGTCTGCCTCTGTCTGTCTCAGTCTTCCTGTGTCAGCCGGTCTCCGTCTGCCTCAGTCTGTCTCTGTCTGTCTCAGTCTGTCTCTGCCTGTCTCTGTCTGTCTCTGATGTCTCTGCCTGTCTCTGTCTGTCTCAGTCTGTCTCTGTCTTCCTGTCTTGGTCTGTTTCTGTCAGTCTCTGACAGCCTCTGTCTGTCTCTGTCTGTCTCTGTCTGTCTCTGTCCGTCTCTGTCTGTCTCTGTCTTCCTGTGTCAGTCTGTCTCCGTCTCTCTCTGTCTGTCTCTGTCTGCCTCCGTCTGTCTCAGTCTGTCTCTGTCGGTCTCTGTCTGTCTCTGTCTACTCTGTCTGTCTCTGTCTGTCTCTGCCTGTCTCTGTCTGTCTGTGTCTGTCTCTGTCTGTCTCCCTCTGTATCAGTCTGTGTCAGTCTGTCTCTGTCTGTCTCTGTCTGTCTCTGTCGGTCTCTGTCTGTCTCTGTCTACTCTGTCTGTCTCTGTCTGTCTCTGCCTGTCTCTGTCTGTCTCTGTCTGTCTCTGTCTGTCTCTGTCTGTCTCTGTCTGTCTCTGTCTGTCTCAGTCTGTCTCTGTCTGTCTCTGTCTGTCTCTGTCTGTCTCTGTCTGTCTCTGTCTGTCTCTGTCTGTCTCTGTCTACTCTGTCTGTCTCTGTCTGTCTCTGTCTGTCTCTGTCTGTCTCTGTCTGTCTCTGTCTGTCTCAGTCTTCCTGTGTCAGCCTGTCTCCGTCTGCCTCAGTCTGTCTCTGTCTGTCTCAGTCTGTCTCTGCCTGTCTCTGTCTGTCTCTGATGTCTCTGCCTGTCTCTGTCTGTCTCCGTCTGCCTCAGTCTGTCTCTGTCTGTCTCTGTCTGCCTCTGACTGTCTCTGTCTGTATCTGTCAGCCTCCGTCTGTCTCTGTCTGTCTCTGTCGGTCTCTGTCTGTCTCTGTCTACTCTGTCTGTCTCTGTCTGTCTCTGCCTGTCTCTGTCTGTCTCTGTCTGTCTCTGCCTGTCTCTGTCTGTCTCTGTCTGTCTCTGTCTGTCTCTGTCTGTCTCCGTCTGCCTCAGTCTGTCTCTGTCTGTCTCTGTCTGTCTCTGTCTGTCTCTGTCCTCCTGTGTCAGTCTGTCTCCGTCTGTCTCTGTCTGTCTCTGTCTGTCTCTGTCTGTCTCTGTCTGCCTCTCTCTGTCTCTGTCTTCCTGTGTCAGTCTGTCTCCGTATGCCTCAGTCTGTCTCTGTCTGTCCCTGTCTTCCTGTGTCAGTCTGTCTCCGTCTGCCTCAGTCTGTCTCTGTCTGTCTCCGTCTGTCTCTGTCGGTCGCTGTCTGTCTCTGTCTACTCTGTCTGTCTCTGTCTGTCTCTGCCTGTCTTTGTCTGTCTGTGTCTGTCTCTGTCTGTCTCCGTCTGTATCAGTCTGTGTCAGTCTGTCTCTGTCTGTCTCTGTCTGTCTCTGTCTGTCTCTGTCTGTCTCTGTCTGTCTCTGTCTGTCTCTGTCTGTCTCTGTCTGTCTCCGTCTGTCTCAGTCTGTTTCAGTTTGTCTCTGTCTGTCTCTGTCTGTCTCTGTCTGTCTCTGTCTGTCTCTGTCTTCCTGTGTCTGTCTGTCTCTGTCTTCCTGTGTCAGTCTGTCTCCGTCTGTCTCTATCTGTCTCTGTCTGCCTCCGTCTGTCTCAGTCTGTCTCTGTCGGTCTCTGTCTGTCTCTGTCTACTCTGTCTGTCTCTGTCTGTCTCTGTCTGTCTCTGTCTATCTCTGTCTGCCTCTGTCTGTCTCAGTCTTCCTGTGTCAGCCGGTCTCCGTCTGCCTCAGTCTGTCTCTGTCTGTCTCAGTCTGTCTCTGCCTGTCTCTGTCTGTCTCTGATGTCTCTCCCTGTCTCTGTCTGTCTCAGTCTGTCTCTGTCTTCCTGTCTTGGTCTGTTTCTGTCAGTCTCTGACAGTCTCTGTCTGTCTCTGTCTGTCTCTGTCTGTCTCTGTCCGTCTCTGTCTGTCTCTGTCTTCCTGTGTCAGTCTGTCTCCGTCTCTCTCTGTCTGTCTCTGTCTGCCTCCGTCTGTCTCAGTCTGTCTCTGTCTTCCTGTGTCAGTCTGTCTCCGTCTCTCTCTGTCTGTCTCTGTCTGCCTCCGTCTGTCTCAGTCTGTCTCTGTCGGTCTCTGTCTGTCTCTGTCTACTCTGTCTGTCTCTGACAGTCTCTGTCGGTCTCTGTCTGTCTCTGTCTACTCTGTCTGTCTCTGTCTGTCTCTGCCTGTCTCTGTCTGTGTCTGTCTGTCTCTGTCTGTCTCTGTCTGTCTCTGTCTGTCTCTGTCTGTCTCAGTCTGTCTCTGTCTGTCTCTGTCTGTCTCTGTCTGTCTCTGTCTGCCTCTGTCTGCCTCTGTCTGTCTCTGTCTACTCTGTCTGTCTCTGTCTGTCTCTGTCTGTCTCTGTCTGTCTCTGTCTATCTCTGTCTGCCTCTGTCTGTCTCAGTCTTCCTGTGTCAGCCTGTCTCTGTCTGTTTCAGTTTGTCTCTGTCGGTCTCTGTCGGTCTCTGTCTGTCTCTGTCTACTCTGTCTGTCTCTGCCTGTCTCTGCCTGTCTCTGTCTGTGTCTGTCTGTCTCTGTCTGTCTCTGTCTGTCTCTGTCTGTCTCTGTCTGTCTCTGTCTGTCTCTGTCTGTCTCTGTCTATCTCTGTCTGCCTCTGTCTGTCTCAGTCTTCCTGTGTCAGCCTGTCTCCGTCTGCCTCAGTCTGTCTCTGTCTGTCTCAGTCTGTCTCTGCCTGTCTCTGTCTGTCTCTGATGTCTCTGCCTGTCTCTGTCTGTCTCCGTCTGCCTCAGTCTGTCTCTGTCTGTCTCTGTCTGCCTCTGACTGTCTCTGTCTGTATCTGTCAGCCTCCGTCTGTCTCTGTCTGTCTCTGTCGGTCTCTGTCTGTCTCTGTCTACTCTGTCTGTCTCTGTCTGTCTCCGTCTGCCTTAGTCTGTCTCTGTCTGTCTCTGTCTGTCTCTGTCTGTCTCTGTCTTCCTGTGTCAGTCTGTCTCCGTCTGTCTCTGTCTGTCTCTGTCTGTCTCTGTCTGTCTCTGTCTGTCTCTGTCTGTCTCTGTCTATCTCTGTCTGCCTCTGTCTCTCTCAGTCTTCCTGTGTCAGTCTGTCTCCGTCTGTCTCCGTCTGCCTCAGTCTGCCTCAGTCTGTCTCCGTCTGTCTCTGCCTGCCTTCGTCTGTCTCTGTCTGTCTCTGTCTTCCTGTGTCAGTCTGTCTCCGTCTGTCTCCGTCTGCCTCAGTCTGTCTCTGTCTGTCTCTGGCTGTGTCATTCTGTCTGTGTCTGTCTCAGTCTGTCTCTGTCTGTCTCTGTCTGTCTCTGTCTGCCTCTCTCTGTCTCTGTCTTCCTGTGTCAGCCTGTCTCCGTCTGTCTCAGTCTGTATCTGTCTGCCTCTGTCTGTCTCTGTCTGTATCAGTCTATCAGTGTCTTCCTGTGTCAGTCTGTCTCTGTCTGTCCCTGTCTTCCTGTGTCAGTCTGTCTCCGTCTGTCTCCGTCTGTCTCTGTCGGTCGCTGTCTGTCTCTGTCTACTCTGTCTGTCTCTGTCTGTCTCTGCCTATCTCTGCCTGTCTGTGTCTGTCTCTGTCTGTCTCCGTCTGTCTCAGTCTGTGTCTGTCTCTGTCAGTCTCTGTCTGTCTCTGTCTGTCTCTGTCTGTCTCTGCCTGTCTCGGTCTGTCTCTGTCTGTCTCTGTCTGTCTCTGTCTGTCTCTGCCTGTCTGTGTCTGTCTCTCCCTGTCTCTGTCTGTCTCTGTCTTCCTGTCTTGGTCAGTCTGTGTCTGTCTCTGTCAGTCTCTGTCTGTCTCTGTCTGTCTCTGTCTGCCTCCGTCTGTCTCTGTCTGTCTCTGTCTGTCTCTGTCTGAATCTGTCTGTCTCAGTCTGTCTCGGTCTGTCTCTGTCTGTCTGTGTCTGACCCTCTCTGTCTCTGTCTTCCGGTGTCAGCCTGTCTCCGTCTGTATCAGTCTGTCTCAGTCTGTCTCTGTCTGCCTCTGTCTCCGTCTTCCTGTCTTGGTCTGTCTCTGTCTGTCTCTCTCTGCCTCCGTCTGTCTCTGTCTGTCTCTGTCTGGCTCTGTCTGTATCTGTCAGCCTCCGTCTGTCTCTGCCTGTCTCTGTCTGTGTCATTCTGTCTGTGTCTGTCTCTGTCAATCTCTGCCTGCCTCTCTCTGCCTCCGTCTGTCACTGTCCGTCTCTGTCTGTCTCTGTCTGTCTCTGCCAGCCTCTGTCTATCTCGGACTGTCTGTGTCTCTCTTCCTGTGTCTCTCTTTGTCTCTGTCCGCCTCTGTCTAACTCTGTCTGTCTCTGCCTGTCTCTGCCTGTCTCTGCCTGTCGCTGCCTATCTCTGCCTGTCCCAGACTATATCAGACTTCCTGTCTGTGTCTGTCTCTATCTATCTCTGTCCGCCTCTGTCTGTCTCTGTCTGTCTCTGCCTGTCTCAGTCTGTCTCTGTCTGTCTCTGTCTGTCTCTGTCTGTCTCTGCCTGTATCTGCCGATCTGTCTCTGTCTGTCTCGCCATGTCTCTGTCTGCATCTGTCTGTATGTGTCTGTATCAGTCTCTCTCAGTCTGTCTCCGTCTGTATCTGCCTATCTGTCTCTGTCTATCTCTGTCTGTCTCTGTCTATCTGTGTCTGTCTCTCTGTGTCTCTGTCTGTCTCTGTCTGTCTCGGTCTGTCTCGGTCTGTCTCTGTCTGTCTCTGATGTCTCTGCCTGTCTCTGTCTGTCTCCGTCTGCCTCAGTCTGTCTCTGTCTGTCTCTGTCTGCCTCTGACTGTCTCTGTCTGTATCTGTCAGCCTCCGTCTGTCTCTGTCTGTCTCTGTCGGTCTCTGTCTGTCTCTGTCTACTCTGTCTGTCTCTGTCTGTCTCTGTCTGTCTCTGTCAGCCTCCGTCTGTCTCTGTCTGTCTCTGTCGGTCTCTGTCTGTCTCTGTCTACTCTGTCTGTCTCTGTCTGTCTCTGTCTGTCTCTGTCTGTCTCCGTCTGTCTCTGCCTGTCTCTGTCTGTGTCATTCTGTCTCTGTCTGTCTCTGTCTTCCTGTGTCAGTCTGTCTCCGTCTGTCTCTGTCTGTCTCTGTCTGCCTCCGTCTGTCTCAGTCTGTCTCTATCGGTCTCTGTCTGTCTCTGTCTACTCTGTCTGTCTCTGTCTGTCTCTGTCTGTCTCTGTCTGTCTCTGTCTATCTCTGTCTGCCTCTGTCTGTCTCAGTCTTCCTGTGTCAGCCGGTCTCCGTCTGCCTCAGTCTGTCTCTGTCTGTCTCAGTCTGTCTCTGCCTGTCTCTGTCTGTCTCTGATGTCTCTGCCTGCCTCAGTCTGTCTCTGTCTGTCTCTCTCTGTCTCTGTCTCTATCGGCCTATCTGTGGCTGTCGGTCTCAGACTTTGTCAGTCTGTCTCTGTCTGTCTCTGTCTGTCTCTGTCTGTCTCTGTCTGTCTCTGTCTGTCTCTGCCTGTCTTTGTCTGTCTGTGTCTGTCTCTGTCTGTCTCCGTCTGTATCAGTCTGTGTCAGTCTGTCTCTGTCTGTCTCTGTCTGTCTCTGTCTGTCTCTGTCTGTCTCTGTCTGTCTCTGTCTGTCTCTGTCTGTCTCTGTCTGTCTCTGTCTGTCTCTGTCTGCCTCTCTCTGTCTCTGTCTTCCTGTGTCAGTCTGTCTCCGTATGCCTCAGTCTGTCTCTGTCTGTCCCTGTCTTCCTGTGTCAGTCTGTCTCCGTCTGCCTCAGTCTGTCTCTGTCTGTCTCCGTCTGTCTCTGTCGGTCGCTGTCTGTCTCTGTCTACTCTGTCTGTCTCTGTCTGTCTCTGCCTGTCTTTGTCTGTCTGTGTCTGTCTCTGTCTGTCTCCGTCTGTATCAGTCTGTGTCAGTCTGTCTCTGTCTGTCTCTGTCTGTCTCTGTCTGTCTCTGTCTGTCTCTGTCTGTCTCTGTCTGTCTCTGTCTGTCTCTGTCTGTCTCTGTCTGTCTCTGTCTGTCTCTGTCTGTCTCCGTCTGTCTCAGTCTGTTTCAGTTTGTCTCTGTCTGTCTCTGTCTGTCTCTGTCTGTCTCTGTCTGTCTCTGTCTGTCTCTGTCTGTCTCTGTCTGTCTCTGTCTTCCTGTGTCTGTCTGTCTCTGTCTTCCTGTGTCAGTCTGTCTCCGTCTGTCTCTATCTGTCTCTGTCTGCCTCCGTCTGTCTCAGTCTGTCTCTGTCGGTCTCTGTCTGTCTCTGTGTACTCTGTCTGTCTCTGTCTGTCTCTGTCTGTCTCTGTCTATCTCTGTCTGCCTCTGTCTGTCTCAGTCTTCCTGTGTCAGCCGGTCTCCGTCTGCCTCAGTCTGTCTCTGTCTGTCTCAGTCTGTCTCTGCCTGTCTCTGTCTGTCTCTGATGTCTCTCCCTGTCTCTGTCTGTCTCAGTCTGTCTCTGTCTTCCTGTCTTGGTCTGTTTCTGTCAGTCTCTGACAGTCTCTGTCTGTCTCTGTCTGTCTCTGTCTGTCTCTGTCCGTCTCTGTCTGTCTCTGTCTTCCTGTGTCAGTCTGTCTCCGTCTCTCTCTGTCTGTCTCTGTCTGCCTCCGTCTGTCTCAGTCTGTCTCTGTCGGTCTCTGTCTGTCTCTGTCTACTCTGTCTGTCTCTGATAGTCTCTGTCGGTCTCTGTCTGTCTCTGTCTACTCTGTCTGTCTCTGTCTGTCTCTGCCTGTCTCTGTCTGTCTCAGTCTTCCTGTGTCAGCCTGTCTCTGTCTGTTTCAGTTTGTCTCTGTCGGTCTCTGTCGGTCTCTGTCTGTCTCTGTCTACTCTGTCTGTCTCTGTCTGTCTCTGCCTGTCTCTGTCGGTCTCTGTCTGTCTCTGTCTACTCTGTCTGTCTCTGTCTGTCTCTGCCTGTCTCTGTCTGTGTCTGTCTGTCTCTGTCTGTCTCTGTCTGTCTCTGTCTGTCTCTGTCTGTCTCTGTCTATCTCTGTCTGCCTCTGTCTGTCTCTGTCTTCCTGTGTCAGCCTGTCTCCGTCTGCCTCAGTCTGTCTCTGTCTGTCTCAGTCTGTCTCTGCCTGTCTCTGTCTGTCTCTGATGTCTCTGCCTGTCTCTGTCTGTCTCCGTCTGCCTCAGTCTGTCTCTGTCTGTCTCTGTCTGCCTCTGACTGTCTCTGTCTGTATCTGTCAGCCTCCGTCTGTCTCTGTCTGTCTCTGTCGGTCTCTGTCTGTCTCTGTCTACTCTGTCTGTCTCTGTCTGTCTCTGTCTGTCTCTGTCTGTCTCTGTCTGTCTCTGTCTGTCTCTGTCTGTCTCTGTCTGTCTCTGTCTGTCTCTGTCTGTCTCTGTCTGTCTCCGTCTGCCTTAGTCTGTCTCTGTCTGTCTCTGTCTGTCTCTGTCTGTCTCTGTCTTCCTGTGTCAGTCTGTCTCCGTCTGTCTCTGTCTGTCTCTGTCTGTCTCTGTCTGTCTCTGTCTGTCTCTGTCTATCTCTGTCTGCCTCTGTCTCTCTCAGTCTTCCTGTGTCAGTCTGTCTCCGTCTGTCTCCGTCTGCCTCAGTCTGCCTCAGTCTGTCTCCGTCTGTCTCTGCCTGCCTTCGTCTGTCTCTGTCTGTCTCTGTCTTCCTGTGTCAGTCTGTCTCCGTCTGTCTCCGTCTGCCTCAGTCTGTCTCTGTCTGTCTCTGTCTGTGTCATTCTGTCTGTGTCTGTCTCAGTCTGTCTCTGTCTGTCTCTGTCTGTCTCTGTCTGCCTCTCTCTGTCTCTGTCTTCCTGTGTCAGCCTGTCTCCGTCTGTCTCAGTCTGTATCTGTCTGCCTCTGTCTGTCTCTGTCTGTATCAGTCTATCAGTGTCTTCCTGTGTCAGTCTGTCTCCGTATGCCTCAGTCTGTCTCTGTCTGTCCCTGTCTTCCTGTGTCAGTCTGTCTCCGTCTGTCTCCGTCTGTCTCTGTCGGTCGCTGTCTGTCTCTGTCTACTCTGTCTGTCTCTGTCTGTCTCTGCCTATCTCTGCCTGTCTGTGTCTGTCTCTGTCTGTCTCCGTCTGTCTCAGTCTGTGTCTGTCTCTGTCAGTCTCTGTCTGTCTCTGTCTGTCTCTGTCTGTCTCTGCCTGTCTCTGTCTGTCTCTGTCTGTCTCTGTCTGTCTCTGTCTGTCTCTGCCTGTCTCTGTCTGTCTCTCCCTGTCTCTGTCTGTCTCTGTCTTCCTGTCTTGGTCTGTCTCTGTCTGTCTCTGTCTGTATCTGTCTGTATCTGTCTGTCTGTGTCTTCCTGTGTCAGTCTGTCTCCGTCTGTCTCCGTCTGATTCAGCCTGTCTCCGTCTGTATCAGTCTGTCTCAGTCTGTCTCTGTCTGCCTCTGTCTCCGTCTTCCTGTCTTGGTCTGTCTCTGTCTGTCTCTCTCTGCCTCCGTCTGCATCTGTCTGTCTCTGTCTGGCTCTGTCTGTATCTGTCAGCCTCCGGCTGTCTCTGCCTGTCTCTGTCTGTGTCATTCTGTCTGTGTCTGTCTCTGTCAATCTCTGCCTGCCTCTCTCTGCCTCCGTCTGTCACTGTCCGTCTCTGTCTGTCTCTGTCTGTCTCTGCCAGCCTCTGTCTATCTCGGACTGTCTGTGTCTCTCTTCCTGTGTCTCTCTTTGTCTCTGTCCGCCTCTGTCTAACTCTGTCTGTCTCTGCCTGTCTCTGCCTGTCTCTGCCTGTCGCTGCCTATCTCTGCCTGTCCCAGACTATATCAGACTTCCTGTCTGTGTCTGTCTCTATCTATCTCTGTCCGCCTCTGTCTGTCTCTGTCTGTCTCTGCCTGTCTCAGTCTGTCTCTGTCTGTCTCTGTCTGTCTCTGTCTGTCTCTGCCTGTATCTGCCGATCTGTCTCTGTCTGTCTCGCCATGTCTCTGTCTGCATCTGTCTGTATGTGTCTGTATCAGTCTCTCTCAGTCTGTCTCCGTCTGTATCTGCCTATCTGTCTCTGTCTATCTCTGTCTGTCTCTGTCTATCTGTGTCTGTCTCTCTGTGTCTCTGTCTGTCTCTGTCTGTCTCTGACTGTCTCTGTGTGTATCTGTCAGGCTCCGTCTGTCTCTGTCTGTCTCTGTCTGTGTCAATCTGTCTGTGTCAATCTGTCTGTGTCTGCCTCTGTCTGTCTCTGTCTGTCTCGGTCTGTCTCGGTCTGTCTCTGTCTGTCTCTGATGTCTCTGCCTGTCTCTGTCTGTCTCCGTCTGCCTCAGTCTGTCTCTGTCTGTCTCTGTCTGCCTCTGACTGTCTCTGTCTGTATCTGTCAGCCTCCGTCTGTCTCTGTCTGTCTCTGTCGGTCTCTGTCTGTCTCTGTCTACTCTGTCTGTCTCTGTCTGTCTCTGTCTGTCTCTGTCTGTCTCTGTCTGTCTCTGTCTGTCTCTGTCTGTCTCTGTCTGTCTCTGTCTGTCTCCGTCTGCCTTAGTCTGTCTCTGTCTGTCTCTGTCTGTCTCTGTCTGTCTCTGTCTGTCTCTGTCTGTCTCTGTCTGTCTCTGTCTGTCTCTGTCTGTCTCTGTCTGTCTCTGTCTGTCTCCGTCTGCCTTAGTCTGTCTCTGTCTGTCTCTGTCTGTCTCTGTCTGTCTCTGTCCGTCTCTGTCTGTCTCTGTCTTCCTGTGTCAGTCTGTCTCCGTCTCTCTCTGTCTGTCTCTGTCTGCCTCCGTCTGTCTCAGTCTGTCTCTGTCGGTCTCTGTCTGTCTCTGTCTACTCTGTCTGTCTCTGTCTGTCTCTGTCTGTCTCTGCCTGTCTCTGTCTGTCTGTGTCTGTCTCTGTCTGTCTCCCTCTGTATCAGTCTGTGTCAGTCTGTCTCTGTCTGTCTCTGTCTGTCTCTGTCGGTCTCTGTCTGTCTCTGTCTACTCTGTCTGTCTCTGTCTGTCTCTGTCTGTCTCTGTCTGTCTCTGTCTGTCTCTGTCCGTCTCTGTCTGTCTCTGTCTTCCTGTGTCAGTCTGTCTCCGTCTCTCTCTGTCTGTCTCTGTCTGCCTCCGTCTGTCTCAGTCTGTCTCTGTCGGTCTCTGTCTGTCTCTGTCTACTCTGTCTGTCTCTGTCTGTCTCTGTCTGTCTCTGCCTGTCTCTGTCTGTCTGTGTCTGTCTCTGTCTGTCTCCCTCTGTATCAGTCTGTGTCAGTCTGTCTCTGTCTGTCTCTGTCTGTCTCTGTCGGTCTCTGTCTGTCTCTGTCTACTCTGTCTGTCTCTGTCTGTCTCTGCCTGTCTCTGTCTGTCTCTGTCTGTCTCTGTCTGTCTCTGTCTGTCTCTGTCTGTCTCTGTCTGTCTCTGTCTGTCTCAGTCTGTCTCTGTCTGTCTCTGTCTGTCTCTGTCTGTCTCTGTCTGTCTCTGTCTGTCTCTGTCTACTCTGTCTGTCTCTGTCTGTCTCTGTCTGTCTCTGTCTGTCTCTGTCTATCTCTGTCTGCCTCTGTCTGTCTCAGTCTTCCTGTGTCAGCCTGTCTCCGTCTGCCTCAGTCTGTCTCTGTCTGTCTCAGTCTGTCTCTGCCTGTCTCTGTCTGTCTCTGATGTCTCTGCCTGTCTCTGTCTGTCTCAGTCTGTCTCTGTCTTCCTGTCTTGGTCTGTTTCTGTCAGTCTCTGACAGTCTCTGTCTGTCTCTGTCTGTCTCTGTCTGTCTCTGTCCGTCTCTGTCTGTCTCTGTCTTCCTGTGTCAGTCTGTCTCCGTCTCTCTCTGTCTGTCTCTGTCTGCCTCCGTCTGTCTCAGTCTGTCTCTGTCGGTCTCTGTCTGTCTCTGTCTACTCTGTCTGTCTCTGTCTGTCTCTGCCTGTCTCTGTCTGTCTGTGTCTGTCTCTGTCTGTCTCCCTCTGTATCAGTCTGTGTCAGTCTGTCTCTGTCTGTCTCTGTCTGTCTCTGTCGGTCTCTGTCTGTCTCTGTCTACTCTGTCTGTCTCTGTCTGTCTCTGCCTGTCTCTGTCTGTCTCTGTCTGTCTCTGTCTGTCTCTGTCTGTCTCTGTCTGTCTCTGTCTGTCTCTTTCTGTCTCTGTCTGTCTCTGTCTGTCTCAGTCTGTCTCTGTCTGTCTCAGTCTGTTTCAGTTTGTCTCTGTCTGTCTCTGTCTGTCTCTGTCTGTCTCTGTCTGTCTCTGTCTGTCTCTGTCTTCCTGTGTCTGTCTGTCTCTGTCTTCCTGTGTCAGTATGTCTCCGTCTGTCTCTATCTGTCTCTGTCTGCCTCCGTCTGTCTCAGTCTGTCTCTGTCGGTCTCTGTCTGTCTCTGTCTACTCTGTCTGTCTCTGTCTGTCTCTGTCTGTCTCTGTCTGTCTCTGTCTATCTCTGTCTGCCTCTGTCTGTCTCAGTCTTCCTGTGTCAGCCGGTCTCCGTCTGCCTCAGTCTGTCTCTGTCTGTCTCAGTCTGTCTCTGCCTGTCTCTCTCTGTCTCTGATGTCTCTGCCTGTCTCTGTCTGTCTCTGATGTCTCTGCCTGTCTCTGTCTGTCTCAGTCTGTCTCTGTCTTCCTGTCTTGGTCTGTTTCTGTCAGTCTCTGACAGTCTCTGTCTGTCTCTGTCTGTCTCTGTCTGTCTCTGTCCGTCTCTGTCTGTCTCTGTCTTCCTGTGTCAGTCTGTCTCCGTCTCTCTCTGTCTGTCTCTGTCTGCCTCCGTCTGTCTCAGTCTGTCTCTGTCGGTCTCTGTCTGTCTCTGTCTACTCTGTCTGTCTCTGTCTGTCTCTGCCTGTCTCTGTCTGTCTGTGTCTGTCTCTGTCTGTCTCCCTCTGTATCAGTCTGTGTCAGTCTGTCTCTGCCTGTCTCTGTCTGTCTCTGTCTGTCTCTGTCGGTCTCTGTCTGTCTCTGTCTGTCTCTGTCTACTCTGTCTGTCTCTGTCTGTCTCTGCCTGTCTCTGTCTGTCTCTGTCTGTCTCTGTCTGTCTCTGTCTGTCTCTGTCTGTCTCTGTCTGTCTCTGTCTGTCTCAGTCTGTCTCTGTCTGTCTCTGTCTGTCTCTGTCTGTCTCTGTCTGTCTCTGTCTGTCTCTGTCTACTCTGTCTGTCTCTGTCTGTCTCTGTCTGTCTCTGTCTGTCTCTGTCTATCTCTGTCTGCCTCTGTCTGTCTCAGTCTTCCTGTGTCAGCCTGTCTCCGTCTGCCTCAGTCTGTCTCTGTCTGTCTCAGTCTGTCTCTGCCTGTCTCTGTCTGTCTCTGATGTCTCTGCCTGTCTCTGTCTGTCTCCGTCTGCCTCAGTCTGTCTCTGTCTGTCTCTGTCTGCCTCTGACTGTCTCTGTCTGTATCTGTCAGCCTCCGTCTGTCTCTGTCTGTCTCTGTCGGTCTCTGTCTGTCTCTGTCTACTCTGTCTGTCTCTGTCTGTCTCTGCCTGTCTCTGTCTGTCTCTGTCTGTCTCTGTCTGTCTCTGTCTGTCTCTGTCTGTCTCTGTCTGTCTCCGTCTGCCTCAGTCTGTCTCTGTCTGTCTCTGTCTGTCTCTGTCTGTCTCTGTCTTCCTGTGTCAGTCTGTCTCCGTCTGTCTCTGTCTGTCTCTGTCTGTCTCTGTCTGTCTCTGTCTGCCTCTCTCTGTCTCTGTCTTCCTGTGTCAGTCTGTCTCCGTATGCCTCAGTCTGTCTCTGTCTGTCCCTGTCTTCCTGTGTCAGTCTGTCTCCGTCTGCCTCAGTCTGTCTCTGTCTGTCTCCGTCTGTCTCTGTCGGTCGCTGTCTGTCTCTGTCTACTCTGTCTGTCTCTGTCTGTCTCTGCCTGTCTTTGTCTGTCTGTGTCTGTCTCTGTCTGTCTCCGTCTGTATCAGTCTGTGTCAGTCTGTCTCTGTCTGTCTCTGTCTGTCTCTGTCTGTCTCTGTCTGTCTCTGTCTTCCTGTGTCTGTCTGTCTCTGTCTTCCTGTGTCAGTCTGTCTCCGTCTGTCTCTATCTGTCTCTGTCTGCCTCCGTCTGTCTCAGTCTGTCTCTGTCGGTCTCTGTCTGTCTCTGTCTACTCTGTCTGTCTCTGTCTGTCTCTGTCTGTCTCTGTCTTCCTGTGTCAGTCTGTCTCCGTCTGTCTCTGTCAGTCTCTGTCTGCCTCCGTCTGTCTCAGTCTGTCTCTGTCGGTCTCTGTCTGTCTCTGTCTACTCTGTCTACTCTGTCTGTCTCTGTCTGTCTCTGCCTGTCTCTGTCTGTCTGTGTCTGTCTCTGTCTGTCTCCCTCTGTATCAGTCTGTGTCAGTCTGTCTCTGTCTGTCTCTGTCTGTCTCTGTCGGTCTCTGTCTGTCTCTGTCTACTCTGTCTGTCTCTGTCTGTCTCTGCCTGTCTCTGTCTGTCTCTGTCTGTCTCTGTCTGTCTCTGTCTATCTCTGTCTGCCTCTGTCTGTCTCAGTCTTCCTGTGTCAGCCTGTCTCCGTCTGCCTCAGTCTGTCTCTGTCTGTCTCAGTCTGTCTCTGCCTGTCTCTGTCTGTCTCTGATGTCTCTGCCTGTCTCTGTCTGTCTCCGTCTGCCTCAGTCTGTCTCTGTCTGTCTCTGTCTGCCTCTGACTGTCTCTGTCTGTATCTGTCAGCCTCCGTCTGTCTCTGTCTGTCTCTGTCGGTCTCTGTCTGTCTCTGTCTACTCTGTCTGTCTCTGTCTGTCTCCGTCTGATTCAGCCTGTCTCTGCCTGTCTCAGTCTGTCTCTGTCTGTCTCTGTCTGTCTCTGTCTGTCTCTGCCTGTATCTGCCGATCTGTCTCTGTCTGTCTCGCCATGTCTCTATCTGCATCTGTCTGTATGTGTCTGTATCAGTCTCTCTCAGTCTGTCTCCGTCTGTATCTGCCTATCTGTCTCTGTCTATCTCTGTCTGTCTCTGTCTATCTGTGTCTGTCTCTCTGTGTCTCTGTCTGTCTCTGTCTGTCTCTGACTGTCTCTGTGTGTATCTGTCAGGCTCCGTCTGTCTCTGTCTGTCTCTGTCTGTGTCAATCTGTCTGTGTCTGCCTCTGTCTGTCTCTGTCTGTCTCGGTCTGTCTCGGTCTGTCTCTGTCTGTCTCTGATGTCTCTGCCTGTCTCTGTCTGTCTCCGTCTGCCTCAGTCTGTCTCTGTCTGTCTCTGTCTGCCTCTGACTGTCTCTGTCTGTATCTGTCAGCCTCCGTCTGTCTCTGTCTGTCTCTGTCGGTCTCTGTCTGTCTCTGTCTACTCTGTCTGTCTCTGTCTGTCTCTGTCTGTCTCTGTCTGTCTCTGTCTGTCTCTGTCTGTCTCTGTCTGTCTCTGTCTGTCTCTGTCTGTCTCTGTCTGTCTCCGTCTGCCTTAGTCTGTCTCTGTCTGTCTCTGTCTGTCTCTGTCTGTCTCTGTCCGTCTCTGTCTGTCTCTGTCTTCCTGTGTCAGTCTGTCTCCGTCTCTCTCTGTCTGTCTCTGTCTGCCTCCGTCTGTCTCAGTCTGTCTCTGTCGGTCTCTGTCTGTCTCTGTCTACTCTGTCTGTCTCTGTCTGTCTCTGTCTGTCTCTGCCTGTCTCTGTCTGTCTGTGTCTGTCTCTGTCTGTCTCCCTCTGTATCAGTCTGTGTCAGTCTGTCTCTGTCTGTCTCTGTCTGTCTCTGTCGGTCTCTGTCTGTCTCTGTCTACTCTGTCTGTCTCTGTCTGTCTCTGTCTGTCTCTGTCCGTCTCTTCTGTCTCTGTCTTCCTGTGTCAGTCTGTCTCCGTCTCTCTCTGTCTGTCTCTGTCTGCCTCCGTCTGTCTCAGTCTGTCTCTGTCGGTCTCTGTCTGTCTCTGTCTACTCTGTCTGTCTCTGTCTGTCTCTGTCTGTCTCTGCCTGTCTCTGTCTGTCTGTGTCTGTCTCTGTCTGTCTCCCTCTGTATCAGTCTGTGTCAGTCTGTCTCTGTCTGTCTCTGTCTGTCTCTGTCGGTCTCTGTCTGTCTCTGTCTACTCTGTCTGTCTCTGTCTGTCTCTGCCTGTCTCTGTCTGTCTCTGTCTGTCTCTGTCTGTCTCTGTCTGTCTCTGTCTGTCTCTGTCTGTCTCTGTCTGTCTCTGTCTGTCTCAGTCTGTCTCTGTCTGTCTCTGTCTGTCTCTGTCTGTCTCTGTCTGTCTCTGTCTGTCTCTGTCTACTCTGTCTGTCTCTGTCTGTCTCTGTCTGTCTCTGTCTGTCTCTGTCTATCTCTGTCTGCCTCTGTCTGTCTCAGTCTTCCTGTGTCAGCCTGTCTCCGTCTGCCTCAGTCTGTCTCTGTCTGTCTCAGTCTGTCTCTGCCTGTCTCTGTCTGTCTCTGATGTCTCTGCCTGTCTCTGTCTGTCTCAGTCTGTCTCTGTCTTCCTGTCTTGGTCTGTTTCTGTCAGTCTCTGACAGTCTCTGTCTGTCTCTGTCTGTCTCTGTCTGTCTCTGTCCGTCTCTGTCTGTCTCTGTCTTCCTGTGTCAGTCTGTCTCCGTCTCTCTCTGTCTGTCTCTGTCTGCCTCCGTCTGTCTCAGTCTGTCTCTGTCGGTCTCTGTCTGTCTCTGTCTACTCTGTCTGTCTCTGTCTGTCTCTGCCTGTCTCTGTCTGTCTGTGTCTGTCTCTGTCTGTCTCCCTCTGTATCAGTCTGTGTCAGTCTGTCTCTGTCTGTCTCTGTCTGTCTCTGTCGGTCTCTGTCTGTCTCTGTCTACTCTGTCTGTCTCTGTCTGTCTCTGCCTGTCTCTGTCTGTCTCTGTCTGTCTCTGTCTGTCTCTGTCTGTCTCTGTCTGTCTCTGTCTGTCTCTTTCTGTCTCTGTCTGTCTCTGTCTGTCTCAGTCTGTCTCTGTCTGTCTCAGTCTGTTTCAGTTTGTCTCTGTCTGTCTCTGTCTGTCTCTGTCTGTCTCTGTCTGTCTCTGTCTGTCTCTGTCTTCCTGTGTCTGTCTGTCTCTGTCTTCCTGTGTCAGTATGTCTCCGTCTGTCTCTATCTGTCTCTGTCTGCCTCCGTCTGTCTCAGTCTGTCTCTGTCGGTCTCTGTCTGTCTCTGTCTACTCTGTCTGTCTCTGTCTGTCTCTGTCTGTCTCTGTCTGTCTCTGTCTATCTCTGTCTGCCTCTGTCTGTCTCAGTCTTCCTGTGTCAGCCGGTCTCCGTCTGCCTCAGTCTGTCTCTGTCTGTCTCAGTCTGTCTCTGCCTGTCTCTCTCTGTCTCTGATGTCTCTGCCTGTCTCTGTCTGTCTCTGATGTCTCTGCCTGTCTCTGTCTGTCTCAGTCTGTCTCTGTCTTCCTGTCTTGGTCTGTTTCTGTCAGTCTCTGACAGTCTCTGTCTGTCTCTGTCTGTCTCTGTCTGTCTCTGTCCGTCTCTGTCTGTCTCTGTCTTCCTGTGTCAGTCTGTCTCCGTCTCTCTCTGTCTGTCTCTGTCTGCCTCCGTCTGTCTCAGTCTGTCTCTGTCGGTCTCTGTCTGTCTCTGTCTACTCTGTCTGTCTCTGTCTGTCTCTGCCTGTCTCTGTCTGTCTGTGTCTGTCTCTGTCTGTCTCCCTCTGTATCAGTCTGTGTCAGTCTGTCTCTGTCTGTCTCTGTCTGTCTCTGTCTGTCTCTGTCGGTCTCTGTCTGTCTCTGTCTGTCTCTGTCTACTCTGTCTGTCTCTGTCTGTCTCTGCCTGTCTCTGTCTGTCTCTGTCTGTCTCTGTCTGTCTCTGTCTGTCTCTGTCTGTCTCTGTCTGTCTCTGTCTGTCTCTGTCTGTCTCAGTCTGTCTCTGTCTGTCTCTGTCTGTCTCTGTCTGTCTCTGTCTGTCTCTGTCTGTCTCTGTCTACTCTGTCTGTCTCTGTCTGTCTCTGTCTGTCTCTGTCTGTCTCTGTCTATCTCTGTCTGCCTCTGTCTGTCTCAGTCTTCCTGTGTCAGCCTGTCTCCGTCTGCCTCAGTCTGTCTCTGTCTGTCTCAGTCTGTCTCTGCCTGTCTCTGTCTGTCTCTGATGTCTCTGCCTGTCTCTGTCTGTCTCCGTCTGCCTCAGTCTGTCTCTGTCTGTCTCTGTCTGCCTCTGACTGTCTCTGTCTGTATCTGTCAGCCTCCGTCTGTCTCTGTCTGTCTCTGTCGGTCTCTGTCTGTCTCTGTCTACTCTGTCTGTCTCTGTCTGTCTCTGCCTGTCTCTGTCTGTCTCTGTCTGTCTCTGTCTGTCTCTGTCTGTCTCTGTCTGTCTCTGTCTGTCTCCGTCTGCCTCAGTCTGTCTCTGTCTGTCTCTGTCTGTCTCTGTCTGTCTCTGTCTTCCTGTGTCAGTCTGTCTCCGTCTGTCTCTGTCTGTCTCTGTCTGTCTCTGTCTGTCTCTGTCTGCCTCTCTCAGTCTCTGTCTTCCTGTGTCAGTCTGTCTCCGTATGCCTCAGTCTGTCTCTGTCTGTCCCTGTCTTCCTGTGTCAGTCTGTCTCCGTCTGCCTCAGTCTGTCTCTGTCTGTCTCCGTCTGTCTCTGTCGGTCGCTGTCTGTCTCTGTCTACTCTGTCTGTCTCTGTCTGTCTCTGCCTGTCTTTGTCTGTCTGTGTCTGTCTCTGTCTGTCTCCGTCTGTATCAGTCTGTGTCAGTCTGTCTCTGTCTGTCTCTGTCTGTCTCTGTCTGTCTCTGTCTGTCTCTGTCTTCCTGTGTCTGTCTGTCTCTGTCTTCCTGTGTCAGTCTGTCTCCGTCTGTCTCTATCTGTCTCTGTCTGCCTCCGTCTGTCTCAGTCTGTCTCTGTCGGTCTCTGTCTGTCTCTGTCTACTCTGTCTGTCTCTGTCTGTCTCTGTCTGTCTCTGTCTATCTCTGTCTGCCTCTGTCTGTCTCAGTCTTCCTGTGTCAGCCGGTCTCCGTCTGCCTCAGTCTGTCTCTGTCTGTCTCAGTCTGTCTCTGCCTGTCTCTGTCTGTCTCTGATGTCTCTGCCTGTCTCTGTCTGTCTCAGTCTGTCTCTGTCTTCCTGTCTTGGTCTGTTTCTGTCAGTCTCTGACAGTCTCTGTCTGTCTCTGTCTGTCTCTGTCTGTCTCTGTCTGTCTCTGTCTGTCTCTGTCTTCCTGTGTCAGTCTGTCTCCGTCTGTCTCTGTCAGTCTCTGTCTGCCTCCGTCTGTCTCAGTCTGTCTCTGTCGGTCTCTGTCTGTCTCTGTCTACTCTGTCTACTCTGTCTGTCTCTGTCTGTCTCTGCCTGTCTCTGTCTGTCTGTGTCTGTCTCTGTCTGTCTCCCTCTGTATCAGTCTGTGTCAGTCTGTCTCTGTCTGTCTCTGTCTGTCTCTGTCGGTCTCTGTCTGTCTCTGTCTACTCTGTCTGTCTCTGTCTGTCTCTGCCTGTCTCTGTCTGTCTCTGTCTGTCTCTGTCTGTCTCTGTCTATCTCTGTCTGCCTCTGTCTGTCTCAGTCTTCCTGTGTCAGCCTGTCTCCGTCTGCCTCAGTCTGTCTCTGTCTGTCTCAGTCTGTCTCTGCCTGTCTCTGTCTGTCTCTGATGTCTCTGCCTGTCTCTGTCTGTCTCCGTCTGCCTCAGTCTGTCTCTGTCTGTCTCTGTCTGCCTCTGACTGTCTCTGTCTGTATCTGTCAGCCTCCGTCTGTCTCTGTCTGTCTCTGTCGG
Source organism: Coelioxys conoideus (assembly GCA_947623535.1). Classification (NCBI taxonomy): domain Eukaryota; kingdom Metazoa; phylum Arthropoda; class Insecta; order Hymenoptera; family Megachilidae; genus Coelioxys; species Coelioxys conoideus. The sequence continues at coordinate 4,172,442 of OX392457.1, read as the reverse complement.
TCTCTGTCTGTCTCTGTCTACTCTGTCTGTCTCTGTCTGTCTCTGCCTGTCTCTGTCTGTCTCTGTCTGTCTCTGTCTGTCTCTGTCTGTCTCTGTCTGTCTCTGTCTATCTCTGTCTGCCTCTGTCTGTCTCAGTCTTCCTGTGTCAGCCTGTCTCCGTCTGCCTCAGTCTGTCTCTGTCTGTCTCAGTCTGTCTCTGCCTGTCTCTGTCTGTCTCTGATGTCTCTGCCTGTCTCTGTCTGTCTCCGTCTGCCTCAGTCTGTCTCTGTCTGTCTCTGTCTGCCTCTGACTGTCTCTGTCTGTATCTGTCAGCCTCCGTCTGTCTCTGTCTGTCTCTGTCGGTCTCTGTCTGTCTCTGTCTACTCTGTCTGTCTCTGTCTGTCTCTGCCTGTCTCTGTCTGTCTCTGTCTGTCTCTGTCTGTCTCTGTCTGTCTCTGTCTGTCTCTGTCTGTCTCCGTCTGCCTCAGTCTGTCTCTGTCTGTCTCTGTCTGTCTCTGTCTTCCTGTGTCTGTCTGTCTCTGTCTTCCTGTGTCAGTCTGTCTCCGTCTGTCTCTATCTGTCTCTGTCTGCCTCCGTCTGTCTCAGTCTGTCTCTGTCGGTCTCTGTCTGTCTCTGTCTACTCTGTCTGTCTCTGTCTGTCTCTGTCTGTCTCTGTCTATCTCTGTCTGCCTCTGTCTGTCTCAGTCTTCCTGTGTCAGCCGGTCTCCGTCTGCCTCAGTCTGTCTCTGTCTGTCTCAGTCTGTCTCTGCCTGTCTCTGTCTGTCTGTGATGTCTCTGCCTGTCTCTGTCTGTCTCAGTCTGTCTCTGTCTTCCTGTCTTGGTCTGTTTCTGTCAGTCTCTGACAGTCTCTGTCTGTCTCTGTCTGTCTCTGTCTGTCTCTGTCTGTCTCTGTCTGTCTCTGTCTTCCTGTGTCAGTCTGTCTCCGTCTGTCTCTGTCAGTCTCTGTCTGCCTCCGTCTGTCTCAGTCTGTCTCTGTCGGTCTCTGTCTGTCTCTGTCTACTCTGTCTACTCTGTCTGTCTCTGTCTGTCTCTGCCTGTCTCTGTCTGTCTGTGTCTGTCTCTGTCTGTCTCCCTCTGTATCAGTCTGTGTCAGTCTGTCTCTGTCTGTCTCTGTCTGTCTCTGTCGGTCTCTGTCTGTCTCTGTCTACTCTGTCTGTCTCTGTCTGTCTCTGCCTGTCTCTGTCTGTCTCTGTCTGTCTCTGTCTGTCTCTGTCTGTCTCTGTCTGCCTCAGTCTGTCTCTGTCTGTCTCTGTCTGTCTCTGTCGGTCTCTGTCTGTCTCTGTCTACTCTGTCTGTCTCTGTCTGTCTCTGCCTGTCTCTGTCTGTCTCTGTCTGTCTCTGTCTGTCTCTGTCTGTCTCTGTCTGCCTCAGTCTGTCTCTGTCTGTCTCTGTCTGTCTCTGTCTGTCTCTGTCTGCCTCTGTCTGTCTCTGTCTACTCTGTCTGTCTCTGTCTGTCTCTGTCTGTCTCTGTCTGTCTCTGTCTATCTCTGTCTGCCTCTGTCTGTCTCAGTCTTCCTGTGTCAGCCTGTCTCCGTCTGCCTCAGTCTGTCTCTGTCTGTCTCTGTCTGCCTCTGACTGTCTCTGTCTGTATCTGTCAGCCTCCGTCTGTCTCTGTCTGTCTCTGTCGGTCTCTGTCTGTCTCTGTCTACTCTGTCTGTCTCTGTCTGTCTCTGCCTGTCTCTGTCTGTCTCTGTCTGTCTCTGTCTGTCTCTGTCTGTCTCTGTCTGTCTCTGTCTATCTCTGTCTGCCTCTGTCTGTCTCAGTCTTCCTGTGTCAGCCTGTCTCCGTCTGCCTCAGTCTGTCTCTGTCTGTCTCAGTCTGTCTCTGCCTGTCTCTGTCTGTCTCTGATGTCTCTGCCTGTCTCTGTCTGTCTCCGTCTGCCTCAGTCTGTCTCTGTCTGTCTCTGTCTGCCTCTGACTGTCTCTGTCTGTATCTGTCAGCCTCCGTCTGTCTCTGTCTGTCTCTGTCGGTCTCTGTCTGTCTCTGTCTACTCTGTCTGTCTCTGTCTGTCTCTGCCTGTCTCTGTCTGTCTCTGTCTGTCTCTGTCTGTCTCTGTCTGTCTCTGTCTGTCTCTGTCTGTCTCCGTCTGCCTCAGTCTGTCTCTGTCTGTCTCTGTCTGTCTCTGTCTTCCTGTGTCTGTCTGTCTCTGTCTTCCTGTGTCAGTCTGTCTCCGTCTGTCTCTATCTGTCTCTGTCTGCCTCCGTCTGTCTCAGTCTGTCTCTGTCGGTCTCTGTCTGTCTCTGTCTACTCTGTCTGTCTCTGTCTGTCTCTGTCTGTCTCTGTCTATCTCTGTCTGCCTCTGTCTGTCTCAGTCTTCCTGTGTCAGCCGGTCTCCGTCTGCCTCAGTCTGTCTCTGTCTGTCTCAGTCTGTCTCTGCCTGTCTCTGTCTGTCTCTGATGTCTCTGCCTGTCTCTGTCTGTCTCAGTCTGTCTCTGTCTTCCTGTCTTGGTCTGTTTCTGTCAGTCTCTGACAGTCTCTGTCTGTCTCTGTCTGTCTCTGTCTGTCTCTGTCTGTCTCTGTCTGTCTCTGTCTGTCTCTGTCTTCCTGTGTCAGTCTGTCTCCGTCTGTCTCTGTCAGTCTCTGTCTGCCTCCGTCTGTCTCAGTCTGTCTCTGTCGGTCTCTGTCTGTCTCTGTCTACTCTGTCTACTCTGTCTGTCTCTGTCTGTCTCTGCCTGTCTCTGTCTGTCTGTGTCTGTCTCTGTCTGTCTCCCTCTGTATCAGTCTGTGTCAGTCTGTCTCTGTCTGTCTCTGTCTGTCTCTGTCGGTCTCTGTCTGTCTCTGTCTACTCTGTCTGTCTCTGTCTGTCTCTGCCTGTCTCTGTCTGTCTCTGTCTGTCTCTGTCTGTCTCTGTCTGTCTCTGTCTACTCTGTCTGTCTCTGTCTGTCTCTGTCTGTCTCTGTCTGTCTCTGTCTATCTCTGTCTGCCTCTGTCTGTCTCAGTCTTCCTGTGTCAGCCTGTCTCCGTCTGCCTCAGTCTGTCTCTGTCTGTCTCAGTCTGTCTCTGCCTGTCTCTGTCTGTCTCTGTCGGTCTCTGTCTGTCTCTGTCTACTCTGTCTGTCTCAGTCTGTCTCTGTCTGTCTCTGTCTGTCTCTGTCTGTCTCTGTCTGTCTCTGTCTGTCTCTGTCTACTCTGTCTGTCTCTGTCTGTCTCTGTCTGTCTCTGTCTGTCTCTGTCTATCTCTGTCTGCCTCTGTCTGTCTCAGTCTTCCTGTGTCAGCCTGTCTCCGTCTGCCTCAGTCTGTCTCTGTCTGTCTCAGTCTGTCTCTGCCTGTCTCTGTCTGTCTCTGATGTCTCTGCCTGTCTCTGTCTGTCTCAGTCTGTCTCTGTCTTCCTGTCTTGGTCTGTTTCTGTCAGTCTCTGACAGTCTCTGTCTGTCTCTGTCTGTCTCTGTCTGTCTCTGTCCGTCTCTGTCTGTCTCTGTCTTCCTGTGTCAGTCTGTCTCCGTCTCTCTCTGTCTGTCTCTGTCTGCCTCCGTCTGTCTCAGTCTGTCTCTGTCGGTCTCTGTCTGTCTCTGTCTACTCTGTCTGTCTCTGTCTGTCTCTGCCTGTCTCTGTCTGTCTGTGTCTGTCTCTGTCTGTCTCTGCCTGTCTCTGTCTGTCTCTGTCTGTCTCTGTCTGTCTCTGTCTGTCTCTGTCGGTCTCTGTCTGTCTCTGTCTACTCTGTCTGTCTCTGTCTGTCTCTGCCTGTCTCTGTCTGTCTCTGTCTGTCTCTGTCTGTCTCTGTCTGTCTCTGTCTGTCTCTGTCTGTCTCTGTCTGTCTCTGTCTGTCTCAGTCTGTCTCTGTCTGTCTCAGTCTGTTTCAGTTTGTCTCTGTCTGTCTCTGTCTGTCTCTGTCTGTCTCTGTCTGTCTCTGTCTGTCTCTGTCTTCCTGTGTCAGTATGTCTCCGTCTGTCTCTATCTGTCTCTGTCTGCCTCCGTCTGTCTCAGTCTGTCTCTGTCGGTCTCTGTCTGTCTCTGTCTACTCTGTCTGTCTCTGTCTGTCTCTGTCTGTCTCTGTCTGTCTCTGTCTATCTCTGTCTGCCTCTGTCTGTCTCAGTCTTCCTGTGTCAGCCGGTCTCCGTCTGCCTCAGTCTGTCTCTGTCTGTCTCAGTCTGTCTCTGCCTGTCTCTCTCTGTCTCTGATGTCTCTGCCTGTCTCTGTCTGTCTCTGATGTCTCTGCCTGTCTCTGTCTGTCTCAGTCTGTCTCTGTCTTCCTGTCTTGGTCTGTTTCTGTCAGTCTCTGACAGTCTCTGTCTGTCTCTGTCTGTCTCTGTCTGTCTCTGTCCGTCTCTGTCTGTCTCTGTCTTCCTGTGTCAGTCTGTCTCCGTCTCTCTCTGTCTGTCTCTGTCTGCCTCCGTCTGTCTCAGTCTGTCTCTGTCGGTCTCTGTCTGTCTCTGTCTACTCTGTCTGTCTCTGTCTGTCTCTGCCTGTCTCTGTCTGTCTGTGTCTGTCTCTGTCTGTCTCCCTCTGTATCAGTCTGTGTCAGTCTGTCTCTGTCTGTCTCTGTCGGTCTCTGTCTGTCTCTGTCTACTCTGTCTGTCTCAGTCTGTCTCTGTCTGTCTCCCTCTGTATCAGTCTGTGTCAGTCTGTCTCTGTCTGTCTCTGTCTGTCTCTGTCGGTCTCTGTCTGTCTCTGTCTACTCTGTCTGTCTCAGTCTGTCTCTGTCGGTCTCTGTCTGTCTCTGTCTGTCTCTGTCTGTCTCTGTCTGTCTCTGTCTACTCTGTCTGTCTCTGTCTGTCTCTGTCTGTCTCTGTCTGTCTCTGTCTATCTCTGTCTGCCTCTGTCTGTCTCAGTCTTCCTGTGTCAGCCTGTCTCCGTCTGCCTCAGTCTGTCTCTGTCTGTCTCAGTCTGTCTCTGCCTGTCTCTGTCTGTCTCTGATGTCTCTGCCTGTCTCTGTCTGTCTCAGTCTGTCTCTGTCTTCCTGTCTTGGTCTGTTTCTGTCAGTCTCTGACAGTCTCTGTCTGTCTCTGTCTGTCTCTGTCTGTCCCTGTCCGTCTCTGTCTGTCTCTGTCTTCCTGTGTCAGTCTGTCTCCGTCTCTCTCTGTCTGTCTCTGTCTGCCTCCGTCTGTCTCAGTCTGTCTCTGTCGGTCTCTGTCTGTCTCTGTCTACTCTGTCTGTCTCTGTCTGTCTCTGCCTGTCTCTGTCTGTCTGTGTCTGTCTCTGTCTGTCTCCCTCTGTATCAGTCTGTGTCAGTCTGTCTCTGTCTGTCTCTGTCTGTCTCTGTCGGTCTCTGTCTGTCTCTGTCTACTCTGTCTGTCTCTGTCTGTCTCTGCCTGTCTCTGTCTGTCTCTGTCTGTCTCTGTCTGTCTCTGTCTGTCTCTGTCTGTCTCTGTCTGTCTCTGTCTGTCTCTGTCTGTCTCAGTCTGTCTCTGTCTGTCTCAGTCTGTTTCAGTTTGTCTCTGTCTGTCTCTGTCTGTCTCTGTCTGTCTCTGTCTGTCTCTGTCTGTCTCTGTCTTCCTGTGTCTGTCTGTCTCTGTCTTCCTGTGTCAGTATGTCTCCGTCTGTCTCTATCTGTCTCTGTCTGCCTCCGTCTGTCTCAGTCTGTCTATGTCGGTCTCTGTCTGTCTCTGTCTACTCTGTCTGTCTCTGTCTGTCTCTGTCTGTCTCTGTCTGTCTCTGTCTATCTCTGTCTGCCTCTGTCTGTCTCAGTCTTCCTGTGTCAGCCGGTCTCCGTCTGCCTCAGTCTGTCTCTGTCTGTCTCAGTCTGTCTCTGCCTGTCTCTCTCTGTCTCTGATGTCTCTGCCTGTCTCTGTCTGTCTCTGATGTCTCTGCCTGTCTCTGTCTGTCTCAGTCTGTCTCTGTCTTCCTGTCTTGGTCTGTTTCTGTCAGTCTCTGACAGTCTCTGTCTGTCTCTGTCTGTCTCTGTCTGTCTCTGTCTGTCTCTGTCTGTCTCTGTCTTCCTGTGTCAGTCTGTCTCCGTCTGTCTCTGTCAGTCTCTGTCTGCCTCCGTCTGTCTCAGTCTGTCTCTGTCGGTCTCTGTCTGTCTCTGTCTACTCTGTCTACTCTGTCTGTCTCTGTCTGTCTCTGCCTGTCTCTGTCTGTCTGTGTCTGTCTCTGTCTGTCTCCCTCTGTATCAGTCTGTGTCAGTCTGTCTCTGTCTGTCTCTGTCTGTCTCTGTCGGTCTCTGTCTGTCTCTGTCTACTCTGTCTGTCTCTGTCTGTCTCTGCTTGTCTCTGTCTGTCTCTGTCTGTCTCTGTCTGTCTCTGTCTGTCTCTGTCTGCCTCAGTCTGTCTCTGTCTGTCTCTGTCTGTCTCTGTCTGTCTCTGTCTGCCTCTGTCTGTCTCTGTCTACTCTGTCTGTCTCTGTCTGTCTCTGTCTGTCTCTGTCTGTCTCTGTCTATCTCTGTCTGCCTCTGTCTGTCTCAGTCTTCCTGTGTCAGCCTGTCTCCGTCTGCCTCAGTCTGTCTCTGTCTGTCTCTGTCTGCCTCTGACTGTCTCTGTCTGTATCTGTCAGCCTCCGTCTGTCTCTGTCTGTCTCTGTCGGTCTCTGTCTGTCTCTGTCTACTCTGTCTGTCTCTGTCTGTCTCTGCCTGTCTCTGTCTGTCTCTGTCTGTCTCTGTCTGTCTCTGTCTGTCTCTGTCTGTCTCTGTCTATCTCTGTCTGCCTCTGTCTGTCTCAGTCTTCCTGTGTCAGCCTGTCTCCGTCTGCCTCAGTCTGTCTCTGTCTGTCTCAGTCTGTCTCTGCCTGTCTCTGTCTGTCTCTGATGTCTCTGCCTGTCTCTGTCTGTCTCCGTCTGCCTCAGTCTGTCTCTGTCTGTCTCTGTCTGCCTCTGACTGTCTCTGTCTGTATCTGTCAGCCTCCGTCTGTCTCTGTCTGTCTCTGTCGGTCTCTGTCTGTCTCTGTCTACTCTGTCTGTCTCTGTCTGTCTCTGCCTGTCTCTGTCTGTCTCTGTCTGTCTCTGTCTGTCTCTGTCTGTCTCTGTCTGTCTCTGTCTGTCTCCGTCTGCCTCAGTCTGTCTCTGTCTGTCTCTGTCTGTCTCTGTCTTCCTGTGTCTGTCTGTCTCTGTCTTCCTGTGTCAGTCTGTCTCCGTCTGTCTCTATCTGTCTCTGTCTGCCTCCGTCTGTCTCAGTCTGTCTCTGTCGGTCTCTGTCTGTCTCTGTCTACTCTGTCTGTCTCTGTCTGTCTCTGTCTGTCTCTGTCTATCTCTGTCTGCCTCTGTCTGTCTCAGTCTTCCTGTGTCAGCCGGTCTCCGTCTGCCTCAGTCTGTCTCTGTCTGTCTCAGTCTGTCTCTGCCTGTCTCTGTCTGTCTCTGATGTCTCTGCCTGTCTCTGTCTGTCTCAGTCTGTCTCTGTCTTCCTGTCTTGGTCTGTTTCTGTCAGTCTCTGACAGTCTCTGTCTGTCTCTGTCTGTCTCTGTCTGTCTCTGTCCGTCTCTGTCTGTCTCTGTCTTCCTGTGTCAGTCTGTCTCCGTCTCTCTCTGTCTGTCTCTGTCTGCCTCCGTCTGTCTCAGTCTGTCTCTGTCGGTCTCTGTCTGTCTCTGTCTACTCTGTCTGTCTCTGTCTGTCTCTGCCTGTCTCTGTCTGTCTGTGTCTGTCTCTGTCTGTCTCTGCCTGTCTCTGTCTGTCTCTGTCTGTCTCTGTCTGTCTCTGTCTGTCTCTGTCGGTCTCTGTCTGTCTCTGTCTACTCTGTCTGTCTCTGTCTGTCTCTGCCTGTCTCTGTCTGTCTCTGTCTGTCTCTGTCTGTCTCTGTCTGTCTCTGTCTGTCTCTGTCTGTCTCTGTCTGTCTCTGTCTGTCTCAGTCTGTCTCTGTCTGTCTCAGTCTGTTTCAGTTTGTCTCTGTCTGTCTCTGTCTGTCTCTGTCTGTCTCTGTCTGTCTCTGTCTGTCTCTGTCTTCCTGTGTCAGTATGTCTCCGTCTGTCTCTATCTGTCTCTGTCTGCCTCCGTCTGTCTCAGTCTGTCTCTGTCGGTCTCTGTCTGTCTCTGTCTACTCTGTCTGTCTCTGTCTGTCTCTGTCTGTCTCTGTCTGTCTCTGTCTATCTCTGTCTGCCTCTGTCTGTCTCAGTCTTCCTGTGTCAGCCGGTCTCCGTCTGCCTCAGTCTGTCTCTGTCTGTCTCAGTCTGTCTCTGCCTGTCTCTCTCTGTCTCTGATGTCTCTGCCTGTCTCTGTCTGTCTCTGATGTCTCTGCCTGTCTCTGTCTGTCTCAGTCTGTCTCTGTCTTCCTGTCTTGGTCTGTTTCTGTCAGTCTCTGACAGTCTCTGTCTGTCTCTGTCTGTCTCTGTCTGTCTCTGTCCGTCTCTGTCTGTCTCTGTCTTCCTGTGTCAGTCTGTCTCCGTCTCTCTCTGTCTGTCTCTGTCTGCCTCCGTCTGTCTCAGTCTGTCTCTGTCGGTCTCTGTCTGTCTCTGTCTACTCTGTCTGTCTCTGTCTGTCTCTGCCTGTCTCTGTCTGTCTGTGTCTGTCTCTGTCTGTCTCCCTCTGTATCAGTCTGTGTCAGTCTGTCTCTGTCTGTCTCTGTCGGTCTCTGTCTGTCTCTGTCTACTCTGTCTGTCTCAGTCTGTCTCTGTCTGTCTCCCTCTGTATCAGTCTGTGTCAGTCTGTCTCTGTCTGTCTCTGTCTGTCTCTGTCGGTCTCTGTCTGTCTCTGTCTACTCTGTCTGTCTCAGTCTGTCTCTGTCTGTCTCTGTCTGTCTCTGTCTGTCTCTGTCTGTCTCTGTCTGTCTCTGTCTACTCTGTCTGTCTCTGTCTGTCTCTGTCTGTCTCTGTCTGTCTCTGTCTATCTCTGTCTGCCTCTGTCTGTCTCAGTCTTCCTGTGTCAGCCTGTCTCCGTCTGCCTCAGTCTGTCTCTGTCTGTCTCAGTCTGTCTCTGCCTGTCTCTGTCTGTCTCTGATGTCTCTGCCTGTCTCTGTCTGTCTCAGTCTGTCTCTGTCTTCCTGTCTTGGTCTGTTTCTGTCAGTCTCTGACAGTCTCTGTCTGTCTCTGTCTGTCTCTGTCTGTCTCTGTCCGTCTCTGTCTGTCTCTGTCTTCCTGTGTCAGTCTGTCTCCGTCTCTCTCTGTCTGTCTCTGTCTGCCTCCGTCTGTCTCAGTCTGTCTCTGTCGGTCTCTGTCTGTCTCTGTCTACTCTGTCTGTCTCTGTCTGTCTCTGCCTGTCTCTGTCTGTCTGTGTCTGTCTCTGTCTGTCTCCCTCTGTATCAGTCTGTGTCAGTCTGTCTCTGTCTGTCTCTGTCTGTCTCTGTCGGTCTCTGTCTGTCTCTGTCTACTCTGTCTGTCTCTGTCTGTCTCTGCCTGTCTCTGTCTGTCTCTGTCTGTCTCTGTCTGTCTCTGTCTGTCTCTGTCTGTCTCTGTCTGTCTCTGTCTGTCTCTGTCTGTCTCAGTCTGTCTCTGTCTGTCTCAGTCTGTTTCAGTTTGTCTCTGTCTGTCTCTGTCTGTCTCTGTCTGTCTCTGTCTGTCTCTGTCTGTCTCTGTCTTCCTGTGTCTGTCTGTCTCTGTCTTCCTGTGTCAGTATGTCTCCGTCTGTCTCTATCTGTCTCTGTCTGCCTCCGTCTGTCTCAGTCTGTCTATGTCGGTCTCTGTCTGTCTCTGTCTACTCTGTCTGTCTCTGTCTGTCTCTGTCTGTCTCTGTCTGTCTCTGTCTATCTCTGTCTGCCTCTGTCTGTCTCAGTCTTCCTGTGTCAGCCGGTCTCCGTCTGCCTCAGTCTGTCTCTGTCTGTCTCAGTCTGTCTCTGCCTGTCTCTCTCTGTCTCTGATGTCTCTGCCTGTCTCTGTCTGTCTCTGATGTCTCTGCCTGTCTCTGTCTGTCTCAGTCTGTCTCTGTCTTCCTGTCTTGGTCTGTTTCTGTCAGTCTCTGACAGTCTCTGTCTGTCTCTGTCTGTCTCTGTCTGTCTCTGTCCGTCTCTGTCTGTCTCTGTCTTCCTGTGTCAGTCTGTCTCCGTCTCTCTCTGTCTGTCTCTGTCTGCCTCCGTCTGTCTCAGTCTGTCTCTGTCGGTCTCTGTCTGTCTCTGTCTACTCTGTCTGTCTCTGTCTGTCTCTGCCTGTCTCTGTCTGTCTGTGTCTGTCTCTGTCTGTCTCCCTCTGTATCAGTCTGTGTCAGTCTGTCTCTGTCTGTCTCTGTCTGTCTCTGTCTGTCTCTGTCGGTCTCTGTCTGTCTCTGTCTGTCTCTGTCTACTCTGTCTGTCTCTGTCTGTCTCTGCCTGTCTCTGTCTGTCTCTGTCTGTCTCTGTCTGTCTCTGTCTGTCTCTGTCTGTCTCTGTCTGTCTCTGTCTGTCTCAGTCTGTCTCTGTCTGTCTCTGTCTGTCTCTGTCTGTCTCTGTCTGTCTCTGTCTGTCTCTGTCTACTCTGTCTGTCTCTGTCTGTCTCTGTCTGTCTCTGTCTGTCTCTGTCTATCTCTGTCTGCCTCTGTCTGTCTCAGTCTTCCTGTGTCAGCCTGTCTCCGTCTGTCTCTGTCTGTCTCTGTCTGTCTCTGTCTGTCTCTGTCTGTCTCTGTCTGCCTCTGACTGTCTCTGTCTGTATCTGTCAGCCTCCGTCTGTCTCTGTCTGTCTCTGTCGGTCTCTGTCTGTCTCTGTCTACTCTGTCTGTCTCTGTCTGTCTCTGCCTGTCTCTGTCTGTCTCTGTCTGTCTCTGTCTGTCTCTGTCTGTCTCTGTCTGTCTCTGTCTGTCTCCGTCTGCCTCAGTCTGTCTCTGTCTGTCTCTGTCTGTCTCTGTCTGTCTCTGTCTTCCTGTGTCAGTCTGTCTCCGTCTGTCTCTGTCTGTCTCTGTCTGTCTCTGTCTGTCTCTGTCTGCCTCTCTCTGTCTCTGTCTTCCTGTGTCAGTCTGTCTCCGTATGCCTCAGTCTGTCTCTGTCTGTCCCTGTCTTCCTGTGTCAGTCTGTCTCCGTCTGCCTCAGTCTGTCTCTGTCTGTCTCCGTCTGTCTCTGTCGGTCTCTGTCTGTCTCTGTCTACTCTGTCTGTCTCTGTCTGTCTCTGCCTGTCTCTGTCTGTCTGTGTCTGTCTCTGTCTGTCTCCCTCTGTATCAGTCTGTGTCAGTCTGTCTCTGTCTGTCTCTGTCTGTCTCTGTCTGTCTCTGTCGGTCTCTGTCTGTCTCTGTCTGTCTCTGTCTACTCTGTCTGTCTCTGTCTGTCTCTGCCTGTCTCTGTCTGTCTCTGTCTGTCTCTGTCTGTCTCTGTCTGTCTCTGTCTGTCTCTGTCTGTCTCTGTCTGTCTCAGTCTGTCTCTGTCTGTCTCTGTCTGTCTCTGTCTGTCTCTGTCTGTCTCTGTCTGTCTCTGTCTACTCTGTCTGTCTCTGTCTGTCTCTGTCTGTCTCTGTCTGTCTCTGTCTATCTCTGTCTGCCTCTGTCTGTCTCAGTCTTCCTGTGTCAGCCTGTCTCCGTCTGCCTCAGTCTGTCTCTGTCTGTCTCAGTCTGTCTCTGCCTGTCTCTGTCTGTCTCTGATGTCTCTGCCTGTCTCTGTCTGTCTCAGTCTGTCTCTGTCTTCCTGTCTTGGTCTGTTTCTGTCAGTCTCTGACAGTCTCTGTCTGTCTCTGTCTGTCTCTGTCTGTCTCTGTCTGTCTCTGTCTGTCTCTGTCTTCCTGTGTCAGTCTGTCTCCGTCTGTCTCTGTCAGTCTCTGTCTGCCTCCGTCTGTCTCAGTCTGTCTCTGTCGGTCTCTGTCTGTCTCTGTCTACTCTGTCTACTCTGTCTGTCTCTGTCTGTCTCTGCCTGTCTCTGTCTGTCTGTGTCTGTCTCTGTCTGTCTCCCTCTGTATCAGTCTGTGTCAGTCTGTCTCTGTCTGTCTCTGTCTGTCTCTGTCGGTCTCTGTCTGTCTCTGTCTACTCTGTCTGTCTCTGTCTGTCTCTGCCTGTCTCTGTCTGTCTCTGTCTGTCTCTGTCTGTCTCTGTCTGTCTCTGTCTGCCTCAGTCTGTCTCTGTCTGTCTCTGTCTGTCTCTGTCTGTCTCTGTCTGCCTCTGTCTGTCTCTGTCTACTCTGTCTGTCTCTGTCTGTCTCTGTCTGTCTCTGTCTGTCTCTGTCTATCTCTGTCTGCCTCTGTCTGTCTCAGTCTTCCTGTGTCAGCCTGTCTCCGTCTGCCTCAGTCTGTCTCTGTCTGTCTCAGTCTGTCTCTGCCTGTCTCTGTCTGTCTCTGATGTCTCTGCCTGTCTCTGTCTGTCTCCGTCTGCCTCAGTCTGTCTCTGTCTGTCTCTGTCTGCCTCTGACTGTCTCTGTCTGCCTCCGTCTGTCTCAGTCTGTCTCTGTCGGTCTCTGTCTGTCTCTGTCTACTCTGTCTGTCTCTGTCTGTCTCTGTCTGTCTCTGTCTATCTCTGTCTGCCTCTGTCTGTCTCAGTCTTCCTGTGTCAGCCGGTCTCCGTCTGCCTCAGTCTGTCTCTGTCTGTCTCAGTCTGTCTCTGCCTGTCTCTGTCTGTCTCTGATGTCTCTGCCTGTCTCTGTCTGTCTCAGTCTGTCTCTGTCTTCCTGTCTTGGTCTGTTTCTGTCAGTCTCTGACAGTCTCTGTCTGTCTCTGTCTGTCTCTGTCTGTCTCTGTCTGTCTCTGTCTGTCTCTGTCTTCCTGTGTCAGTCTGTCTCCGTCTGTCTCTGTCAGTCTCTGTCTGCCTCCGTCTGTCTCAGTCTGTCTCTGTCGGTCTCTGTCTGTCTCTGTCTACTCTGTCTACTCTGTCTGTCTCTGTCTGTCTCTGCCTGTCTCTGTCTGTCTGTGTCTGTCTCTGTCTGTCTCCCTCTGTATCAGTCTGTGTCAGTCTGTCTCTGTCTGTCTCTGTCTGTCTCTGTCGGTCTCTGTCTGTCTCTGTCTACTCTGTCTGTCTCTGTCTGTCTCTGCCTGTCTCTGTCTGTCTCTGTCTGTCTCTGTCTGTCTCTGTCTGTCTCTGTCTGTCTCTGTCTATCTCTGTCTGCCTCTGTCTGTCTCAGTCTTCCTGTGTCAGCCTGTCTCCGTCTGCCTCAGTCTGTCTCTGTCTGTCTCTGTCTGCCTCTGACTGTCTCTGTCTGTATCTGTCAGCCTCCGTCTGTCTCTGTCTGTCTCTGTCGGTCTCTGCCTGTCTCTGTCTACTCTGTCTGTCTCTGTCTGTCTCTGCCTGTCTCTGTCTGTCTCTGTCTGTCTCTGTCTGTCTCTGTCTGTCTCTGTCTGTCTCTGTCTATCTCTGTCTGCCTCTGTCTGTCTCAGTCTTCCTGTGTCAGCCTGTCTCCGTCTGCCTCAGTCTGTCTCTGTCTGTCTCAGTCTGTCTCTGCCTGTCTCTGTCTGTCTCTGATGTCTCTGCCTGTCTCTGTCTGTCTCCGTCTGCCTCAGTCTGTCTCTGTCTGTCTCTGTCTGCCTCTGACTGTCTCTGTCTGTATCTGTCAGCCTCCGTCTGTCTCTGTCTGTCTCTGTCGGTCTCTGTCTGTCGCTGTCTACTCTGTCTGTCTCTGTCTGTCTCTGCCTGTCTCTGTCTGTCTCTGTCTGTCTCTGTCTGTCTCTGTCTGTCTCTGTCTGTCTCTGTCTGTCTCCGTCTGCCTCAGTCTGTCTCTGTCTGTCTCTGTCTGTCTCTGTCTTCCTGTGTCTGTCTGTCTCTGTCTTCCTGTGTCAGTCTGTCTCCGTCTGTCTCTATCTGTCTCTGTCTGCCTCCGTCTGTCTCAGTCTGTCTCTGTCGGTCTCTGTCTACTCTGTCTGTCTCTGTCTGTCTCTGTCTGTCTCTGTCTATCTCTGTCTGCCTCTGTCTGTCTCAGTCTTCCTGTGTCAGCCGGTCTCCGTCTGCCTCAGTCTGTCTCTGTCTGTCTCAGTCTGTCTCTGCCTGTCTCTGTCTGTCTCTGATGTCTCTGCCTGTCTCTGTCTGTCTCAGTCTGTCTCTGTCTTCCTGTCTTGGTCTGTTTCTGTCAGTCTCTGACAGTCTCTGTCTGTCTCTGTCTGTCTCTGTCTGTCTCTGTCTGTCTCTGTCTGTCTCTGTCTTCCTGTGTCAGTCTGTCTCCGTCTGTCTCTGTCAGTCTCTGTCTGCCTCCGTCTGTCTCAGTCTGTCTCTGTCGGTCTCTGTCTGTCTCTGTCTACTCTGTCTACTCTGTCTGTCTCTGTCTGTCTCTGCCTGTCTCTGTCTGTCTGTGTCTGTCTCTGTCTGTCTCCCTCTGTATCAGTCTGTGTCAGTCTGTCTCTGTCTGTCTCTGTCTGTCTCTGTCGGTCTCTGTCTGTCTCTGTCTACTCTGTCTGTCTCTGTCTGTCTCTGCCTGTCTCTGTCTGTCTCTGTCTGTCTCTGTCTGTCTCTGTCTGTCTCTGTCTGCCTCAGTCTGTCTCTGTCTGTCTCTGTCTGTCTCTGTCTGTCTCTGTCTGCCTCTGTCTGCCTCTGTCTACTCTGTCTGTCTCTGTCTGTCTCTGTCTGTCTCTGTCTGTCTCTGTCTATCTCTGTCTGCCTCTGTCTGTCTCAGTCTTCCTGTGTCAGCCTGTCTCCGTCTGCCTCAGTCTGTCTCTGTCTGTCTCAGTCTGTCTCTGCCTGTCTCTGCCTGTCTCTGCCTGTCTCTGTCTGTCTCTGATGTCTCTGCCTGTCTCTGTCTGTCTCCGTCTGCCTCAGTCTGTCTCTGTCTGTCTCTGTCTGCCTCTGACTGTCTCTGTCTGTATCTGTCAGCCTCCGTCTGTCTCTGTCTGTCTCTGTCGGTCTCTGTCTGTCTCTGTCTACTCTGTCTGTCTCTGTCTGTCTCTGCCTGTCTCTGTCTGTCTCTGTCTGTCTCTGTCTGTCTCTGTCTGTCTCTGTCTGTCTCTGTCTATCTCTGTCTGCCTCTGTCTGTCTCAGTCTTCCTGTGTCAGCCTGTCTCCGTCTGCCTCAGTCTGTCTCTGTCTGTCTCAGTCTGTCTCTGCCTGTCTCTGTCTGTCTCTGATGTCTCTGCCTGTCTCTGTCTGTCTCCGTCTGCCTCAGTCTGTCTCTGTCTGTCTCTGTCTGCCTCTGACTGTCTCTGTCTGTATCTGTCAGCCTCCGTCTGTCTCTGTCTGTCTCTGTCGGTCTCTGTCTGTCTCTGTCTACTCTGTCTGTCTCTGTCTGTCTCTGCCTGTCTCTGTCTGTCTCTGTCTGTCTCTGTCTGTCTCTGTCTGTCTCTGTCTGTCTCTGTCTTCCTGTGTCAGTCTGTCTCCGTCTGTCTCTGTCTGTCTCTGTCTGTCTCTGTCTGTCTCTGTCTGCCTCAGTCTGTCTCTGTCTGTCTCTGTCTGTCTCTGTCTGTCTCTGTCTGCCTCTGTCTGTCTCTGTCTACTCTGTCTGTCTCTGTCTGTCCCTGTCTTCCTGTGTCAGTCTGTCTCCGTCTGCCTCAGTCTGTCTCTGTCTGTCTCCGTCTGTCTCTGTCTGTCTCTGTCTGTCTCTGTCTGTCTCTGTCTGTCTCTGTCTGTCTCTGTCTGTCTCTGTCTGTCTCTGTCTGTCTCTGTCTGTCTCCGTCTGTCTCAGTCTGTTTCAGTTTGTCTCTGTCTGTCGCTGTCTGTCTCTGTCTGTCTCTGTCTGTCTCTGTCTGTCTCTGTCTGTCTCTGTCTGTCTCTGTCTGTCTCTGTCTGTCTCTGTCTGTCTCTGTCTGTCTCTGTCTTCCTGTGTCAGTCTGTCTCCGTCTGTCTCTGTCTGTCTCTGTCTGCCTCCGTCTGTCTCCGTCTGTCTCTGTCGGTCTCTGTCTGTCTCTGTCTACTCTGTCTGTCTCTGTCTGTCTCTGTCTCTCTCGGTCTGTCTCTGTCTATCTCAGTCTTCCTGTGTCAGCCGGTCTCCGTCTGCCTCAGTCTGTCTCTGTCTGTCTCAGTCTGTCTCTGCCTGTCTCTCTCTGTCTCTGATGTCTCTGCCTGTCTCTGTCTGTCTCTGTCTGTCTCTGATGTCTCTGCCTGTCTCTGTCTGTCTCACTCTGTCTCTGTCTTCCTGTCTTGGTCTGTTTCTGTCTGTCTCTGACAGTCTCTGTCTGTCTCTGTCTGTCTCTGTCTGTCTCTGTCTGTCTCTGTCCGTCTCTGTCTGTCTCTGTCTTCCTGTGTCAGTCTGTCTCCGTCTGTCTCTGTCTGTCTCTGTCTGCCTCCGTCTGTCTCAGTCTGTCTCTGTCGGTCTCCGTCTGTCTCTGTCTACTCTGTCTGTCTCTGTCTGTCTCTGCCTGTCTCTGTCTGTCTGTGTCTGTCTCTGTCTGTCTCCGTCTGTATCAGTCTGTGTCAGTATGTCTCTGTCTGTCTCTGTCGGTCTCTGGCTGTCTCTGTCTACTCTGTCTGTCTCAGTCTGTCTCTGTCGGCCTCTGTCTGTCTCTGTCTACTCTGTCTGTCTCTGTCTGTCTCTGTCTGTCTCTGTCTGTCTCTGTCTATCTCTGTCTGCCTCAGTCTGTCTCCGTCTGTCTCTGCCTGCCTTCGTCTGTCTCTGTCTGTCTCTGTCTTCCTGTGTCAGTCTGTCTCCGTCTGTCTCCGTCTGCCTCAGTCTGTCTCTGTCTGCCTTCGTCTGTCTCTGTCTGTCTCTGTCTTCCTGTGTCAGTCTGTCTCCGTCTGTCTCCGTCTGCCTCAGTCTGTCTCTGTCTGTCTCTATCTGTCTCTGTCTGTCTCTGTTTGTCTCTGTCTGTCTCTGTCTGTCTCAGTCTTCCTGTCTTGGTCTGTCTCTGTCTGTCTCTGACTGTCTCTGTCTGTATCTGTCAGCCTCCGTCTGCCTCTGCCTGTCTCTGTCTGTCTCAGTCTGTCTCTGTCTCTCTCTGTCTGTCTCTGTCTACTCTGTCTGTCTCTGTCTGTCTCTGTCTGTCTCTGTCTGTCTCTGTCTATCTCTGTCTGCCTCTGTCTGTCTCAGTCTTCCTGTGTCAGTCTGTCTCCGTCTGTCTCCGTCTGCCTCAGTCTGCCTCAGTCTGTCTCCGTCTGTCTCTGCCTGCCTTCGTCTGTCTCTGTCTGTCTCTATCTGTCTCTGTCTGTCTCTGTTTGTCTCTGTCTGTCTCTGTCTGTCTCAGTCTTCCTGTCTTGGTCTGTCTCTGTCTGTCTCTGACTGTCTCTGTCTGTATCTGTCAGCCTCCGTCTGCCTCTGCCTGTCTCTGTCTGTGTCATTCTGTCTGTGTCTGTCTCAGTCTGTCTCTGTCTGTCTCTGTCTGTCTCTGTCTGCCTCTCTCTGTCTCTGTCTTTCTGTGTCAGCCTGTCTCCGTCTGTCTCAGTCTGTCTCTGTCTGCCTCTGTCTGTCTCTGCCTGTATCAGTCTATCAGTGTCTTCCTGTGTCAGTCTGTCTCCGTATGCCTCAGTCTGTCTCTGTCTGTCCCTGTCTTCCTGTGTCAGTCTGTCTCCGTCTGCCTCAGTCTGTCTCTGTCTGTCTCCGTCTGTCTCTGTCGGTCGCTGTCTGTCTCTGTCTACTCTGTCTGTCTCTGTCTGTCTCTGCCTGTCTCTGTCTGTCTGTGTCTGTCTCTGTCTGTCTCCGTCTGTATCAGTCTGTGTCAGTCTGTCTCTGTCTGTCTCTGTCTGTCTCTGTCTGTCTCTGTCTGTCTCTGTCTGTCTCTGTCTGTCTCGGTCTGTCTCAGTCTGTTTCAGTTTGTCTCTGTCTGTCTCTGTCTGTCTCTGTCTGTCTCTGTCTGTCTCTGTCTGTCTCTGTCTTCCTGTGTCAGTCTGTCTCCGTCTGTCTCTGTCTGTCTCCGTCTGTCTCAGTATGTCTCTGTCTACTCTGTCTGTCTCTGTCTGTCTCTGCCTGTCTCTGTCTACTCTGTCTGTCTCTGTCTGTCTCTGCCTGTCTCTGTCTGTCTCTGTCTATCTCTGTCTGCCTCTGTCTGTCTCAGTCTTCCTGTGTCAGCCTGTCTCCGTCTGCCTCAGTCTGTCTCTGTCTGTCTCAGTCTGTCTCTGCCTGTCTCTGTCTGTCTCTGATGTCTCTGCCTGTCTCTGTCTGTCTCAGTCTGTCTCTGTCTTCCTGTCTTGGTCTGTTTCTGTCTGTCTCTGACAGTCTCTGTCTGTCTCTGTCTGTCTCTGTCTGTCTCTGTCTGTCTCTGTCTTCCTGTGTCAGTCTGTCTCCGTCTGTCTCTGTCTGTCTCTGTCTGCCTCCGTCTGTATCAGTCTGTCTCTGTCGGTCTCTGTCTGTCTCTGTCTACTCTGTCTGTCTCTGTCTGTCTCTGTCTGTCTCTGTCTGTCTCTGTCTATCTCTGTCTGCCTCTGTCTGTCTCAGTCTTCCTGTGTCAGCCTGTCTCCGTCTGCCTCAGTCTGTCTCTGTCTGTCTCAGTCTGTCTCTGCCTGTCTCTGTCTGTCTCTGATGTCTCTGCCTGTCTCTGTCTGTCTCAGTCTGTCTCTGTCTGTCTCTGTCTGTCTCTGTCTGTCTCTGTCTGTCTCTGTCTGTCTCCGTCTGTCTCAGTCTGTCTCTGTATACTCTGTCTGTCTCTGTCTGTCTCTGCCTGTCTCTGCCTGTCTCTGTCTGTCTCTGTCTGTCTCTGTATGTCTCAGTCTGTCTCTGTCTGTCTCTGTCTGTCTCTGTCTGTCTCTGTCTGTCTCTGTCTGTCTCCGTCTGTCTCAGTCTGTTTCAGTTTGTCTCTGTCTGCCTCTCTCTGTCTCTGTCTTCCTGTGTCAGGCTGTCTCCGTCTGTCTCAGTCTGTCTCTGTCTGTCTCTGTCTGTCTCTGTCTGTCTCTGTCTGTCTGTGTCTGTCTCTGTCTGTCTCCGTCTGTAGCAGTCTGTGTCAGTCTGTCTCTGTCTGTCTCCGTCTGTCTCCGTCTGCCTCAGTCTGCCTCAGTCTGTCTCCGTCTGTCTCTGCCTGCCTTCGTCTGTCTCTGTCTGTCTCTGTCTTCCTGTGTCAGTCTGTCTCCGTCTGTCTCCGTCTGCCTCAGTCTGTCTCTGTCTGTCTCTATCTGTCTCTGTCTGTCTCTGTCTGTCTCTGTCTGTCTCTGTCTGTCTCTGTCTGTCTCTGTCTGTCTCTGTCTGTCTCTGTCTGTCTCTGTCTTCCTGTCTTGGTCTGTCTCTGTCTGTCTCTGACTGTCTCTGTCTGTATCTGTCAGCCTCCGTCTGTCTCTGTCTGTCTCTGTCTGTGTCATTCTGTCTTTGTCTGTCTCAGTCTGTCTCTGTCTGTCTCTGTCTGTCTCTGTCTGTCTCTGTCTGTCTCTGTCTGCCTCTCTCTGTCTCTGTCTTCCTGTGTCAGCCTGTCTCCGTCTGTCTCAGTCTGTCTCTGTCTGCCTCTGTCTGTCTCTGTCTGTATCAGTCTATCAGTGTCTTCCTGTGTCAGTCTGTCTCCGCATGCCTCAGTCTGTCTCTGTCTGTCCCTGTGTGCCTGTGTCAGTCTGTCTCCGTCTGCCTCAGTCTGTCTCTGTCTGTCTCCGTCTGTCTCTGTCGGTCGCTGTCTGTCTCTGTCTACTCTGTCTGTCTCTGTCTGTCTCTGCCTGTCTCTGTCTGTCTGTGTCTGTCTCTGTCTGTCTCCGTCTGTATCAGTCTGTGTCAGTCTGTCTCCGTCTGTCTCCGTCTGCCTCAGTCTGTCTCAGTCTGTCTCTGTCTGTCTCTATCTGTCTCTGTCTGTCTCTGTCTGTCTCTGTCTGTCTCAGTCTGTCTCTGTCTGTCTCTGTCTGCCTCTGACTGTCTCTGTCTGTATCTGTCAGCCTCCGTCTGTCTCTGTCTGTCTCTGTCGGTCTCTGTCTGTCTCTGTCTACTCTGTCTGTCTCTGTCTGTCTCTGCCTGTCTCTGTCTGTCTCTGTCTGTCTCTGTCTGTCTCTGTCTGTCTCTGTCTGTCTCTGTCTATCTCTGTCTGCCTCTGTCTGTCTCAGTCTTCCTGTGTCAGCCTGTCTCCGTCTGCCTCAGTCTGTCTCTGTCTGTCTCAGTCTGTCTCTGCCTGTCTCTGTCTGTCTCTGATGTCTCTGCCTGTCTCTGTCTGTCTCCGTCTGCCTCAGTCTGTCTCTGTCTGTCTCTGTCTGCCTCTGACTGTCTCTGTCTGTATCTGTCAGCCTCCGTCTGTCTCTGTCTGTCTCTGTCGGTCTCTGTCTGTCTCTGTCTACTCTGTCTGTCTCTGTCTGTCTCTGCCTGTCTCTGTCTGTCTCTGTCTGTCTCTGTCTGTCTCTGTCTGTCTCTGTCTGTCTCTGTCTGTCTCCGTCTGCCTCAGTCTGTCTCTGTCTGTCTCTGTCTGTCTCTGTCTGTCTCTGTCTTCCTGTGTCAGTCTGTCTCCGTCTGTCTCTGTCTGTCTCTGTCTGTCTCTGTCTGTCTCTGTCTGCCTCTCTCTGTCTCTGTCTTCCTGTGTCAGTCTGTCTCCGTATGCCTCAGTCTGTCTCTGTCTGTCACTGTCTTCCTGTGTCAGTCTGTCTCCGTCTGCCTCAGTCTGTCTCTGTCTGTCTCCGTCTGTCTCTGTCGGTCGCTGTCTGTCTCTGTCTACTCTGTCTGTCTCTGTCTGTCTCTGCCTGTCTTTGTCTGTCTGTGTCTGTCTCTGTCTGTCTCTGTCTTCCTGTGTCAGTCTGTCTCCGTCTGTCTCTGTCAGTCTCTGTCTGCCTCCGTCTGTCTCAGTCTGTCTCTGTCGGTCTCTGTCTGTCTCTGTCTACTCTGTCTACTCTGTCTGTCTCTGTCTGTCTCTGCCTGTCTCTGTCTGTCTGTGTCTGTCTCTGTCTGTCTCCCTCTGTATCAGTCTGTGTCAGTCTGTCTCTGTCTGTCTCTGTCTGTCTCTGTCGGTCTCTGTCTGTCTCTGTCTACTCTGTCTGTCTCTGTCTGTCTCTGCCTGTCTCTGTCTGTCTCTGTCTGTCTCTGTCTGTCTCTGTCTGTCTCTGTCTGTCTCTGTCTGCCTCAGTCTGTCTCTGTCTGTCTCTGTCTGTCTCTGTCTGTCTCTGTCTGCCTCTGTCTGTCTCTGTCTACTCTGTCTGTCTCTGTCTGTCTCTGTCTGTCTCTGTCTGTCTCTGTCTATCTCTGTCTGCCTCTGTCTGTCTCAGTCTTCCTGTGTCAGCCTGTCTCCGTCTGCCTCAGTCTGTCTCTGTCTGTCTCAGTCTGTCTCTGCCTGTCTCTGTCTGTCTCTGATGTCTCTGCCTGTCTCTGTCTGTCTCCGTCTGCCTCAGTCTGTCTCTGTCTGTCTCTGTCTTCCTGTCTTGGTCTGTCTCTGTCTGTCTCTGACTGTCTCTGTCTGTATCTGTCAGCCTCCGTCTGTCTCTGTCTGTCTCTGTCTGTGTCATTCTGTCTTTGTCTGTCTCAGTCTGTCTCTGTCTGTCTCTGTCTGTCTCTGTCTGTCTCTGTCTGCCTCTCTCTGTCTCTGTCTTCCTGTGTCAGCCTGTCTCCGTCTGTCTCAGTCTGTCTCTGTCTGCCTCTGTCTGTCTCTGTCTGTATCAGTCTATCAGTGTCTTCCTGTGTCAGTCTGTCTCCGCATGCCTCAGTCTGTCTCTGTCTGTCCCTGTGTGCCTGTGTCAGTCTGTCTCCGTCTGCCTCAGTCTGTCTCTGTCTGTCTCCGTCTGTCTCTGTCGGTCGCTGTCTGTCTCTGTCTACTCTGTCTGTCTCTGTCTGTCTCTGCCTGTCTCTGTCTGTCTGTGTCTGTCTCTGTCTGTCTCCGTCTGTATCAGTCTGTGTCAGTCTGTCTCCGTCTGTCTCCGTCTGCCTCAGTCTGTCTCTGTCTATCTCTGTCTGCCTCTGTCTGTCTCAGTCTTCCTGTGTCAGCCTGTCTCCGTCTGCCTCAGTCTGTCTCTGTCTGTCTCTGTCTGTCTCAGTCTGTCTCTGTCTGTCTCTGTCTGCCTCTGACTGTCTCTGTCTGTATCTGTCAGCCTCCGTCTGTCTCTGTCTGTCTCTGTCGGTCTCTGTCTGTCTCTGTCTACTCTGTCTGTCTCTGTCTGTCTCTGCCTGTCTCTGTCTGTCTCTGTCTGTCTCTGTCTGTCTCTGTCTGTCTCTGTCTGTCTCTGTCTTCCTGTGTCAGCCTGTCTCCGTCTGCCTCAGTCTGTCTCTGTCTGTCTCAGTCTGTCTCTGCCTGTCTCTGTCTGTCTCTGATGTCTCTGCCTGTCTCTGTCTGTCTCTGTCTGTCTCTGTCTGTCTCTGTCTGTCTCTGTCTTCCTGTGTCAGTCTGTCTCCGTCTGTCTCTGTCTGTCTCTGTCTGTCTCTGTCTGTCTCTGTCTGCCTCAGTCTGTCTCTGTCTGTCTCTGTCTGTCTCTGTCTGTCTCTGTCTGCCTCTGTCTGTCTCTGTCTACTCTGTCTGTCTCTGTCTGTCCCTGTCTTCCTGTGTCAGTCTGTCTCCGTCTGCCTCAGTCTGTCTCTGTCTGTCTCCGTCTGTCTCTGTCTGTCTCTGTCTGTCTCTGTCTGTCTCTGTCTGTCTCTGTCTGTCTCTGTCTGTCTCTGTCTGTCTCTGTCTGTCTCTGTCTGTCTCCGTCTGTCTCAGTCTGTTTCAGTTTGTCTCTGTCTGTCGCTGTCTGTCTCTGTCTGTCTCTGTCTGTCTCTGTCTGTCTCTGTCTGTCTCTGTCTGTCTCTGTCTGTCTCTGTCTGTCTCTGTCTGTCTCTGTCTGTCTCTGTCTTCCTGTGTCAGTCTGTCTCCGTCTGTCTCTGTCTGTCTCTGTCTGCCTCCGTCTGTCTCCGTCTGTCTCTGTCGGTCTCTGTCTGTCTCTGTCTACTCTGTCTGTCTCTGTCTGTCTCTGTCTCTCTCGGTCTGTCTCTGTCTATCTCAGTCTTCCTGTGTCAGCCGGTCTCCGTCTGCCTCAGTCTGTCTCTGTCTGTCTCAGTCTGTCTCTGCCTGTCTCTCTCTGTCTCTGATGTCTCTGCCTGTCTCTGTCTGTCTCTGTCTGTCTCTGATGTCTCTGCCTGTCTCTGTCTGTCTCACTCTGTCTCTGTCTTCCTGTCTTGGTCTGTTTCTGTCTGTCTCTGACAGTCTCTGTCTGTCTCTGTCTGTCTCTGTCTGTCTCTGTCTGTCTCTGTCCGTCTCTGTCTGTCTCTGTCTTCCTGTGTCAGTCTGTCTCCGTCTGTCTCTGTCTGTCTCTGTCTGCCTCCGTCTGTCTCAGTCTGTCTCTGTCGGTCTCCGTCTGTCTCTGTCTACTCTGTCTGTCTCTGTCTGTCTCTGCCTGTCTCTGTCTGTCTGTGTCTGTCTCTGTCTGTCTCCGTCTGTATCAGTCTGTGTCAGTATGTCTCTGTCTGTCTCTGTCGGTCTCTGGCTGTCTCTGTCTACTCTGTCTGTCTCAGTCTGTCTCTGTCGGCCTCTGTCTGTCTCTGTCTACTCTGTCTGTCTCTGTCTGTCTCTGTCTGTCTCTGTCTGTCTCTGTCTATCTCTGTCTGCCTCAGTCTGTCTCCGTCTGTCTCTGCCTGCCTTCGTCTGTCTCTGTCTGTCTCTGTCTTCCTGTGTCAGTCTGTCTCCGTCTGTCTCCGTCTGCCTCAGTCTGTCTCTGTCTGCCTTCGTCTGTCTCTGTCTGTCTCTGTCTTCCTGTGTCAGTCTGTCTCCGTCTGTCTCCGTCTGCCTCAGTCTGTCTCTGTCTGTCTCTATCTGTCTCTGTCTGTCTCTGTTTGTCTCTGTCTGTCTCTGTCTGTCTCAGTCTTCCTGTCTTGGTCTGTCTCTGTCTGTCTCTGACTGTCTCTGTCTGTATCTGTCAGCCTCCGTCTGCCTCTGCCTGTCTCTGTCTGTCTCAGTCTGTCTCTGTCTCTCTCTGTCTGTCTCTGTCTACTCTGTCTGTCTCTGTCTGTCTCTGTCTGTCTCTGTCTGTCTCTGTCTATCTCTGTCTGCCTCTGTCTGTCTCAGTCTTCCTGTGTCAGTCTGTCTCCGTCTGTCTCCGTCTGCCTCAGTCTGCCTCAGTCTGTCTCCGTCTGTCTCTGCCTGCCTTCGTCTGTCTCTG
Organism: Coelioxys conoideus; assembly: GCA_947623535.1. NCBI lineage: Eukaryota > Metazoa > Arthropoda > Insecta > Hymenoptera > Megachilidae > Coelioxys > Coelioxys conoideus. Next base: position 4,148,914 of record OX392457.1, on the reverse strand, counting down.
TCTGTCTCTATCTGTCTCTGTCTGTCTCTGTTTGTCTCTGTCTGTCTCTGTCTGTCTCAGTCTTCCTGTCTTGGTCTGTCTCTGTCTGTCTCTGACTGTCTCTGTCTGTATCTGTCAGCCTCCGTCTGCCTCTGCCTGTCTCTGTCTGTGTCATTCTGTCTGTGTCTGTCTCAGTCTGTCTCTGTCTGTCTCTGTCTGTCTCTGTCTGCCTCTCTCTGTCTCTGTCTTTCTGTGTCAGCCTGTCTCCGTCTGTCTCAGTCTGTCTCTGTCTGCCTCTGTCTGTCTCTGCCTGTATCAGTCTATCAGTGTCTTCCTGTGTCAGTCTGTCTCCGTATGCCTCAGTCTGTCTCTGTCTGTCCCTGTCTTCCTGTGTCAGTCTGTCTCCGTCTGCCTCAGTCTGTCTCTGTCTGTCTCCGTCTGTCTCTGTCGGTCGCTGTCTGTCTCTGTCTACTCTGTCTGTCTCTGTCTGTCTCTGCCTGTCTCTGTCTGTCTGTGTCTGTCTCTGTCTGTCTCCGTCTGTATCAGTCTGTGTCAGTCTGTCTCTGTCTGTCTCTGTCTGTCTCTGTCTGTCTCTGTCTGTCTCTGTCTGTCTCTGTCTGTCTCGGTCTGTCTCAGTCTGTTTCAGTTTGTCTCTGTCTGTCTCTGTCTGTCTCTGTCTGTCTCTGTCTGTCTCTGTCTGTCTCTGTCTTCCTGTGTCAGTCTGTCTCCGTCTGTCTCTGTCTGTCTCCGTCTGTCTCAGTCTGTCTCTGTCTACTCTGTCTGTCTCTGTCTGTCTCTGCCTGTCTCTGTCTACTCTGTCTGTCTCTGTCTGTCTCTGCCTGTCTCTGTCTGTCTCTGTCTATCTCTGTCTGCCTCTGTCTGTCTCAGTCTTCCTGTGTCAGCCTGTCTCCGTCTGCCTCAGTCTGTCTCTGTCTGTCTCAGTCTGTCTCTGCCTGTCTCTGTCTGTCTCTGATGTCTCTGCCTGTCTCTGTCTGTCTCAGTCTGTCTCTGTCTTCCTGTCTTGGTCTGTTTCTGTCTGTCTCTGACAGTCTCTGTCTGTCTCTGTCTGTCTCTGTCTGTCTCTGTCTGTCTCTGTCTTCCTGTGTCAGTCTGTCTCCGTCTGTCTCTGTCTGTCTCTGTCTGCCTCCGTCTGTATCAGTCTGTCTCTGTCGGTCTCTGTCTGTCTCTGTCTACTCTGTCTGTCTCTGTCTGTCTCTGTCTGTCTCTGTCTGTCTCTGTCTATCTCTGTCTGCCTCTGTCTGTCTCAGTCTTCCTGTGTCAGCCTGTCTCCGTCTGCCTCAGTCTGTCTCTGTCTGTCTCAGTCTGTCTCTGCCTGTCTCTGTCTGTCTCTGATGTCTCTGCCTGTCTCTGTCTGTCTCAGTCTGTCTCTGTCTGTCTCTGTCTGTCTCTGTCTGTCTCTGTCTGTCTCTGTCTGTCTCCGTCTGTCTCAGTCTGTCTCTGTATACTCTGTCTGTCTCTGTCTGTCTCTGCCTGTCTCTGCCTGTCTCTGTCTGTCTCTGTCTGTCTCTGTATGTCTCAGTCTGTCTCTGTCTGTCTCTGTCTGTCTCTGTCTGTCTCTGTCTGTCTCTGTCTGTCTCCGTCTGTCTCAGTCTGTTTCAGTTTGTCTCTGTCTGCCTCTCTCTGTCTCTGTCTTCCTGTGTCAGGCTGTCTCCGTCTGTCTCAGTCTGTCTCTGTCTGTCTCTGTCTGTCTCTGTCTGTCTCTGTCTGTCTGTGTCTGTCTCTGTCTGTCTCCGTCTGTAGCAGTCTGTGTCAGTCTGTCTCTGTCTGTCTCCGTCTGTCTCCGTCTGCCTCAGTCTGCCTCAGTCTGTCTCCGTCTGTCTCTGCCTGCCTTCGTCTGTCTCTGTCTGTCTCTGTCTTCCTGTGTCAGTCTGTCTCCGTCTGTCTCCGTCTGCCTCAGTCTGTCTCTGTCTGTCTCTATCTGTCTCTGTCTGTCTCTGTCTGTCTCTGTCTGTCTCTGTCTGTCTCTGTCTGTCTCTGTCTGTCTCTGTCTGTCTCTGTCTGTCTCTGTCTTCCTGTCTTGGTCTGTCTCTGTCTGTCTCTGACTGTCTCTGTCTGTATCTGTCAGCCTCCGTCTGTCTCTGTCTGTCTCTGTCTGTGTCATTCTGTCTTTGTCTGTCTCAGTCTGTCTCTGTCTGTCTCTGTCTGTCTCTGTCTGTCTCTGTCTGTCTCTGTCTGCCTCTCTCTGTCTCTGTCTTCCTGTGTCAGCCTGTCTCCGTCTGTCTCAGTCTGTCTCTGTCTGCCTCTGTCTGTCTCTGTCTGTATCAGTCTATCAGTGTCTTCCTGTGTCAGTCTGTCTCCGCATGCCTCAGTCTGTCTCTGTCTGTCCCTGTGTGCCTGTGTCAGTCTGTCTCCGTCTGCCTCAGTCTGTCTCTGTCTGTCTCCGTCTGTCTCTGTCGGTCGCTGTCTGTCTCTGTCTACTCTGTCTGTCTCTGTCTGTCTCTGCCTGTCTCTGTCTGTCTGTGTCTGTCTCTGTCTGTCTCCGTCTGTATCAGTCTGTGTCAGTCTGTCTCCGTCTGTCTCCGTCTGCCTCAGTCTGTCTCAATCTGTCTCTGTCTGTCTCTATCTGTCTCTGTCTGTCTCTGTCTGTCTCTGTCTGTCTCAGTCTGTCTCTGTCTGTCTCTGTCTGCCTCTGACTGTCTCTGTCTGTATCTGTCAGCCTCCGTCTGTCTCTGTCTGTCTCTGTCGGTCTCTGTCTGTCTCTGTCTACTCTGTCTGTCTCTGTCTGTCTCTGCCTGTCTCTGTCTGTCTCTGTCTGTCTCTGTCTGTCTCTGTCTGTCTCTGTCTGTCTCTGTCTATCTCTGTCTGCCTCTGTCTGTCTCAGTCTTCCTGTGTCAGCCTGTCTCCGTCTGCCTCAGTCTGTCTCTGTCTGTCTCAGTCTGTCTCTGCCTGTCTCTGTCTGTCTCTGATGTCTCTGCCTGTCTCTGTCTGTCTCCGTCTGCCTCAGTCTGTCTCTGTCTGTCTCTGTCTGCCTCTGACTGTCTCTGTCTGTATCTGTCAGCCTCCGTCTGTCTCTGTCTGTCTCTGTCGGTCTCTGTCTGTCTCTGTCTACTCTGTCTGTCTCTGTCTGTCTCTGCCTGTCTCTGTCTGTCTCTGTCTGTCTCTGTCTGTCTCTGTCTGTCTCTGTCTGTCTCTGTCTGTCTCCGTCTGCCTCAGTCTGTCTCTGTCTGTCTCTGTCTGTCTCTGTCTGTCTCTGTCTTCCTGTGTCAGTCTGTCTCCGTCTGTCTCTGTCTGTCTCTGTCTGTCTCTGTCTGTCTCTGTCTGCCTCTCTCTGTCTCTGTCTTCCTGTGTCAGTCTGTCTCCGTATGCCTCAGTCTGTCTCTGTCTGTCACTGTCTTCCTGTGTCAGTCTGTCTCCGTCTGCCTCAGTCTGTCTCTGTCTGTCTCCGTCTGTCTCTGTCGGTCGCTGTCTGTCTCTGTCTACTCTGTCTGTCTCTGTCTGTCTCTGCCTGTCTTTGTCTGTCTGTGTCTGTCTCTGTCTGTCTCTGTCTTCCTGTGTCAGTCTGTCTCCGTCTGTCTCTGTCAGTCTCTGTCTGCCTCCGTCTGTCTCAGTCTGTCTCTGTCGGTCTCTGTCTGTCTCTGTCTACTCTGTCTACTCTGTCTGTCTCTGTCTGTCTCTGCCTGTCTCTGTCTGTCTGTGTCTGTCTCTGTCTGTCTCCCTCTGTATCAGTCTGTGTCAGTCTGTCTCTGTCTGTCTCTGTCTGTCTCTGTCGGTCTCTGTCTGTCTCTGTCTACTCTGTCTGTCTCTGTCTGTCTCTGCCTGTCTCTGTCTGTCTCTGTCTGTCTCTGTCTGTCTCTGTCTGTCTCTGTCTGTCTCTGTCTGCCTCAGTCTGTCTCTGTCTGTCTCTGTCTGTCTCTGTCTGTCTCTGTCTGCCTCTGTCTGTCTCTGTCTACTCTGTCTGTCTCTGTCTGTCTCTGTCTGTCTCTGTCTGTCTCTGTCTATCTCTGTCTGCCTCTGTCTGTCTCAGTCTTCCTGTGTCAGCCTGTCTCCGTCTGCCTCAGTCTGTCTCTGTCTGTCTCAGTCTGTCTCTGCCTGTCTCTGTCTGTCTCTGATGTCTCTGCCTGTCTCTGTCTGTCTCCGTCTGCCTCAGTCTGTCTCTGTCTGTCTCTGTCTTCCTGTCTTGGTCTGTCTCTGTCTGTCTCTGACTGTCTCTGTCTGTATCTGTCAGCCTCCGTCTGTCTCTGTCTGTCTCTGTCTGTGTCATTCTGTCTTTGTCTGTCTCAGTCTGTCTCTGTCTGTCTCTGTCTGTCTCTGTCTGTCTCTGTCTGCCTCTCTCTGTCTCTGTCTTCCTGTGTCAGCCTGTCTCCGTCTGTCTCAGTCTGTCTCTGTCTGCCTCTGTCTGTCTCTGTCTGTATCAGTCTATCAGTGTCTTCCTGTGTCAGTCTGTCTCCGCATGCCTCAGTCTGTCTCTGTCTGTCCCTGTGTGCCTGTGTCAGTCTGTCTCCGTCTGCCTCAGTCTGTCTCTGTCTGTCTCCGTCTGTCTCTGTCGGTCGCTGTCTGTCTCTGTCTACTCTGTCTGTCTCTGTCTGTCTCTGCCTGTCTCTGTCTGTCTGTGTCTGTCTCTGTCTGTCTCCGTCTGTATCAGTCTGTGTCAGTCTGTCTCCGTCTGTCTCCGTCTGCCTCAGTCTGTCTCTGTCTATCTCTGTCTGCCTCTGTCTGTCTCAGTCTTCCTGTGTCAGCCTGTCTCCGTCTGCCTCAGTCTGTCTCTGTCTGTCTCTGTCTGTCTCAGTCTGTCTCTGTCTGTCTCTGTCTGCCTCTGACTGTCTCTGTCTGTATCTGTCAGCCTCCGTCTGTCTCTGTCTGTCTCTGTCGGTCTCTGTCTGTCTCTGTCTACTCTGTCTGTCTCTGTCTGTCTCTGCCTGTCTCTGTCTGTCTCTGTCTGTCTCTGTCTGTCTCTGTCTGTCTCTGTCTGTCTCTGTCTATCTCTGTCTGCCTCTGTCTGTCTCAGTCTTCCTGTGTCAGCCTGTCTCTGCCTGTCTCTGTCTGTCTCTGTCTGTCTCTGTCTGTCTCTGTCTGTCTCTGTCTGCCTCAGTCTGTCTCTGTCTGTCTCTGTCTGTCTCTGTCTGTCTCTGTCTGCCTCTGTCTGTCTCTGTCTACTCTGTCTGTCTCCGTCTGTCTCCGTCTGCCTCAGTCTGTCTCTGTCTATCTCTGTCTGCCTCTGTCTGTCTCAGTCTTCCTGTGTCAGCCTGTCTCCGTCTGCCTCAGTCTGTCTCTGTCTGTCTCTGTCTGTCTCAGTCTGTCTCTGTCTGTCTCTGTCTGCCTCTGACTGTCTCTGTCTGTATCTGTCAGCCTCCGTCTGTCTCTGTCTGTCTCTGTCGGTCTCTGTCTGTCTCTGTCTACTCTGTCTGTCTCTGTCTGTCTCTGCCTGTCTCTGTCTGTCTCTGTCTGTCTCTGTCTGTCTCTGTCTGTCTCTGTCTGTCTCTGTCTATCTCTGTCTGCCTCTGTCTGTCTCAGTCTTCCTGTGTCAGCCTGTCTCTGCCTGTCTCTGTCTGTCTCTGTCTGTCTCTGTCTGTCTCTGTCTGTCTCTGTCTGCCTCAGTCTGTCTCTGTCTGTCTCTGTCTGTCTCTGTCTGTCTCTGTCTGCCTCTGTCTGTCTCTGTCTACTCTGTCTGTCTCTGTCTGTCTCTGTCTGTCTCTGTCTGTCTCTGTCTATCTCTGTCTGCCTCTGTCTGTCTCAGTCTTCCTGTGTCAGCCTGTCTCCGTCTGCCTCAGTCTGTCTCTGTCTGTCTCAGTCTGTCTCTGCCTGTCTCTGTCTGTCTCTGATGTCTCTGCCTGTCTCTGTCTGTCTCCGTCTGCCTCAGTCTGTCTCTGTCTGTCTCTGTCTGCCTCTGACTGTCTCTGTCTGTATCTGTCAGCCTCCGTCTGTCTCTGTCTGTCTCTGTCGGTCTCTGTCTGTCTCTGTCTACTCTGTCTGTCTCTGTCTGTCTCTGCCTGTCTCTGTCTGTCTCTGTCTGTCTCTGTCTGTCTCTGTCTGTCTCTGTCTGTCTCTGTCTGTCTCCGTCTGCCTCAGTCTGTCTCTGTCTGTCTCTGTCTGTCTCTGTCTGTCTCTGTCTTCCTGTGTCAGTCTGTCTCCGTCTGTCTCTGTCTGTCTCTGTCTGTCTCTGTCTGTCTCTGTCTGCCTCTCTCTGTCTCTGTCTTCCTGTGTCAGTCTGTCTCCGTATGCCTCAGTCTGTCTCTGTCTGTCACTGTCTTCCTGTGTCAGTCTGTCTCCGTCTGCCTCAGTCTGTCTCTGTCTGTCTCCGTCTGTCTCTGTCGGTCGCTGTCTGTCTCTGTCTACTCTGTCTGTCTCTGTCTGTCTCTGCCTGTCTTTGTCTGTCTGTGTCTGTCTCTGTCTGTCTCTGTCTTCCTGTGTCAGTCTGTCTCCGTCTGTCTCTGTCAGTCTCTGTCTGCCTCCGTCTGTCTCAGTCTGTCTCTGTCGGTCTCTGTCTGTCTCTGTCTACTCTGTCTACTCTGTCTGTCTCTGTCTGTCTCTGCCTGTCTCTGTCTGTCTGTGTCTGTCTCTGTCTGTCTCCCTCTGTATCAGTCTGTGTCAGTCTGTCTCTGTCTGTCTCTGTCTGTCTCTGTCGGTCTCTGTCTGTCTCTGTCTACTCTGTCTGTCTCTGTCTGTCTCTGTCTGTCTCTGCCTGTCTCTGTCTGTCTCTGTCTGTCTCTGTCTGTCTCTGTCTGTCTCTGTCTGTCTCTGTCTGCCTCAGTCTGTCTCTGTCTGTCTCTGTCTGTCTCTGTCTGTCTCTGTCTGCCTCTGTCTGTCTCTGTCTACTCTGTCTGTCTCTGTCTGTCTCTGTCTGTCTCTGTCTGTCTCTGTCTATCTCTGTCTGCCTCTGTCTGTCTCAGTCTTCCTGTGTCAGCCTGTCTCCGTCTGCCTCAGTCTGTCTCTGTCTGTCTCAGTCTGTCTCTGCCTGTCTCTGTCTGTCTCTGATGTCTCTGCCTGTCTCTGTCTGTCTCCGTCTGCCTCAGTCTGTCTCTGTCTGTCTCTGTCTTCCTGTCTTGGTCTGTCTCTGTCTGTCTCTGACTGTCTCTGTCTGTATCTGTCAGCCTCCGTCTGTCTCTGTCTGTCTCTGTCTGTGTCATTCTGTCTTTGTCTGTCTCAGTCTGTCTCTGTCTGTCTCTGTCTGTCTCTGTCTGTCTCTGTCTGCCTCTCTCTGTCTCTGTCTTCCTGTGTCAGCCTGTCTCCGTCTGTCTCAGTCTGTCTCTGTCTGCCTCTGTCTGTCTCTGTCTGTATCAGTCTATCAGTGTCTTCCTGTGTCAGTCTGTCTCCGCATGCCTCAGTCTGTCTCTGTCTGTCCCTGTGTGCCTGTGTCAGTCTGTCTCCGTCTGCCTCAGTCTGTCTCTGTCTGTCTCCGTCTGTCTCTGTCGGTCGCTGTCTGTCTCTGTCTACTCTGTCTGTCTCTGTCTGTCTCTGCCTGTCTCTGTCTGTCTGTGTCTGTCTCTGTCTGTCTCCGTCTGTATCAGTCTGTGTCAGTCTGTCTCCGTCTGTCTCCGTCTGCCTCAGTCTGTCTCTGTCTATCTCTGTCTGCCTCTGTCTGTCTCAGTCTTCCTGTGTCAGCCTGTCTCCGTCTGCCTCAGTCTGTCTCTGTCTGTCTCTGTCTGTCTCAGTCTGTCTCTGTCTGTCTCTGTCTGCCTCTGACTGTCTCTGTCTGTATCTGTCAGCCTCCGTCTGTCTCTGTCTGTCTCTGTCGGTCTCTGTCTGTCTCTGTCTACTCTGTCTGTCTCTGTCTGTCTCTGCCTGTCTCTGTCTGTCTCTGTCTGTCTCTGTCTGTCTCTGTCTGTCTCTGTCTGTCTCTGTCTATCTCTGTCTGCCTCTGTCTGTCTCAGTCTTCCTGTGTCAGCCTGTCTCTGCCTGTCTCTGTCTGTCTCTGTCTGTCTCTGTCTGTCTCTGTCTGTCTCTGTCTGCCTCAGTCTGTCTCTGTCTGTCTCTGTCTGTCTCTGTCTGTCTCTGTCTGCCTCTGTCTGTCTCTGTCTACTCTGTCTGTCTCCGTCTGTCTCCGTCTGCCTCAGTCTGTCTCTGTCTATCTCTGTCTGCCTCTGTCTGTCTCAGTCTTCCTGTGTCAGCCTGTCTCCGTCTGCCTCAGTCTGTCTCTGTCTGTCTCTGTCTGTCTCAGTCTGTCTCTGTCTGTCTCTGTCTGCCTCTGACTGTCTCTGTCTGTATCTGTCAGCCTCCGTCTGTCTCTGTCTGTCTCTGTCGGTCTCTGTCTGTCTCTGTCTACTCTGTCTGTCTCTGTCTGTCTCTGCCTGTCTCTGTCTGTCTCTGTCTGTCTCTGTCTGTCTCTGTCTGTCTCTGTCTGTCTCTGTCTATCTCTGTCTGCCTCTGTCTGTCTCAGTCTTCCTGTGTCAGCCTGTCTCTGCCTGTCTCTGTCTGTCTCTGTCTGTCTCTGTCTGTCTCTGTCTGTCTCTGTCTGCCTCAGTCTGTCTCTGTCTGTCTCTGTCTGTCTCTGTCTGTCTCTGTCTGCCTCTGTCTGTCTCTGTCTACTCTGTCTGTCTCTGTCTGTCTCTGTCTGTCTCTGTCTGTCTCTGTCTATCTCTGTCTGCCTCTGTCTGTCTCAGTCTTCCTGTGTCAGCCTGTCTCCGTCTGCCTCAGTCTGTCTCTGTCTGTCTCAGTCTGTCTCTGCCTGTCTCTGTCTGTCTCTGATGTCTCTGCCTGTCTCTGTCTGTCTCCGTCTGCCTCAGTCTGTCTCTGTCTGTCTCTGTCTGCCTCTGACTGTCTCTGTCTGTATCTGTCAGCCTCCGTCTGTCTCTGTCTGTCTCTGTCGGTCTCTGTCTGTCTCTGTCTACTCTGTCTGTCTCTGTCTGTCTCTGCCTGTCTCTGTCTGTCTCTGTCTGTCTCTGTCTGTCTCTGTCTGTCTCTGTCTGTCTCTGTCTATCTCTGTCTGCCTCTGTCTGTCTCAGTCTTCCTGTGTCAGCCTGTCTCCGTCTGCCTCAGTCTGTCTCTGTCTGTCTCAGTCTGTCTCTGCCTGTCTCTGTCTGTCTCCGTCTGCCTCAGTCTGTCTCTGTCTGTCTCTGTCTGCCTCTGACTGTCTCTGTCTGTATCTGTCAGCCTCCGTCTGTCTCTGTCTGTCTCTGTCGGTCTCTGTCTGTCTCTGTCTACTCTGTCTGTCTCTGTCTGTCTCTGCCTGTCTCTGCCTGTCTCTGTCTGTCTGTGTCTGTCTCTGTCTGTCTCCGTCTGTATCAGTCTGTGTCAGTCTGTCTCCGTCTGTCTCCGTCTGCCTCAGTCTGTCTCTGTCTATCTCTGTCTGCCTCTGTCTGTCTCAGTCTTCCTGTGTCAGCCTGTCTCCGTCTGCCTCAGTCTGTCTCTGTCTGTCTCTGTCTGTCTCAGTCTGTCTCTGTCTGTCTCTGTCTGCCTCTGACTGTCTCTGTCTGTATCTGTCAGCCTCCGTCTGTCTCTGTCTGTCTCTGTCGGTCTCTGTCTGTCTCTGTCTACTCTGTCTGTCTCTGTCTGTCTCTGCCTGTCTCTGTCTGTCTCTGTCTGTCTCTGTCTGTCTCTGTCTGTCTCTGTCTGTCTCTGTCTATCTCTGTCTGCCTCTGTCTGTCTCAGTCTTCCTGTGTCAGCCTGTCTCTGCCTGTCTCTGTCTGTCTCTGTCTGTCTCTGTCTGTCTCTGTCTGTCTCTGTCTGCCTCAGTCTGTCTCTGTCTGTCTCTGTCTGTCTCTGTCTGTCTCTGTCTGCCTCTGTCTGTCTCTGTCTACTCTGTCTGTCTCCGTCTGTCTCCGTCTGCCTCAGTCTGTCTCTGTCTATCTCTGTCTGCCTCTGTCTGTCTCAGTCTTCCTGTGTCAGCCTGTCTCCGTCTGCCTCAGTCTGTCTCTGTCTGTCTCTGTCTGTCTCAGTCTGTCTCTGTCTGTCTCTGTCTGCCTCTGACTGTCTCTGTCTGTATCTGTCAGCCTCCGTCTGTCTCTGTCTGTCTCTGTCGGTCTCTGTCTGTCTCTGTCTACTCTGTCTGTCTCTGTCTGTCTCTGCCTGTCTCTGTCTGTCTCTGTCTGTCTCTGTCTGTCTCTGTCTGTCTCTGTCTGTCTCTGTCTATCTCTGTCTGCCTCTGTCTGTCTCAGTCTTCCTGTGTCAGCCTGTCTCTGCCTGTCTCTGTCTGTCTCTGTCTGTCTCTGTCTGTCTCTGTCTGTCTCTGTCTGCCTCAGTCTGTCTCTGTCTGTCTCTGTCTGTCTCTGTCTGTCTCTGTCTGCCTCTGTCTGTCTCTGTCTACTCTGTCTGTCTCTGTCTGTCTCTGTCTGTCTCTGTCTGTCTCTGTCTATCTCTGTCTGCCTCTGTCTGTCTCAGTCTTCCTGTGTCAGCCTGTCTCCGTCTGCCTCAGTCTGTCTCTGTCTGTCTCAGTCTGTCTCTGCCTGTCTCTGTCTGTCTCTGATGTCTCTGCCTGTCTCTGTCTGTCTCCGTCTGCCTCAGTCTGTCTCTGTCTGTCTCTGTCTGCCTCTGACTGTCTCTGTCTGTATCTGTCAGCCTCCGTCTGTCTCTGTCTGTCTCTGTCGGTCTCTGTCTGTCTCTGTCTACTCTGTCTGTCTCTGTCTGTCTCTGCCTGTCTCTGTCTGTCTCTGTCTGTCTCTGTCTGTCTCTGTCTGTCTCTGTCTGTCTCTGTCTATCTCTGTCTGCCTCTGTCTGTCTCAGTCTTCCTGTGTCAGCCTGTCTCCATCTGCCTCAGTCTGTCTCTGTCTGTCTCAGTCTGTCTCTGCCTGTCTCTGTCTGTCTCCGTCTGCCTCAGTCTGTCTCTGTCTGTCTCTGTCTGCCTCTGACTGTCTCTGTCTGTATCTGTCAGCCTCCGTCTGTCTCTGTCTGTCTCTGTCGGTCTCTGTCTGTCTCTGTCTACTCTGTCTGTCTCTGTCTGTCTCTGCCTGTCTCTGTCTGTCTCTGTCTGTCTCTGTCTGTCTCTGTCTGTCTCTGTCTGTCTCTGTCTGTCTCCGTCTGCCTCAGTCTGTCTCTGTCTGTCTCTGTCTGTCTCTGTCTGTCTCTGTCTTCCTGTGTCAGTCTGTCTCCGTCTGTCTCTGTCTGTCTCTGTCTGTCTCTGTCTGTCTCTGTCTGCCTCTCTCTGTCTCTGTCTTCCTGTGTCAGTCTGTCTCCGTATGCCTCAGTCTGTCTCTGTCTGTCCCTGTCTTCCTGTGTCAGTCTGTCTCCGTCTGCCTCAGTCTGTCTCTGTCTGTCTCCGTCTGTCTCTGTCGGTCGCTGTCTGTCTCTGTCTACTCTGTCTGTCTCTGTCTGTCTCTGCCTGTCTTTGTCTGTCTGTGTCTGTCTCTGTCTGTCTCTGTCTTCCTGTGTCAGTCTGTCTCCGTCTGTCTCTGTCAGTCTCTGTCTGCCTCCGTCTGTCTCAGTCTGTCTCTGTCGGTCTCTGTCTGTCTCTGTCTACTCTGTCTACTCTGTCTGTCTCTGTCTGTCTCTGCCTGTCTCTGTCTGTCTGTGTCTGTCTCTGTCTGTCTCCCTCTGTATCAGTCTGTGTCAGTCTGTCTCTGTCTGTCTCTGTCTGTCTCTGTCGGTCTCTGTCTGTCTCTGTCTACTCTGTCTGTCTCTGTCTGTCTCTGCCTGTCTCTGTCTGTCTCTGTCTGTCTCTGTCTGTCTCAGTCTGTCTCTGTCTGTCTCAGTCTGTCTCTGCCTGTCTCTGTCTGTCTCTGATGTCTCTGCCTGTCTCTGTCTGTCTCCGTCTGCCTCAGTCTGTCTCTGTCTGTCTCTGTCTGCCTCTGACTATCTCTGTCTGTATCTGTCAGCCTCCGTCTGTCTCTGTCTGTCTCTGTCGGTCTCTGTCTGTCTCTGTCTACTCTGTCTGTCTCTGTCTGTCTCTGCCTGTCTCTGTCTGTCTCTGTCTGTCTCTGTCTGTCTCTGTCTGTCTCTGTCTGTCTCTGTCTGTCTCCGTCTGCCTCAGTCTGTCTGTGTCTGTCTCAGTCTGTCTCTGTCTGTCTCTGTCTGTCTCTGTCTGCCTCTCTCTGTCTCTGTCTTCCTGTGTCAGCCTGTCTCCGTCTGTCTCAGTCTGTCTCTGTCTGCCTCTGTCTGTCTCTGTCTGTATCAGTCTATCAGTGTCTTCCTGTGTCAGTCTGTCTCCGTATGCCTCAGTCTGTCTCTGTCTGTCTCTGTCTTCCTGTGTCAGCCTGTCTCCGTCTGTCTCAGTCTGTCTCTGTCTGCCTCTGTCTGTCTCTGTCTGTATCAGTCTATCAGTGTCTTCCTGTGTCAGTCTGTCTCCGTATGCCTCAGTCTGTCTCTGTCTGTCCCTGTCTTCCTGTGTCAGTCTGTCTCCGTCTGCCTCAGTCTGTCTCTGTCTGTCTCCGTCTGTCTCTGTCGGTCGCTGTCTGTCTCTGTCTACTCTGTCTGTCTCTGTCTGTCTCTGCCTGTCTTTGTCTGTCTGTGTCTGTCTCTGTCTGTCTCCGTCTGTATCAGTCTGTGTCAGTCTGTCTCTGTCTGTCTCTGTCTGTCTCCGTCTGTCTCAGTTTGTCTCTGTCTGTCTCTGTCTGTCTCTGTCTGTCTCTGTCTGTCTCTGTCTTCCTGTGTCTGTCTGTCTCTGTCTTCCTGTGTCAGTCTGTCTCCGTCTGTCTCTATCTGTCTCTGTCTGCCTCCGTCTGTCTCAGTCTGTCTCTGTCGGTCTCTGTCTGTCTCTGTCTACTCTGTCTGTCTCTGTGTGTCTCTGTCTGTCTCTGTCTGTCTCTGTCTATCTCTGTCTGCCTCTGTCTGTCTCAGTCTTCCTGTGTCAGCCGGTCTCCGTCTGCCTCAGTCTGTCTCTGTCTGTCTCAGTCTGTCTCTGCCTGTATCTGTCTGTCTCTGATGTCTCTGCCTGTCTCTGTCTGGCTCAGTCTGTCTCTGTCTTCCTGTCTTGGTCTGTTTCTGTCAGTCTCTGACAGTCTCTGTCTGGCTCTGTCTGTCTCTGTCTGTCTCTGTCTGTCTCTGTCTGTCTCTGTCTTCCTGTGTCAGTCTGTCTCCGTCTGTCTCTGTCAGTCTCTGTCTGCCTCCGTCTGTCTCAGTCTGTCTCTGTCGGTCTCTGTCTGTCTCTGTCTACTCTGTCTACTCTGTCTGTCTCTGTCTGTCTCTGCCTGTCTCTGTCTGTCTGTGTCTGTCTCTGTCTGTCTCCCTCTGTATCAGTCTGTGTCAGTCTGTCTCTGTCTGTCTCTGTCTGTCTCTGTCGGTCTCTGTCTGTCTCTGTCTACTCTGTCTGTCTCTGTCTGTCTCTGCCTGTCTCTGTCTGTCTCTGTCTGTCTCTGTCTGTCTCTGTCTGTCTCTGTCTGTCTCTGTCTGTCTCTGTCTGCCTCAGTCTGTCTCTGTCTGTCTCTGTCTGTCTCTGTCTGTCTCTGTCTGCCTCTGTCTGTTTCTGTCTACTCTGTCTGTCTCTGTCTGTCTCTGTCTGTCTCTGTCTGTCTCTGTCTATCTCTGTCTGCCTCTGTCTGTCTCAGTCTTCCTGTGTCAGCCTGTCTCCGTCTGCCTCAGTCTGTCTCTGTCTGTCTCAGTCTGTCTCTGCCTGTCTCTGTCTGTCTCTGATGTCTCTGCCTGTCTCTGTCTGTCTCCGTCTGCCTCAGTCTGTCTCTGTCTGTCTCTGTCCGCCTCTGACTGTCTCTGTCTGTATCTGTCAGCCTCCGTCTGTCTCTGTCTGCCTCTGTCTGTCTCAGTCTTCCTGTGTCAGCCGGTCTCCGTCTGCCTCAGTCTGTCTCTGCCTGTCTCTGTCTGTCTCTGTCTGTCTCTGTCTGTCTCTGTCTGTCTCTGTCTGTCTCCGTCTGCCTCAGTCTGTCTCTGTCTGTCTCTGTCTGTCTCTGTCTGTCTCTGTCTTCCTGTGTCAGTCTGTCTCCGTCTGTCTCTGTCTGTCTCTGTCTGTCTCTGTCTGTCTCTGTCTGTCTCTGTCTGTCTCTGTCTGTCTCTGTCTGTCTCTGTCTTCCTGTGTCAGTCTGTCTCCGTCTGTCTCTGTCAGTCTCTGTCTGCCTCCGTCTGTCTCAGTCTGTCTCTGTCGGTCTCTGTCTGTCTCTGTCTACTCTGTCTACTCTGTCTGTCTCTGTCTGTCTCTGCCTGTCTCTGTCTGTCTGTGTCTGTCTCTGTCTGTCTCCCTCTGTATCAGTCTGTGTCAGTCTGTCTCTGTCTGTCTCTGTCTGTCTCTGTCGGTCTCTGTCTGTCTCTGTCTACTCTGTCTGTCTCTGTCTGTCTCTGTCTATCTCTGTCTGCCTCTGTCTGTCTCAGTCTTCCTGTGTCAGCCTGTCTCCGTCTGCCTCAGTCTGTCTCTGTCTGTCTCAGTCTGTCTCTGCCTGTCTCTGTCTGTCTCTGATGTCTCTGCCTGTCTCTGTCTGTCTCCGTCTGCCTCAGTCTGTCTCTGTCTGTCTCTGTCTGCCTCTGACTGTCTCTGTCTGTATCTGTCAGCCTCCGTCTGTCTCTGTCTGTCTCTGTCGGTCTCTGTCTGTCTCTGTCTACTCTGTCTGTCTCTGTCTGTCTCTGCCTGTCTCTGTCTGTCTCTGTCTGTCTCTGTCTGTCTCTGTCGGTCTCTGTCTGTCTCTGTCTGTCTCTGTCTGTCTCCGTCTGCCTCAGTCTGTCTCTGTCTGTCTCTGTCTGTCTCTGTCTGTCTCTGTCTTCCTGTGTCAGTCTGTCTCCGTCTGTCTCTGTCTGTCTCTGTCTGTCTCTGTCGGTCTCTGTCTGTCTCTGTCTACTCTGTCTGTCTCTGTCTGTCTCTGCCTGTCTCTGTCTGTCTCTGTCTGTCTCTGTCTGTCTCTGTCTGTCTCTGTCTGCCTCAGTCTGTCTCTGTCTGTCTCTGTCTGTCTCTGTCTGTCTCTGTCTGCCTCTGTCTGTCTCTGTCTACTCTGTCTGTCTCTGTCTGTCTCTGTCTGTCTCTGTCTGTCTCTGTCTATCTCTGTCTGCCTCTGTCTGTCTCAGTCTTCCTGTGTCAGCCTGTCTCCGTCTGCCTCAGTCTGTCTCTGTCTGTCTCAGTCTGTCTCTGCCTGTCTCTGTCTGTCTCTGATGTCTCTGCCTGTCTCTGTCTGTCTCCGTCTGCCTCAGTCTGTCTCTGTCTGTCTCTGTCTGCCTCTGACTGTCTCTGTCTGTATCTGTCAGCCTCCGTCTGTCTCTGTCTGTCTCTGTCGGTCTCTGTCTGTCTCTGTCTACTCTGTCTGTCTCTGTCTGTCTCTGCCTGTCTCTGTCTGTCTCTGTCTGTCTCTGTCTGTCTCTGTCTGTCTCTGTCTGTCTCTGTCTGTCTCCGTCTGCCTCAGTCTGTCTCTGTCTGTCTCTGTCTGTCTCTGTCTGTCTCTGTCTTCCTGTGTCAGTCTGTCTCCGTCTGTCTCTGTCTGTCTCTGTCTGTCTCTGTCTGTCTCTGTCTGTCTCTGTCTATCTCTGTCTGCCTCTGTCTCTCTCAGTCTTCCTGTGTCAGTCTGTCTCCGTCTGTCTCCGTCTGCCTCAGTCTGCCTCAGTCTGTCTCCGTCTGTCTCTGCCTGCCTTCGTCTGTCTCTGTCTGTCTCTGTCTTCCTGTGTCAGTCTGTCTCCGTCTGTCTCCGTCTGCCTCAGTCTGTCTCTGTCTGTCTCTGTCTGTGTCATTCTGTCTGTGTCTGTCTCAGTCTGTCTCTGTCTGTCTCTGTCTGTCTCTGTCTGCCTCTCTCTGTCTCTGTCTTCCTGTGTCAGCCTGTCTCCGTCTGTCTCAGTCTGTCTCTGTCTGCCTCTGTCTGTCTCTGTCTGTATCAGTCTATCAGTGTCTTCCTGTGTCAGTCTGTCTCCGTATGCCTCAGTCTGTCTCTGTCTGTCTCTGTCTTCCTGTGTCAGCCTGTCTCCGTCTGTCTCAGTCTGTCTCTGTCTGCCTCTGTCGGTCTCTGTCTGTATCAGTCTATCAGTGTCTTCCTGTGTCAGTCTGTCTCCGTATGCCTCAGTCTGTCTCTGTCTGTCCCTGTCTTCCTGTGTCAGTCTGTCTCCGTCTGCCTCAGTCTGTCTCTGTCTGTCTCTGTCTGTCTCTGTCTGCCTCTCTCTGTCTCTGTCTTCCTGTGTCAGTCTGTCTCCGTATGCCTCAGTCTGTCTCTGTCTGTCCCTGTCTTCCTGTGTCAGTCTGTCTCCGTCTGCCTCAGTCTGTCTCTGTCTGTCTCCGTCTGTCTCTGTCGGTCGCTGTCTGTCTCTGTCTACTCTGTCTGTCTCTGTCTGTCTCTGCCTGTCTTTGTCTGTCTGTGTCTGTCTCTGTCTGTCTCCGTCTGTATCAGTCTGTGTCAGTCTGTCTCTGTCTGTCTCTGTCTGTCTCCGTCTGTCTCAGTTTGTCTCTGTCTGTCTCTGTCTGTCTCTGTCTGTCTCTGTCTGTCTCTGTCTTCCTGTGTCTGTCTGTCTCTGTCTTCCTGTGTCAGTCTGTCTCCGTCTGTCTCTATCTGTCTCTGTCTGCCTCCGTCTGTCTCAGTCTGTCTCTGTCGGTCTCTGTCTGTCTCTGTCTACTCTGTCTGTCTCTGTCTGTCTCTGTCTGTCTCTGTCTGTCTCTGTCTATCTCTGTCTGCCTCTGTCTGTCTCAGTCTTCCTGTGTCAGCCGGTCTCCGTCTGCCTCAGTCTGTCTCTGTCTGTCTCAGTCTGTCTCTGCCTGTCTCTGTCTGTCTCTGATGTCTCTGCCTGTCTCTGTCTGGCTCAGTCTGTCTCTGTCTTCCTGTCTTGGTCTGTTTCTGTCAGTCTCTGACAGTCTCTGTCTGTCTCTGTCTGTCTCTGTCTGTCTCTGTCTTCCTGTGTCAGTCTGTCTCCGTCTGTCTCTGTCAGTCTCTGTCTGCCTCCGTCTGTCTCAGTCTGTCTCTGTCGGTCTCTGTCTGTCTCTGTCTACTCTGTCTACTCTGTCTGTCTCTGTCTGTCTCTGCCTGTCTCTGTCTGTCTGTGTCTGTCTCTGTCTGTCTCCCTCTGTATCAGTCTGTGTCAGTCTGTCTCTGTGTGTCTCTGTCTGTCTCTGTCGGTCTCTGTCTGTCTCTGTCTACTCTGTCTGTCTCTGTCTGTCTCTGCCTGTCTCTGTCTGTCTCTGTCTGTCTCTGTCTGTCTCTGTCTGTCTCTGTCTGTCTCTGTCTGTCTCTGTCTGCCTCAGTCTATCTCTGTCTGTCTCTGTCTGTCTCTGTCTGTCTCTGTCTGACTCTGTCTGTCTCTGTCTACTCTGTCTGTCTCTGTCTGTCTCTGTCTGTCTCTGTCTGTCTCTGTCTATCTCTGTCTGCCTCTGTCTGTCTCAGTCTTCCTGTGTCAGCCTGTCTCCGTCTGCCTCAGTCTGTCTCTGTCTGTCTCAGTCTGTCTCTGCCTGTCTCTGTCTGTCTCTGATGTGTCTGCCTGTCTCTGTCTGTCTCCGTCTGCCTCAGTCTGTCTCTGTCTGTCTCTGTCCGCCTCTGACTGTCTCTGTCTGTATCTGTCAGCCTCCGTCTGTCTCTGTCTGCCTCTGTCTGTCTCAGTCTTCCTGTGTCAGCCGGTCTCCGTCTGCCTCAGTCTGTCTCTGCCTGTCTCTGTCTGTCTCTGTCTGTCTCTGTCTGTCTCTGTCTGTCTCTGTCTGTCTCTGTCTGTCTCCGTCTGCCTCAGTCTGTCTCTGTCTGTCTCTGTCTGTCTCTGTCTGTCTCTGTCTGTCTCTGTCTGTCTCTGTCTGTCTCTGTCTGTCTCTGTCTGTCTCTGTCTGTCTCTGTCTGTCTCTGTCTGTCTCTGTCTTCCTGTGTCAGTCTGTCTCCGTCTGTCTCTGTCAGTCTCTGTCTGCCTCCATCTGTCTCAGTCTGTCTCTGTCGGTCTCTGTCTGTCTCTGTCTACTCTGTCTACTCTGTCTGTCTCTGTCTGTCTCTGCCTGTCTCTGTCTGTCTGTGTCTGTCTCTGTCTGTCTCCCTCTGTATCAGTCTGTGTCAGTCTGTCTCTGTCTGTCTCTGTCTGTCTCTCTCGGTCTCTGTCTGTCTCTGTCTACTCTGTCTGTCTCTGTCTGTCTCTGCCTGTCTCTGTCTGTCTCTGTCTGTCTCTGTCTGTCTCGGTCTGTCTCTGTCTGTCTCTGTCTGTCTCTGTCTGCCTCAGTCTGTCTCTGTCTGTCTCTGTCTGTCTCTGTCTGTCTCTGTCTGCCTCTGTCTGTCTCTGTCTACTCTGTCTGTCTCTGTCTGTCCCTGTCTTCCTGTGTCAGTCTGTCTCCGTCTGCCTCAGTCTGTCTCTGTCTGTCTCCGTCTGTCTCTGTCTGTCTCTGTCTGTCTCTGTCTGTCTCTGTCTGTCTCTGTCTGTCTCTGTCTGTCTCTGTCTGTCTCTGTCTGTCTCTGTCTGTCTCCGTCTGTCTCAGTCTGTTTCAGTTTGTCTCTGTCTGTCTCTGTCTGTCTCTGTCTGTCTCTGTCTGTCTCTGTCTGTCTCTGTCTGTCTCTGTCTGTCTCTGTCTGCCTCAGTCTGTCTCTGTCTGTCTCTGTCTGTCTCTGTCTGTCTCTGTCTGCCTCTGTCTGTCTCTGTCTACTCTGTCTGTCTCTGTCTGTCCCTGTCTTCCTGTGTCAGTCTGTCTCCGTCTGCCTCAGTCTGTCTCTGTCTGTCTCCGTCTGTCTCTGTCTGTCTCTGTCTGTCTCTGTCTGTCTCTGTCTGTCTCTGTCTGTCTCTGTCTGTCTCTGTCTGTCTCTGTCTGTCTCTGTCTTCCTGTGTCAGTCTGTCTCCGTCTGTCTCTGTCAGTCTCTGTCTGCCTCCGTCTGTCTCAGTCTGTCTCTGTCGGTCTCTGTCTGTCTCTGTCTACTCTGTCTACTCTGTCTGTCTCTGTCTGTCTCTGCCTGTCTTTGTCTGTCTGTGTCTGTCTCTGTCTGTCTCCGTCTGTATCAGTCTGTGTCAGTCTGTCTCTGTCTGTCTCTGTCTGTCTCTGCCTGTCTCTGTCTGTCTCTGTCTGTCTCTGTCTGTCTCTGTCTGTCTCTGTCTGTCTCTGTCTGTCTCTGTCTGCCTCAGTCTATCTCTGTCTGTCTCTGTCTGTCTCTGTCTGTCTCTGTCTGCCTCTGTCTGTCTCTGTCTACTCTGTCTGTCTCTGTCTGTCTCTGTCTGTCTCTGTCTGTCTCTGTCTGTCTCTGTCTGTCTCAGTCTGTCTCTGTCTGTCTCTGTCTGTCTCTGTCTGCCTCTCTCTGTCTCTGTCTTCCTGTGTCAGCCTGTGTCCGTCTGTCTCAGTCTGTCTCTGTCTGCCTCTGTCTGTCTCTGTCTGTATCAGTCTATCAGTGTCTTCCTGTGTCAGCCTGTCTCCGTCTGTCTCAGTCTGTCTCTGTCTGCCTCTGTCTGTCTCTGTCTGTATCAGTCTATCAGTGTCTTCCTGTGTCAGTCTGTCTCCGTATGCCTCAGTCTGTCTCTGTCTGTCCCTGTCTTCCTGTGTCAGTCTGTCTCCGTCTGCCTCAGTCTGTCTCTGTCTGTCTCTGTCTGTCTCTGTCTGCCTCTCTCTGTCTCTGTCTTCCTGTGTCAGTCTGTCTCCGTATGCCTCAGTCTGTCTCTGTCTGTCCCTGTCTTCCTGTGTCAGTCTGTCTCCGTCTGCCTCAGTCTGTCTCTGTCTGTCTCCGTCTGTCTCTGTCGGTCGCTGTCTGTCTCTGTCTACTCTGTCTGTCTCTGTCTGTCTCTGCCTGTCTTTGTCTGTCTGTGTCTGTCTCTGTCTGTCTCCGTCTGTATCAGTCTGTGTCAGTCTGTCTCTGTCTGTCTCTGTCTGTCTCCGTCTGTCTCAGTTTGTCTCTGTCTGTCTCTGTCTGTCTCTGTCTGTCTCTGTCTGTCTCTGTCTTCCTGTGTCTGTCTGTCTCTGTCTTCCTGTGTCAGTCTGTCTCCGTCTGTCTCTATCTGTCTCTGTCTGCCTCCGTCTGTCTCAGTCTGTCTCTGTCGGTCTCTGTCTGTCTCTGTCTACTCTGTCTGTCTCTGTCTGTCTCTGTCTGTCTCTGTCTGTCTCTGTCTATCTCTGTCTGCCTCTGTCTGTCTCAGTCTTCCTGTGTCAGCCGGTCTCCGTCTGCCTCAGTCTGTCTCTGTCTGTCTCAGTCTGTCTCTGCCTGTCTCTGTCTGTCTCTGATGTCTCTGCCTGTCTCTGTCTGGCTCAGTCTGTCTCTGTCTTCCTGTCTTGGTCTGTTTCTGTCAGTCTCTGACAGTCTCTGTCTGTCTCTGTCTGTCTCTGTCTGTCTCTGTCTGTCTCTGTCTGTCTCTGTCTTCCTGTGTCAGTCTGTCTCCGTCTGTCTCTGTCAGTCTCTGTCTGCCTCCGTCTGTCTCAGTCTGTCTCTGTCGGTCTCTGTCTGTCTCTGTCTACTCTGTCTACTCTGTCTGTCTCTGTCTGTCTCTGCCTGTCTCTGTCTGTCTGTGTCTGTCTCTGTCTGTCTCCCTCTGTATCAGTCTGTGTCAGTCTGTCTCTGTGTGTCTCTGTCTGTCTCTGTCGGTCTCTGTCTGTCTCTGTCTACTCTGTCTGTCTCTGTCTGTCTCTGTCTGTCTCTGTCTGTCTCTGTCTATCTCTGTCTGCCTCTGTCTGTCTCAGTCTTCCTGTGTCAGCCTGTCTCCGTCTGCCTCAGTCTGTCTCTGTCTGTCTCAGTCTGTCTCTGCCTGTCTCTGTCTGTCTCTGATGTCTCTGCCTGTCTCTGTCTGTCTCCGTCTGCCTCAGTCTGTCTCTGTCTGTCTCTGTCCGCCTCTGACTGTCTCTGTCTGTATCTGTCAGCCTCCGTCTGTCTCTGTCTGCCTCTGTCTGTCTCAGTCTTCCTGTGTCAGCCGGTCTCCGTCTGCTTCAGTCTGTCTCTGCCTGTCTCTGTCTGTCTCTGTCTGTCTCTGTCTGTCTCTGTCTGTCTCTGTCTGTCTCCGTCTGCCTCAGTCTGTCTCTGTCTGTCTCTGTCTGTCTCTGTCTGTCTCTGTCTGTCTCTGTCTGTCTCTGTCTGTCTCTGTCTGTCTCTGTCTGTCTCTGTCTGTCTCTGTCTTCCTGTGTCAGTCTGTCTCCGTCTGTCTCTGTCAGTCTCTGTCTGCCTCCATCTGTCTCAGTCTGTCTCTGTCGGTCTCTGTCTGTCTCTGTCTACTCTGTCTACTCTGTCTGTCTCTGTCTGTCTCTGCCTGTCTCTGTCTGTCTGTGTCTGTCTCTGTCTGTCTCCCTCTGTATCAGTCTGTGTCAGTCTGTCTCTGTCTGTCTCTGTCTGTCTCTGTCGGTCTCTGTCTGTCTCTGTCTACTCTGTCTGTCTCTGTCTGTCTCTGCCTGTCTCTGTCTGTCTCTGTCTGTCTCTGTCTGTCTCTGTCTGTCTCTGTCTGTCTCTGTCTGTCTCTGTCTGTCTCTGTCTGCCTCAGTCTGTCTGTCTGTCTGTGTCTGTCTCTGTCTGTCTCTGTCTGCCTCTGTCTGTCTCTGTCTACTCTGTCTGTCTCTGTCTGTCCCTGTCTTCCTGTGTCAGTCTGTCTCCGTCTGCCTCAGTCTGTCTCTGTCTGTCTCCGTCTGTCTCTGTCTGTCTCTGTCTGTCTCTGTCTGTCTCTGTCTGTCTCTGTCTGTCTCTGTCTGTCTCTGTCTGTCTCTGTCTGTCTCTGTCTTCCTGTGTCAGTCTGTCTCCGTCTGTCTCTGTCAGTCTCTGTCTGCCTCAGTCTGTCTGTCTGTCTGTGTCTGTCTCTGTCTGTCTCTGTCTGCCTCTGTCTGTCTCTGTCTACTCTGTCTGTCTCTGTCTGTCCCTGTCTTCCTGTGTCAGTCTGTCTCCGTCTGCCTCAGTCTGTCTCTGTCTGTCTCCGTCTGTCTCTGTCTGTCTCTGTCTGTCTCTGTCTGTCTCTGTCTGTCTCTGTCTGTCTCTGTCTGTCTCTGTCTGTCTCTGTCTGTCTCTGTCTTCCTGTGTCAGTCTGTCTCCGTCTGTCTCTGTCAGTCTCTGTCTGCCTCCGTCTGTCTCAGTCTGTCTCTGTCGGTCTCTGTCTGTCTCTGTCTACTCTGTCTACTCTGTCTGTCTCTGTCTGTCTCTGCCTGTCTCTGTCTGTCTGTGTCTGTCTCTGTCTGTCTCCCTCTGTATCAGTCTGTGTCAGTCTGTCTCTGTGTGTCTCTGTCTGTCTCTGTCGGTCTCTGTCTGTCTCTGTCTACTCTGTCTGTCTCTGTCTGTCTCTGCCTGTCTCTGTCTGTCTCTGTCTGTCTCTGTCTGTCTCTGTCTGTCTCTGTCTGTCTCTGTCTGTCTCTGTCTGCCTCAGTCTATCTCTGTCTGTCTCTGTCTGTCTCTGTCTGTCTCTGTCTGCCTCTGTCTGTCTCTGTCTACTCTGTCTGTCTCTGTCTGTCTCTGTCTGTCTCTGTCTGTCTCTGTCTATCTCTGTCTGCCTCTGTCTGTCTCAGTCTTCCTGTGTCAGCCTGTCTCCGTCTGCCTCAGTCTGTCTCTGTCTGTCTCAGTCTGTCTCTGCCTGTCTCTGTCTGTCTCTGATGTCTCTGCCTGTCTCTGTCTGTCTCCGTCTGTCTCAGTCTGTCTCTGTCTGTCTCTGTCCGCCTCTGACTGTCTCTGTCTGTATCTGTCAGCCTCCGTCTGTCTCTGTCTGCCTCTGTCTGTCTCAGTCTTCCTGTGTCAGCCGGTCTCCGTCTGCCTCAGTCTGTCTCTGCCTGTCTCTGTCTGTCTCTGTCTGTCTCTGTCTGTCTCTGTCTGTCTCTGTCTGTCTCCGTCTGCCTCAGTCTGTCTCTGTCTGTCTCTGTCTGTCTCTGTCTGTCTCTGTCTGTCTCTGTCTGTCTCTGTCTGTCTCTGTCTGTCTCTGTCTGTCTCTGTCTGTCTCTGTCTGTCTCTGTCTGTCTCTGTCTGTCTCTGTCTTCCTGTGTCAGTCTGTCTCCGTCTGTCTCTGTCTGCCTCCATCTGTCTCAGTCTGTCTCTGTCGGTCTCTGTCTGTCTCTGTCTACTCTGTCTACTCTGTCTGTCTCTGTCTGTCTCTGCCTGTCTCTGTCTGTCTGTGTCTGTCTCTGTCTGTCTCCCTCTGTATCAGTCTGTGTCAGTCTGTCTCTGTCTGTCTCTGTCTGTCTCTGTCGGTCTCTGTCTGTCTCTGTCTACTCTGTCTGTCTCTGTCTGTCTCTGTCTGTCTCCGTCTGTCTCAGTCTGTTTCAGTTTGTCTCTGTCTGTCTCTGTCTGTCTCTGTCTGTATCAGTCTGTGTCAGTCTGTCTCTGTCTGTCTCTGTCTGTCTCTGTCGGTCTCTGTCTGTCTCTGTCTACTCTGTCTGTCTCTGTCTGTCTCTGCCTGTCTCTGTCTGTCTCTGTCTGTCTCTGTCTGTCTCTGTCTGCCTCAGTCTGTCTCTGCCTGTCTCTGTCTGTCTCTGTCTGTCTCTGTCTGTCTCCGTCTGCCTCAGTCTGTCTCTGTCTGTCTCTGTCTGTCTCTGTCTGTCTCTGTCTGTCTCTGTCTTCCTGTGTCAGTCTGTCTCCGTCTGTCTCTGTCAGTCTCTGTCTGCCTCCGTCTGTCTCAGTCTGTCTCTGTCGGTCTCTGTCTGTCTCTGTCTACTCTGTCTACTCTGTCTGTCTCTGTCTGTCTCTGCCTGTCTCTGTCTGTCTGTGTCTGTCTCTGTCTGTCTCCCTCTGTATCAGTCTGTGTCAGTCTGTCTCTGTGTGTCTCTGTCTGTCTCTGTCGGTCTCTGTCTGTCTCTGTCTACTCTGTCTGTCTCTGTCTGTCTCTGCCTGTCTCTGTCTGTCTCTGTCTGTCTCTGTCTGTCTCTGTCTGTCTCTGTCTGTCTCTGTCTGTCTCTGTCTGCCTCAGTCTATCTCTGTCTGTCTCTGTCTGTCTCTGTCTGTCTCTGTCTGCCTCTGTCTGTCTCTGTCTACTCTGTCTGTCTCTGTCTGTCTCTGTCTGTCTCTGTCTGTCTCTGTCTATCTCTGTCTGCCTCTGTCTGTCTCAGTCTTCCTGTGTCAGCCTGTCTCCGTCTGCCTCAGTCTGTCTCTGTCTGTCTCAGTCTGTCTCTGCCTGTCTCTGTCTGTCTCTGATGTCTCTGCCTGTCTCTGTCTGTCTCCGTCTGCCTCAGTCTGTCTCTGTCTGTCTCTGTCCGCCTCTGACTGTCTCTGTCTGTATCTGTCAGCCTCCGTCTGTCTCTGTCTGCCTCTGTCTGTCTCAGTCTTCCTGTGTCAGCCGGTCTCCGTCTGCCTCAGTCTGTCTCTGCCTGTCTCTGTCTGTCTCTGTCTGTCTCTGTCTGT
The DNA here is from genome assembly GCA_947623535.1 of Coelioxys conoideus. Taxonomy (NCBI): domain Eukaryota; kingdom Metazoa; phylum Arthropoda; class Insecta; order Hymenoptera; family Megachilidae; genus Coelioxys; species Coelioxys conoideus. The sequence continues at coordinate 4,124,975 of OX392457.1, read as the reverse complement.
CTCTGTCTGTCTCTGTCTGTCTCCGTCTGCCTCAGTCTGTCTCTGTCTGTCTCTGTCTGTCTCTGTCTGTCTCTGTCTGTCTCTGTCTGTCTCTGTCTGTCTCTGTCTGTCTCTGTCTGTCTCTGTCTGTCTCTGTCTGTCTCTGTCTGTCTCTGTCTTCCTGTGTCAGTCTGTCTCCGTCTGTCTCTGTCAGTCTCTGTCTGCCTCCATCTGTCTCAGTCTGTCTCTGTCGGTCTCTGTCTGTCTCTGTCTACTCTGTCTACTCTGTCTGTCTCTGTCTGTCTCTGCCTGTCTCTGTCTGTCTGTGTCTGTCTCTGTCTGTCTCCCTCTGTATCAGTCTGTGTCAGTCTGTCTCTGTCTGTCTCTGTCTGTCTCTGTCGGTCTCTGTCTGTCTCTGTCTACTCTGTCTGTCTCTGTCTGTCTCTGTCTGTCTCCGTCTGTCTCAGTCTGTTTCAGTTTGTCTCTGTCTGTCTCTGTCTGTCTCTGTCTGTATCAGTCTGTGTCAGTCTGTCTCTGTCTGTCTCTGTCTGTCTCTGTCGGTCTCTGTCTGTCTCTGTCTACTCTGTCTGTCTCTGTCTGTCTCTGCCTGTCTCTGTCTGTCTCTGTCTGTCTCTGTCTGTCTCTGTCTGCCTCAGTCTGTCTCTGCCTGTCTCTGTCTGTCTCTGTCTGTCTCTGTCTGTCTCCGTCTGCCTCAGTCTGTCTCTGTCTGTCTCTGTCTGTCTCTGTCTGTCTCTGTCTGTCTCTGTCTGTCTCTGTCTGTCTCTGTCTGTCTCTGTCTGTCTCTGTCTGTCTCTGTCTGTCTCTGTCTGTCCCTGTCTTCCTGTGTCAGTCTGTCTCCGTCTGCCTCAGTCTGTCTCTGTCTGTCTCCGTCTGTCTCTGTCTGTCTCTGTCTGTCTCTGTCTGTCTCTGTCTGTCTCTGTCTGTCTCTGTCTGTCTCTGTCTGTCTCTGTCTGTCTCTGTCTGTCTCTGTCTGTCTCCGTCTGTCTCAGTCTGTTTCAGTTTGTCTCTGTCTGTCTCTGTCTGTCTCTGTCTGTCTCTGTCTGTCTCTGTCTGTCTCTGTCTGTCTCTGTCTGTCTCTGTCTGTCTCTGTCTGTCTCTGTCTGTCTCTGTCTGTCTCTGTCTGTCTCTGTCTGTCTCCGTCTGTCTCAGTCTGTTTCAGTTTGTCTCTGTCTGTCTCTGTCTGTCTCTGTCTGTATCAGTCTGTGTCAGTCTGTCTCTGTCTGTCTCTGTCTGTCTCTGTCGGTCTCTGTCTGTCTCTGTCTACTCTGTCTGTCTCTGTCTGTCTCTGCCTGTCTCTGTCTGTCTCTGTCTGTCTCTATCTGTCTCTGTCTGCCTCAGTCTGTCTCTGCCTGTCTCTGTCTGTCTCTGTCTGTCTCTGTCTGTCTCCGTCTGTCTCAGTCTGTGTCAGTCTGTCTCTGTCTGTCTCTGTCTGTCTCTGTCGGTCTCTGTCTGTCTCTGTCTACTCTGTCTGTCTCTGTCTGTCTCTGCCTGTCTCCGTCTGTCTCAGTCTGTCTCCGTCTGCCTCAGTCTGTCTCTGTCTTTCTCAGTCTGTCTCTGCCTGTCTCTGTCTGTCTCTGATGTCTCTGCCTGTCTCTGTCTGTCTCAGTCTGTCTCTGTCTTCCTGTCTTGGTCTGTTTCTGTCTGTCTCTGACAGTCTCTGTCTGTCTCTGTCTGTCTCTGTCTGTCTCTGTCTGTCTCTGTCTTCCTGTGTCAGTCTGTCTCCGTCTGTCTCTGTCTGTCTCTGTCTGCCTCCGTCTGTATCAGTCTGTCTCTGTCGGTCTCTGTCTGTCTCTGTCTACTCTGTCTGCCTCTGTCTGTCTCAGTCTTCCTGTGTCAGCCTGTCTCCGTCTGCCTCAGTCTGTCTCTGTCTGTCTCAGTCTGTCTCTGCCTGTCTCTGTCTGTCTCTGATGTCTCTGCCTGTCTCTGTCTGTCTCAGTCTGTCTCTGTCTTCCTGTCTTGGTCTGTTTCTGTCTGTCTCTGACAGTCTCTGTCTGTCTCTGTCTGTCTCTGTCTGTCTCTGTCTGTCTCTGTCTTCCTGTGTCAGTCTGTCTCCGTCTGTCTCTGTCTGTCTCTGTCTGCCTCTGTCTGTCTCAGTCTGTCTCTGTCGGTCTCTTTCTGTCTGTGTCTACTCTGTCTGTCTCTGTCTGTCTCTGCCTGTCTCTGTCTGTCTGTGTCTGTCTCTGTCTGTCTCCGTCTGTATCAGTCTGTGTCAGTCTGTCTCTGTCTGTCTCTGTCTGTCTCTGTCTGTCTCTGTCTGTCTCTGTCTGTCTCTGTCTGTCTCCGTCTGTCTCAGTCTGTCTCTGTCTACTCTGTCTGTCTCTGTCTGTCTCTGCCTGTCTCTGTCTGTCTCTGTCTGTCTCTGTCTGTCTCTGTATGTCTCAGTCTGTCTCTGTCTGTCTCTGCCTGCCTTCGTCTGTCTCTGTCTGTCTCTGTCTTCCTGTGTCAGTCTGTCTCCGTCTGTCTCCGTCTGCCTCAGTCTGTCTCTGTCTGTCTCTATCTGTCTCTGTCTGTCTCTGTCTGTCTCTGTCTGTCTCTGTCTGTCTCTGTCTGTCTCTGTCTGTCTCTGTCTGTCTCTGTCTGTCTCTGTCTTCCTGTCTTGGTCTGTCTCTGTCTGTCTCTGACTGTCTCTGTCTGTATCTGTCAGCCTCCGTCTGTCTCTGTCTGTCTCTGTCTGTGTCATTCTGTCTTTGTCTGTCTCAGTCTGTCTCTGTCTGTCTCTGTTTGTCTCTGTCTGTCTCTGTCTGCCTCTCTCTGTCTCTGTCTTCCTGTGTCAGCCTGTCTCCGTCTGTCTCAGTCTGTCTCTGTCTGCCTCTGTCTGTCTCTGTCTGTATCAGTCTATCAGTGTCTTCCTGTGTCAGTCTGTCTCCGCATGCCTCAGTCTGTCTCTGTCTGTCCCTGTCTGCCTGTGTCAGTCTGTCTCCGTCTGCCTCAGTCTGTCTCTGTCTGTCTCCGTCTGTCTCCGTCGGTCGCTGTCTGTCTCTGTCTACTCTGTCTGTCTCTGTCTGTCTCTGCCTGTCTCTGTCTGTCTGTGTCTGTCTCTGTCTGTCTCCGTCTGTATCAGTCTGTGTCAGTCTGTCTCCGTCTGTCTCCGTCTGCCTCAGTCTGTCTCAGTCTGTCTCTGTCTGTCTCTATCTGTCTCTGTCTGTCTCTGTCTGTCTCTGTCTGTCTCTGTCTGTCTCTGTCTGTCTCTGTCTGTGTCATTTTGTCTGTGTCTGTCTCAGTCTGTCTCTGTCTGTCTCTGTCTGTCTCTGTCTGCCTCAGTCTATCTCTGTCTGCCTCTGTCTGTGTCAGTCTTCCTGTGTCAGCCTGTCTCCGTCTGCCTCAGTCTGTCTCTGTCTGCCTCAGTCTGTCCCTGTCTGTCTCTGTCTGTCTCTGTCTGTCTCTGTCTACTCTGTCTGTCTCTGTCTGTCTCTGTCTGTCTCTGTCTATCTCTGTCTGCCTCTATCTGTCTCAGTCTTCCTGTGTCAGTCTGTCTCCGTCTGTCTCCGTCTGCCTCAGTCTGCCTCAGTCTGTCTCCGTCTGTCTCTGCCTGCCTTGGTCTGTCTCTGTCTGTCTCTGTCTTCCTGTGTCAGTCTGTCTCCGTATGCCTCAGTCTGTCCCTGTCTGTCCCTGTCTTCCTGTGTCAGTCTGTCTCCGTCTGCCTCAGTCTGTCTCTGTCTGTCTCAGTCTGTCTCTGTCTGTCTCTGTCTGTCTCTGTCTGTCTCTGTCTACTCTGTCTGTCTCTGTCTGTCTCTGTCTGTCTCTGTCTGTCTCTGTCTATCTCTGTCTGCCTCTGTCTGTCTCAGTCTTCCTGTGTCAGTCTGTCTCCGTCTGTCTCCGTCTGCCTCAGTCTGCGTCAGTCTGTCTCCGTCTGTCCCTGCCTGCCTTCGTCTGTCTCTGTCTGTCTCTGTCTTCCTGTGTCAATCTGTCTCCGTCTGTCTCCGTCTGCCTCAGTCTGTCTCTGTCTGTCTCTATCTGTCTCTGTCTGTCTCTGTCTACTCTGTCTGTCTCTGTCTGTCTCTGCCTGTCTCTGTCTGTCTGTGTCTGTCTCTGTCTGTCTCTGTCTGTCTCTGTCTGTCTCTGTCTGTCTCAGTCTGTCTCTGTCTGTCTCTGTCTGTCTCTGTCTGTCTCAGTCTGTCTCTGTCTGTCTCTGTCTGTCTCTGTCTGTCTCAGTCTGTCTCTGTCTGTCTCTGTCTGTCTCTGTCTATCTCTGTCTGCCTCTGTCTGTCTCAGTCTTCCTGTGTCAGTCTGTCTCCGTCTGTCTCCGTCTGCCTCAGTCTGCGTCAGTCTGTCTCCGTCTGTCTCTGCCTGCCTTCGTCTGTCTCTGTCTGTCTCTGTCTTCCTGTGTCAATCTGTCTCCGTCTGTCTCCGTCTGCCTCAGTCTGTCTCTGTCTGTCTCTATCTGTCTCTGTCTGTCTCTGTCTACTCTGTCTGTCTCTGTCTGTCTCTGCCTGTCTCTGTCTGTCTGTGTCTGTCTCTGTCTGTCTCTGTCTGTCTCTGTCTGTCTCTGTCTGTCTCAGTCTGTCTCAGTCTGTCTCTGTCTGTCTCTGTCTGTCTCAGTCTGCCTCAGTCTGTCTCCGTCTGTCTCTGCCTGCCTTGGTCTGTCTCTGTCTGTCTCTGTCTTCCTGTGTCAGTCTGTCTCCGTCTGTCTCCGTCTGCCTCAGTCTGCCTCTGTCTGTCTCTATCTGTCTCTGTCTGTCTCTGTTTGTCTCTGTCTGTCTCTGTCTGTCTCTGTCTTCCTGTCTTGGTCTGTCTCTGTCTGACTCTGACTGTCTCTGTCTGTATCTGTCAGCCTCCGTCTGTCTCTGTCTGTGTCTGTCTGTGTCATTCTGTCTGTGTCTGTCTCAGTCTGTCTCTGTCTGTCTCTGTCTGTCTCTGTCTTCCTGTGTCAGTCTGTCTCCGTCTGTCTCTGTCTGTCTCTGTCTGCCTCTGTCTGTCTCAGTCTGTCTCTGTCGGTCTCTTTCTGTCTGTGTCTACTCTGTCTGTCTCTGTCTGTCTCTGCCTGTCTCTGTCTGTCTGTGTCTGTCTCTGTCTGTCTCCGTCTGTATCAGTCTGTGTCAGTCTGTCTCTGTCTGTCTCTGTCTGTCTCTGTCTGTCTCTGTCTGTCTCTGTCTGTCTCTGTCTGTCTCCGTCTGTCTCAGTCTGTCTCTGTCTACTCTGTCTGTCTCTGTCTGTCTCTGCCTGTCTCTGTCTGTCTCTGTCTGTCTCTGTCTGTCTCTGTATGTCTCAGTCTGTCTCTGTCTGTCTCTGTCTGTCTCTGTCTGTCTCTGTCTGTGTCTGTCTGTCTCCGTCTGTCTCAGTCTGTTTCAGTTTGTCTCTGTCTGCCTCTCTCTGTCTCTGTCTTCCTGTGTCAGCCTGTCTCCGTCTGTCTCAGTCTGTCTCCGTCTGTCTCCGTCTGCCTCAGTCTGTCTCTGTCTGTCTCTGTCTGTCTCTGTCTTCCTGTCTTGGTCTGTCTCTGTCTGTCTCTGACTGTCTCTGTCTGTATCTGTCAGCCTCCGTCTGTCTCTGTCTGTCTCTGTCTGTGTCATTCTGTCTTTGTCTGTCTCAGTCTGTCTCTGTCTGTCTCTGTCTGTCTCTGTCTGTCTCTGTCTGTCTCTGTCTATCTCTGTCTGCCTCTGTCTGTCTCAGTCTTCCTGTGTCAGTCTGTCTCCGTCTGTCTCCGTCTGCCTCAGTCTGCGTCAGTCTGTCTCCGTCTGTCTCTGCCTGCCTTCGTCTGTCTCTGTCTGTCTCTGTCTTCCTGTGTCAATCTGTCTCCGTCTGTCTCCGTCTGCCTCAGTCTGTCTCTGTCTGTCTCTATCTGTCTCTGTCTGTCTCTGTCTACTCTGTCTGTCTCTGTCTGTCTCTGCCTGTCTCTGTCTGTCTGTGTCTGTCTCTGTCTGTCTCTGTCTGTCTCTGTCTGTCTCTGTCTGTCTCAGTCTGTCTCTGTCTGTCTCTGTCTGTCTCTGTCTGTCTCTGTCTGTCTCAGTCTGTCTCTGTCTGTCTCTGTCTGTCTCTGTCTGTCTCTGTCTGTCTCTGTCTTCCTGTGTCAGTCTGTCTCCGTCTGTCTCTGTCTGTCTCTGTCTGCCTCCGTCTGTCTCAGTCTGTCTCTGTCGGTCTCTGTCTGTCTCTGTCTACTCTGTCTGTCTCTGTCGGTCTCTGTCTGTCTCTGTCTGTCTCTGTCTATCTCTGTCTGCCTCTGTCTGTCTCAGTCTTCCTGTGTCAGTCTGTCTCCGTCTGTCTCCGTCTGCCTCAGTCTGCCTCAGTCTGTCTCCGTCTGTCTCTGCCTGCCTTGGTCTGTCTCTGTCTGTCTCTGTCTTCCTGTGTCAGTCTGTCTCCGTCTGTCTCCGTCTGCCTCAGTCTGCCTCTGTCTGTCTCTATCTGTCTCTGTCTGTCTCTGTTTGTCTCTGTCTGTCTCTGTCTGTCTCTGTCTTCCTGTCTTGGTCTGTCTCTGTCTGACTCTGACTGTCTCTGTCTGTATCTGTCAGCCTCCGTCTGTCTCTGTCTGTGTCTGTCTGTGTCATTCTGTCTGTGTCTGTCTCAGTCTGTCTCTGTCTGTCTCTGTCTGTCTCTGTCTTCCTGTGTCAGTCTGTCTCCGTCTGTCTCTGTCTGTCTCTGTCTGCCTCTGTCTGTCTCAGTCTGTCTCTGTCGGTCTCTTTCTGTCTGTGTCTACTCTGTCTGTCTCTGTCTGTCTCTGCCTGTCTCTGTCTGTCTGTGTCTGTCTCTGTCTGTCTCCGTCTGTATCAGTCTGTGTCAGTCTGTCTCTGTCTGTCTCTGTCTGTCTCTGTCTGTCTCTGTCTGTCTCTGTCTGTCTCTGTCTGTCTCCGTCTGTCTCAGTCTGTCTCTGTCTACTCTGTCTGTCTCTGTCTGTCTCTGCCTGTCTCTGTCTGTCTCTGTCTGTCTCTGTCTGTCTCTGTATGTCTCAGTCTGTCTCTGTCTGTCTCTGTCTGTCTCTGTCTGTCTCTGTCTGTGTCTGTCTGTCTCCGTCTGTCTCAGTCTGTTTCAGTTTGTCTCTGTCTGCCTCTCTCTGTCTCTGTCTTCCTGTGTCAGCCTGTCTCCGTCTGTCTCAGTCTGTCTCCGTCTGTCTCCGTCTGCCTCAGTCTGTCTCTGTCTGTCTCTATCTGTCTCTGTCTGTCTCTGTCTGTCTCTGTCTGTCTCTGTCTGTCTCTGTCTGTCTCTGTCTGTCTCTGTCTGTCTCTGTCTTCCTGTCTTGGTCTGTCTCTGTCTGTCTCTGACTGTCTCTGTCTGTATCTGTCAGCCTCCGTCTGTCTCTGTCTGTCTCTGTCTGTGTCATTCTGTCTTTGTCTGTCTCAGTCTGTCTCTGTCTGTCTCTGTCTGTCTCTGTCTGCCTCTCTCTGTCTCTGTCTTCCTGTGTCAGCCTGTCTCCGTCTGTCTCAGTCTGTCTCTGTCTGCCTCTGTCTGTCTCTGTCTGTATCAGTCTATCAGTGTCTTCCTGTGTCAGTCTGTCTCCGCATGCCTCAGTCTGTCTCTGTCTGTCCCTGTCTGCCTGTGTCAGTCTGTTTCCGTCTGCCTCAGTCTGTCTCTGTCTGTTTCCGTCTGTCTCTGTCGGTCGCTGTCTGTCTCTGTCTACTCTGTCTGTCTCTGTCTGTCTCTGCCTGTCTCTGTCTGTCTGTGTCTGTCTCTGTCTGTCTCCGTCTGTATCAGTCTGTGTCAGTCTGTCTCCGTCTGACTCCGTCTGCCTCAGTCTGTCTCAGTCTGTCTCTGTCTGTCTCTGTCTGTCTCGGTCTGTCTCAGTCTGTTTCAGTTTGTCCCTGTCTGTCTCTGTCTGTCTCTGTCTGTCTCTGTCTGTCTCTGTCTGTCTCTGTCTTCCTGTGTCAGTCTGTCTCCGTCTGTCTCTGTCTGTCTCTGTCTGCCTCCGTCTGTATCAGTCTGTCTCTGTCGGTCTCTGTCTGTCTCTGTCTACTCTGTCTGTCTCTGTCTGTCTCTGTCTGTCTCTGTCTGTCTCTGTCTGTCTCTGTCTATCTCTGTCTGCCTCTGTCTGTCTCAGTCTTCCTGTGTCAGCCTGTCTCCGTCTGCCTCAGTCTGTCTCTGTCTTTCTCAGTCTGTCTCTGCCTGTCTCTGTCTGTCTCTGATGTCTCTGCCTGTCTCTGTCTGTCTCAGTCTATCTCTGCCTGTCTCTGTCTGTCTCAGTCTGTCTCTGTCTTCCTGTCTTGGTCTGTTTCTGTCTGTCTCTGACAGTCTCTGTCTGTCTCTGTCTGTCTCTGTCTGTCTCTGTCTGTCTCTGTCTTCCTGTGTCAGTCTGTCTCCGTCTGTCTCTGTCTGTCTCTGTCTGCCTCCGTCTGTATCAGTCTGTCTCTGTCGGTCTCTGTCTGTCTCTGTCTACTCTGTCTGTCTCTGTCTGTCTCTGTCTGTCTCTGTCTGTCTCTGTCTATCTCTGTCTGCCTCTGTCTGTCTCAGTCTTCCTGTGTCAGCCTGTCTCCGTCTGCCTCAGTCTGTCTCTGTCTGTCTCAGTCTGTCTCTGCCTGTCTCTGTCTGTCTCTGATGTCTCTGCCTGTCTCTGTCTGTCTCAGTCTGTCTCTGTCTTCCTGTCTTGGTCTGTTTCTGTCTGTCTCTGACAGTCTCTGTCTGTCTCTGTCTGTCTCTGTCTGTCTCTGTCTGTCTCTGTCTTCCTGTGTCAGTCTGTCTCCGTCTGTCTCTGTCTGTCTCTGTCTGCCTCTGTCTGTCTCAGTCTGTCTCTGTCGGTCTCTTTCTGTCTGTGTCTACTCTGTCTGTCTCTGTCTGTCTCTGCCTGTCTCTGTCTGTCTGTGTCTGTCTCTGTCTGTCTCCGTCTGTATCAGTCTGTGTCAGTCTGTCTCTGTCTGTCTCTGTCTGTCTCTGTCTGTCTCTGTCTGTCTCTGTCTGTCTCTGTCTGTCTCTGTCTGTCTCCGTCTGTCTCAGTCTGTCTCTGTCTACTCTGTCTGTCTCTGTCTCTGCCTGTCTCTGTCTGTCTCTGTCTGTCTCTGTCTGTCTCTGTATGTCTCAGTCTGTCTCTGTCTGTCTCTGTCTGTTTCTGTCTGTCTCTGTCTGTCTCTGTCTGTCTCTGTCTGTCTCCGTCTGTCTCAGTCTGTTTCAGTTTGTCTCTGTCTGCCTCTCTCTGTCTCTGTCTTCCTGTGTCAGGCTGTCTCCGTCTGTCTCAGTCTGTCTCTGTCTGTCTCTGTCTGTCTCTGTCTGTCTCTGTCTGTCTGTGTCTGTCTCTGTCTGTCTCTGTCTGTCTCTGTCTTCCTGTGTCAGTCTGTCTCCGTCTGTCTCTGTCAGTCTCTGTCTGCCTCCATCTGTCTCAGTCTGTCTCTGTCGGTCTCTGTCTGTCTCTGTCTACTCTGTCTACTCTGTCTGTCTCTGTCTGTCTCTGTCTGTCTCTGCCTGTCTCTGTCTGTCTGTGTCTGTCTCTGTCTGTCTCCCTCTGTATCAGTCTGTGTCAGTCTGTCTCTGTCTGTCTCTGTCTGTCTCTGTCGGTCTCTGTCTGTCTCTGTCTACTCTGTCTGTCTCTGTCTGTCTCTGCCTGTCTCTGTCTGTCTCTTTCTGTCTCTGTCTGTCTCTGTCTGTCTCTGTCTGTCTCTGTCTGTCTCTGTCTGCCTCAGTCTGTCTCTGTCTGTCTCTGTCTGTCTCTGTCTGTCTCTGTCTGCCTCTGTCTGTCTCTGTCTACTCTGTCTGTCTCTGTCTGTCCCTGTCTTCCTGTGTCAGTCTGTCTCCGTCTGCCTCAGTCTGTCTCTGTCTGTCTCCGTCTGTCTCTGTCTGTCTCTGTCTGTCTCTGTCTGTCTCTGTCTGTCTCTGTCTGTCTCTGTCTGTCTCTGTCTGTCTCTGTCTGTCTCTGTCTGTCTCTGTCTGTCTCTGTCTGTCTCCGTCTGTCTCAGTCTGTTTCAGTTTGTCTCTGTCTGTCTCTGTCTGTCTCTGTCTGTCTCTGTCTGTCTCTGTCTGTCTCTGTCTGTCTCTGTCTGTCTCTGTCTGTCTCTGTCTGTCTCTGTCTGTCTCTGTCTGTCTCTGTCTGTCTCCGTCTGTCTCAGTCTGTTTCAGTTTGTCTCTGTCTGTCTCTGTCTGTCTCTGTCTGTATCAGTCTGTGTCAGTCTGTCTCTGTCTGTCTCTGTCTGTCTCTGTCGGTCTCTGTCTGTCTCTGTCTACTCTGTCTGTCTCTGTCTGTCTCTGCCTGTCTCTGTCTGTCTCTGTCTGTCTCTGTCTGTCTCTGTCTGCCTCAGTCTGTCTCTGCCTGTCTCTGTCTGTCTCTGTCTGTCTCTGTCTGTCTCCGTCTGTCTCAGTCTGTTTCAGTTTGTCTCTGTCTGTCTCTGTCTGTCTCTGTCTGTATCAGTCTGTGTCAGTCTGTCTCTGTCTGTCTCTGTCTGTCTCTGTCGGTCTCTGTCTATCAGTGTCTTCCTGTGTCAGTCTGTCTCCGTATGCCTCAGTCTGTCTCTGTCTGTCCCTGTCTTCCTGTGTCAGTCTGTCTCCGTCTGCCTCAGTCTGTCTCTGTCTGTCTCCGTCTGTCTCTGTCGGTCGCTGTCTGTCTCTGTCTACTCTGTCTGTCTCTGTCTGTCTCTGCCTGTCTCTGTCTGTCTGTGTCTGTCTCTGTCTGTCTCCGTCTGTATCAGTCTGTGTCAGTCTGTCTCTGTCTGTCTCTGTCTGTCTCTGTCTGTCTCTGTCTGTCTCTGTCTGTCTCTGTCTGTCTCGGTCTGTCTCAGTCTGTTTCAGTTTGTCCCTGTCTGTCTCTGTCTGTCTCTGTCTGTCTCTGTCTGTCTCTGTCTGTCTCTGTCTTCCTGTGTCAGTCTGTCTCCGTCTGTCTCTGTCTGTCTCTGTCTGCCTCCGTCTGTATCAGTCTGTCTCTGTCGGTCTCTGTCTGTCTCTGTCTACTCTGTCTGTCTCTGTCTGTCTCTGTCTGTCTCTGTCTGTCTCTGTCTATCTCTGTCTGCCTCTGTCTGTCTCAGTCTTCCTGTGTCAGCCTGTCTCCGTCTGCCTCAGTCTGTCTCTGTCTTTCTCAGTCTGTCTCTGCCTGTCTCTGTCTGTCTCTGATGTCTCTGCCTGTCTCTGTCTGTCTCAGTCTGTCTCTGTCTTCCTGTCTTGGTCTGTTTCTGTCTGTCTCTGACAGTCTCTGTCTGTCTCTGTCTGTCTCTGTCTGTCTCTGTCTGTCTCTGTCTTCCTGTGTCAGTCTGTCTCCGTCTGTCTCTGTCTGTCTCTGTCTGCCTCCGTCTGTATCAGTCTGTCTCTGTCGGTCTCTGTCTGCCTCTGTCTACTCTGTCTGTCTCTGTCTGTCTCTGTCTGTCTCTGTCTGTCTCTGTCTATCTCTGTCTGCCTCTGTCTGTCTCAGTCTTCCTGTGTCAGCCTGTCTCCGTCTGCCTCAGTCTGTCTCTGTCTGTCTCAGTCTGTCTCTGCCTGTCTCTGTCTGTCTCTGATGTCTCTGCCTGTCTCTGTCTGTCTCAGTCTGTCTCTGTCTTCCTGTCTTGGTCTGTTTCTGTCGGTCTCTGACAGTCTCTGTCTGTCTCAGTCTGTCTCTGTCTTCCTGTCTTGGTCTGTTTCTGTCTGTCTCTGACAGTCTCTGTCTGTCTCTGTCTGTCTCTGTCTGTCTCTGTCTGTCTCTGTCTTCCTGTGTCAGTCTGTCTCCGTCTGTCTCTGTCTGTCTCTGTCTGCCTCTGTCTGTCTCAGTCTGTCTCTGTCGGTCTCTTTCTGTCTGTGTCTACTCTGTCTGTCTCTGTCTGTCTCTGCCTGTCTCTGTCTGTCTCTGTCTGTCTCTGTCTGTCTCTGTATGTCTCAGTCTGTCTCTGTCTGTCTCTGTCTGTCTCTGTCTGTCTCTGTCTGTCTGTGTCTGTCTCTGTCTGTCTCCGTCTGTATCAGTCTGTGTCAGTCTGTCTCTGTCTGTCTCCGTCTGTCTCCGTCTGCCTCAGTCTGCCTCAGTCTGTCTCCGTCTGTCTCTGCCTGCCTTCGTCTGTCTCTGTCTGTCTCTGTCTTCCTGTGTCAGTCTGTCTCCGTCTGTCTCCGTCTGCCTCAGTCTGTCTCTGTCTGTCTCTATCTGTCTCTGTCTGTCTCTGTCTGTCTCTGTCTGTCTCTGTCTGTCTCTGTCTGTCTCTGTCTGTCTCTGTCTGTCTCTGTCTGTCTCTGTCTTCCTGTCTTGGTCTGTCTCTGTCTGCCTCTCTCTGTCTCTGTCTTCCTGTGTCAGCCTGTCTCCGTCTGTCTCAGTCTGTCTCTGTCTGCCTCTGTCTGTCTCTGTCTGTATCAGTCTATCAGTGTCTTCCTGTGTCAGTCTGTCTCCGCATGCCTCAGTCTGTCTCTGTCTGTCCCTGTCTGCCTGTGTCAGTCTGTCTCCGTCTGCCTCAGTCTGTCTCTGTCTGTCTCCGTCTGTCTCCGTCGGTCGCTGTCTGTCTCTGTCTACTCTGTCTGTCTCTGTCTGTCTCTGCCTGTCTCTGTCTGTCTGTGTCTGTCTCTGTCTGTCTCCGTCTGTATCAGTCTGTGTCAGTCTGTCTCCGTCTGTCTCCGTCTGCCTCAGTCTGTCTCAGTCTGTCTCTGTCTGTCTCTATCTGTCTCTGTCTGTCTCTGTCTGTCTCTGTCTGTCTCTGTCTGTCTCTGTCTGTCTCTGTCTGTGTCATTTTGTCTGTGTCTGTCTCAGTCTGTCTCTGTCTGTCTCTGTCTGTCTCTGTCTGCCTCAGTCTATCTCTGTCTGCCTCTGTCTGTGTCAGTCTTTCTGTGTCAGCCTGTCTCCGTCTGCCTCAGTCTGTCTCTGTCTGCCTCAGTCTGTCCCTGTCTGTCTCTGTCTGTCTCTGTCTGTCTCTGTCTACTCTGTCTGTCTCTGTCTGTCTCTGTCTGTCTCTGTCTATCTCTGTCTGCCTCTATCTGTCTCAGTCTTCCTGTGTCAGTCTGTCTCCGTCTGTCTCCGTCTGCCTCAGTCTGCCTCAGTCTGTCTCCGTCTGTCTCTGCCTGCCTTGGTCTGTCTCTGTCTGTCTCTGTCTTCCTGTGTCAGTCTGTCTCCGTCTGTCTCCGTCTGCCTCAGTCTGTCTCTGTCTGTCTCTATCTGTCTCTGTCTGTCTCAGTTTGTCTCTGTCTGTCTCTGTCTTCCTGTCTTGGTCTGTCTCTGTCTGACTCTGACTGTCTCTGTCTGTATCTGTCAGCCTCCGTCTGTCTCTGTCTGTCTCTGTCTGTGCCATTCTGTCTGTGTCTGTCTCAGTCTGTCTCTGTCTGTCTCTGTCTGTCTCTGTCTGCCTCTCTCTGTCTCTGTCTTCCTGTGTCAGCCTGTCTCCGTCTGTCTCAGTCTGTCTCTGTCTGCCTCTGTCTGTCTCTGTCTGTATCAGTCTATCAGTGTCTTCCTGTGTCAGTCTGTCTCCGTATGCCTCAGTCTGTCTCTGTCTGTCCCTGTCTTCCTGTGTCAGTCTGTCTCCGTCTGCCTCAGTCTGTCTCTGTCTGTCTCAGTCTGTCTCTGTCTGTCTCTGTCTGTCTCTGTCTACTCTGTCTGTCTCTGTCTGTCTCTGTCTGTCTCTGTCTGTCTCTGTCTATCTCTGTCTGCCTCTGTCTGTCTCAGTCTTCCTGTGTCAGTCTGTCTCCGTCTGTCTCCGTCTGCCTCAGTCTGCGTCAGTCTGTCTCCGTCTGTCTCTGCCTGCCTTCGTCTGTCTCTGTCTGTCTCTGTCTTCCTGTGTCAATCTGTCTCCGTCTGTCTCCGTCTGCCTCAGTCTGTCTCTGTCTGTCTCTATCTGTCTCTGTCTGTCTCTGTCTACTCTGTCTGTCTCTGTCTGTCTCTGCCTGTCTCTGTCTGTCTGTGTCTGTCTCTGTCTGTCTCTGTCTGTCTCTGTCTGTCTCTGTCTGTCTCAGTCTGTCTCTGTCTGTCTCTGTCTGTCTCTGTCTGTCTCAGTCTGTCTCTGTCTGTCTCTGTCTGTCTCTGTCTGTCTCAGTCTGTCTCTGTCTGTCTCTGTCTGTCTCTGTCTATCTCTGTCTGCCTCTGTCTGTCTCAGTCTTCCTGTGTCAGTCTGTCTCCGTCTGTCTCCGTCTGCCTCAGTCTGCGTCAGTCTGTCTCCGTCTGTCTCTGCCTGCCTTCGTCTGTCTCTGTCTGTCTCTGTCTTCCTGTGTCAATCTGTCTCCGTCTGTCTCCGTCTGCCTCAGTCTGTCTCTGTCTGTCTCTATCTGTCTCTGTCTGTCTCTGTCTACTCTGTCTGTCTCTGTCTGTCTCTGCCTGTCTCTGTCTGTCTGTGTCTGTCTCTGTCTGTCTCTGTCTGTCTCTGTCTGTCTCTGTCTGTCTCAGTCTGTCTCTGTCTGTCTCTGTCTGTCTCTGTCTGTCTCTGTCTGTCTCAGTCTGTCTCTGTCTGTCTCTGTCTGTCTCTGTCTGTCTCTGTCTGTCTCTGTCTTCCTGTGTCAGTCTGTCTCCGTCTGTCTCTGTCTGTCTCTGTCTGCCTCCGTCTGTCTCAGTCTGTCTCTGTCGGTCTCTGTCTGTCTCTGTCTACTCTGTCTGTCTCTGTCGGTCTCTGTCTGTCTCTGTCTGTCTCTGTCTATCTCTGTCTGCCTCTGTCTGTCTCAGTCTTCCTGTGTCAGTCTGTCTCCGTCTGTCTCCGTCTGCCTCAGTCTGCCTCAGTCTGTCTCCGTCTGTCTCTGCCTGCCTTGGTCTGTCTCTGTCTGTCTCTGTCTTCCTGTGTCAGTCTGTCTCCGTCTGTCTCCGTCTGCCTCAGTCTGCCTCTGTCTGTCTCTATCTGTCTCTGTCTGTCTCTGTTTGTCTCTGTCTGTCTCTGTCTGTCTCTGTCTTCCTGTCTTGGTCTGTCTCTGTCTGACTCTGACTGTCTCTGTCTGTATCTGTCAGCCTCCGTCTGTCTCTGTCTGTGTCTGTCTGTGTCATTCTGTCTGTGTCTGTCTCAGTCTGTCTCTGTCTGTCTCTGTCTGTCTCTGTCTTCCTGTGTCAGTCTGTCTCCGTCTGTCTCTGTCTGTCTCTGTCTGCCTCTGTCTGTCTCAGTCTGTCTCTGTCGGTCTCTTTCTGTCTGTGTCTACTCTGTCTGTCTCTGTCTGTCTCTGCCTGTCTCTGTCTGTCTGTGTCTGTCTCTGTCTGTCTCCGTCTGTATCAGTCTGTGTCAGTCTGTCTCTGTCTGTCTCTGTCTGTCTCTGTCTGTCTCTGTCTGTCTCTGTCTGTCTCTGTCTGTCTCTGTCTGTCTCCGTCTGTCTCAGTCTGTCTCTGTCTACTCTGTCTGTCTCTGTCTGTCTCTGCCTGTCTCTGTCTGTCTCTGTCTGTCTCTGTCTGTCTCTGTATGTCTCAGTCTGTCTCTGTCTGTCTCTGTCTGTCTCTGTCTGTCTCTGTCTGTGTCTGTCTGTCTCGGTCTGTCTCAGTCTGTTTCAGTTTGTCTCTGTCTGCCTCTCTCTGTCTCTGTCTTCCTGTGTCAGCCTGTCTCCGTCTGTCTCAGTCTGTCTCCGTCTGTCTCCGTCTGCCTCAGTCTGTCTCTGTCTGTCTCTATCTGTCTCTGTCTGTCTCTGTCTGTCTCTGTCTGTCTCTGTCTGTCTCTGTCTGTCTCTGTCTGTCTCTGTCTGTCTCTGTCTTCCTGTCTTGGTCTGTCTCTGTCTGTCTCTGACTGTCTCTGTCTGTATCTGTCAGCCTCCGTCTGTCTCTGTCTGTCTCTGTCTGTGTCATTCTGTCTTTGTCTGTCTCAGTCTGTCTCTGTCTGTCTCTGTCTGTCTCTGTCTGCCTCTCTCTGTCTCTGTCTTCCTGTGTCAGCCTGTCTCCGTCTGTCTCAGTCTGTCTCTGTCTGCCTCTGTCTGTCTCTGTCTGTATCAGTCTATCAGTGTCTTCCTGTGTCAGTCTGTCTCCGCATGCCTCAGTCTGTCTCTGTCTGTCCCTGTCTGCCTGTGTCAGTCTGTTTCCGTCTGCCTCAGTCTGTCTCTGTCTGTTTCCGTCTGTCTCTGTCGGTCGCTGTCTGTCTCTGTCTACTCTGTCTGTCTCTGTCTGTCTCTGCCTGTCTCTGTCTGTCTGTGTCTGTCTCTGTCTGTCTCCGTCTGTATCAGTCTGTGTCAGTCTGTCTCCGTCTGACTCCGTCTGCCTCAGTCTGTCTCAGTCTGTCTCTGTCTGTCTCTGTCTGTCTCGGTCTGTCTCAGTCTGTTTCAGTTTGTCCCTGTCTGTCTCTGTCTGTCTCTGTCTGTCTCTGTCTGTCTCTGTCTGTCTCTGTCTTCCTGTGTCAGTCTGTCTCCGTCTGTCTCTGTCTGTCTCTGTCTGTCTCTGTCTGTCTCTGTCTTCCTGTGTCAGTCTGTCTCCGTCTGTCTCTGTCTGTCTCTGTCTGCCTCCGTCTGTATCAGTCTGTCTCTGTCGGTCTCTGTCTGTCTCTGTCTACTCTGTCTGTCTCTGTCTGTCTCTGTCTGTCTCTGTCTGTCTCTGTCTATCTCTGTCTGCCTCTGTCTGTCTCAGTCTTCCTGTGTCAGCCTGTCTCCGTCTGCCTCAGTCTGTCTCTGTCTGTCTCAGTCTGTCTCTGCCTGTCTCTGTCTGTCTCTGATGTCTCTGCCTGTCTCTGTCTGTCTCAGTCTGTCTCTGTCTTCCTGTCTTGGTCTGTTTCTGTCTGTCTCTGACAGTCTCTGTCTGTCTCTGTCTGTCTCTGTCTGTCTCTGTCTGTCTCTGTCTTCCTGTGTCAGTCTGTCTCCGTCTGTCTCTGTCTGTCTCTGTCTGCCTCTGTCTGTCTCAGTCTGTCTCTGTCGGTCTCTTTCTGTCTGTGTCTACTCTGTCTGTCTCTGTCTGTCTCTGCCTGTCTCTGTCTGTCTGTGTCTGTCTCTGTCTGTCTCCGTCTGTATCAGTCTGTGTCAGTCTGTCTCTGTCTGTCTCTGTCTGTCTCTGTCTGTCTCTGTCTGTCTCTGTCTGTCTCTGTCTGTCTCTGTCTGTCTCCGTCTGTCTCAGTCTGTCTCTGTCTACTCTGTCTGTCTCTGTCTGTCTCTGCCTGTCTCTGTCTGTCTCTGTCTGTCTCTGTCTGTCTCTGTATGTCTCAGTCTGTCTCTGTCTGTCTCTGTCTGTCTCTGTCTGTCTCTGTCTGTCTCTGTCTGTCTCTGTCTGTCTCCGTCTGTCTCAGTCTGTTTCAGTTTGTCTCTGTCTGCCTCTCTCTGTCTCTGTCTTCCTGTGTCAGGCTGTCTCCGTCTGTCTCAGTCTGTCTCTGTCTGTCTCTGTCTGTCTCTGTCTGTCTCTGTCTGTCTCCGTCTGTCTCCGTCTGCCTCAGTCTGCCTCAGTCTGTCTCCGTCTGTCTCTGCCTGCCTTCGTCTGTCTCTGTCTGTCTCTGTCTTCCTGTGTCAGTCTGTCTCCGTCTGTCTCCGTCTGCCTCAGTCTGTCTCTGTCTGTCTCTATCTGTCTCTGTCTGTCTCTGTCTGTCTCTGTCTGTCTCTGTCTGTCTCTGTCTGTCTCTGTCTGTCTCTGTCTTCCTGTCTTGGTCTGTCTCTGTCTGTCTCTGACTGTCTCTGTCTGTATCTGTCAGCCTCCGTCTGTCTCTGTCTGTCTCTGTCTGTGTCATTCTGTCTTTGTCTGTCTCAGTCTGTCTCTGTCTGTCTCTGTCTGTCTCTGTCTGTCTCTGTCTGTCTCTGTCTGCCTCTCTCTGTCTCTGTCTTCCTGTGTCAGCCTGTCTCCGTCTGTCTCAGTCTGTCTCTGTCTGCCTCTGTCTGTCTCTGTCTGTATCAGTCTATCAGTGTCTTCCTGTGTCAGTCTGTCTCCGCATGCCTCAGTCTGTCTCTGTCTGTCCCTGTCTGCCTGTGTCAGTCTGTCTCCGTCTGCCTCAGTCTGTCTCTGTCTGTCTCCGTCTGTCTCCGTCGGTCGCTGTCTGTCTCTGTCTACTCTGTCTGTCTCTGTCTGTCTCTGCCTGTCTCTGTCTGTCTGTGTCTGTCTCTGTCTGTCTCCGTCTGTATCAGTCTGTGTCAGTCTGTCTCCGTCTGTCTCCGTCTGCCTCAGTCTGTCTCAGTCTGTCTCTGTCTGTCTCTATCTGTCTCTGTCTGTCTCTGTCTGTCTCTGTCTGTCTCTGTCTGTCTCTGTCTGTCTCTGTCTGTGTCATTTTGTCTGTGTCTGTCTCAGTCTGTCTCTGTCTGTCTCTGTCTGTCTCTGTCTGCCTCAGTCTATCTCTGTCTGCCTCTGTCTGTGTCAGTCTTCCTGTGTCAGCCTGTCTCCGTCTGCCTCAGTCTGTCTCTGTCTGCCTCAGTCTGTCCCTGTCTGTCTCTGTCTGTCTCTGTCTGTCTCTGTCTACTCTGTCTGTCTCTGTCTGTCTCTGTCTGTCTCTGTCTATCTCTGTCTGCCTCTATCTGTCTCAGTCTTCCTGTGTCAGTCTGTCTCCGTCTGTCTCCGTCTGCCTCAGTCTGCCTCAGTCTGTCTCCGTCTGTCTCTGCCTGCCTTGGTCTGTCTCTGTCTGTCTCTGTCTTCCTGTGTCAGTCTGTCTCCGTCTGTCTCCGTCTGCCTCAGTCTGTCTCTGTCTGTCTCTATCTGTCTCTGTCTGTCTCTGTTTGTCTCTGTCTGTCTCTGTCTTCCTGGCTTGGTCTGTCTCTGTCTGACTCTGACTGTCTCTGTCTGTATCTGTCAGCCTCCGTCTGTCTCTGTCTGTCTCTGTCTGTGTCATTCTGTCTGTGTCTGTCTCAGTCTGTCTCTGTCTGTCTCTGTCTGTCTCTGTCTGCCTCTCTCTGTCTCTGTCTTCCTGTGTCAGCCTGTCTCCGTCTGTCTCAGTCTGTCTCTGTCTGCCTCTGTCTGTCTCTGTCTGTATCAGTCTATCAGTGTCTTCCTGTGTCAGTCTGTCTCCGTATGCCTCAGTCTGTCTCTGTCTGTCCCTGTCTTCCTGTGTCAGTCTGTCTCCGTCTGCCTCAGTCTGTCTCTGTCTGTCTCAGTCTGTCTCTGTCTGTCTCTGTCTGTCTCTGTCTACTCTGTCTGTCTCTGTCTGTCTCTGTCTGTCTCTGTCTGTCTCTGTATGTCTCAGTCTGTCTCTGTCTGTCTCTGTCTGTCTCTGTCTGTCTCTGTCTGTGTCTGTCTGTCTCGGTCTGTCTCAGTCTGTTTCAGTTTGTCTCTGTCTGCCTCTCTCTGTCTCTGTCTTCCTGTGTCAGCCTGTCTCCGTCTGTCTCAGTCTGTCTCCGTCTGTCTCCGTCTGCCTCAGTCTGTCTCTGTCTGTCTCTATCTGTCTCTGTCTGTCTCTGTCTGTCTCTGTCTGTCTCTGTCTGTCTCTGTCTGTCTCTGTCTGTCTCTGTCTGTCTCTGTCTTCCTGTCTTGGTCTGTCTCTGTCTGTCTCTGACTGTCTCTGTCTGTATCTGTCAGCCTCCGTCTGTCTCTGTCTGTCTCTGTCTGTGTCATTCTGTCTTTGTCTGTCTCAGTCTGTCTCTGTCTGTCTCTGTCTGTCTCTGTCTGCCTCTCTCTGTCTCTGTCTTCCTGTGTCAGCCTGTCTCCGTCTGTCTCAGTCTGTCTCTGTCTGCCTCTGTCTGTCTCTGTCTGTATCAGTCTATCAGTGTCTTCCTGTGTCAGTCTGTCTCCGCATGCCTCAGTCTGTCTCTGTCTGTCCCTGTCTGCCTGTGTCAGTCTGTTTCCGTCTGCCTCAGTCTGTCTCTGTCTGTTTCCGTCTGTCTCTGTCGGTCGCTGTCTGTCTCTGTCTACTCTGTCTGTCTCTGTCTGTCTCTGCCTGTCTCTGTCTGTCTGTGTCTGTCTCTGTCTGTCTCCGTCTGTATCAGTCTGTGTCAGTCTGTCTCCGTCTGACTCCGTCTGCCTCAGTCTGTCTCAGTCTGTCTCTGTCTGTCTCTGTCTGTCTCGGTCTGTCTCAGTCTGTTTCAGTTTGTCCCTGTCTGTCTCTGTCTGTCTCTGTCTGTCTCTGTCTGTCTCTGTCTGTCTCTGTCTTCCTGTGTCAGTCTGTCTCCGTCTGTCTCTGTCTGTCTCTGTCTGTCTCTGTCTGTCTCTGTCTTCCTGTGTCAGTCTGTCTCCGTCTGTCTCTGTCTGTCTCTGTCTGCCTCCGTCTGTATCAGTCTGTCTCTGTCGGTCTCTGTCTGTCTCTGTCTACTCTGTCTGTCTCTGTCTGTCTCTGTCTGTCTCTGTCTGTCTCTGTCTATCTCTGTCTGCCTCTGTCTGTCTCAGTCTTCCTGTGTCAGCCTGTCTCCGTCTGCCTCAGTCTGTCTCTGTCTGTCTCAGTCTGTCTCTGCCTGTCTCTGTCTGTCTCTGATGTCTCTGCCTGTCTCTGTCTGTCTCAGTCTGTCTCTGTCTTCCTGTCTTGGTCTGTTTCTGTCTGTCTCTGACAGTCTCTGTCTGTCTCTGTCTGTCTCTGTCTGTCTCTGTCTGTCTCTGTCTTCCTGTGTCAGTCTGTCTCCGTCTGTCTCTGTCTGTCTCTGTCTGCCTCTGTCTGTCTCAGTCTGTCTCTGTCGGTCTCTTTCTGTCTGTGTCTACTCTGTCTGTCTCTGTCTGTCTCTGCCTGTCTCTGTCTGTCTGTGTCTGTCTCTGTCTGTCTCCGTCTGTATCAGTCTGTGTCAGTCTGTCTCTGTCTGTCTCTGTCTGTCTCTGTCTGTCTCTGTCTGTCTCTGTCTGTCTCTGTCTGTCTCTGTCTGTCTCCGTCTATCTCAGTCTGTCTCTGTCTACTCTGTCTGTCTCTGTCTGTCTCTGCCTGTCTCTGTCTGTCTCTGTCTGTCTCTGTCTGTCTCTGTATGTCTCAGTCTGTCTCTGTCTGTCTCTGTCTGTCTCTGTCTGTCTCTGTCTGTCTCTGTCTGTCTCTGTCTGTCTCCGTCTGTCTCAGTCTGTTTCAGTTTGTCTCTGTCTGCCTCTCTCTGTCTCTGTCTTCCTGTGTCAGGCTGTCTCCGTCTGTCTCAGTCTGTCTCTGTCTGTCTCTGTCTGTCTCTGTCTGTCTCTGTCTGTCTGTGTCTGTCTCTGTCTGTCTCCGTCTGTATCAGTCTGTGTCAGTCTGTCTCTGTCTGTCTCCGTCTGTCTCCGTCTGCCTCAGTCTGCCTCAGTCTGTCTCCGTCTGTCTCTGCCTGCCTTCGTCTGTCTCTGTCTGTCTCTGTCTTCCTGTGTCAGTCTGTCTCCGTCTGTCTCCGTCTGCCTCAGTCTGTCTCTGTCTGTCTCTATCTGTCTCTGTCTGTCTCTGTCTGTCTCTGTCTGTCTCTGTCTGTCTCTGTCTGTCTCTGTCTGTCTCTGTCTTCCTGTCTTGGTCTGTCTCTGTCTGTCTCTGACTGTCTCTGTCTGTATCTGTCAGCCTCCGTCTGTCTCTGTCTGTCTCTGTCTGTGTCATTCTGTCTTTGTCTGTCTCAGTCTGTCTCTGTCTGTCTCTGTCTGTCTCTGTCTGTCTCTGTCTGCCTCTCTCTGTCTCTGTCTTCCTGTGTCAGCCTGTCTCCGTCTGTCTCAGTCTGTCTCTGTCTGCCTCTGTCTGTCTCTGTCTGTATCAGTCTATCAGTGTCTTCCTGTGTCAGTCTGTCTCCGCATGCCTCAGTCTGTCTCTGTCTGTCCCTGTCTGCCTGTGTCAGTCTGTCTCCGTCTGCCTCAGTCTGTCTCTGTCTGTCTCCGTCTGTCTCCGTCGGTCGCTGTCTGTCTCTGTCTACTCTGTCTGTCTCTGTCTGTCTCTGCCTGTCTCTGTCTGTCTGTGTCTGTCTCTGTCTGTCTCCGTCTGTATCAGTCTGTGTCAGTCTGTCTCCGTCTGTCTCCGTCTGCCTCAGTCTGTCTCAGTCTGTCTCTGTCTGTCTCTATCTGTCTCTGTCTGTCTCTGTCTGTCTCTGTCTGTCTCTGTCTGTCTCTGTCTGTCTCTGTCTGTGTCATTTTGTCTGTGTCTGTCTCAGTCTGTCTCTGTCTGTCTCTGTCTGTCTCTGTCTGCCTCAGTCTATCTCTGTCTGCCTATGTCTGTGTCAGTCTTCCTGTGTCAGCCTGTCTCCGTCTGCCTCAGTCTGTCTCTGTCTGCCTCAGTCTGTCCCTGTCTGTCTCTGTCTGTCTCTGTCTGTCTCTGTCTACTCTGTCTGTCTCTGTCTGTCTCTGTCTGTCTCTGTCTATCTCTGTCTGCCTCTATCTGTCTCAGTCTTCCTGTGTCAGTCTGTCTCCGTCTGTCTCCGTCTGCCTCAGTCTGCCTCAGTCTGTCTCCGTCTGTCTCTGCCTGCCTTGGTCTGTCTCTGTCTGTCTCTGTCTTCCTGTGTCAGTCTGTCTCCGTCTGTCTCCGTCTGCCTCAGTCTGTCTCTGTCTGTCTCTATCTGTCTCTGTCTGTCTCTGTTTGTCTCTGTCTGTCTCTGTCTTCCTGGCTTGGTCTGTCTCTGTCTGACTCTGACTGTCTCTGTCTGTATCTGTCAGCCTCCGTCTGTCTCTGTCTGTCTCTGTCTGTGTCATTCTGTCTGTGTCTGTCTCAGTCTGTCTCTGTCTGTCTCTGTCTGTCTCTGTCTGCCTCTCTCTGTCTCTGTCTTCCTGTGTCAGCCTGTCTCCGTCTGTCTCAGTCTGTCTCTGTCTGCCTCTGTCTGTCTCTGTCTGTATCAGTCTATCAGTGTCTTCCTGTGTCAGTCTGTCTCCGTATGCCTCAGTCTGTCTCTGTCTGTCCCTGTCTTCCTGTGTCAGTCTGTCTCCGTCTGCCTCAGTCTGTCTCTGTCTGTCTCAGTCTGTCTCTGTCTGTCTCTGTCTGTCTCTGTCTACTCTGTCTGTCTCTGTCTGTCTCTGTCTGTCTCTGTCTGTCTCTGTCTATCTCTGTCTGCCTCTGTCTGTCTCAGTCTTCCTGTGTCAGTCTGTCTCCGTCTGTCTCCGTCTGCCTCAGTCTGCGTCAGTCTGTCTCCGTCTGTCTCTGCCTGCCTTCGTCTGTCTCTGTCTGTCTCTGTCTTCCTGTGTCAATCTGTCTCCGTCTGTCTCCGTCTGCCTCAGTCTGTCTCTGTCTGTCTCTATCTGTCTCTGTCTGTCTCTGTCTACTCTGTCTGTCTCTGTCTGTCTCTGCCTGTCTCTGTCTGTCTGTGTCTGTCTCTGTCTGTCTCTGTCTGTCTCTGTCTGTCTCTGTCTGTCTCAGTCTGTCTCTGTCTGTCTCTGTCTGTCTCTGTCTGTCTCTGTCTGTCTCAGTCTGTCTCTGTCTGTCTCTGTCTGTCTCTGTCTGTCTCTGTCTGTCTCTGTCTTCCTGTGTCAGTCTGTCTCCGTCTGTCTCTGTCTGTCTCTGTCTGCCTCCGTCTGTCTCAGTCTGTCTCTGTCGGTCTCTGTCTGTCTCTGTCTACTCTGTCTGTCTCTGTCGGTCTCTGTCTGTCTCTGTCTGTCTCTGTCTATCTCTGTCTGCCTCTGTCTGTCTCAGTCTTCCTGTGTCAGTCTGTCTCCGTCTGTCTCCGTCTGCCTCAGTCTGCCTCAGTCTGTCTCCGTCTGTCTCTGCCTGCCTTGGTCTGTCTCTGTCTGTCTCTGTCTTCCTGTGTCAGTCTGTCTCCGTCTGTCTCCGTCTGCCTCAGTCTGCCTCTGTCTGTCTCTATCTGTCTCTGTCTGTCTCTGTTTGTCTCTGTCTGTCTCTGTCTGTCTCTGTCTTCCTGTCTTGGTCTGTCTCTGTCTGACTCTGACTGTCTCTGTCTGTATCTGTCAGCCTCCGTCTGTCTCTGTCTGTGTCTGTCTGTGTCATTCTGTCTGTGTCTGTCTCAGTCTGTCTCTGTCTGTCTCTGTCTGTCTCTGTCTTCCTGTGTCAGTCTGTCTCCGTCTGTCTCTGTCTGTCTCTGTCTGCCTCTGTCTGTCTCAGTCTGTCTCTGTCGGTCTCTTTCTGTCTGTGTCTACTCTGTCTGTCTCTGTCTGTCTCTGCCTGTCTCTGTCTGTCTGTGTCTGTCTCTGTCTGTCTCCGTCTGTATCAGTCTGTGTCAGTCTGTCTCTGTCTGTCTCTGTCTGTCTCTGTCTGTCTCTGTCTGTCTCTGTCTGTCTCCGTCTGTCTCAGTCTGTCTCTGTCTACTCTGTCTGTCTCTGTCTGTCTCTGCCTGTCTCTGTCTGTCTCTGTCTGTCTCTGTCTGTCTCTGTCTGTCTCTGTCTGTCTCTGTCTGTCTCTGTCTGTCTCTGTCTGTCTCTGTCTTCCTGTCTTGGTCTGTCTCTGTCTGTCTCTGACTGTCTCTGTCTGTATCTGTCAGCCTCCGTCTGTCTCTGTCTGTCTCTGTCTGTGTCATTCTGTCTTTGTCTGTCTCAGTCTGTCTCTGTCTGTCTCTGTCTGTCTCTGTCTGCCTCTCTCTGTCTCTGTCTTCCTGTGTCAGCCTGTCTCCGTCTGTCTCAGTCTGTCTCTGTCTGCCTCTGTCTGTCTCTGTCTGTATCAGTCTATCAGTGTCTTCCTGTGTCAGTCTGTCTCCGCATGCCTCAGTCTGTCTCTGTCTGTCCCTGTCTGCCTGTGTCAGTCTGTTTCCGTCTGCCTCAGTCTGTCTCTGTCTGTTTCCGTCTGTCTCTGTCGGTCGCTGTCTGTCTCTGTCTACTCTGTCTGTCTCTGTCTGTCTCTGCCTGTCTCTGTCTGTCTGTGTCTGTCTCTGTCTGTCTCCGTCTGTATCAGTCTGTGTCAGTCTGTCTCCGTCTGACTCCGTCTCCCTCAGTCTGTCTCAGTATGTCTCTGTCTGTCTCTATCTGTCTCTGTTTGTCTCTGTCTGTCTCTGTCTGTCTCTGTCTGTCTCTGTCTGTCTCTGTCTGTCTCTGTCTGTCTCTGTCTGTCTCTGTCTGTCTCTGATGTCTCTGCCTGTCTCCGTCTTCCTGTGTCAGCCTGTCTCCGTCTGCCTCAGTCTGTCTCTGTCTGTCTCAGTCTGTCTCTGCCTGTCTCTGTCTGTCTCTGATGTCTCTGCCTGTCTCTGTCTGTCTCAGTCTGTCTCTGTCTTCCTGTCTTGGTCTGTTTCTGTCTGTCTCTGACAGTCTCTGTCTGTCTCTGTCTGTCTCTGTCTGTCTCTGTCTGTCTCTGTCTGTCTCTGTCTTCCTGTGTCAGTCTGTCTCCGTCTGTCTCTGTCTGTCTCTGTCTGCCTCTGTCTGTCTCAGTCTGTCTCTGTCGGTCTCTTTCTGTCTCTGTCTACTCTGTCTGTCTCTGTCTGTCTCTGCCTGTCTCTGTCTGTCTGTGTCTGTCTCTGTCTGTCTCCGTCTGTATCAGTCTGTGTCAGTCTGTCTCCGTCTGTCTCCGTCTGCCTCAGTCTGTCTCAGTCTGTCTCTGTCTGTCTCTGTCTGTCTCTGTCTGTCTCTGTCTGCCTCTCTCTGCCTCTGTCTTCCTGTGTCAGCCTGTCTCCGTCTGTCTCTGTCTGTCTCTGTCTGCCTCTCTCTGTCTCTGTCTTCCTGTGTCAGCCTGTCTCCGTCTGTCTCAGTCTGTCTCTGTCTGCCTCTGTCTGTCTCTGTCTGTCTCTGTCTGTCTCTGTCTGTCTCTGTCTGTCTCTGTCGGTCTCTGTCTGTCTCTGTCTACTCTGTCTGTCTCTGTCTGCCTCAGTCTGTCTCAGTCTGTCTCTGTCTGTCTCTGTCTGTCTCTGTCGGTCTCTGTCTGTCTCTGTCTACTCTGTCTGTCTCTGTCTGTCTCTGCCTGTCTCTGTCTGTCTCTGTCTGTCTCTGTCTGTCTCTGTCTGTCTCTGTCTGTCTCTGTCTGTCTCTGTCTGCCTCAGTCTGTCTCTGTCTGTCTCTGTCTGTCTCTGTCTGTCTCTGTCTGCCTCTGTCTGTCTCTGTCTACTCTGTCTGTCTCTGTCTGTCCCTGTCTTCCTGTGTCAGTCTGTCTCCGTCTGCCTCAGTCTGTCTCTGTCTGTCTCCGTCTGTCTCTGTCTGTCTCTGTCTGTCTCTGTCTGTCTCTGTCTGTCTCTGTCTGTCTCTGTCTGTCTCTGTCTGTCTCTGTCTGTCTCTGTCTGTCTCCGTCTGTCTCAGTCTGTTTCAGTTTGTCTCTGTCTGTCTCTGTCTGTCTCTGTCTGTCTCTGTCTGTCTCTGTCTGTCTCTGTCTGTCTCTGTCTGTCTCTGTCTGTCTCTGTCTGTCTCTGTCTGTCTCTGTCTGTCTCTGTCTGTCTCTGTCTGTCTCTGTCTTCCTGTGTCAGTCTGTCTCCGTCTGTCTCTGTCTGTCTCTGTCTGCCTCCGTCTGTCTCCGTCTGTCTCTGTCGGTCTCTGTCTGTATCTGTCTACTCTGTCTGTCTCTGTCTGTCTCTGTCTGTCTCAGTCTGTCTCTGTCGGTCTCTTTCTGTCTGTGTCTACTCTGTCTGTCTCTGTCTGTCTCTGCCTGTCTCTGTCTGTCTGTGTCTGTCTCTGTCTGTCTCCGTCTGTATCAGTCTGTGTCAGTCTGTCTCTGTCTGTCTCTGTCTGTCTCTGTCTGCCTCTGTCTGTCTCTGTCTGTCTCTGTCTGTCTCCGTCTGTCTCAGTCTGTCTCTGTCTACTCTGTCTGTCTCTGTCTGTCTCTGCCTGTCTCTGTCTGTCTCTGTCTGTCTCTGTCTGTCTCTGTATGTCTCAGTCTGTCTCTGTCTGTCTCTGTCTGTCTCTGTCTGTCTCTGTCTGTCTCTGTCTGTCTCTGTCTGTCTCCGTCTGTCTCAGTCTGTTTCAGTTTGTCTCTGTCTGCCTCTCTCTGTCTCTGTCTTCCTGTGTCAGGCTGTCTCCGTCTGTCTCAGTCTGTCTCTGTCTGTCTCTGTCTGTCTCTGTCTGTCTCTGTCTGTCTGTGTCTGTCTCTGTCTGTCTCCGTCTGTATCAGTCTGTGTCAGTCTGTCTCTGTCTGTCTCCGTCTGTCTCCGTCTGCCTCAGTCTGCCTCAGTCTGTCTCTGTCTGTCTCTATCTGTCTCTGTCTGTATCAGTCTATCAGTGTCTTCCTGTGTCAGTCTGTCTCCGCATGCCTCAGTCTGTCTCTGTCTGTCCCTGTCTGTCTCCGTCTGTCTCTGCCTGCCTTCGTCTGTCTCTGTCTGTCTCTGTCTTCCTGTGTCAGTCTGTCTCCGTCTGTCTCCGTCTGCCTCAGTCTGTCTCTGTCTGTCTCTATCTGTCTCTGTCTGTCTCTGTCTGTCTCTGTCTGTCTCTGTCTGTCTCTGTCTGTCTCTGTCTGTCTCTGTCTGTCTCTGTCTGTCTCTGTCTTCCTGTCTTGGTCTGTCTCTGTCTGTCTCTGACTGTCTCTGTCTGTATCTGTCAGCCTCCGTCTGTCTCTGTCTGTCTCTGTCTGTGTCATTCTGTCTTTGTCTGTCTCAGTCTGTCTCTGTCTGTCTCTGTCTGTCTCTGTCTGTCTCTGTCTGCCTCTCTCTGTCTCTGTCTTCCTGTGTCAGCCTGTCTCCGTCTGTCTCAGTCTGTCTCTGTCTGCCTCTGTCTGTCTCTGTCTGTATCAGTCTATCAGTGTCTTCCTGTGTCAGTCTGTCTCCGCATGCCTCAGTCTGTCTCTGTCTGTCCCTGTCTGCCTGTGTCAGTCTGTCTCCGTCTGCCTCAGTCTGTCTCTGTCTGTCTCCGTCTGTCTCCGTCGGTCGCTGTCTGTCTCTGTCTACTCTGTCTGTCTCTGTCTGTCTCTGCCTGTCTCTGTCTGTCTGTGTCTGTCTCTGTCTGTCTCCGTCTGTATCAGTCTGTGTCAGTCTGTCTCCGTCTGTCTCCGTCTGCCTCAGTCTGTCTCAGTCTGTCTCTGTCTGTCTCTATCTGTCTCTGTCTGTCTCTGTCTGTCTCTGTCTGTCTCTGTCTGTCTCTGTCTGTCTCTGTCTGTGTCATTTTGTCTGTGTCTGTCTCAGTCTGTCTCTGTCTGTCTCTGTCTGTCTCTGTCTGCCTCAGTCTATCTCTGTCTGCCTCTGTCTGTGTCAGTCTTCCTGTGTCAGCCTGTCTCCGTCTGCCTCAGTCTGTCTCTGTCTGCCTCAGTCTGTCCCTGTCTGTCTCTGTCTGTCTCTGTCTGTCTCTGTCTACTCTGTCTGTCTCTGTCTGTCTCTGTCTGTCTCTGTCTATCTCTGTCTGCCTCTATCTGTCTCAGTCTTCCTGTGTCAGTCTGTCTCCGTCTGTCTCCGTCTGCCTCAGTCTGCCTCAGTCTGCCTCAGTCTGTCTCCGTCTGTCTCTGCCTGCCTTGGTCTGTCTCTGTCTGTCTCTGTCTTCCTGTGTCAGTCTGTCTCCGTCTGTCTCCGTCTGCCTCAGTCTGTCTCTGTCTGTCTCTATCTGTCTCTGTCTGTCTCTGTTTGTCTCTGTCTGTCTCTGTCTTCCTGTCTTGGTCTGTCTCTGTCTGACTCTGACTGTCTCTGTCTGTATCTGTCAGCCTCCGTCTGTCTCTGTCTGTCTCTGTCTGTGTCATTCTGTCTGTGTCTGTCTCAGTCTGTCTCTGTCTGTCTCTGTCTGTCTCTGTCTGCCTCTCTCTGTCTCTGTCTTCCTGTGTCAGCCTGTCTCCGTCTGTCTCAGTCTGTCTCTGTCTGCCTCTGTCTGTCTCTGTCTGTATCAGTCTATCAGTGTCTTCCTGTGTCAGTCTGTCTCCGTATGCCTCAGTCTGTCTCTGTCTGTCCCTGTCTTCCTGTGTCAGTCTGTCTCCGTCTGCCTCAGTCTGTCTCTGTCTGTCTCAGTCTGTCTCTGTCTGTCTCTGTCTGTCTCTGTCTACTCTGTCTGTCTCTGTCTGTCTCTGTCTGTCTCTGTCTGTCTCTGTCTATCTCTGTCTGCCTCTGTCTGTCTCAGTCTTCCTGTGTCAGTCTGTCTCCGTCTGTCTCCGTCTGCCTCAGTCTGCGTCAGTCTGTCTCCGTCTGTCTCTGCCTGCCTTCGTCTGTCTCTGTCTGTCTCTGTCTTCCTGTGTCAATCTGTCTCCGTCTGTCTCCGTCTGCCTCAGTCTGTCTCTGTCTGTCTCTATCTGTCTCTGTCTGTCTCTGTCTACTCTGTCTGTCTCTGTATGTCTCTGCCTGTCTCTGTCTGTCTGTGTCTGTCTCTGTCTGTCTCTGTCTGTCTCTGTCTGTCTCTGTCTGTCTCAGTCTGTCTCTGTCTGTCTCTGTCTGTCTCTGTCTGTCTCTGTCTGTCTCAGTCTGTCTCTGTCTGTCTCTGTCTGTCTCTGTCTGTCTCTGTCTGTCTCTGTCTTCCTGTGTCAGTCTGTCTCCGTCTGTCTCTGTCTGTCTCTGTCTGCCTCCGTCTGTCTCAGTCTGTCTCTGTCGGTCTCTGTCTGTCTCTGTCTACTCTGTCTGTCTCTGTCGTTCTCTGTCTGTCTCTGTCTGTCTCTGTCTATCTCTGTCTGCCTCTGTCTGTCTCAGTCTTCCTGTGTCAGTCTGTCTCCGTCTGTCTCCGTCTGCCTCAGTCTGCCTCAGTCTGTCTCCGTCTGTCTCTGCCTGCCTTGGTCTGTCTCTGTCTGTCTCTGTCTTCCTGTGTCAGTCTGTCTCCGTCTGTCTCCGTCTGCCTCAGTCTGCCTCTGTCTGTCTCTATCTGTCTCTGTCTGTCTCTGTCTACTCTGTCTGTCTCTGTCTGTCTCTGCCTGTCTCTGTCTGTCTGTGTCTGTCTCTGTCTGACTCTGACTGTCTCTGTCTGTATCTGTCAGCCTCCGTCTGTCTCTGTCTGTGTCTGTCTGTGTCATTCTGTCTGTGTCTGTCTCAGTCTGTCTCTGTCTGTCTCTGTCTGTCTCTGTCTTCCTGTGTCAGTCTGTCTCCGTCTGTCTCTGTCTGTCTCTGTCTGCCTCTGTCTGTCTCAGTCTGTCTCTGTCGGTCTCTTTCTGTCTGTGTCTACTCTGTCTGTCTCTGTCTGTCTCTGCCTGTCTCTGTCTGTCTGTGTCTGTCTCTGTCTGTCTCCGTCTGTATCAGTCTGTGTCAGTCTGTCTCTGTCTGTCTCTGTCTGTCTCTGTCTGTCTCTGTCTGTCTCTGTCTGTCTCCGTCTGTCTCAGTCTGTCTCTGTCTACTCTGTCTGTCTCTGTCTGTCTCTGCCTGTCTCTGTCTGTCTCTGTCTGTCTCTGTCTGTCTCTGTATGTCTCAGTCTGTCTCTGTCTGTCTCTGTCTGTCTCTGTCTGTCTCTGTCTGTGTCTGTCTGTCTCCGTCTGTCTCAGTCTGTTTCAGTTTGTCTCTGTCTGCCTCTCTCTGTCTCTGTCTTCCTGTGTCAGCCTGTCTCCGTCTGTCTCAGTCTGTCTCCGTCTGTCTCCGTCTGCCTCAGTCTGTCTCTGTCTGTCTCTATCTGTCTCTGTCTGTATCTGTCTGTCTCTGTCTGTCTCTGTCTGTCTCTGTCTGTCTCTGTCTCTCTCTGTCTGTCTCTGTCTTCCTGTCTTGGTCTGTCTCTGTCTGTCTCTGACTGTCTCTGTCTGTATCTGTCAGCCTCCGTCTGTCTCTGTCTGTCTCTGTCTGTGTCATTCTGTCTTTGTCTGTCTCAGTCTGTCTCTGTCTGTCTCTGTCTGTCTCTGTCTGCCTCTCTCTGTCTCTGTCTTCCTGTGTCAGCCTGTCTCCGTCTGTCTCAGTCTGTCTCTGTCTGCCTCTGTCTGTCTCTGTCTGTATCAGTCTATCAGTGTCTTCCTGTGTCAGTCTGTCTCCGCATGCCTCAGTCTGTCTCTGTCTGTCCCTGTCTGCCTGTGTCAGTCTGTTTCCGTCTGCCTCAGTCTGTCTCTGTCTGTTTCCGTCTGTCTCTGTCGGTCGCTGTCTGTCTCTGTCTACTCTGTCTGTCTCTGTCTGTCTCTGCCTGTCTCTGTCTGTCTGTGTCTGTCTCTGTCTGTCTCCGTCTGTATCAGTCTGTGTCAGTCTGTCTCCGTCTGACTCCGTCTGCCTCAGTCTGTCTCAGTCTGTCTCTGTCTGTCTCTATCTGTCTCTGTTTGTCTCTGTCTGTCTCTGTCTGTCTCTGTCTGTCTCTGTCTGTCTCTGTCTGTCTCTGTCTGTCTCTGTCTGTCTCTGTCTATCTCTGTCCGCCTCTGTCTGTCTCAGTCTTCCTGTGTCAGCCTGTCTCCGTCTGCCTCAGTCTGTCTCTGTCTGTCTCAGTCTGTCTCTGCCTGTCTCTGTCTGTCTCTGATGTCTCTGCCTGTCTCTGTCTGTCTCAGTCTGTCTCTGTCTTCCTGTCTTGGTCTGTTTCTGTCTACTCTGTCTGTCTCTGTCTGTCTCTGCCTGTCTCTGTCTGTCTGTGTCTGTCTCTGTCTGTCTCCGTCTGTATCAGTCTGTGTCAGTCTGTCTCCGTCTGTCTCCGTCTGCCTCAGTCTGTCTCAGTCTGTCTCTGTCTGTCTCTGTCTGTCTCTGTCTGTCTCTGTCTGCCTCTCTCTGCCTCTGTCTTCCTGTGTCAGCCTGTCTCCGTCTGTCTCTGTCTGTCTCTGTCTGTCTCTGTCTGCCTCTCTCTGTCTCTGTCTTCCTGTGTCAGCCTGTCTCCGTCTGTCTCAGTCTGTCTCTGTCTGCCTCTGTCTGTCTCTGTCTGTCTCTGTCTGTCTCTGTCTGTCTCTGTCTGTCTCTGTCGGTCTCTGTCTGTCTCTGTCTACTCTGTCTGTCTCTGTCTGCCTCAGTCTGTCTCAGTCTGTCTCTGTCTGTCTCTGTCTGTCTCTGTCTGTCTCTGTCTGTCTCTGTCTGTCCCTGTCTGTCTCAGTCTGTCTCTGTCTGTGTCTGTCTGCATCCGTCTGTCTCAGTCTGTCTCTGTCTGTCTCTGTCTGTCTCTGTCTGTCTCTGCCTGTCTCTGTCTTCCTGTCTTGGTCTGTCTCTGTCTGTCTCTGTCTGTCTCTGTCTGTCTGTGTCTGTCTCTGTCTGTCTCTGTCTGTCTCTGCCTGCCTCTCTCTGTCTCTGTCTGTCTCTGTCTGTCTCTGTCTGTCTCTGTCTGTCTCTGCCTGTCTCTGTCTTCCTGTCTTGGTCTGTCTCTGTCTGTCTCTGTCTGTCTCTGTCTGTATCTGTCTGTCTGTGTCTGTCTGCATCCGTCTGTCTCAGTCTGTCTCTGTCTGTCTCTGTCTGTCTCTGTCTGTCTCTGTCTGTCTCTGTCTTCCTGTGTCAGTCTGTCTCCGTCTGTCTCTGTCTGTCTCTGTCTGTCTCTGTCTGTCTCTGTCTGTCTCTGTCTGTCTCTGTCTGTCTCTGTCTTCCTGTGTCAGTCTGTCTCCGTCTGTCTCTGTCAGTCTCTGTCTGCCTCCGTCTGTCTCAGTCTGTCTCTGTCGGTCTCTGTCTGTCTCTGTCTACTCTGTCTACTCTGTCTGCCTCTGTCTGTCTCTGCCTGTCTCTGTCTGTCTGTGTCTGTCTCTGTCTGTCTCCCTCTGTATCAGTCTGTGTCAGTCTGTCTCTGTCTGTCTCTGTCTGTCTCTGTCGGTCTCTGTCTGTCTCTGTCTACTCTGTCTGTCTCTGTCTGTCTCTGCCTGTCTCTGTCTGTCTCTGTCTGTCTCTGTCTGTCTCTGTCTGTCTCTGTCTGTCTCTGTCTGTCTCTGTCTGTCTCTGTCTGTCTCTGTCTGTCTCTGTCTGTCTCTGTCTGTCTCTGTCTATCTCTGTCCGCCTCTGTCTGTCTCAGTCTTCCTGTGTCAGCCTGTCTCCGTCTGCCTCAGTCTGTCTCTGTCTGTCTCAGTCTGTCTCTGCCTGTCTCTGTCTGTCTCTGATGTCTCTGCCTGTCTCTGTCTGTCTCAGTCTGTCTCTGTCTTCCTGTCTTGGTCTGTTTCTGTCTGTCTCTGACAGTCTCTGTCTGTCTCTGTCTGTCTCTGTCTGTCTCTGTCTGTCTCTGTCTGTCTCTGTCTTCCTGTGTCAGTCTGTCTCCGTCTGTCTCTGTCTGTCTCTGTCTGCCTCTGTCTGTCTCAGTCTGTCTCTGTCGGTCTCTTTCTGTCTCTGTCTACTCTGTCTGTCTCTGTCTGTCTCTGCCTGTCTCTGTCTGTCTGTGTCTGTCTCTGTCTGTCTCCGTCTGTATCAGTCTGTGTCAGTCTGTCTCCGTCTGTCTCCGTCTGCCTCAGTCTGTCTCAGTCTGTCTCTGTCTGTCTCTGTCTGTCTCTGTCTGTCTCTGTCTGCCTCTCTCTGCCTCTGTCTTCCTGTGTCAGCCTGTCTACGTCTGTCTCTGTCTGTCTCTGTCTGTCTCTGTCTGCCTCTCTCTGTCTCTGTCTTCCTGTGTCAGCCTGTCTCCGTCTGTCTCAGTCTGTCTCTGTCTGCCTCTGTCTGTCTCTGTCTGTCTCTGTCTGTCTCTGTCTGTCTCTGTCTGTCTCTGTCGGTCTCTGTCTGTCTCTGTCTACTCTGTCTGTCTCTGTCTGCCTCAGTCTGTCTCTGTCTGTCTCTGTCTGTCTCTGTCTGTCTCTGTCTGTCCCTGTCTGTCTCAGTCTGTCTCTGTCTGTGTCTGTCTGCATCCGTCTGTCTCAGTCTGTCTCTGTCTGTCTCTGTCTGTCTCTGTCTGTCTCTGCCTGTCTCTGTCTGTCTCTGTCTGTCTGTGTCTGTCTCTGTCTGTCTCTGTCTGTCTCTGCCTGCCTCTCTCTGTCTCTGTCTGTCTCTGTCTGTCTCTGTCTGTCTCTGTCTGTCTCTGCCTGTCTCTGTCTTCCTGTCTTGGTCTGTCTCTCTCTGTCTGTGTCTGTCTCTGTCTGTATCTGTCTGTCTGTGTCTGTCTGCATCCGTCTGTCTCAGTCTGTCTCTGTCTGTCTCTGTCTGTCTCTGTCTGTCTCTGTCTGTCTCTGTCTTCCTGTGTCAGTCTGTCTCCGTCTGTCTCTGTCTGTCTCTGTCTGTCTCTGTCTGTCTCTGTCTGTCTCTGTCTGTCTCTGTCTGTCTCTGTCTTCCTGTGTCAGTCTGTCTCCGTCTGTCTCTGTCAGTCTCTGTCTGCCTCCGTCTGTCTCAGTCTGTCTCTGTCGGTCTCTGTCTGTCTCTGTCTACTCTGTCTACTCTGTCTGCCTCTGTCTGTCTCTGCCTGTCTCTGTCTGTCTGTGTCTGTCTCTGTCTGTCTCCCTCTGTATCAGTCTGTGTCAGTCTGTCTCTGTCTGTCTCTGTCTGTCTCTGTCGGTCTCTGTCTGTCTCTGTCTACTCTGTCTGTCTCTGTCTGTCTCTGCCTGTCTCTGTCTGTCTCTGTCTGTCTCTGTCTGTCTCTGTCTGTCTCTGTCTGTCTCTGTCTGTCTCTGTCTGCCTCAGTCTGTCTCTGTCTGTCTCTGTCTGTCTCTGTCTGTCTCTGTCTGCCTCTGTCTGTCTCTGTCTACTCTGTCTGTCTCTGTCTGTCCCTGTCTTCCTGTGTCAGTCTGTCTCCGTCTGCCTCAGTCTGTCTCTGTCTGTCTCCGTCTGTCTCTGTCTGTCTCTGTCTGTCTCTGTCTGTCTCTGTCTGTCTCTGTCTGTCTCTGTCTGTCTCTGTCTGTCTCTGTCTGTCTCTGTCTGTCTCCGTCTGTCTCAGTCTGTTTCTGTTTGTCTCTGTCTGTCTCTGTCTGTCTCTGTTTGTCTCTGTCTGTCTCTGTCTGTCTCTGTCTGTCTCTGTCTGTCTCTGTCTGTCTCTGTCTGTCTCTGTCTGTCTCTGTCTGTCTCTGTCTGTCTCTGTCTGTCTCTGTCTGTCTCTGTCTGTCTCTGTCTTCCTGTGTCAGTCTGTCTCCGTCTGTCTCTGTCTGTCTCTGTCTGCCTCCGTCTGTCTCCGTCTGTCTCTGTCGGTCTCTGTCTGTCTCTGTCTACTCTGTCTGTCTCTGTCTGTCTCTGTCTCTCTCGGTCTGTCTCTGTCTATCTCAGTCTTCCTCTGTCAGCCGGTCTCCGTCTGCCTCAGTCTGTCTCTGTCTGTCTCGGTCTGTCTCTGCCTGTCTCTGTCTGTCTCTGATGTCTCTGCCTGTCTCTGTCTGTCTCACTCTGTCTCTGTCTTCCTGTCTTGGTCTGTTTCTGTCTGTCTCTGACAGTCTCTGTCTGTCTCTGTCTGTCTCTGTCTGTCTCTGTCTGTCTCTGTCCGTCTCTGTCTGTCTCTGTCTTCCTGTGTCAGTCTGTCTCCGTCTGTCTCTGTCTGTCTCTGTCTGCCTCCGTCTGTCTCAGTCTGTCTCTGTCGGTCTCCGTCTGTCTCTGTCTACTCTGTCTGTCTCTGTCTGTCTCTGCCTGTCTCTGTCTGTCTGTGTCTGTCTCTGTCTGTCTCCGTCTGTATCAGTCTGTGTCAGTATGTCTCTGTCTGTCTCTGTCGGTCTCTGGCTGTCTCTGTCTACTCTGTCTGTCTCAGTCTGTCTCTGTCGGCCTCTGTCTGTCTCTGTCTACTCTGTCTGTCTCTGTCTGCCTCCGTCTGTCTCAGTCTGTCTCTGTCGGTCTCCGTCTGTCTCTGTCTACTCTGTCTGTCTCTGTCTGTCTCCGTCTGTCTCTGTCTGTCTCTGTCTGCCTCCGTCTGTCTCAGTCTGTCTCTGTCGGTCTCCGTCTGTCTCTGTCTACTCTGTCTGTCTCTGTCTGTCTCTGTCTGTCCCTGTCTTCCTGTGTCAGTCTGTCTCCGTCTGCCTCAGTCTGTCTCTGTCTGTCTCCGTCTGTCTCTGTCTACTCTGTCTGTCTATGTCTGTCTCTGTCTGTCTCTGTCTGTCTCTGTCTATCTCTGTCTGCCTCTGTCTGTCTCAGTCTTCCTGTGTCAGTCTGTCTCCGTCTGTCTCCGTCTGCCTCAGTCTGCCTCAGTCTGTCTCCGTCTGTCTCTGCCTGCCTTCGTCTGTCTCTGTCTGTCTCTATCTGTCTCTGTCTGTCTCTGTTTGTCTCTGTCTGTCTCTGTCTGTCTCAGTCTTCCTGTCTTGGTCTGTCTCTGTCTGTCTCTGACTGTCTCTGTCTGTATCTGTCAGCCTCCGTCTGCCTCTGCCTGTCTCTGTCTGTGTCATTCTGTCTGTGTCTGTCTCAGTCTGTCTCTGTCTGTCTCTGTCTGTCTCTGTCTGCCTCTCTCTGTCTCTGTCTTTCTGTGTCAGCCTGTCTCCGTCTGTCTCAGTCTGTCTCTGTCTGCCTCTGTCTGTCTCTGTCTGTATCAGTCTATCAGTGTCTTCCTGTGTCAGTCTGTCTCCGTATGCCTCAGTCTGTCTCTGTCTGTCTCAGTCTGTCTCTGCCTGTCTCTGTCTGTCTCTGATGTCTCTGCCTGTCTCTGTCTGTCTCAGTCTGTCTCTGTCTTCCTGTCTTGGTCTGTTTCTGTCTGTCTCTGACAGTCTCTGTCTGTCTCTGTCTGTCTCTGTCTGTCTCTGTCTGTCTCTGTCTTCCTGTGTCAGTCTGTCTCCGTCTGTCTCTGTCTGTCTCCGTCTGTCTCTGTCTGTCTCTGTCTGCCTCCGTCTGTATCAGTCTGTCTCTGTCGGTCTCTGTCTGTCTCTGTCTGTCTCTGTCTGTCTCTGTCTGTCTCTGTCTATCTCTGTCTGCCTCTGTCTGTCTCAGTCTTCCTGTGTCAGCCTGTCTCCGTCTGCCTCAGTCTGTCTCTGTCTGTCTCAGTCTGTCTCTGCCTGTCTCTGTCTGTCTCTGATGTCTCTGCCTGTCTCTGTCTGTCTCAGTCTGTCTCTGTCTTCCTGTCTTGGTCTGTTTCTGTCTGTCTCTGACAGTCTCTGTCTGTCTCTGTCTGTCTCTGTCTGTCTCTGTCTGTCTCTGTCTGTCTCTGTCTTCCTGTGTCAGTCTGTCTCCGTCTGTCTCTGTCTGTCTCTGTCTGCCTCTGTCTGTCTCAGTCTGTCTCTGTCGGTCTCTTTCTGTCTGTGTCTACTCTGTCTGTCTCTGTCTGTCTCTGCCTGTCTCTGTCTGTCTGTGTCTGTCTCTGTCTGTCTCCGTCTGTATCAGTCTGTGTCAGTCTGTCTCTCTCTGTCTCTGTCTGTCTCTGTCTGTCTCTGTCTGTCTCTGTCTGTCTCTGTCTGTCTCCGTCTGTCTCAGTCTGTCTCTGTCTACTCTGTCTGTCTCTGTCTGTCTCTGCCTGTCTCTGTCTGTCTCTGTCTGTCTCTGTCTGTCTCTGTATGTCTCAGTCTGTCTCTGTCTGTCTCTGTCTGTCTCTGTCTGTCTCTGTCTGTCTCTGTCTGTCTCTGTCTGTCTCCGTCTGTCTCAGTCTGTTTCAGTTTGTCTCTGTCTGCCTCTCTCTGTCTCTGTCTTCCTGTGTCAGGCTGTCTCCGTCTGTCTCAGTCTGTCTCTGTCTGTCTCTGTCTGTCTCTGTCTGTCTCTGTCTGTCTGTGTCTGACTCTGTCTGTCTCCGTCTGTATCAGTCTGTGTCAGTCTGTCTCTGTCTGTCTCCGTCTGTCTCCGTCTGCCTCAGTCTGCCTCAGTCTGTCTCCGTCTGTCTCTGCCTGCCTTCGTCTGTCTCTGTCTGTCTCTGTCTTCCTGTGTCAGTCTGTCTCCGTCTGTCTGCGTCTGCCTCAGTCTGTCTCTGTCTGTCTCTATCTGTCTCAGTCTGTCTCTGTCTGTCTCTGTCTGTCTCTGTCTGTCTCTGTCTGTCTCTGTCTGTCTCTGTCTGTCTCTGTCTGTCTCTGTCTTCCTGTCTTGGTCTGTCTCTGTCTGTCTCTGACTGTCTCTGTCTGTATCTGTCAGCCTCCGTCTGTCTCTGTCTGTCTCTGTCTGTCTCTGTCTGTCTCCGTCTGTCTCAGTCTGTTTCAGTTTGTCTCTGTCTGTCTCTGTCTGTCTCTGTCTGTCTCTGTCTGTCTCTGTCTGTCTCTGTCTGTCTCTGTCTGTCTCTGTCTGTCTCTGTCTGTCTCAGTCTGTCTCTGTCTGTCTCTGTCTGTCTCTGTCTTCCTGTGTCAGTCTGTCTCCGTCTGTCTCTGTCTGTCTCTGTCTGTCTCTGTCTGTCTCTGTCTGTGTCTGTCTGTCTCCGTCTGTCTCAGTCTGTTTCAGTTTGTCTCTGTCTGCCTCTCTCTGTCTCTGTCTTCCTGTGTCAGCCTGTCTCCGTCTGTCTCAGTCTGTCTCCGTCTGTCTCCGTCTGCCTCAGTCTGTCTCTGTCTGTCTCTATCTGTCTCTGTCTGTCTCTGTCTGTCTCTGTCTGTCTCTGTCTGTCTCTGTCTGTCTCTGTCTCTCTCTGTCTGTCTCTGTCTTCCTGTCTTGGTCTGTCTCTGTCTGTCTCTGACTGTCTCTGTCTGTATCTGTCAGCCTCCGTCTGTCTCTGTCTGTCTCTGTCTGTGTCATTCTGTCTTTGTCTGTCTCAGTCTGTCTCTGTCTGTCTCTGTCTGTCTCTGTCTGCCTCTCTCTGTCTCTGTCTTCCTGTGTCAGCCTGTCTCCGTCTGTCTCAGTCTGTCTCCGCATGCCTCAGTCTGTCTCTGTCTGTCCCTGTCTGCCTGTGTCAGTCTGTTTCCGTCTGCCTCAGTCTGTCTCTGTCTGTTTCCGTCTGTCTCTGTCGGTCGCTGTCTGTCTCTGTCTACTCTGTCTGTCTCTGTCTGTCTCTGCCTGTCTCTGTCTGTCTGTGTCTGTCTCTGTCTGTCTCCGTCTGTATCAGTCTGTGTCAGTCTGTCTCCGTCTGACTCCGTCTGCCTCAGTCTGTCTCAGTCTGTCTCTGTCTGTCTCTATCTGTCTCTGTTTGTCTCTGTCTGTCTCTGTCTGTCTCTGTCTGTCTCTGTCTGTCTCTGTCTGTCTCTGTCTGTCTCTGTCTGTCTCTGTCTATCTCTGTCCGCCTCTGTCTGTCTCAGTCTTCCTGTGTCAGCCTGTCTCCGTCTGCCTCAGTCTGTCTCTGTCTGTCTCAGTCTGTCTCTGCCTGTCTCTGTCTGTCTCTGATGTCTCTGCCTGTCTCTGTCTGTCTCAGTCTGTCTCTGTCTTCCTGTCTTGGTCTGTTTCTGTCTACTCTGTCTGTCTCTGTCTGTCTCTGCCTGTCTCTGTCTGTCTGTGTCTGTCTCTGTCTGTCTCCGTCTGTATCAGTCTGTGTCAGTCTGTCTCCGTCTGTCTCCGTCTGCCTCAGTCTGTCTCAGTCTGTCTCTGTCTGTCTCTGTCTGTCTCTGTCTGTCTCTGTCTGCCTCTCTCTGCCTCTGTCTTCCTGTGTCAGCCTGTCTCCGTCTGTCTCTGTCTGTCTCTGTCTGTCTCTGTCTGCCTCTCTCTGTCTCTGTCTTCCTGTGTCAGCCTGTCTCCGTCTGTCTCAGTCTGTCTCTGTCTGCCTCTGTCTGTCTCTGTCTGTCTCTGTCTGTCTCTGTCTGTCTCTGTCTGTCTCTGTCGGTCTCTGTCTGTCTCTGTCTACTCTGTCTGTCTCTGTCTGCCTCAGTCTGTCTCAGTCTGTCTCTGTCTGTCTCTGTCTGTCTCTGTCTGTCTCTGTCTGTCTCTGTCTGTCCCTGTCTGTCTCAGTCTGTCTCTGTCTGTGTCTGTCTGCATCCGTCTGTCTCAGTCTGTCTCTGTCTGTCTCTGTCTGTCTCTGTCTGTCTCTGCCTGTCTCTGTCTTCCTGTCTTGGTCTGTCTCTGTCTGTCTCTGTCTGTCTCTGTCTGTCTGTGTCTGTCTCTGTCTGTCTCTGTCTGTCTCTGCCTGCCTCTCTCTGTCTCTGTCTGTCTCTGTCTGTCTCTGTCTGTCTCTGTCTGTCTCTGCCTGTCTCTGTCTTCCTGTCTTGGTCTGTCTCTGTCTGTCTCTGTCTGTCTCTGTCTGTATCTGTCTGTCTGTGTCTGTCTGCATCCGTCTGTCTCAGTCTGTCTCTGTCTGTCTCTGTCTGTCTCTGTCTGTCTC
Organism: Coelioxys conoideus; assembly: GCA_947623535.1. NCBI lineage: Eukaryota > Metazoa > Arthropoda > Insecta > Hymenoptera > Megachilidae > Coelioxys > Coelioxys conoideus. Next base: position 4,085,872 of record OX392457.1, on the reverse strand, counting down.
TGTCTGTCTCTGTCTTCCTGTGTCAGTCTGTCTCCGTCTGTCTCTGTCTGTCTCTGTCTGTCTCTGTCTGTCTCTGTCTGTCTCTGTCTGTCTCTGTCTGTCTCTGTCTTCCTGTGTCAGTCTGTCTCCGTCTGTCTCTGTCAGTCTCTGTCTGCCTCCGTCTGTCTCAGTCTGTCTCTGTCGGTCTCTGTCTGTCTCTGTCTACTCTGTCTACTCTGTCTGCCTCTGTCTGTCTCTGCCTGTCTCTGTCTGTCTGTGTCTGTCTCTGTCTGTCTCCCTCTGTATCAGTCTGTGTCAGTCTGTCTCTGTCTGTCTCTGTCTGTCTCTGTCGGTCTCTGTCTGTCTCTGTCTACTCTGTCTGTCTCTGTCTGTCTCTGCCTGTCTCTGTCTGTCTCTGTCTGTCTCTGTCTGTCTCTGTCTGTCTCTGTCTGTCTCTGTCTGTCTCTGTCTGTCTCTGTCTGTCTCTGTCTGTCTCTGTCTGTCTCTGTCTGTCTCTGTCTATCTCTGTCCGCCTCTGTCTGTCTCAGTCTTCCTGTGTCAGCCTGTCTCCGTCTGCCTCAGTCTGTCTCTGTCTGTCTCAGTCTGTCTCTGCCTGTCTCTGTCTGTCTCTGATGTCTCTGCCTGTCTCTGTCTGTCTCAGTCTGTCTCTGTCTTCCTGTCTTGGTCTGTTTCTGTCTGTCTCTGACAGTCTCTGTCTGTCTCTGTCTGTCTCTGTCTGTCTCTGTCTGTCTCTGTCTGTCTCTGTCTTCCTGTGTCAGTCTGTCTCCGTCTGTCTCTGTCTGTCTCTGTCTGCCTCTGTCTGTCTCAGTCTGTCTCTGTCGGTCTCTTTCTGTCTCTGTCTACTCTGTCTGTCTCTGTCTGTCTCTGCCTGTCTCTGTCTGTCTGTGTCTGTCTCTGTCTGTCTCCGTCTGTATCAGTCTGTGTCAGTCTGTCTCCGTCTGTCTCCGTCTGCCTCAGTCTGTCTCAGTCTGTCTCTGTCTGTCTCTGTCTGTCTCTGTCTGTCTCTGTCTGCCTCTCTCTGCCTCTGTCTTCCTGTGTCAGCCTGTCTACGTCTGTCTCTGTCTGTCTCTGTCTGTCTCTGTCTGCCTCTCTCTGTCTCTGTCTTCCTGTGTCAGCCTGTCTCCGTCTGTCTCAGTCTGTCTCTGTCTGCCTCTGTCTGTCTCTGTCTGTCTCTGTCTGTCTCTGTCTGTCTCTGTCTGTCTCTGTCGGTCTCTGTCTGTCTCTGTCTACTCTGTCTGTCTCTGTCTGCCTCAGTCTGTCTCTGTCTGTCTCTGTCTGTCTCTGTCTGTCTCTGTCTGTCCCTGTCTGTCTCAGTCTGTCTCTGTCTGTGTCTGTCTGCATCCGTCTGTCTCAGTCTGTCTCTGTCTGTCTCTGTCTGTCTCTGTCTGTCTCTGCCTGTCTCTGTCTGTCTCTGTCTGTCTGTGTCTGTCTCTGTCTGTCTCTGTCTGTCTCTGCCTGCCTCTCTCTGTCTCTGTCTGTCTCTGTCTGTCTCTGTCTGTCTCTGTCTGTCTCTGCCTGTCTCTGTCTTCCTGTCTTGGTCTGTCTCTCTCTGTCTGTGTCTGTCTCTGTCTGTATCTGTCTGTCTGTGTCTGTCTGCATCCGTCTGTCTCAGTCTGTCTCTGTCTGTCTCTGTCTGTCTCTGTCTGTCTCTGTCTGTCTCTGTCTTCCTGTGTCAGTCTGTCTCCGTCTGTCTCTGTCTGTCTCTGTCTGTCTCTGTCTGTCTCTGTCTGTCTCTGTCTGTCTCTGTCTGTCTCTGTCTTCCTGTGTCAGTCTGTCTCCGTCTGTCTCTGTCAGTCTCTGTCTGCCTCCGTCTGTCTCAGTCTGTCTCTGTCGGTCTCTGTCTGTCTCTGTCTACTCTGTCTACTCTGTCTGCCTCTGTCTGTCTCTGCCTGTCTCTGTCTGTCTGTGTCTGTCTCTGTCTGTCTCCCTCTGTATCAGTCTGTGTCAGTCTGTCTCTGTCTGTCTCTGTCTGTCTCTGTCGGTCTCTGTCTGTCTCTGTCTACTCTGTCTGTCTCTGTCTGTCTCTGCCTGTCTCTGTCTGTCTCTGTCTGTCTCTGTCTGTCTCTGTCTGTCTCTGTCTGTCTCTGTCTGTCTCTGTCTGCCTCAGTCTGTCTCTGTCTGTCTCTGTCTGTCTCTGTCTGTCTCTGTCTGCCTCTGTCTGTCTCTGTCTACTCTGTCTGTCTCTGTCTGTCCCTGTCTTCCTGTGTCAGTCTGTCTCCGTCTGCCTCAGTCTGTCTCTGTCTGTCTCCGTCTGTCTCTGTCTGTCTCTGTCTGTCTCTGTCTGTCTCTGTCTGTCTCTGTCTGTCTCTGTCTGTCTCTGTCTGTCTCTGTCTGTCTCTGTCTGTCTCCGTCTGTCTCAGTCTGTTTCTGTTTGTCTCTGTCTGTCTCTGTCTGTCTCTGTTTGTCTCTGTCTGTCTCTGTCTGTCTCTGTCTGTCTCTGTCTGTCTCTGTCTGTCTCTGTCTGTCTCTGTCTGTCTCTGTCTGTCTCTGTCTGTCTCTGTCTGTCTCTGTCTGTCTCTGTCTGTCTCTGTCTTCCTGTGTCAGTCTGTCTCCGTCTGTCTCTGTCTGTCTCTGTCTGCCTCCGTCTGTCTCCGTCTGTCTCTGTCGGTCTCTGTCTGTCTCTGTCTACTCTGTCTGTCTCTGTCTGTCTCTGTCTCTCTCGGTCTGTCTCTGTCTATCTCAGTCTTCCTCTGTCAGCCGGTCTCCGTCTGCCTCAGTCTGTCTCTGTCTGTCTCGGTCTGTCTCTGCCTGTCTCTGTCTGTCTCTGATGTCTCTGCCTGTCTCTGTCTGTCTCACTCTGTCTCTGTCTTCCTGTCTTGGTCTGTTTCTGTCTGTCTCTGACAGTCTCTGTCTGTCTCTGTCTGTCTCTGTCTGTCTCTGTCTGTCTCTGTCCGTCTCTGTCTGTCTCTGTCTTCCTGTGTCAGTCTGTCTCCGTCTGTCTCTGTCTGTCTCTGTCTGCCTCCGTCTGTCTCAGTCTGTCTCTGTCGGTCTCCGTCTGTCTCTGTCTACTCTGTCTGTCTCTGTCTGTCTCTGCCTGTCTCTGTCTGTCTGTGTCTGTCTCTGTCTGTCTCCGTCTGTATCAGTCTGTGTCAGTATGTCTCTGTCTGTCTCTGTCGGTCTCTGGCTGTCTCTGTCTACTCTGTCTGTCTCAGTCTGTCTCTGTCGGCCTCTGTCTGTCTCTGTCTACTCTGTCTGTCTCTGTCTGCCTCCGTCTGTCTCAGTCTGTCTCTGTCGGTCTCCGTCTGTCTCTGTCTACTCTGTCTGTCTCTGTCTGTCTCCGTCTGTCTCTGTCTGTCCCTGTCTTCCTGTGTCAGTCTGTCTCCGTCTGCCTCAGTCTGTCTCTGTCTGTCTCCGTCTGTCTCTGTCTACTCTGTCTGTCTATGTCTGTCTCTGTCTGTCTCTGTCTGTCTCTGTCTATCTCTGTCTGCCTCTGTCTGTCTCAGTCTTCCTGTGTCAGTCTGTCTCCGTCTGTCTCCGTCTGCCTCAGTCTGCCTCAGTCTGTCTCCGTCTGTCTCTGCCTGCCTTCGTCTGTCTCTGTCTGTCTCTATCTGTCTCTGTCTGTCTCTGTTTGTCTCTGTCTGTCTCTGTCTGTCTCAGTCTTCCTGTCTTGGTCTGTCTCTGTCTGTCTCTGACTGTCTCTGTCTGTATCTGTCAGCCTCCGTCTGCCTCTGCCTGTCTCTGTCTGTGTCATTCTGTCTGTGTCTGTCTCAGTCTGTCTCTGTCTGTCTCTGTCTGTCTCTGTCTGCCTCTCTCTGTCTCTGTCTTTCTGTGTCAGCCTGTCTCCGTCTGTCTCAGTCTGTCTCTGTCTGCCTCTGTCTGTCTCTGTCTGTATCAGTCTATCAGTGTCTTCCTGTGTCAGTCTGTCTCCGTATGCCTCAGTCTGTCTCTGTCTGTCTCAGTCTGTCTCTGCCTGTCTCTGTCTGTCTCTGATGTCTCTGCCTGTCTCTGTCTGTCTCAGTCTGTCTCTGTCTTCCTGTCTTGGTCTGTTTCTGTCTGTCTCTGACAGTCTCTGTCTGTCTCTGTCTGTCTCTGTCTGTCTCTGTCTGTCTCTGTCTTCCTGTGTCAGTCTGTCTCCGTCTGTCTCTGTCTGTCTCCGTCTGTCTCTGTCTGTCTCTGTCTGCCTCCGTCTGTATCAGTCTGTCTCTGTCGGTCTCTGTCTGTCTCTGTCTGTCTCTGTCTGTCTCTGTCTGTCTCTGTCTATCTCTGTCTGCCTCTGTCTGTCTCAGTCTTCCTGTGTCAGCCTGTCTCCGTCTGCCTCAGTCTGTCTCTGTCTGTCTCAGTCTGTCTCTGCCTGTCTCTGTCTGTCTCTGATGTCTCTGCCTGTCTCTGTCTGTCTCAGTCTGTCTCTGTCTTCCTGTCTTGGTCTGTTTCTGTCTGTCTCTGACAGTCTCTGTCTGTCTCTGTCTGTCTCTGTCTGTCTCTGTCTGTCTCTGTCTGTCTCTGTCTTCCTGTGTCAGTCTGTCTCCGTCTGTCTCTGTCTGTCTCTGTCTGCCTCTGTCTGTCTCAGTCTGTCTCTGTCGGTCTCTTTCTGTCTGTGTCTACTCTGTCTGTCTCTGTCTGTCTCTGCCTGTCTCTGTCTGTCTGTGTCTGTCTCTGTCTGTCTCCGTCTGTATCAGTCTGTGTCAGTCTGTCTCTCTCTGTCTCTGTCTGTCTCTGTCTGTCTCTGTCTGTCTCTGTCTGTCTCTGTCTGTCTCCGTCTGTCTCAGTCTGTCTCTGTCTACTCTGTCTGTCTCTGTCTGTCTCTGCCTGTCTCTGTCTGTCTCTGTCTGTCTCTGTCTGTCTCTGTATGTCTCAGTCTGTCTCTGTCTGTCTCTGTCTGTCTCTGTCTGTCTCTGTCTGTCTCTGTCTGTCTCTGTCTGTCTCCGTCTGTCTCAGTCTGTTTCAGTTTGTCTCTGTCTGCCTCTCTCTGTCTCTGTCTTCCTGTGTCAGGCTGTCTCCGTCTGTCTCAGTCTGTCTCTGTCTGTCTCTGTCTGTCTCTGTCTGTCTCTGTCTGTCTGTGTCTGACTCTGTCTGTCTCCGTCTGTATCAGTCTGTGTCAGTCTGTCTCTGTCTGTCTCCGTCTGTCTCCGTCTGCCTCAGTCTGCCTCAGTCTGTCTCCGTCTGTCTCTGCCTGCCTTCGTCTGTCTCTGTCTGTCTCTGTCTTCCTGTGTCAGTCTGTCTCCGTCTGTCGGCGTCTGCCTCAGTCTGTCTCTGTCTGTCTCTATCTGTCTCAGTCTGTCTCTGTCTGTCTCTGTCTGTCTCTGTCTGTCTCTGTCTGTCTCTGTCTGTCTCTGTCTGTCTCTGTCTGTCTCTGTCTTCCTGTCTTGGTCTGTCTCTGTCTGTCTCTGACTGTCTCTGTCTGTATCTGTCAGCCTCCGTCTGTCTCTGTCTGTCTCTGTCTGTCTCTGTCTGTCTCCGTCTGTCTCAGTCTGTTTCAGTTTGTCTCTGTCTGTCTCTGTCTGTCTCTGTCTGTCTCTGTCTGTCTCTGTCTGTCTCTGTCTGTCTCTGTCTGTCTCTGTCTGTCTCTGTCTGTCTCAGTCTGTCTCTGTCTGTCTCTGTCTGTCTCTGTCTTCCTGTGTCAGTCTGTCTCCGTCTGTCTCTGTCTGCCTCCGTCTGTCTCCGTCTGTCTCTGTCGGTCTCTGTCTGTCTCTGTCTACTCTGTCTGTCTCTGTCTGTCTCTGTCTCTCTCGGTCTGTCTCTGTCTATCTCAGTCTTCCTGTGTCAGCCGGTCTCCGTCTGCCTCAGTCTGTCTCTGTCTGTCTCAGTCTGTCTCTGCCTGTCTCTGTCTGTCTCTGATGTCTCTGCCTGTCTCTGTCTGTCTCACTCTGTCTCTGTCTTCCTGTCTTGGTCTGTTTCTGTCTGTCTCTGACAGTCTCTGTCTGTCTCTGTCTGTCTCTGTCTGTCTCTGTCTGTCTCTGTCCGTCTCTGTCTGTCTCTGTCTTCCTGTGTCAGTCTGTCTCCGTCTGTCTCTGTCTGTCTCTGTCTGCCTCCGTCTGTCTCAGTCTGTCTCTGTCGGTCTCCGTCTGTCTCTGTCTACTCTGTCTGTCTCTGTCTGTCTCTGCCTGTCTCTGTCTGTCTGTGTCTGTCTCTGTCTGTCTCCGTCTGTATCAGTCTGTGTCAGTATGTCTCTGTCTGTCTCTGTCGGTCTCTGGCTGTCTCTGTCTACTCTGTCTGTCTCAGTCTGTCTCTGTCGGCCTCTGTCTGTCTCTGTCTACTCTGTCTGTGTCTGTCTGTCTCTGTCTGTCTCTGTCTGTCTCTGTCTGTCTCTGTCTGTCTCTGTCTGTCTCTGTCCGTCTCTGTCTGTCTCTGTCTTCCTGTGTCAGTCTGTCTCCGTCTGTCTCTGTCTGTCTCTGTCTGCCTCCGTCTGTCTCAGTCTGTCTCTGTCGGTCTCCGTCTGTCTCTGTCTACTCTGTCTGTCTCTGTCTGTCTCTGCCTGTCTCTGTCTGTCTGTGTCTGTCTCTGTCTGTCTCCGTCTGTATCAGTCTGTGTCAGTATGTCTCTGTCTGTCTCTGTCGGTCTCTGGCTGTCTCTGTCTACTCTGTCTGTCTCAGTCTGTCTCTGTCGGCCTCTGTCTGTCTCTGTCTACTCTGTCTGTGTCTGTCTGTCTCTGTCTGTCTCTGTCTGTCTCTGTCTATCTCTGTCTGCCTCAGGCTGTCTCCGTCTGTCTCTGCCTGCCTTCGTCTGTCTCTGTCTGTCTCTGTCTTCCTGTGTCAGTCTGTCTCCGTCTGTCTCCGTCTGCCTCAGTCTGTCTCTGTCTGCCTTCGTCTGTCTCTGTCTGTCTCTGTCTTCCTGTGTCAGTCTGTCTCCGTCTGTCTCCGTCTGCCTCAGTCTGTCTCTGTCTGTCTCTATCTGTCTCTGTCTGTCTCTGTTTGTCTCTGTCTGTCTCTGTCTGTCTCAGTCTTCCTGTCTTGGTCTGTCTCTGTCTGTCTCTGACTGTCTCTGTCTGTATCTGTCAGCCTCCGTCTGCCTCTGCCTGTCTCTGTCTGTCTCAGTCTGTCTCTGTCTGTCTCTGTCTGTCTCTGTCTACTCTGTCTGTCTCTGTCTGTCTCTGTCTGTCTCTGTCTATCTCTGTCTATCTCTGTCTGCCTCTGTCTGTCTCAGTCTTCCTGTGTCAGTCTGTCTCCGTCTGTCTCCGTCTGCCTCAGTCTGCCTCAGTCTGTCTCCGTCTGTCTCTGCCTGCCTTCGTCTGTCTCTGTCTGTCTCTATCTGTCTCTGTCTGTCTCTGTTTGTCTCTGTCTGTCTCTGTCTGTCTCAGTCTTCCTGTCTTGGTCTGTCTCTGTCTGTCTCTGACTGTCTCTGTCTGTATCTGTCAGCCTCCGTCTGCCTCTGTCTTCCTGTGTCAGCCTGTCTCCGTCTGTCTCTGTCTGTCTCTGTCTGCCTCTCTCTGTCTCTGTCTTCCTGTGTCAGCCTGTCTCCGTCTGTCTCAGTCTGTCTCTGTTTGCCTCTGTCTGTCTCTGTCTGTATCAGTCTATCAGTGTCTTCCTGTGTCAGTCTGTCTCCGCATGCCTCAGTCTGTCTCTGTCTGTCTCTGTCTGTCTCTGTCTGCCTCTCTCTGTCTCTGTCTTCCTGTGTCAGCCTGTCTCCGTCTGTCTCAGTCTGTCTCTGTCTGCCTCTGTCTGTCTCTGTCTGTATCAGTCTATCAGTGTCTTCCTGTGTCAGTCTGTCTCCGCATGCCTCAGTCTGTCTCTGTCTGTCCCTGTCTGCCTGTGTCAGTCTGTCTCCGTCTGCCTCAGTCTGTCTCTGTCTGTCTCCGTCTGTCTCTGTAGGTCGCTGTCTGTCTCTGTCTACTCTGTCTGTCTCTGTCTGTCTCTGCCTGTCTCTGTCTGTCTGTGTCTGTCTCTGTCTGTCTCCGTCTGTATCAGTCTGTGTCAGTCTGTCTCCGTCTGTCTCCGTCTGCCTCAGTCTGTCTCAGTCTGTCTCTGTCTGTCTCTATCTGTCTCTGTCTGTCTCTGTCTGTCTCTGTCTGTCTCTGTCTGTCTCTGTCTGTCTCTGTCTTCCTGTCTTGGTCTGTCTCTGTCTGTCTCTGACTGTCTCTGTCTGTATCTGTCAGCCTCCGTCTGTCTCTGTCTGTCTCTGTCTGTGTCATTCTGTCTGTGTCTGTCTCAGTCTGTCTCTGTCTGTCTCTGTCTGTCTCTGTCTGCCTCTCTCTGTCTCTGTCTTCCTGTGTCAGCCTGTCTCCGTCTGTCTCAGTCTGTCTCTGTCTGCCTCTGTCTGTCTCTGTCTGTATCAGTCTATCAGTGTCTTCCTGTGTCAGTCTGTCTCCGTATGCCTCAGTCTGTCTCTGTCTGTCCCTGTCTTCCTGTGTCAGTCTGTCTCCGTCTGCCTCAGTCTGTCTCTGTCTGTCTCCGTCTGTCTCTGTCGGTCGCTGTCTGTCTCTGTCTACTCTGTCTGTCTCTGTCTGTCTCTGCCTGTCTCTGTCTATCTGTGTCTGTCTCTGTCTGTCTCTGTCTGTCTCCGTCTGTATCAGTCTGTGTCAGTCTGTCTCTGTCTGTCTCTGTCTGTCTCTGTCTGTCTCTGTCTGTCTCTGTCTGTCTCTGTCTGTCTCTGTCTGTCTCTGTCTGTCTCTGTCTGTCTCGGTCTGTCTCAGTCTGTTTCAGTTTGTCTCTGTCTGTCTCTGTCTGTCTCTGTCTGTCTCTGTCTGTCTCTGTCTGTCTCTGTCTGTCTCTGTCTGTCTCTGTCTTCCTGTGTCAGTCTGTCTCCGTCTGTCTCTGTCTGTCTCTGTCTGCCTCCGTCTATCTCAGTCTGTCTCTGTCGGTCTCTGTCTGTCTCTGTCTACTCTGTCTGTCTCTGTCTGTCTCTGTCTGTCTCTGTCTGTCCCTGTCTGTCTCTGTCTATCTCTGTCTGCCTCTGTCTGTCTCAGTCTTCCTGTGTCAGCCTGTCTCCGTCTGCCTCAGTCTGTCTCTGTCTGTCTCAGTCTGTCTCTGCCTGTCTCTGTCTGTCTCTGATGTCTCTGCCTGTCTCTGTCTGTCTCAGTCTGTCTCTGTCTTCCTGTCTTGGTCTGTTTCTGTCTGTCTCTGACAGTCTCTGTCTGTCTCAGTCTGTCTCTGTCGGTCTCTTTCTGTCTGTGTCTACTCTGTCTGTCTCTGTCTGTCTCTGCCTGTCTCTGTCTGTCTGTGTCTGTCTCTGTCTGTCTCCGTCTGTATCAGTCTGTGTCAGTCTGTCTCTGTCTGTCTCTGTCTGTCTCTGTCTGTCTCTGCCTGTCTCTGTCTGTCTGTGTCTGTCTCTGCCTGTCTCTGTCTGTCTCTGTCTGTCTCTGTCTGTCTCTGTATGTCTCAGTCTGTCTCTGTCTGTCTCTGTCTGTCTCTGTCTGTCTCTGTCTGTGTCTGTCTGTCTCCGTCTGTTTCAGTCTGTTTCAGTTTGTCTCTGTCTGCCTCTCTCTGTCTCTGTCTTCCTGTGTCAGCCTGTCTCCGTCTGTCTCAGTCTGTCTCCGTCTGTCTCCGTCTGCCTCAGTCTGTCTCTGTCTGTCTCTATCTGTCTCTGTCTGTCTCTGTCTGTCTCTGTCTGTCTCTGTCTGTCTCTGTCTGTCTCTGTCTGTCTCTGTCTGTCTCTGTCTTCCTGTCTTGGTCTGTCTCTGTCTGTCTCTGACTGTCTCTGTCTGTATCTGTCAGCCTCCGTCTGTCTCTGTCTGTCTCTGTCTGTGTCATTCTGTCTTTGTCTGTCTCAGTCTGTCTCTGTCTGTCTCTGTCTGTGTCTGTCTGTCTCCGTCTGTTTCAGTCTGTTTCAGTTTGTCTCTGTCTGCCTCTCTCTGTCTCTGTCTTCCTGTGTCAGCCTGTCTCCGTCTGTCTCAGTCTGTCTCCGTCTGTCTCCGTCTGCCTCAGTCTGTCTCTGTCTGTCTCTATCTGTCTCTGTCTGTCTCTGTCTGTCTCTGTCTGTCTCTGTCTGTCTCTGTCTGTCTCTGTCTGTCTCTGTCTGTCTCTGTCTTCCTGTCTTGGTCTGTCTCTGTCTGTCTCTGACTGTCTCTGTCTGTATCTGTCAGCCTCCGTCTGTCTCTGTCTGTCTCTGTCTGTGTCATTCTGTCTTTGTCTGTCTCAGTCTGTCTCTGTCTGTCTCTGTCTGTCTCTGTCTGCCTCTCTCTGTCTCTGTCTTCCTGTGTCAGCCTGTCTCCGTCTGTCTCAGTCTGTCTCTGTCTGCCTCTGTCTGTCTCTGTGTGTATCAGTCTATCAGTGTCGTCCTGTGTCAGTCTGTCTCCGCATGCCTCAGTCTGTCTCTGTCTGTCCCTGTCTGCCTGTGTCAGTCTGTTTCCGTCTGCCTCAGTCTGTCTCTGTCTGTTTCCGTCTGTCTCTGTCGGTCGCTGTCTGTCTCTGTCTACTCTGTCTGTCTCTGTCTGTCTCTGCCTGTCTCTGTCTGTCTGTGTCTGTCTCTGTCTGTCTCCGTCTGTATCAGTCTGTGTCAGTCTGTCTCCGTCTGTCTCCGTCTGCCTCAGTCTGTCTCAGTCTGTCTCTGTCTGTCTCTATCTGTCTCTGTCTGTCTCTGTCTGTCTCTGTCTGTCTCTGTCTGTCTCTGTCTGTCTCTGACAGTCTCTGTCTGTCTCTGTCTGTCTCTGTCTGTCTCTGTCTGTCTCTGTCTGTCTCTGTCTTCCTGTGTCAGTCTGTCTCCGTCTGTCTCTGTCTGTCTCTGTCTGCCTCTGTCTGTCTCAGTCTGTCTCTGTCGGTCTCTTTCTGTCTCTGTCTACTCTGTCTGTCTCTGTCTGTCTCTGCCTGTCTCTGTCTGTCTGTGTCTGTCTCTGTCTGTCTCCGTCTGTATCAGTCTGTGTCAGTCTGTCTCCGTCTGTCTCCGTCTGCCTCAGTCTGTCTCAGTCTGTCTCTGTCTGTCTCTGTCTGTCTCTGTCTGTCTCTGTCTGCCTCTCTCTGCCTCTGTCTTCCTGTGTCAGCCTGTCTCCGTCTGTCTCTGTCTGTCTCTGTCTGCCTCTCTCTGTCTCTGTCTTCCTGTGTCAGCCTGTCTCCGTCTGTCTCAGTCTGTCTCTGTCTGCCTCTGTCTGTCTCTGTCTGTATCAGTCTATCAGTGTCTTCCTGTGTCAGTCTGTCTCCGCATGCCTCAGTCTGTCTCTGTCTGTCTCTGTCTGTCTCTGTCTGCCTCTCTCTGTCTCTGTCTTCCTGTGTCAGCCTGTCTCCGTCTGTCTCAGTCTGTCTCTGTCTGCCTCTGTCTGTCTCTGTCTGTATCAGTCTATCAGTGTCTTCCTGTGTCAGTCTGTCTCCGCATGCCTCAGTCTGTCTCTGTCTGTCCCTGTCTGCCTGTGTCAGTCTGTCTCCGTCTGCCTCAGTCTGTCTCTGTCTGTCTCCGTCTGTCTCTGTAGGTCGCTGTCTGTCTCTGTCTACTCTGTCTGTCTCTGTCTGTCTCTGCCTGTCTCTGTCTGTCTGTGTCTGTCTCTGTCTGTCTCCGTCTGTATCAGTCTGTGTCAGTCTGTCTCCGTCTGTCTCCGTCTGCCTCAGTCTGTCTCAGTCTGTCTCTGTCTGTCTCTATCTGTCTCTGTCTGTCTCTGTCTGTCTCTGTCTGTCTCTGTCTGTCTCTGTCTGTCTCTGTCTTCCTGTCTTGGTCTGTCTCTGTCTGTCTCTGACTGTCTCTGTCTGTATCTGTCAGCCTCCGTCTGTCTCTGTCTGTCTCTGTCTGTGTCATTCTGTCTGTGTCTGTCTCAGTCTGTCTCTGTCTGTCTCTGTCTGTCTCTGTCTGCCTCTCTCTGTCTCTGTCTTCCTGTGTCAGCCTGTCTCCGTCTGTCTCAGTCTGTCTCTGTCTGCCTCTGTCTGTCTCTGTCTGTATCAGTCTATCAGTGTCTTCCTGTGTCAGTCTGCCTCCGTATGCCTCAGTCTGTCTCTGTCTGTCCCTGTCTTCCTGTGTCAGTCTGTCTCCGTCTGCCTCAGTCTGTCTCTGTCTGTCTCTGTCTGTCTCTGTCTGTGTCCGTCTGTCTCAGTCTGTCTCTGTCTACTCTGTCTGTCTCTGTCTGTCTCTGTCTTCCTGTCTTGGTCTGTCTCTGTCTGTCTCAGTCTGTCTCTGTCTGTCTCTGTCTGTCTCTGTCTGCCTCTCTCTGTCTCTGTCTTCCTGTGTCAGCCTATCTCCGTCTGTCTCAGTCTGTCTCTGTCTGCCTCTGTCTGTCTCTGTCTGTATCAGTCTATCAGTGTCTTCCTGTGTCAGTCTGTCTGCGTCTGCCTCAGTCTGTCTCTGTCTGTCTCTATCTGTCTCTGTCTGTCTCTGTCTACTCTGTCTGTCTCTGTCTGTCTCTGCCTGTCTCTGTCTGTCTCTGTCTGCCTCTCTCTGTCTCTGTCTTCCTGTGTCAGCCTGTCTCCGTCTGTCTCAGTCTGTCTCTGTCTGCATCTGTCTGTCTCTGTCTGTATCAGTCTATCAGTGTCTTCCTGTGTCAGTCTGTCTCCGCATGCCTCAGTCTGTCTCTGTCTGTCCCTGTCGGCCTGTGTCAGTCTGTCTCCGTCTGCCTCAGTCTGTCTCTGTCTGTCTCCGTCTGTCTCTGTCGGTCGCTGTCTGTCTCTGTCTACTCTGTCTGTCTCTGTCTGTCTCTGCCTGTCTCTGTCTGTCTGTGTCTGTCTCTGTCTGTCTCCGTCTGTATCAGTCTGTGTCAGTCTGTCTCCGTCTGTCTCCGTCTGCCTCAGTCTGTCTCTGTCTGTCTCTATCTGTCTCTGTCTGTCTCTGTTTGTCTCTGTCTGTCTCTGTCTGTCTCTGTCTTCCTGTCTTGGTCTGTCTCTGTCTGCCTCTGACTGTCTCTGTCTGTATCTGTCAGCCCCCTTCTGTCTCCGTCTGTCTCTGTCTGTGTCATTCTGTCTGTGTCTGTCTCAGTCTGTGTCTGTCTGTCTCTGTCTGTCTCTGTCTGCCTCTCTCTGTCTCTGTCTTCCTGTGTCAGCCTGTCTCCGTGTGTCTCAGTCTGTCTCTGTCTGCCTCTGTCTGTCTCTGTCTGTATCAGTCTATCAGTGTCTTCCTGTGTCCGTCTGTCTCCGTATGCCTCAGTCTGTCTCTGTCTGTCCCTGTCTTCCTGTGTCAGTCTGTCTCCGTCTGCCTCAGTCTGTCTCTGCCTGTCTCAGTCTGTCTCTGCCTGTCTCTGTCTGTCTCTGATGTCTCTGCCTGTCTCTGTCTGTCTCAGTTTGTCTCTGTCTTCCTGTCTTGGTCTGTTTCTGTCTGTCTCTGACAGTCTCTGTCTGTCTCTGTCTGTCTCTGTCTGTCTCTGTCTGTCTCTGTCTTCCTGTGTCAGTCTATCTCCGTCTGTCTCTGTCTGTCTCTGTCTGCCTCTGTCTGTCTCAGTCTGTCTCTGTCGGTCTCTTTCTGTCTCTGTCTACTCTGTCTGTCTCTGTCTGTCTCTGCCTGTCTCTGTCTGTCTGTGTCTGTCTCTGTCTGTCTCCGTCTGTATCAGTCTGTGTCAGTCTGTCTCCGTCTGTCTCCGTCTGCCTCAGTCTGTCTCAGTCTGTCTCTGTCTGTCTCTATCTGTCTCTGTCTGTCTCTGTCTGTCTCTGTCTGTCTCTGTCTGTCTCTGTCTGCCTCTCTCTGCCTCTGTCTTCCTGTGTCAGCCTGTCTCCGTCTGTCTCTGTCTGTCTCTGTCTGCCTCTCTCTGTCTCTGTCTTCCTGTGTCAGCCTGTCTCCGTATGCCTCAGTCTGTCTCTGTCTGTCCCTGTCTTCCTGTGTCAGTCTGTCTCCGTCTGCCTCAGTCTGCCTCAGTCTGTCTCTGTCTGTCTCCGTCTGTCTCTGTCGGTCGCTGTCTGTCTCTGTCTACTCTGTCTGTCTCTGTCTGTCTCTGCCTGTCTCTGTCTGTATCTGTCTGTCTCTGTCTGTCTCTGTCTGTCTCTGTCTTCCAGTGTCAGTCTGTCTCCGTCTGTCTCTGTCTGTCTCTGTCTGCCTCCGTCTGTATCAGTCTGTCTCTGTCGGTCTCTGTCTGTCTCTGTCTACTCTGTCTGTCTCTGTCTGTCTCTGTCTGTCTCTGTCTGTCTCTGTCTGTCTCTGTCTGTCTCTGTCTATCTCTGCCTGCCTCTGTCTGTCTCAGTCTTCCTGTGTCAGCCTGTCTCCGTCTGCCTCAGTCTGTCTCTGTCTGTCTCAGTCTGTCTCTGCCTGTCTCTGTCTGTCTCTGATGTCTCTGCCTGTCTCTGTCTGTCTCAGTCTGTCTCTGTCTTCCTGTCTTGGTCTGTTTCTGTCTGTCTCTGACAGTCTCTGTCTGTCTCTGTCTGTCTCTGTCTGTCCCTGTCTGTCTCTGTCTGTCTCTGTCTGTCTCCGTCTTCCTGTGTCAGTCTGTCTCCGTCTATCTCTGTCTGTCTCTGTCTGTCTCTGTATGTCTCTGTCTGTCTCTGTCTGTCTCTGTCTATCTCTGTCTGCCTCTGTCTGTCTCAGTCTTCCTGTGTCAGTCTGTCTCCGTCTGTCTCCGTCTGCCTCAGTTTGCCTCAGTCTGTCTCCGTCTGTCTCTGCCTGCCTTCGTCTGTCTCTGCCTGCCTTCGTCTGTCTCTGTCTGTCTCTGTCTTCCTGTGCCAGTCTGTCTCCGTCTGTCTCCGTCTGCCTCAGTCTGCCTCAGTCTGTCTCCGTCTGTCTCTGCCTGCCTTGGTCTGTCTCTGTCTGTCTCTGTATTCCTGTGTCAGTCTGTCTCCGTCTGTCTCCGTCTGCCTCAGTCTGTCTCTGTCTGTCTCTATCTGTCTCTGTCTGTCTCTGTTTGTCTCTGTCTGTCTCTGTCTGTCTCTGTCTTCCTGTCTTGGTCTGTCTCTGTCTGTCTCTGACTGTCTCTGTCTGTATCTGTCAGCCTCCGTCTGTCTCCGTCTGTCTCTGTCTGTGTCATTCTGTCTGTGTCTGTCTCAGTCTGTCTCTGTCTGTCTCTGTCTGTCTCTGTCTGCCTCTCTCTGTCTCTGTCTTCCTGTGTCAGCCTGTCTCCGTCTGTCTCAGTCTGTCTCTGTCTGCCTCTGTCTGTCTCTGTCTGTATCAGTCTATCAGTGTCTTCCTGTGTCAGTCTGTCTCCGTATGCCTCAGTCTGTCTCTGTCTGTCCCTGTCTTCCTGTGTCAGTCTGTCTCCGTCTGCCTCAGTCTGTCTCTGTCTGTCTCCGTCTGTCTCTGTCGGTCGCTGTCTGTCTCTGTCTACTCTGTCTGTCTCTGTCTGTCTCTGCCTGTCTCTGTCTGTATCTGTCTGTCTCTGTCTGTCTCTGTCTGCCTCTCTCTGTCTCTGTCTTCCTGTGTCAGCCTGTCTCTGTCTGTCTCTGTCTGCCTCCGTCTGTATCAGTCTGTCTCTGTCGGTCTCTGTCTGTCTCTGTCTACTCTGTCTGTCTCTGTCAGTCTCTGTCTGTCTCTGTCTGTCTCTGTCTATCTCTGTCTGCCTCTGTCTGTCTCAGTCTTCCTGTGTCAGCCTGTCTCCGTCTGCCTCAGTCTGTCTCTGTCTGTCTCAGTCTGTCTCTGTCTGTCTCTGTCTGTCTCTGTCTACTCTGTCTGTCTCTGTCTGTCTCTGTCTGTCTCTGTCTGTCTCTGTCTATCTCTGTCTGCCTCTGTCTGTCTCAGTCTTCCTGTGTCAGTCTGTCTCCGTCTGTCTCCGTCTGCCTCAGTTTGCCTCAGTCTGTCTCCGTCTGTCTCTGCCTGCCTTCGTCTGTCTCTGCCTGCCTTCGTCTGTCTCTGTCTGTCTCTGTCTTCCTGTGCCAGTCTGTCTCCGTCTGTCTCCGTCTGCCTCAGTCTGCCTCAGTCTGTCTCCGTCTGTCTCTGCCTGCCTTGGTCTGTCTCTGTCTGTCTCTGCCTTCCTGTGTCAGTCTGTCTCCGTCTGTCTCCGTCTGCCTCAGTCTGTCTCTGTCTGTCTCTATCTGTCTCTGTCTGTCTCTGTTTGTCTCTGTCTGTCTCTGTCTGTCTCTGTCTTCCTGTCTTGGTCTGTCTCTGTCTGTCTCTGACTGTCTCTGTCTGTATCTGTCAGCCTCCGTCTGTCTCCGTCTGTCTCTGTCTGTGTCATTCTGTCTGTGTCTGTCTCAGTCTGTCTCTGTCTGTCTCTGTCTGTCTCTGTCTGCCTCTCTCTGTCTCTGTCTTCCTGTGTCAGCCTGTCTCCGTCTGTCTCAGTCTGTCTCTGTCTGCCTCTGTCTGTCTCTGTCTGTATCAGTCTATCAGTGTCTTCCTGTGTCAGTCTGTCTCCGTATGCCTCAGTCTGTCTCTGTCTGTCCCTGTCTTCCTGTGTCAGTCTGTCTCCGTCTGCCTCAGTCTGTCTCGGTCTGTCTCCGTCTGTCTCTGTCGGTCGCTGTCTGTCTCTGTCTACTCTGTCTGTCTCTGTCTGTCTCTGCCTGTCTCTGTCTGTATCTGTCTGTCTCTGTCTGTCTCTGTCTGTCTCTGTCTTCCTGTGTCAGTCTGTCTCCGTCTGTCTCTGTCTGTCTCTGTCTGCCTCCGTCTGTATCAGTCTGTCTCTGTCGGTCTCTGTCTGTCTCTGTCTACTCTGTCTGTCTCTGTCTGTCTCTGTCTGTCTCTGTCTGTCTCTGTCTATCTCTGTCTGCCTCTGTCTGTCTCAGTCTTCCTGTGTCAGCCTGTCTCCGTCTGCCTCAGTCTGTCTCTGTCTGTCTCAGTCTGTCTCTGCCTGTCTCTGTCTCTCTCTGATGTCTCTGCCTGTCTCTGTCTGTCTCAGTCTGTCTCTGTCTTCCTGTCTTGGTCTGTTTCTGTCTGTCTCTGACAGTCTCTGTCTGTCTCTGTCTGTCTCTGTCTGTCCCTGTCTGTCTCTGTCTGTCTCTGTCTGTCTCCGTCTTCCTGTGTCAGTCTGCCTCCGTCTGTCTCTGTCTGTCTCTGTCTGTATCTGTCTGTCTGTGTCTTCCTGCCTCCGTCTGTCTCTGTCGGTCGCTGTCTGTCTCTGTCTACTCTGTCTGTCTCTGTCTGTCTCTGCCTGTCTCTGTCTGTATCTGTCTGTCTCTGTCTGTATCTGTCTGTCTGTGACTTCCTGTGTCAGTCTGTCTCCGTCTGCCTCAGTCTGTCTCTGTCTATCTCTGTCTGCCTCTGTCTGTCTCTGTCTTCCTGTGTCAGTCTGTCTCCGTCAGTCTCAGTCTGCCTCAGTCTGTCTCAGTCTGTCTCTGTCTGTCTCTGTCTCTCTGTGTCTGTCTCTGTCTGTCTCCGTCTGTCTCGGTCTGCCTCCGTCTGTCTGTGTCTGCCCCTCTCTGTCACTGTTTTCCTGTGTCAGCCTGTCTCCGTCTGTATCAGTCTGTCTCTGTCTGTCTCAGTCTGTCTCTGTCTACTCTGTCTGTCTCTGTCTGTCTCTGTCTGTCTCTGCCTGTCTCTGTCTGTCTCAGTCTGTCTCTGTCTTCCTGTCTTGGTCTGTTTCTGTCTGTCTCTGACAGTCTCTGTCTGTCTCTGTCTGTCCCTGTCTGTCCCTGTCTGTCTCTGTCTGTCTCTGTCTGTCTCTGTCTTCCTGTGTCAGTCTGTCTCCGTCTGTCTCTGTCTGTCTATGTCTGTCTCGGTCTGCATCAGTCTGCCTCAGTCTGTCTCCGTCTCTCTCTGCCTGCCTCCGTCTGTCTCTGTCTGTCTCTGTCTTCCTGTGTCAGTCTGTCTCCGTCTGTCTCCGTCTGTCTCTGTCTGTCTCTGTCTGCCTCTGTCTGCCTCAGTCTGACTCTGTCTATCTCTGTCTGCCTCTGTCTGTCTCTGTCTTCCTGTGTCAGTCTGTCTCCTTCAGTCTCAGTCTGCCTCAGTCTGTCTCAGTCTGTCTCTGTCTGTCTCTGTCTCTCTGTGTCTGTCTCTGTCTGTCTCCGTCTGTCTCGGTCTGTCTCGGTCTGTCTCTGTCTGTCTGTGTCTGCCCCTCTCTGTCACTGTTTTCCTGTGTCAGCCTGTCTCCGTCTGTATCAGTCTGTCTCTGTCTGTCTCAGTCTGTCTCTGTCTACTCTGTCTGTCTCTGTCTGTCTCCGTCTGTCTCTGCCTGCCTTCGTCTGTCTCTGTCTGTCTCTGTCTTCCTGTGTCAGTCTGTCTCCGTCTGTCTCCGTCTGCCTCAGTCTGTCCCTGTCTGTCTCTATCTGTCTCAGTCTGTCTCCGTCTGTCCCTGCCTGCCTTCGTCTGTCTCTGTCTGTCTCTGTCTTCCTGTGTCAGCCTGTCTCCGTCTGCCTCAGACTGTCTCTGTCTGTCTCTATCTGTCTCTGTCTGTCTCTGTCTGTCTTTGTCTGTCTCTGTCTTCCTGTCTTGGTCTGTCTCTGTCTGACTCTGACTGTCTCTGTCTGTATCTGTCAGCCTCCGTCTGTCTCTGTCTGTCTCTGTCTGTGTCATTCTGTCTGTGTCTGTCTCAGTCTGTCTCTGTCTGTTTCTGTCTGTCTCTGTCTGCCTCCACTGTCTCTGTCTTCCTGTGTCAGTCTGTCTCCGTCTGCCTCAGTCTGTCTCTGTCTGTCCCTGTCTTCCTGTGTCAGTCTGTCTCCGTCTGCCTCAGTCTGTCTCTGTCTGTCTCTGTATGTATCTGTCTGTCTGTGTCTGTCACTGTCTATCACCGTCTGCCTCTCTCTGTCCCTGTCTACCTGTCTCTGTCTGTCTCTGCCTGTCTCAGTCTGTCTCCGTCTGCCTCAGTCTGTCTCTGTCTGTCCCTGTCTTCCTGTGTCAGTCTGTCTCCGTCTGCCTCAGTTTGTCTCTGTCTGTCTCTGTCTGTCTCTGTCTGTCGCTGTCAGTCTCTGTCTGCCGCTGTCAGTCTCTGTCTGTCTCTGTCTGTCTCTGTCTGTCTCTGTCTGTCTCTGTCTGTCTCTGTCTGTCTCTGTCTATCTCTGTCTGCCTCTGTCTGTCTCTGTGTTCCTGTGTCAGTCTGTCTCCGTCTGTCTCAGTCTGTCTCTGTCTGTCCCTATCTGTCTCTGTCTTTCACTGTCTGTCTCTGTCTGTCTCTGTCTGTCTCTGTCTGTCTCCGGCTGCCTCTGCCTGTCTCTGTCTGTCTCTAGCTGCCTCTGCCTGTCTCTGTCTGTCTCTCGCTTCCTGTCTAGGTCTGTCTCTGTCTGTGTCTGTCTGCATCCGTCTGTCTCAGTCTGTCTCTGTCTGTCTCTGTATGTATCTGTCTGTCTGTGTCTGTCACTGTCTATCACCGTCTGCCTCTCTCTGTCCCTGTCTACCTGTCTCTGTCTGTCTCTGCCTGTCTCAGTCTGTCTCTGTCTGTCTCTGTCTGTCTCTGTCTGCCTCTGTCTGTCTCTGTCTGTCTCTGTTTGTATCTGTCTGTCTGTGTCTGTCACTGTCTATCTCTGTCTGCCTCTCTCTGTCTCTGTCTTCCTGTCTCGGTCTGTCTCTGCCTGTCTCAGTCTGTCTCTGTCTGTCTCTGTCTGTCTCTGTCTGCCTCTGTCTGTCTCTGCCTGTCTCTGTCTGTCTCTGTCTGTCTCTGTCCTCCTGTCTCTGTCTGTCTCTGTCTGCCTCTGTCTTCCTGTCTTGGTCTGTCTCTGTCTGTCTCTGTCTGTCTCTGTCTGTCTCTGTCTACCTCTGTCTGCCTCTGTCTTCCTGTGTCAGTCTGCCTCCGTCTGTCTCTGTCTGTCTCTGTCTGTATCTGTCTGTCTGTGTCTTCCTGTGTCAGTCTGTCTCCGTCTGCCTCAGTCTGTCTCTGTCTGTCTCTGTCTGTCTCAGTATGTCTCTGTCTTCCTGTGTCAGTCTGTCTCAGTCTGTCTCAGTCTGTCTCTGCCGGTCCCTATCTGTCTCTGTCTTTCACTGTCTGTCTCTGTCTGTCTCGGTCTGCATCAGTCTGCCACAGTCTGTCTCCGTCTCTCTCTGCCTGCCTCCGTCTGTCTCTGTCTGTCTCTGTCTTCCTGTGTCAGTCTGTCTCCGTCTGTCTCCGTCTGTGTCTGTCTGTCTCTGTCTGCCTCTGTCTGCCTCTGTCTGTCTCTGTCTGTCTCTGTCTGTCTCTGTCTGTCTCTGTCTGTCTCTGTCTTCCTGTGTCAGTCTGCCTCCGTCTGTCTCTGTCTGTCTCTGTCTGTATCTGTCTGTCTGTGTCTTCCTGTGTCAGTCTGTCTCCGTCTGCCTCAGTCTGTCTCTGTCTGTCTCTGTGTGTCTCTGTATGTCTCTGTCTGTCCCTGTCTGTCCCTATCTTTCTCTGTCTTCCTCTGTCTGTCTCTGTCTGTCTCTGTCGGTCTCTGTCTGTCTCTGTCTACTCTGTCTGTCTCTGTCTGTCTCTGCCTGTATCAGTCTGTCTCCGTCTGTCTCCGTCTGTCTCCGTCTGCCTCAGTCTGTCTCTGTCGGTCGCTGTCGGTCGCTGTCTGTCTCTGTCGGTCGCTGTCTGTCTCTGTCTACTCTGTCTGTCTCTGTCTGTCTCTGCCTGTCTCTGTCTGTCTCTGTCTACCCTGTCTGTCTCTGTCTGTCTCTGTCTGTCTCTGTCTGTCTCTGTCTATCTCTGTCCGCCTCAGTCTGTCTCTGTCTTCCTGTCTTGGTCTGTTTCTGTCTGTCTCTGACAGTCTCTGTCTGTCTCAGTCGGTCTCTGTCTGTCTCTGTCTGTCTCTGTCTACTCTGTCTGTCTCTGTCTGTCTCTGTCTGTCTCTGTCTGTCTTTGTCTGTCTCTGTCTTCCTGTCTTGGTCTGTCTCTGGCTGCCTCTGCCTGTCTCTGTCTGTCTCTCGCTTCCTGTCTAGGTCTGTCTCTGTCTGTGTCTGTCTGCATCCGTCTGTCTCAGTCTGTCTCTGTCTGTCTCTGTATGTATCTGTCTGTCTCTGTCTGTCTCTGTATGTATCTGTCTGTCTGTGTCTGTCACTCTCTATCACCGTCTGCCTCTCTCTGTCCCTCTCTACCTGTCTCCGTCTGTCTCCGTCTGTCTCCGTCTGCCTCAGTCTGTCTCTGTCGGTCGCTGTCGGTCGCTGTCTGTCTCTGTCGGTCGCTGTCTGTCTCTGTCTACTCTGTCTGTCTCTGTCTGTCTCTGCCTGTCTCTGTCTGTCTCTGTCTACTCTGTCTGTCTCTGTCTGTCTCTGCCTGTCTCTGTCTGTCTCTGTCTACCCTGTCTGTCTCTGTCTGTCTCTGTCTGTCTCTGTCTGTCTCTGTCTATCTCTGTCCGCCTCAGTCTGTCTCTGTCTTCCTGTCTTGGTCTGTTTCTGTCTGTCTCTGACAGTCTCTGTCTGTCTCAGTCGGTCTCTGTCTGTCTCTGTCTGTCTCTGTCTACTCTGTCTGTCTCTGTCTGTGTCTGTCTGTCTCTGTATGTCTTTGTCTGTCTCTGTCTTCCTGTCTTGGTCTGTCTCTGGCTGCCTCTGCCTGTCTCTGTCTGTCTCTCGCTTCCTGTCTAGGTCTGTCTCTGTCTGTGTCTGTCTGCATCCGTCTGTCTCAGTCTGTCTCTGTCTGTCTCTGTATGTATCTGTCTGTCTCTGTCTGTCTCTGTATGTATCTGTCTGTCTGTGTCTGTCACTCTCTATCACCGTCTGCCTCTCTCTGTCCCTCTCTACCTGTCTCCGTCTGTCTCCGTCTGTCTCCGTCTGCCTCAGTCTGTCTCTGTCGGTCGCTGTCGGTCGCTGTCTGTCTCTGTCGGTCGCTGTCTGTCTCTGTCTACTCTGTCTGTCTCTGTCTGTCTCTGTCTGTCTCTGTCTGTCTCTGTCTGTCTCTGTCTATCTCTGTCTGCCTCTGTCTGTCTCAGTCTTCCTGTGTCAGCCTGTCTCCGTCTGCCTCAGTCTGTCTCTGTCTGTCTCTGTCTGTCTCTGTATGTATCTGTCTGTCTGTGTCTGTCACTGTCTATCACCGTCTGCCTCTCTCTGTCCCTGTCTACCTGTCTCTGTCTGTCTCTGCCTGTCTCTGTCTGCCTCTGTCTGCCTCTGTCTGTCTCTGTCTGTCTCTGTCTTCCTGTGTCAGTCTGCCTCCGTCTGTCTCCGTCTGTCTCTGTCTGTCTCTATCTGCCTCTGTCTGCCTCTGTATGTATCTGTCTGGCTCTGTCTGGCTCTGTATGTATCTGTCTGTCTGTGTCTGTCACTGTCTATCACCGTCTGCCTCTCTCTGTCCCTGTCTACCTGTCTCTGTCTGTCTCTGCCTGTCTCAGTCTGTCTCTGTCTGTCTCTGTCTGTCTCTGTCTGCCTCTGTGTGTCTCTGTCTATCTCTGTCTGTCTCTGTCTGTATCTGTCAGCCTCCGTCTGTCTCTGTCTGCCTCTGTCTGTCTCTGTCTGCCTCTGTCTACCTCTGTCTGCCTCTGTCTGTGTCTGTCTTCCTGTGTCAGTCTGCCTCCGTCTGTCTCTGTCTGTCTCTGTCTCTGTCTGTCTCTGTCTCTGTCTGTCTCTGCCCTGTCTGTCTCTGTCTGTCTCTATCTATCTCTGTCTGCCTCTGTCTGTCTCTGTCTGTCTCTATCTGTGTCATTCTCTCTGTGTCTGTCTCTGTCTATATCTGACTGCCTCTCTCTGTCTCCGTCTTCCTGTGTCAGCCTGTCTCCGTCTGTCTCAATCTGTTTCAGTTTGTTTCTGTCTGTCTCTGTCTGTCTCTGTCCGTCTCTGTCTGTATCTGTCTCTCTCTTTCTGTCTCTGTCTGTCTCTGTACTCCTGTCTCTGTCTGTCTCTGGCTCTGTCTCTGTCTGCCTCTGTCTGTCTCTGTCTGTCTCTGTCTGACTCTGTCTGTCTCTGTCTGTCTCTGTCTGTCTCTGTCTGTCTCTGTCTGTCTCTGTCTGTCTCTGCCTGTCTCTGTCTGTCTCTGTCTGTCTCTGTCTGTCTCTGTCTGCCTCTGTCTGTCTCCGTCTGTCTCTGTCTGACTCTGTCTGTCTCTGTCTGTCTCTGTCTGTCTCTGTCTGTCTCTGTCTGTCTCTGTCT
Source organism: Coelioxys conoideus (assembly GCA_947623535.1). NCBI lineage: Eukaryota > Metazoa > Arthropoda > Insecta > Hymenoptera > Megachilidae > Coelioxys > Coelioxys conoideus. Next base: position 4,063,285 of record OX392457.1, on the reverse strand, counting down.
GTCTCTGCCTGTCTCTGTTTGTCTCTGTCTGTCTCTGTCTTCCTGTCTCTATCTGTCTCTGTCTGCCTCTGTCCTCCTGTCTTGGGCTGTCACTGTCTGTCTCTGTCTGTCTCTGTCTGTCTCTGTCTACCTCTGTCTACCTCTGTCTGCCTCTGTCTGCCTCTGTCTGTGTCTGTCCTCCTGTGTCAGTCTGCCTCCGTCTGTCTCTGTCTGTCTCTGTCTTCCTGTGTCAGTCTGTCTCCGTCTGTCTCTGTCTGTCTCTGTCTGTCTTTGTCTGTCTCTGTCTTCCTGTCTTGGTCTGTCTCTGGCTGCCTCTGCCTGTCTCTGTCTGTCTCTCGCTTCCTGTCTAGGTCTGTCTCTGTCTGTGTCTGTCTGCATCCGTCTGTCTCAGTCTGCCTCCGTCTGTCTCAGTCTGTCTCTGTCGGTCTCTGTCTGTCTCTGTCTACTCTGTCTGTCTCTGTCTGTCTCTGCCTGTCTCTGTCTGCCTCTATCAGTCTCTGTCTTCCTGTCTTGGTCTGTGTCTGTCTGTCTCTATCTATCTCTGTCTGCCTCTGTCTGTCTCTGTCTGCCTCTGCCTGTCTCAGTCCGTCTCTGTCTGTCTCTGTCTGTCTCTGCCAGTACCTGCCGATCTGTCTCTGTCTGTCTCTGTCTGTCTCTGTCTGTCTCTGCCAGTACCTGCCGATCTGTCTCTGTCTGTCTCTCCATGTCTCTGTCTGCATATGTCTGTATGTGTCTGTATCAGTCTCTCTCAGTCTGTCTCCGTCTGTATCTGCCTATCTGTCTGTGTCTATCTGTGTCTGTCTCTCTGTGCCTCTGTCGGTCTCTGTCTGTCTCTGTCTGTCTCTGTCTCTGTCTGTCTCTGTCTCTGTCTGTCTCTGTCTCTCTCTGTCGCTGTCTCTGTCTGTCTCTGTCTCTGTCTGTCTCTGTCTCTGTCTGTCTCTGTCTCTGTCTGTCTCTGACTCTGTCTCTGCCTGTCTCTGTCTCTGTCTGTCTCTGTCTCTGTCTGTCTCTGTCTCTGTCTGTCTCTGTCTCTGTCTGTCTCTGTCTCTGTCTGTCTCTGTCTCTGTCTGTCTCTGTCTCTGTCTGTCTCTGTCTCTGTCTGTCTCTGTCTCTGTCTGTCTCTGTCTCTGTCTGTCTCTGTCTCTGTCTGTCTCTGTCTCTGCCTGTCTCTGTCTCTGTCTGTCTCTGTCTCTGTCTGTCTCTGTCTCTGTCTGTCTCTGTCTCTGTCTGTCTCTGTCTCTGTCTGTCTCTGTCTCTGTCTGTCTCTGTCTCTGTCTCTGTCTCTGTCTGTCTCTGTCTCTGTCTGTCTCTGTCTCTGTCTGTCTCTGTCTCTGTCTGTCCTGTCTCTGTCTGTCTCTGTCTCTGTCTGTCCCTGTCTGTCTCTGTCTCTGTTTCTGTCTGGCTTTGTCTGTCTCTGTCTCTGTCTGGCTCTCTCTGTCTCTGTCTCTGTCTGTCTCTGTCACTGTCTGTCTCTGTCTCTGCCGGTCTCTGTCTCTGTCTGTCCCTGTCTGTCTCTGTCTGTCTCTGTCTGTCTCTGTCAGTCTCGGTCTCTGTCTGTCTCTGTCTGTGCCTGTCTTTGTCTGTCTCCGTCTGTCTCCGTTTCCGTCAGTCTCTGTCTCTGTCTCTGTCTCTGTCTCTGTCTGGCTGTGTCTCAGTCTGTCTCTGTCTCCGTTTCCGTCAGTCTCTGTCTCTGTCTGTCTCTGTCTCTGTCTGTTTCTGCCTGTCTCTGTCTCTGTCTCTGTCTCTGTCTCTGTCTCTGTCTCTGTCTCTATCTCTGTCTGTCTCTGTCTCTGCCTGTCTCTGTCTCTGTCTGTCTCTGTCTCTGTCTGTCTCTGTCACTGCCTGTCTCTGTCTCTGTCTGTCTCTGTCTCTGTCTCTGTCCCTGTCCGTGTCTGTGTCTGTCTGTCTCAGTTTCTATCTGTCTCTGTCTCTGTCTCTGCCTGTCTCTGTCTCTGTCTCAGTCTGTCTCTATCTGTGTCATTCTCTCTGTGTCTGTCTCTGTCTATCTCTGCCTGCCTCTCTCTGTCTCCGTCTTCCTGTGTCAGCCTGTCTCCGTCTGTCTCAATCTGTTTCAGTTTGTTTCTGTCTGTCTCTGTCTGTCTCTGTCTGTCTCTGTCTGTCTCTGTCTCTGTCTGTCCCTGTCTGTCTCTGTCTCTGTCTCTGTCTGACTTTGTCTGTCTCTGTCTCTGTCTGGCTCTCTCTGTCTCTGTCTCTGTCTGTCTCTGTCACTGTCTGTCTCTGTCTCTGCCGGTCTCTGTCTCTGTCTGTCCCTGTCTGTCTCTGTCTCCGTTTCCGTCAGTCTCTGTCTCAGTCTGTCTCTGTCTCTGTCTGTTTCTGTCTGTCTCTGCCTCTGTCTCTGTCTGTCTCTGTCTGTCTCTGTCTCTGTCTGTCCCTGTCTGTCTCTGTCTCTGTCTCTGTCTGACTTTGTCTGTCTCTGTCTCTGTCTGGCTCTCTCTGTCTCTGTCTCTGTCTGTCTCTGTCACTGTCTGTCTCTGTCTCTGCCGGTCTCTGTCTCTGTCTGTCCCTGTCTGTCTCTGTCTGTCTCTGTCTGTCTCTGTCAGTCTCTGTCTCTGCCTGTCTTTGTCTGTCTCCGTCTGTCTCCATTTCCGTCAGTCTCTGTCTCTGTCTCTGTCTCTGTCTGGCTCTGTCTCCGTCTGTCTCTGTCTCCGTTTCCGTCAGTCTCTGTCTCTGTCTGTCTCTGTCTCTGTCTGTTTCTGTCTGTCTCTGTCTCTGTCTCTGTCTCTGTCTCTGTCTCTGACTCTGTCTCTGTCTCTATCTCTGTCTGTCTCTGTCTCTGCCTGTCTCTGTCTCTGTCTGTCTCTGTCTCTGTCTGTCTCTGTCTCTGCCTGTCTCTGTCTCTGTCTGTCTCTGTCTCTGTCTCTGTCTCTGTCTGTGTCTGTGTCTGTCTGTCTCAGTTTCTATCTGTCTCTGTCTCTGTCTCTGCCTGTCTCTGTCTCTGTCTCAGTCTGCCTCTGTCTCTGTCTGTCTCTGTCTCTGTCCGTCTCTGTCTCTGTCCGTCTCTGTCTCTGTCTGTCTCTGTCTCTGTCTGTCTCTGTCTCTGTCTGTCTCTGTCTCTGTCTGTCTCTGTCTGTCTCTATCTCTGTCTGTCTCTGTCTCTGTCTCTGTCTCTGTCCCTGTCTCTGTCTCTGTCTGGCTCTGTCTGTCTCTGTCTCTGTCTGTCTCTGCCTCTGTCTGCCTCTGTCTCTGTATCTGTCTGTCTCTGTCTCTGTCTGTCTCCGTTTCCGTCAGTCTCTGTCTCTGTCTGTCTCTGCCCTGTCTGTCTCTGTCTGTCTCTATCTATCTCTGTCTGCCTCTGTCTGTCTCTGTCTGTCTCTATCTGTGTCATTCTCTCTGTGTCTGTCTCTGTCTATCTCTGCCTGCCTCTCTCTGTCTCCGTCTTCCTGTGTCAGCCTGTCTCCGTCTGTCTCAATCTGTTTCAGTTTGTTTCTGTCTGTCTCTGTCTGTCTCTGTCCGTCTCTGTCTGTCTCTGTCTCTCTCTTTCTGTCTCTGTCTGTCTCTGTACTCCTGTCTCTGTCTGTCTCTGGCTCTGTCTCTGTCTGCCTCTGCCTGTCCCTGTCTGTCTCTGCCTGTCTCTGCCTGTCTCTGTCTCTCTCTGTCTCTGTCTGTCTCTGTCTCTGTCTGCCTGTGTCTCTGTCTGTCTCTGTCTGTCTCTGTCTGTCTCTGTCTGTCTCAGTCTCTGTCTGTCTCTGTTTCTATATGTCTCTGTCTCTGTCTCTGTCTCTGCCTCTGTCTGCCTCTGTCTCTGTATCTGTCTGTCTCTGTCTCTGTCTGTCTCCGTTTCCGTCAGTCTCTGTCTCTGCCTCTGTCTCTGTCTAGCTCTGTCTCCGTCTGTCTCTGTCTCCGTCTATCTCCGTTTCCGTCAGTCTCTGTCTCTGTCTCTGTCTCTGTCTTTCTCTGTCTCCGTCTGTCTCTGTCTCCGTCTGTCTCCGTTTCCGTCAGTCTCTGTCTCTGTCTGTCTCTGTCTCTGTCTGTCTCTGTCTGTCTCTATCTCTGTCTGTCTCTGTCTCTGTCTCTGTCTCTGTCCCTGTCTCTGTCTCTGTCTGGCTCTGTCACTGTCTGTCCCCGTCTGTCTCTGTCTCTGTCTGGCTTTGTCTGTCTCTGTCTCTGTCTGGCTCTCCCTGTCTCTGTCTCTGTCTGTCTCTGTCGCTGTCTGTCTCTGTCTCTGTCTGTCTCTGTCTCTGTCTGTTTCTGTCTCTGTCTGTCTCTATCTCTGTCTGTCTCTGTCTCTGTCTCTGTCTCTGTCTCTGTCCCTGTCTCTGTCTCTGTCTGGCTCTGTCTGTCTCTGTCTCTGTCTGTCTCTGTCTCTGTCTGTCTCTGTCTCTGCCTGTCTCTGTCTCTGTCTGTCTCTGTCTCTGTCTGTCTCTGCCCTGTCTGTCTCTGTCTGTCTCTGCCCTGTCTGTCTCTGTCTGTCTCTATCTATCTCTGTCTGCTTCTGTCTGTCTCTGTCTGTCTCTATCTGTGTCATTCTCTCTGTGTCTGTCTCTGTCTATCTCTGCCTGCCTCTCTCTGTCTCCGTCTTCCTGTGTCAGCCTGTCTGCGTCTGTCTCAATCTGTTTCAGTTTGTTTCTGTCTGTCTCTGTCTGTCTCTGTCTGTCTCTGTCCGTCTCTGTCTGTCTCTGTCTCTCTCTTTCTGTCTCTGTCTGTCTCTGTACTCCTGTCTCTGTCTGTCTCTGGCTCTGTCTCTGTCTGCCTCTGCCTGTCCCTGTCTGCCTCTGCCTGTCTCTGCCTGTCTCTGTCTGTCTCTGTCTCTCTCCTTCTGTCTCTGTCTGTCTCTGTACTCCTGTCTCTGTCTGTCTCTGGCTCTGTCTCTGTCTGTCTCTGTCTCTGTCTGTCTCTGTCTCTGTCTGTCTCTGTCTATCTCTGTCTGTCTCAGTCTCTGTCTGTCTCAGTCTCTGTCTGTCTCTGTCTGTCTCAGTCTCTGTCTGTCTCTGTCTGTCTCAGTCTCTGTCTGTCTCTGTTTCTATATGTCTCTGTCTCTGTCTGTCTCTGTCTGTCTCTGTCTGTCTCAGTCTCTGTCTGTCTCTGTCTGTCTCAGTCTCTGTCTGTGTCTGTTTCTATATGTCTCTGTCTCTGTCTCTGTCTCTGCCTCTGTCTCTGTCTCTGTCTGTCTCTGTCTCTGTCTGTCTCTGTCTCTGTCTGTCTCTGTCTCTGTCTGTCTCTGTCTCTGTCTGCCTCTATCTCTGTCTGTCTCTGTCTCTGTCTCTGTCTCTGTCTCTGTCTCTGTCCCTGTCTCTGTCTCTGTCTGGCTCTGTCTGTCTCTGTCTCTGTCTGTCTCTGTCTCTGTCTGTCTCTGTCTCTGCTTGTCTCTGTCTCTGTCTGTCTCTGTCTCTGTCTGTCTCTGCCCTGTCTGTCTCTGTCTGTCTCTATCTATCTCTGTCTGCCTCTGTCTGTCTCTGTCTGTCTCTATCTGTGTCATTCTCTCTGTGTCTGTCTCTGTCTATCTCTGCCTGCCTCTCTCTGTCTCCGTCTTCCTGTGTCAGCCTGTCTCCGTCTGTCTCAATCTGTTTCAGTTTGTTTCTGTCCGTCTCTGTCTGTCTCTGTCTCTCTCTTTCTGTCTCTGTCTGTCTCTGTACTCCTGTCTCTGTCTGTCTCTGGCTCTGTCTCTGTCTGCCTCTGCCTGTCCCTGTCTGTCTCTGCCTGTCTCTGTCTGTCCCTGTCTGTCTCTGTCTCTGTTTCTGTCTGGCTTTGTCTGTCTCTGTCTCTGTCTGGCTCTCTCTGTCTCTGTCTCTGTCTGTCTCTGTCACTGTCTGTCTCTGTCTCTGCCGGTCTCTGTCTCTGTCTGTCCCTGTCTGTCTCTGTCTGTCTCTGTCTGTCTCTGTCAGTCTCTGTCTCTGTCTGTCTCTGTCTCTGCCTGTCTTTGTCTGTCTCCGTCTGTCTCCGTTTCCGTCAGTCTCTGTCTCTGTCTCTGTCTCTGTCTCTGTCTGGCTCTGTCTCAGTCTGTCTCTGTCTCCGTTTCCGTCAGTCTCTGTCTCTGTCTGTCTCTGTCTCTGTCTGTTTCTGCCTGTCTCTGTCTCTGTCTCTGTCTCTGTCTCTGTCTCTGTCTCTATCTCTGTCTGTCTCTGTCTCTGCCTGTCTCTGTCTCTGTCTGTCTCTGTCTCTGTCTGTCTCTGTCTCTGCCTGTCTCTGTCTCTGTCTGTCTCTGTCTCTGTCTCTGTCCCTGTCCGTGTCTGTGTCTGTCTGTCTCAGTTTCTATCTGTCTCTGTCTCTGTCTCTGCCTGTCTCTGTCTCTGTCTCAGTCTGTCTCTATCTGTGTCATCCTCTCTGTGTCTGTCTCTGTCTATCTCTGCCTGCCTCTCTCTGTCTCCGTCTTCCTGTGTCAGCCTGTCTCCGTCTGTCTCAATCTGTTTCAGTTTGTTTCTGTCTGTCTCTGTCTGTCTCTGTCTGTCTCTGTCTGTCTCTGTCTCTGTCTGTCCCTGTCTGTCTCTGTCTCTGTCTCTGTCTGACTTTGTCTGTCTCTGTCTCTGTCTGGCTCTCTCTGTCTCTGTCTCTGTCTGTCTCTGTCACTGTCTGTCTCTGTCTCTGCCGGTCTCTGTCTCTGTCTGTCCCTGTCTGTCTCTGTCTGTCTCTGTCTGTCTCTGTCAGTCTCTGTCTCTGACTGTCTTTGTCTGTCTCCGTCTGTCTCCATTTCCGTCAGTCTCTGTCTCTGTCTCTGTCTCTGTCTGGCTCTGTCTCCGTCTGTCTCTGTCTCCGTTTCCGTCAGTCTCTGTCTCTGTCTGTCTCTGTCTCTGTCTGTTTCTGTCTGTCTCTGTCTCTGTCTCTGTCTGTCTCTGTCTGTCTCTGTCTCTGTCTGTCCCTGTCTGTCTCTGTCTCTGTCTCTGTCTGACTTTGTCTGTCTCTGTCTCTGTCTGGCTCTCTCTGTCTCTGTCTCTGTCTGTCTCTGTCACTGTCTGTCTCTGTCTCTGCCGGTCTCTGTCTCTGTCTGTCCCTGTCTGTCTCTGTCTGTCTCTGTCTGTCTCTGTCAGTCTCTGTCTCTGCCTGTCTTTGTCTGTCTCCGTCTGTCTCCATTTCCGTCAGTCTCTGTCTCTGTCTCTGTCTCTGTCTGGCTCTGTCTCCGTCTGTCTCTGTCTCCGTTTCCGTCAGTCTCTGTCTCTGTCTGTCTCTGTCTCTGTCTGTTTCTGTCTGTCTCTGTCTCTGTCTCTGTCTCTGTCTCTGTCTCTGACTCTGTCTCTGTCTCTATCGCTGTCTGTCTCTGTCTCTGCCTGTCTCTGTCTCTGTCTGTCTCTGTCTCTGTCTGTCTCTGTCTCTGCCTGTCTCTGTCTCTGTCTGTCTCTGTCTCTGTCTCTGTCTCTGTCTCTGTCTGTGTCTGTGTCTGTCTGTCTCAGTTTCTATCTGTCTCTGTCTCTGTCTCTGCCTGTCTCTGTCTCTGTCTCAGTCTGCCTCTGTCTCTGTCTGTCTCTGTCTCTGTCCGTCTCTGTCTCTGTCCGTCTCTGTCTCTGTCTGTCTCTGTCTCTGTCTGTCTCTGTCTCTGTCTGTCTCTGTCTCTGTCTGTCTCTGTCTGTCTCTATCTCTGTCTGTCTCTGTCTCTGTCTCTGTCTCTGTCCCTGTCTCTGTCTCTGTCTGGCTCTGTCTGTCTCTGTCTCTGTCTGTCTCTGCCTCTGTCTGCCTCTGTCTCTGTATCTGTCTGTCTCTGTCTCTGTCTGTCTCCGTTTCCGTCAGTCTCTGTCTCTGTCTGTCTCTGCCCTGTCTGTCTCTGTCTGTCTCTATCTATCTCTGTCTGCCTCTGTCTGTCTCTGTCTGTCTCTATCTGTGTCATTCTCTCTGTGTCTGTCTCTGTCTATCTCTGCCTGCCTCTCTCTGTCTCCGTCTTCCTGTGTCAGCCTGTCTCCGTCTGTCTCAATCTGTTTCAGTTTGTTTCTGTCTGTCTCTGTCTGTCTCTGTCCGTCTCTGTCTGTCTCTGTCTCTCTCTTTCTGTCTCTGTCTGTCTCTGTACTCCTGTCTCTGTCTGTCTCTGGCTCTGGCTCTGTCTCTGTCTGCCTCTGCCTGTCCCTGTCTGTCTCTGCCTGTCTCTGCCTGTCTCTGTCTCTCTCTGTCTCTGTCTGTCTCTGTCTCTGTCTGTCTCTGTCTGTCTCTGTCTGTCTCTGTCTGTCTCTGTCTGTCTCAGTCTCTGTCTGTCTCTGTTTCTATATGTCTCTGTCTCTGTCTCTGTCTCTGCCTCTGTCTGCCTCTGTCTCTGTATCTGTCTGTCTCTGTCTCTGTCTGTCTCCGTTTCCGTCAGTCTCTGTCTCTGTCTCTGTCTCTGTCTAGCTCTGTCTCCGTCTGTCTCTGTCTCCGTCTATCTCCGTTTCCGTCAGTCTCTGTCTCTGTCTCTGTCTCTCTCTTTCTCTGTCTCCGTCTGTCTCTATCTCCGTCTGTCTCCGTTTCCGTCAGTCTCTGTCTCTGTCTGTCTCTGTCTCTGTCTGTCTCTGTCTGTCTCTATCTCTGTCTGTCTCTGTCTCTGTCTCTGTCTCTGTCCCTGTCTCTGTCTCTGTCTGGCTCTGTCACTGTCTGTCCCCGTCTGTCTCTGTCTCTGTCTCTGTCTGGCTTTGTCTGTCTCTGTCTCTGTCTGGCTCTCCCTGTCTCTGTCTCTGTCTGTCTCTGTCGCTGTCTGTCTCTGTCTCTGTCTGTCTCTGTCTCTGTCTGTCTCTGTCTCTGTCTGTCTCTATCTCTGTCTGTCTCTGTCTCTGTCTCTGTCTCTGTCTCTGTCCCTGTCTCTGTCTCTGTCTGGCTCTGTCTGTCTCTGTCTCTGTCTGTCTCTGTCTCTGTCTGTCTCTGTCTCTGCCTGTCTCTGTCTCTGTCTGTCTCTGTCTCTGTCTGTCTCTGCCCTGTCTGTCTCTGTCTGTCTCTGCCCTGTCTGTCTCTGTCTGTCTCTATCTATCTCTGTCTGCTTCTGTCTGTCTCTGTCTGTCTCTATCTGTGTCATTCTCTCTGTGTCTGTCTCTGTCTATCTCTGCCTGCCTCTCTCTGTCTCCGTCTTCCTGTGTCAGCCTGTCTGCGTCTGTCTCAATCTGTTTCAGTTTGTTTCTGTCTGTCTCTGTCTGTCTCTGTCTGTCTCTGTCCGTCTCTGTCTGTCTCTGTCTCTCTCTTTCTGTCTCTGTCTGTCTCTGTACTCCTGTCTCTGTCTGTCTCTGGCTCTGTCTCTGTCTGCCTCTGCCTGTCCCTGTCTGCCTCTGCCTGTCTCTGCCTGTCTCTGTCTGTCTCTGTCTCTCTCCTTCTGTCTCTGTCTGTCTCTGTACTCCTGTCTCTGTCTGTCTCTGGCTCTGTCTCTGTCTGTCTCTGTCTCTGTCTGTCTCTGTCTCTGTCTGTCTCTGTCTATCTCTGTCTGTCTCAGTCTCTGTCTGTCTCAGTCTCTGTCTGTCTCTGTCTGTCTCAGTCTCTGTCTGTCTCTGTCTGTCTCAGTCTCTGTCTGTCTCTGTCTGTCTCAGTCTCTGTCTGTGTCTGTTTCTATATGTCTCTGTCTCTGTCTCTGTCTCTGCCTCTGTCTCTGTCTCTGTCTGTCTCTGTCTCTGTCTGTCTCTGTCTCTGTCTGTCTCTGTCTCTGTCTGTCTCTGTCTCTGTCTGTCTCTATCTCTGTCTGTCTCTGTCTCTGTCTCTGTCTCTGTCTCTGTCTCTGTCCCTGTCTCTGTCTCTGTCTGGCTCTGTCTGTCTCTGTCTCTGTCTGTCTCTGTCTCTGTCTGTCTCTGTCTCTGCTTGTCTCTGTCTCTGTCTGTCTCTGTCTCTGTCTGTCTCTGCCCTGTCTGTCTCTGTCTGTCTCTATCTATCTCTGTCTGCCTCTGTCTGTCTCTGTCTGTCTCTATCTGTGTCATTCTCTCTGTGTCTGTCTCTGTCTATCTCTGCCTGCCTCTCTCTGTCTCCGTCTTCCTGTGTCAGCCTGTCTCCGTCTGTCTCAATCTGTTTCAGTTTGTTTCTGTCCGTCTCTGTCTGTCTCTGTCTCTCTCTTTCTGTCTCTGTCTGTCTCTGTACTCCTGTCTCTGTCTGTCTCTGGCTCTGTCTCTGTCTGCCTCTGCCTGTCCCTGTCTGTCTCTGCCTGTCTCTGCCTGTCTCTGTCTGTCTCTGTCTCTCTCCTTCTGTCTCTGTCTGTCTCTGTACTCCTGTCTCTGTCTGTCTCTGGCTCTGTCTCTGTCTGTCTCTGTCTCTGTCTGTCTCTGTCTATCTCTGTCTGTCTCAGTCTCTGTCTGTCTCTGTCTGTCTCAGTCTCTGTCTGTCTCTGTCTGTCTCAGTCTCTGTCTGTCTCTGTTTCTATATGTCTCTGTCTCTGTCTGTCTCTGTCTCTGTCTGTCTCTGCCTCTGTCTGTCTGTGTCTCTGTCTGTCTCTGTCTGTCTCTGTCTGTCTCTGTCTGTCTCAGTCTCTGTCTGTCTCTGTCTGTCTCAGTCTCTGTCTGTGTCTGTTTCTATATGTCTCTGTCTCTGTCTCTGTCTCTGCCTCTGTCTGCCTCTGTCTCTGTCTCTGTCCGTCTCTTTCTGGCACTGTCTCCGTCTGTCTCTGTCTCCGTCTGTCTCCGTTTCCGTCAGTCTCTGTCTCTGTCTGTCTCTGTCTCTGTCTCTGTCTTTGTCTGTCTCTGTCTGTCTCTGTCTGTCTCTGTCTGTCTCTGTCTGTCTCTGTCTGTCTCTGTCTCTGTCTGTCTCTGTCTCTGTCTGTCTCTGTCTGTCTCTGTCTCTGTCTGTCTCTGTCTCTGTCTGTCTCTGTCTCTGTCTGTCTCTGTCTCTGTCTGTCTCTGTCTCTGTCTGTCTCTGTCTCTGTCTGTCTCTGTCTCTGTCTGTCTCTGTCTCTGTCTCTGTCTGTCTCTG